>JAVFKF010000002.1:56367500-57617500 GCA_036926295.1 Pachydiplax longipennis | reverse complement strand
ATTTCATTAAATGTGAATACTCGTGTATCACATGGTGCTTCATATAATTGAGACTCAAGCATATAAAATCCAACATAAATTCGAAAGAAAGTCTTAACACGTTTCTAGATAATTGTTTAAATTGTTATGCAAATTCTTTTCTATCTTCATCCCAAGGGACAACGGACATTATAAAAGGATGATAGGACCTGGACTAGAATTCGATTGTTCTACTTTCCGGGCGGATGCTTTGCCAGTTAGGCTATCTAGCCATCACAATCAACATGCTGTTTTGGGAGACTTTGTTGGCAAAAAAGCATCCGCCCAGAGAGTGGAAGATTTGGGTTCGAGTCCCGATCCTGTCAGCCTTTTTTCATGCCCGTTTTTGCCAGAGGCTTTTCCTACGTGTATGCCTTGATGTGCAATTTCGCCTTTCATCCTTTTCCCTATTTCTATGATGAGGTTGGATTTTACATGGTTCTTTCGCGGCCACCATGGCGTTCTAATTTCTCCTACTTTTCAAATACAGAAAGAAATAAATAGAAATATATTAAAAAATTTCAAGGCAACCTTCTGGAGTAGCTTAGTAACAGCCTTTCTTAAAGTAGTTGAAATCCATCAAAAGAGTAACTTGAATAAAAAATCCAAAGCAGTAAAATGAATAGATTATCCTTGTAAAAGACATTTCCTTTCTGGATTCGTTGGAAACCTCCGTCGTTTCGTATTTTTGTGCCTTATTCGTCGTCCTCAACATCCCGGACATCCTTTCTCTCGGATGTTCCACTTAATCGAGGCTTTAAAACGCGTGTCGCATTTGCGAGAAAAAATTGTGAGGGCGGCGCCGTCGCCGTTTAGCAAGGAAGCGAGAGGGACGGATTAAGAAGTGGAGGAAATGTACAGACAGAAGGAAAAGGAGTCCAATTTATCTCGAGGCTTTTCAAAAAATGACTGTGGAGTCAGTAAGTTGTTAAGGCTGTAAGAATCCCAAAATACTCGATTATCACACTCGAGGGTGTTGCAATAGCCATCGTCGTGAGTGTATTAATGTACCAAAAGTCAATGAATTTTATTGATATAGCTGTGTCCGTAACGGCATGGGTATTTAAGACTAGGCAAATCGTCCCCCAAAACTTTTTTATTCGTTTACAGGAGCCCCTGTTCACTTTTTTCCATTCGTGTCACCCAACCTACGGGTGTATTTATGGCCCACATTTAAGAATTGGCGCGCAAAAAATGAAATTGAATTTTCCTAAACCAAGCTAGGAAATTGCAAGTGCATACAGATCCACACATTTGATTATTTTAGTTCTAATTTCTCTTAAAATATGGTAGAAAAAGAGCAGTAATTACTCACTGCCTTCTTTTAAGGATGGTGGCTGGATTTTAATGAGAATATCCCCGTGGTTATCAAGATGGCGATAAATGGAGTAGGATTTAGCCTTCCAATTTACTTACTCTCGCAAATCCTGAAAAATTCATGAATGGAAGGAAGTGGGGAAAAGACGGAGCCGACTGAGGATTTTGACAGGCAAAATGTATTTTAGAGGGAAAATTTTTGAAGGGAACTTCAGCTGGTAGCCGAAGATAATACGGCTTTCTTTACCTTCTTTGTGCGACGGAGCATTGTCTGATTCTTTGGGAAGGTTCATAAAAGGAAAACAGGGTTATTTGGCCACTTTAAGGAGGAAGATGGATCGAGGGAAGTAATCCGCCTGTCTCTCAAGGAAATTTACTTTTCTCTATGTTGAAAACGCTCGAAATCTTTTTGAGGAGGAGATGAGAATTTTACTTACAAGAGACGAGCTCGGATTTTTTTAGAGGAATTTCGTTTCTTTGACGGATGTATCAGGATTAGGTCGTAACTCAGACGACAGTAAGATATACTAAATTCATTTCCCACTTACCTGTTTATTATCAGGATGATAATTAATGTTTATTAATTAATTAATACATATGTAGAAATACTAATCTTTGGTTTTGCTTTGGATGTTGCTTTTCTACTATTCCCTATTCCTTGCTGATCTCTGTTCATCTTCAAAATACTTACTTACATCAATTTTCATAATCTAAGTAATGATTATTTGCCTCTCATAATTGGACTTAGGTCGTTTTCCATGATTATAACCTTCCATCGTCACTTCTATCTAATTCTATCTTTGGGAAACTATTGTGCCTCCAATTGATTTACCTCTTCCTAATTATCTGTTTATGTATCTATTACAGTCAATTCTTTACAGTCATCTGGTTTTTACATACGATTTCCTTATCTCCAAGCTTCTTTCTTTCTGATTACGGTAGTATTATTGAGTTAAAACCCTCTTCATTTCGGCTAACCTGTTTATTATATTATCATTGCTACTTGTCTTACAAATTTTTGTTCCAGCTAACATATCTTGACGAATACTTGTCATTTATTTTTGGTACAGAAGTATCTTCTGTTTGCCTTTTCTGTTTCATTCTCATGGCAGCAAATATATGGAAGTTACTGAGGTATGGATGATGCTGTATTATGGCATTAATTCTGATTACTCCTTATTAATGTGAAAAAAGTATGAAAAGTATTATATATAGGTTCATTTTCCTCTGATAGCATTCTAGCTCAGCTAAAACAAGGAAAAACTACCTTACAACTCTTCTTGCTTATTTTACCTCATTTTCTCTGCTGATATTTTTCAACTAATGATGGAATGGATAAAAATCCAACCAGCCTTTCGTATTATTACTTGACTTCACGGGTATTCTTCCAACTTATATGCATATAATACATCGTTAAATTTTATTCATGGCATTGTAATCCTTGAAAAAATTATTTTAGCTAAGCATTAAGGGAGGACAAAAGAATATACGAATTGGTGAAAGGATTTTGCAAAATGTCTGTGATGGAATCATCTGAAGAGAAAGGTCTTTTCTTGGATTATCATCGGATTGAGATCTTCTTATTGCTGGAGAGACGATAGGCCAAATTTTTCCGTATAGGATTCCCGAGAACAGACTTTGTCAGAACTCATTTGCTTCTCTCCAAGAATTTCTTCATTCTTGCGTAACGCAGCGATTTGAGCCCATGCCTGAGTTATAAGATTTTCGAAAATTCGTAGAAGTCGGCTGTTTTTTTCAGCTCTCTTTTGCTTTCTTGAGGAAATCGCTAAGATTTCTCCTTTCCACTTTTTGAGTCGCATATGTAGATTGAGACTTTCGAAGCGAATAATTCCTGTGAGGGTACGAAAGTCTTTCCTGAAAAGAAGAAGAGAGGAGAAGTGGGATAGAAAAAAATTATAACAAATACGTAGGAATATGAGATCCATGTATTTATTCCAAATTTCAGAATAGAAAGATCATATCTTTCTATGAATACGTAGTGTGTTACAGTACTTTGAATCTCATATTAGATAACTTTTTGTCCTAAAGAGGAAAGAGAAAACATGAAAGATTTCCATATCGAAAAGAATTAGCTTTAGCTCTGAATGTTTCAGTTTTTTAATCGTTCTAAGTTAAAGTTTAGTATCACTATCTCAACATGGTAGTGTGCGTACTTATTTAAAGAACAGTTCATTAAACGAATAATAATTAAAAATAAACAAGCATAAGTTAATGCACTATAAAATATCTCTTAAGATCCTCCATTTCTATAGGTTTGGTTGGTTCATTAACGCACATCCCGTGTAATTTCAATCATTTATTTGTATAGAAATCCCAATCGTTTGATGATTAATATTCCTCCCTCTCTTAATATTGGGCTTGATTTTTTATTAAGTGCAGTCAGATCACGCTATTTTGTCTTGCAACCTGTCGCACAATAGAAATTCTATATTAGTGATTTTAGTGATATCTTCCAAAATGATTTTTATTTTTTTCTAATACATCAAATCGTTCAGCCCCTCCTATTACTTAATTATCACACATTTGGACCCCTTTTATAAGAAAGGCCCTATCTCAAATTTTACTACTAAGTAACACTTATTATAATTACAGAGGTAAAATTATTTCAGTTCCGCGTATTCAATCTTTTCATCGCTTTTTTCTAAATTAATTAAGTTTTGCAGTGCAACAAGTGGTTGTATTATAACCTCCCGTTTGATTTTTCTGAACCAATAACGTTTCTATTATTCCCTTAAATTTGAAATAATTGGTCTTGTGGTTAGATTATTCAAACTTAAATTATATTGATAATATGTTATTGTTCATCTATTTTTTATAATGGTTTCACATTCGGAAATAAGTAGAATATAACGTTTTGAAACCCATAATTAATCTGATTGTATCGATTGAAGGCGTTCGTGCAGAATATATCGCAGTTCACTTCTCTCAAAAAGGTAACTTATTTGTGAAAAATAAAATATACCACAGAGCATATTACATAATGTTATACTTAACATCTTGAAGATTGAGTTACTGATGCAAAATGATAGAATGCAGGAAAGAAGTCAGTCTGTAGCTGAAAGTTCTTGAAGTTATACAATGTAGATTTACATGATAATCAACTCAAAAGAGAAACATTTATAACATCAAAGATTTACCTGGGTTTTCATGTATGTTAAATGTTGAATCTAAATTCTTCTGAAAAATTTCATCGATTACTGCAATACAGTTTTGTTTATTTGTGTATAATTTAAAATAGTGTATCCACTTGTCAAAATTATTATAGTTTCATTTTAAAGAGTGATATCTTAGTTTCATTACATTTGGCACTAAATTGAGTGAAGGGGGCATGTTTAAAAGAATCCTATAAGTTTTATGGTTTGCGTCTAAGAACTCTCCAAAAATATGTCAATTCTTGATTAACTTGAATTTCTTAGGAAATTTCTGCATTACGATATGCTCTGAAATAAATTTAATATGTAAATAAAGTCATTTACCCGAGATTTTCGTCACAAATAGCATCGAATTCTTATTCCTTTATTGATTGTGTCATTTCTGAACTTAAGAAAAAATTGCCAATTCTGTAAGACAGTTCTGTCTTATAGTTTCCATTACGGCGATCTATATTTTTACGATCATTACTAAGCAGATCATTGCTCATTCCTGGTTAACAAAGTCGCTCCACTTAAGTAGTTATGCGAGATCATTTGCGTAACGCGTCAAGTCTCGAATGCGAGGTCTCCCGTTTTAGTTAGCATCGTCTCCACACCGGCGCCACGGTCTTTCGGCGGAGTGAAGACAATCTTTTCCTGGCAAACTTTAGTTGAAATCCATTAAGATTTGCTTCGGAAAAGTTGGCTGTAGATGAAAATGGAGGGGTTAATGCGATCGAGGAAAGTGGTGCGGAAGGAGAACAGGTGATGAATGAGTGAGAATGGGTGCGTAAGTAATCGCTCAAGAAAGTAAATTGGATGGAAAGGGAGGACGCATTTGCGTGAGAGCCACGTTTTGACGGAAAAGGCCCTGGAGAGAAAGTGTGGAATGCGGAGGCAAATGGGAAAGGGAGTATTGGGCCTAGCTCACCCTATCGATCGCCTGGAGAGACCTTCTTCATTCTTTGATTCGTTCAACGTAAAAGAAGCAACATTTTACATTTAATTAACAGCATATGTATTAAATATTGTCACGTTAATCAGTCATAAGGATAACTAAGCAATGATATCGTATGGTAAAGGTGCAATATTATTGCATTAATAATTTTTATTGCATTATAGTGCAACATTCAATGCTAGTATTATTAGACCTTTAGCAAAATTCGTCAAATCTGAAACCGCTTAAGCAATAAGGTAAATAAGTACCAGCTCAGTAACTCTGGAACCATTTTTGATAATCTCCCGTTAAAAGTTTTCAGGAAAGTACGGAGAATATTTTAGTAGCAAGGGTTTTTAATAAACTTTTTTCAGGATTTAGCATTCCACTCAGAGGCTAATAACATAACTCTTTCTTTGTTGTCATAAAAATTCATCATTCTCCTGCGTTGCTAAGATATTATAAGTTCATTTGATTTTGGAATTTAATTAAAGTCGTAGATTTCGTGAAAAATTTCCAAAACTCTAAAGAAAATATACCATAGAATCTTTAATTTGGCGGCTCTTCTAGTTCCTAATCAATACTAATTTGTGTATATAAAGAGCGCTGTGTATAGAGGACACAGAGTTTTCAACCTCACCGTAACCTCGAAATTTTCTCCTCATGCTAACCTAATTCCGTTCTCGGTCCCAAATATTTCAATCGAATATTTTCAAGTACCTGATGATGCTTACCTACGAAACTGTTCGCCGAAATGGCGTGTGAGCTCAAACTTTTCTAATTTAACTTTATCCATTACGTAGTTGCCTTATCATCTGAAAAAGAGTTTTGTATCACGTTGTAGCATCAGATAATGACATAAGAAGCATTTTTGCAATGTATATTACCGTTGACATTAATCTATAATTAGATCCGAATTTTGAGACAAATCTATCAGTTCTTTCTTGGCTCATTCTTCCTCTATGCAGCGGCTGAGCAGTCGCTCATATATTATTTGATCCATCTTAAAAGAAAACTAAAACCATGTTTAGTTGGGAGGGAATATTGAACTTACCAACAAATAAGATGGTCGATTTCTATCTTCTGTAGTCTTGGTTTGCTTTTAGTTAACTCAGAGTAGGGGAGAGTTCGAAAATAGGCTCTAGCTGAGGGTCTTATCTATTCGGAAAGACTCAACAAAACTATGCTTATAAACTCTCGAAAGAAATTATTTTCCAAAATTTTATCGAAGATCAGGTGTTCATGTTCAACTTTAGGAAAAGCAGTCACGGGTTTAATTCTCGGTGGGAGCCTAAATGTGCGAAATGATCTTGGCTGTCGAAGCATTTTAAAACATATTACAATTGCCATAAGGTTAAAAAATACATTGCAAAATTTTTAAAATTAATTGCATATTACACTCATGTATTATGAGTATTGAATTGAATGTACGATCTCTTTAAAATTTTCGCCATACGTTGTTCTTCATAACTAGAATTTCGGGGAAGAATCCAGTAATAATTTCGATTAATTTCTTGGACTCGTAAGAGATAGGTCTATGCCCTCTATGTGAGCGAATTACTTTACTGCGTAATTAAGTATTACGTCATTTTGTATCGCTATAGAAAATTAGTGATAAGGCGTAATACGCTTCAAGATGTAGTTGGATCAGCAGGTGTTGCCTGACCCCGTTCTCAGAGGTGATTCATCCAATGTCAAAAAGATGGGTTATTTTTCACTCTTTCCTTTGTTGTTCGAGTACTGTTTCGGGATGTGGAATTTACATGAGAAAAGTTTGATTTTGGAGCTAGAGCGCGTAGAACGTAGAGCGAGTCATTTCGATAAGGGATACTATCTGTTTAGTAGAAGTGTATAAGAAATCATCAAACTCCCGGATGGGAATGTCTTAAGGATAGAACAATCGAGCATTGGCAAAAGTTGTAAGATAAATTTTTATAAGTGATTTACATAATGAAATTCTCTACATAGTGATTCCCGCTCTTAGTGAAAGCGGTTTTCTAAGCCGGACCCCAAAGAGATTTCGCGAGACTATAGCGAGAGCAGAGAGTTATAATTTGCCTTTTCCAGATCGTATAAGGCATATAAAAGAGATAATTAATTAGGTAGTGAAATATTTTCACAGTAAGGTATTTGCTGCTCTCGGGATGCTAATGTACATGTATTCGATTATTCTTTCTTTATGACATTTGCAGACACCCGTAACTAACCGTCACTGCAAAATTTCCAGAGTAATCGGTAAAATCCTATTAAATATTCTTCTTCTTTTCGCTCATCAAAATTTTCATTGGATCAATATCTGCAGAAATCTTTGATTAAAAAGTACTCGAAGAGCGATTCTATCAATACTTTACCCTCACCCCCCGTACAACGGCGTATTCTTAGTTCTGATAGCTGTTTCTCAGAACTATCCCCAGTACCTCCACTGCGTATATCAAAATGCCCGTCAAAGAACTATTTAGGGCATGCGAATGAGTTTAAAGTCAACCGTGAGCAGACATTAAAGTAAGAACGGACGCAACGAACCGAGTGAGTGAAGCTGTAAAATTTGCTCGGAAATGGTCCAAAGAAAAACTGGGCGGAGGGATGGGGTTATTGAATAAGGCGGATAGTTTTGTAGGAGCAATTTCCGAGTGAAATTTCGTTTCGCGCTCCTCCACGCCGAGAGGGCTAACTCAATTTAGCGCGCGGTCTTTATGAAGGCGAGCTAGCGAGAGTGAGGGGAATGAGGTTATGATTGAAAGGAAGTGGGCATGCCAACCCTAAGGTTTTTAAAACTGATGAGAAATCCGAGGTACTGCTTTGGTGCTGCGTCTCTTGGTTCGCAAGAGACTTTCATGGTCGGTTGGTAAAGAAAATGACTGAGGAGTTATTTACGTAAGAATTATATCCATGGATGACTGACCTCCCTCAGCGGGACAGTCCTACAACGAGACAGTCACGTTTCGCTCATGGATTTTCATCCGTATTACCAGACCATGTCGAGGTTTATTTTCTTATGTTAGATGGAATTGTCTACTAAATTGTATTCATGTAAAAACCCTTCCTAGTGATAGTCGTCGGATACGAGGTATCCATCATTTTAGATTCTTTTCTAAAAAATGTACATATTATTTAATATTGATTGTTTATTAATACCTCCAAATAATCAAAAATAATAATGCAAAGATTCGTTAAGTGTTTATTTACGAATCAAATTGGTGGCAGGTAGGTATTTCTTTTAAATAATTTTTGAAAACTTGAAAGACAATTTTATAAGTTTCATGTAACTTTATATTTCCCCTTTTCAAAGTTTTCTTCTCCCCTTAGAGTGTTTTCTTAATCCGCTCCTGCGTTTGCAAAGGCAAATCATAATTTTCGAAAAATACTAATATCATTACTCTAAAATCTCTAGGCGTAATCCTTTGCAGGGCAATGTCCTAACTTCATTAAAACAACTTAGCTGTGACTAAATAAACTTGTATACGGCATGTTAAAATTGAATTCCTTTTTATGAATTCGAATCCTTGCCCTTTTTATCAGTAGCATGGACTGTAATTTATATTTATATCATTTCTCATAAAAACATAACAAGAGGATAACAAGATTTATATCCCTAGTATTTTGGAAAGAATCATTTCTGTATTGAAGAGGTTATCAATCCCAAATAATTCGATCTCCTCTTACTCCTCTACCTTTCCGTAATTCTGTTATGCCGTAACTTCAGAAGTCAGTGCCAACCTTTCAAATTTCTTTCTCTCAAAAATGCTCTCCTTTTAAATTCACCAGTATTATAATGCTATTAACAGACAAAATGGCCCCAAAATAGTTATTACGGCAATGTACCTTTTAAAGAACAAATTTTCATTGAATTTAAAAAGAAATCGTGTTGCTTCAAATGCGATTCAAATATTGAAACTCAGTACCTCTAAGAGTGGGTAATGATAGATTCAACTTGAATTTCGTTCGTAGGCTGAAATTCCAATTTATCAAGTCGTGTTAATCAAAGAATTTAATTTTACTTTGAATACCGGAATAACTTTCAATGCATTCAGTTATAATATTGACTTTTGAAACAATTCAATCTACCGGTAAATCGGAGATCTTTTCTAAAATCCGAAACGCCTTTGGTGGAGAGATTTCGTCTCCGTTGGTAAGGAAGATGTTCGCTCTCCTGTTATGCCGAATTGACACACGCTGATTGCGAAACATCTTCGCCAAGACGACTCTCCATTTATTCCGCCTTCACTTTCATGTCACTCCTTCCGTCACCATTCTATTTCTTCTTTATTTTCTTTCGCTTCCTCTCTCATTCAATATGTCTCTCTCATTTCCTTCTCAGAGTCGGTTTGAGGAATTCAAATTTCTCTTTATTTACATCTCTCCACTTCCTCTCCCGCTTTGTGTCTGTCTTAACCTTCCTTGACGAGCCCTGCCTCACTTCCTTCCTGCCCATGGGTAGTTACTTCTGAGGTCTCGAAAGTAAAGAAAGTTTATGATTTTATTCTGATTTTAAAAGTGGTAGAAGTCTGGCTTCGGCTGGCTCAACATTTTCCAAAGTTTCGATACTTCGCCGTTGAGGTTTCTTTGTATTCCGAAAAGGGTGCGAATCATTAAAAAACTTTTTTTCATTTCCTTTCTCCTTTTTGACAGTTTGATTAGGATTTCGGTTATAAATATACTATCCAATTTTTATTTTTTTATATGAGGTCAAAATGAATCGGATTTAAATATCTTTCCAAACTTATGCTACAGTGAATTTAACAAATTGTATCTAAGACTTACGCGATTTCATCGTTTTATATAGTGCGTAGTTTACAGGCATATGTGTGCATGGCTATGTATTGTTCATAAAAATTAGCAGAAGGTCTCCCGGTTTGCCCAGCGTAATTGATTTCAATGAAATGGGTTCGAATCCCGGTGGTAGTCCATATGGGCGAAATGGCCTCTGCTGTCGGAGTGCTTTTAAATAAAATAATGCTACTAATAACAGACCCTGCCCAGAGCCGTGCCGACGGGTGCGGCGGCTGGGAAACCGCCTCAGGGCCTCTCTCGAAAGGGTGGCCAAATAGATTTCATGGAGGTATTAAGGTATTCATTTCTCGATAATCTATTTTTTTCAGAAAAAAATATGATTATCAGTACGTAGGGGCTAATAACTCTTTTTTAAGGTTTCGACTAAAATCAAGTAAAATTATTTGGGAAAAATTGTAATGCTTCTCGTCTCAGGTAGCGTAATGACTATACACGACCCCAATCATGATGAATGGTATAATCATATAGGCGGGTCAAAGAATTCATTATATTCATTTGTTCATAATATTTATCTTTGCTCAAAATCTGTCATGAAAGAGTTTAAATTATCATACATTAAAAAAATCAAACTGAAGTATAGAAAAATTTCATAAAAACAAATTTCGAGTAGTTATGAATGATTTACCGTCCAAGATACATTCCTGAACTAATCGTATTTTCCCTTTTCCGATTCTATTTTGTACATCGATTCATGTGAAACCTCAGTTAACCTCAAGAATTATAAAAACGGAGCTTCGAAAGAATTAATGACATCTATTTGACCTACTTGAAAATTTATATGAATTGAATCCAATTGCAAAATTCCCTAAGATTCTCTCAAAATATCATAAAGCACTGGCTTCAATTTTTTACAAAAGATAATTACATCTAAGATCATTAACCAAGGGCGTACCTCTGTATAATCTTAAAAGTGACTCAGTAATTTTCTGAAGTTGGCCAACTTCAGTCTCCAGGGTACCAAACGAGTAAACAAACTCGCCTCACTAAGTACGATAGTTTCTTGGAAAAGGCGTAATTACATATTATAGTCTCGCCGTGTAAAAATATTGCCTTTAATCCCCTGCTATTGACCGATGGTGTTATCTTGCGAAGAATTAGAATTCATTCGCACACCTTACCGTCCGGTTTATCATCTTTTCTAGTGCATAATCCTTTCCTTCTCTCTCAGACACCGCATATGCTCTCTCACTCTCTCCTTCACACCTCAACACTCATTTCCCTCTCTCCACTCGCTTATTTCCACGGATGTTTAGGGGCGTAGCCGTCGGGGCTCCGGAATGAATAATGCATGACTCTCCAGGAGTTTTGTTGACTTCTCTCCGTGCATTTCTCTCTCTTTTTACCTCTTCCCTGGAAAGAAGGATGGCGCAGCGATTTTTTCCTTCTTACGAGTCCCACCTTTCATCGCGCTCCGGGCATAAAAATATTTCTCCGTACCTGCTCCCGTCGCTCCACCTTCTTTCAACTTCTTTCGGCTCGCATTTTTTTCCTCCTTGTTAGGAGTTCCTTATTTTTTTTCGGCCCTCCTCTTTCTCTTTCTGGTTTTGCGATTTTTCTGCAAGGCGGAGGCAAGGAAAAGGATCGGAATGTTTTTGAGGGGTGATGTACGTGGATGTTTGGGCTCGAAGGTGCGTTGTCGGGTATCTACACTTTTTTGGCAACTTCTCGGAATTTCTTTAAGGGTAGTTCTCGTGCTCTCTTTGCGTCGAATATTTTTTTGCGCGTTTTGGTTGATGCTTTCGTCCCCAGGCATTTCTTTACTTGATGTTTGTGTCTCTTTGAGATGGAAAGCTCAGTTGGTAACGATGTCTTACACAATAACAAGATGCTATTGCCAAGAAATTCGTGAAGTACACCGCTGCACAAAGGCAACAAAGAAGAGAGGACAGACTTCGTGATAGTAAAGCGTCTTTATTCTTTCTTTGGAATTTTAGTGGAATAATTTTTCAAGGCAGGTTATATAGTCATAAGTAGAGAGAATCATAAGTACCCATTAACATGAGAATCATTTGTAATTTCTTAATTTTCAGAAAAAATTCTTATAGTATCCCAAATCGTGGAAATCTATACGATTAAAACGAGCTGATTGTGAGTCTTAAGTTTTCATTTTTAAGCCAGAAATTCTTTCAAAGTTTGTCTGCTTTGTCTCTATTGGCGGTGTAATTGGCCATATAAATATCAATTGATCGCAGATGAAGATATGATATTGCATGGTTTTCCAGCTTCTTTGGCAAGAAGAACACATAAGAAACATTCTTCCATAAGAATGCCTTAAATTAGAAACCCTTATTTTCTGTCAGTCAGTCCATAACTACTTAAGTCCAGATTTGTTAATACAGAACAAATTTACGTAAATAAAAATCTAAATTTCTGTTAAAACACATAAAAATGGATTAGGGCAAGTTAAATTTTGTTGCGTGAATAATTTCAGTAAGAAGGATGAGGACTTGACGGTTTGATGTGACCAGAAGAATACGACGGAAACAACATATCAGTAGGACTGTAAACAACCAAGAAGTGAAATAACATCATAAGGGGGTAAAAAGACGTATTTTCATACAGGCTGGTAATAAACTGGGTATAATATAACTAGGAAAAAGATAAGTTCGACGAAATAGAGAGGAGAAATGCGAAGTATACTATAGCTGTAAAGAGTACGCTAAAAGTAAACAACAGAAAATAGGTCGATGAGAATCATAGAGACCAAAATAGTCTGCAAGGAAAACACATAAACAAAGGAGAAATTAAAGCAAGAAGCCAACGCAGGCATTGGCGTCGGGAGCACTACTCAGTACTAGTAAACCTTCAGTTAGCAGAGTACAATTCAACTATAAATGTATTTCTGAAGTCCAGCTTCCGTCTTCTGTACGAGAATTTTAATTATCGTTATCATTACTCTTCTTAGAGTGAAGCCACTCAATCAGATCTGCGTCCATTATTGAGAAAGGTCATTTTTCATTACTTGTTCCCCGATTTCGCTACGTGGTAAACACGTCTCAGCCATCACGAGCTATGTGTAGGTATCGAACACTTAATAACAGCTCAGAAGACTGTTCTCGGGGAAATATTGGCATCTTGGACACGGGAAATTTATGAACCAAAAAGGGTGGACAAGGAAAGAGGAGAAAAAAATAAATACCGCTGATTTGAAAGGAGACGATTTCTTAAACGCAAAAGGGAATACGCCCTATCGACCGCGCCATATCGATATTCTCTCGCCACAAAAGAAACCGTCGGATTTGATGGCGTGGGTGGTTTGTATGCAGAAAAGGAGGCTTTCAGTGAGAGGAGTGGTTTGGAGAAATGCGTAGATAGTCCTGAGGGAGATCCTGCACGTGTTTACCGTCTAGAGCGCCAAAGGAGTAGGTGGGGTGACAACCGCTTCCATACATCAATGTCCTACACAGTGAACGATTGATCGGCCCCTTTATTGGCGAGGTTAGGCTCACTTGGGCTCACTCCCGTACCTTGAAACACATACGTCGATTTAATCATAGTATCTTAACCACTTGCCGTTGAATTTCATGCCGGTCTCCGGGTTTAGCATAATGCCGTGTTCTAAAAAAGGAGCCATGGATGTCCATTTCACAGTCGAAAGCGTGAAGCCGAGGACGCATTTTCAATTCGGTCTGCAAAAGTTTTTCCGAGGCTCGCATCCAAAAGCGATCGCGGGGAAATTTGAAAATCTGCCAGTCGACTGATTACATCTTACCTGCGGCGCAAGAAGTAAACTAAGTTTACTTTTTGTGCTGCAAGTAATTCATTATTCATTAGCTTGCACACGGACTTGGATCAGATTAGGCTAGGTCACGTCTTCTTTTAGGGATCTATGGAGATTAAATAGATCTTCTCCCCATCGGCTACCTAAGTCAAATAATCTCGTTGATGTTACTCGCTACGGATTGACTTACCAAACTGAGTAAGTTTACGTTTCTTTGTGCTCCTAAATCTACATTCTCATCTCGCTGAAAAGCGCATGATATAAGATTATGGTTTTCAATGAGAACTTTTGCATCAATTTTCTTATGAACTTGAGAAAATTTTCCATTTCCATCATTTACGTTCATTTTCATAAAATAAAGTAGTTAGCGAAATATTAACATTTTTATAATAAAACGTTATCACATAGTAATATTTATAAAGAATCGACCATCAAAAATGATACAATAACTGATATAATATTTAATGTTGAGGTGTCATCCGTATTCATATTAACACACGAGAAGTTAATGAATAAGTATAACAACAGCACTACTTAATAATCTTTACCGTTTTATCTAAGCACAATATCATTCTTATATTAAGTATGATTATTAATAATATTTTAGAATCCTTTGTTGATAGTTGGTATTAAAATAAATCGGGATTATTCTTGTAGTTAGTATTTATATACCTGACGGAAATGTATAGTTGAAGTTATTTTCGAAGATCATTTGTTTTTAGTTATTATTCTTATTGCGTTGCGATAGAATGTCGTTCATCATAAGCCATTGTGATAATGTGTTATTACAATTCTTATGGATTTCTTCGGAAGGTAATCAAGACATGTAATTTCCAATTTCTTCTCTTTCGTTGGGAGTCATTTAGAATAAGAGATTCTCATTTTAGTTTCATCGACCAATCAATGTACTCTTTTCGGTACGTAGAAGATGAAATACATAAGGAAATGTTGCCAAAAAAATAGTGCAAACTAGGATTAAACGATATAAGCCTTAGCAATAATTAGATAAATGCAATACTGATGGAATCGTTCATTCATCTTCATGTTTTTCATCATCGTGATCATATTTTGATATTGTGTAAGGATGTGATCGCTATAAATATATCTCAGAGTATGAGATGGCTACGGAATCTGAGATCAAATTTATGGCCGTAAAATACCTCATGACATTGATGTAGGATGCAGAGGATGGCCTTACTCGGCCTTGCTAACCGATTTTACTGACCGACGTCGGATGCTGCCTCGCCGACACGACTCTGAAGGGATTGTATTCAAATCCCTCAACTGCGCGTCGTTCATAAATTTTTAAGTACTCCACACATGACCTACATTCTCCAAATAACACATTTACGACACAAAGGATATTGTGCATTACATAGAGTCACAGCGACTTCGTCGAAGATTAATCTTAAGTTTTTATGGATTAGAATAACTGATATTTAACCCATTTAATCACGCAATTTGGTTACCTAATGACGATTATCCTTATTTTAAATCGTTAGGGAGATATACTTTTTTATGAGATTTCAGCTGTCATTCAAGCGAAGTATCATAGAGAAATGAGAAAAGGTAAGTTTCAGCTTTCAGAGATATCTTTGTGGCATTAATGCGAAATCATATCCAAATGCTGAACAATTAGATGACGAAATTAAATTTTTTACATGAAAGTTTTTGCAAGACATCAGTATCAAATTAAATAAGTTGAGTTGGGTTGCGATATCATCTACATCTTTTCAGTAACGATGTGATTAGGAGGAACTATGACTGATATTATAGAGTCGTAGAATACAACTATAAAAGTATCACGAATGTAATAAAAAAGGGGTTAATGCTTCGGAGGCAGACATTGTTATGAGTGCAGCATTTTGAGAAGAAACATAAACTCTGGACTCCTTTTAAATCAATTTTTTTATGTAGTCGACTTAGATTTCAATGAAAAAAAGCATTGATACTTCAATGCATTAACAATCTTACGTTACTATTACATGGCCCCTAAGTACTACAAGAAAACGTACCACAGCAAGTTATGAAATATAAACTGCTTAAGGAAGGGTAATAAAGAAACTGTAACATCAAGCTGATATAATTACGTAAATTAAATGGGTTCGGCTATAGGCTTAAAACTTAGATTATACATTAAAATAGAAGAAAAATACTTAGTGTGATTTATTAAAATCTGTTCTAAAAATGAAACAACAACTAAGAAGACAAGGTTTTCTTTGCGGTGGAATATTTTATTTGCGTTCTAGCTGCTGAATATATTTTATACTTTTTCTTTTCCAACTCTTAGTAATAATTAGTATGTACATTTCTATATCTAAAGTTTGAATACATTTTTTAAATGATTAAGCGTGCTAATATCTTGTTTTGATTGATTATTTCCTCAATTTGCATGTATAGTATAATATTCCTCGGCTTCGCTCTTTTCATCTTATCTTGCTCTTATATAACAGTACATTGCGAACAGATTCCTTTAGATTTAGATCTATACTCCTTGAGCCGCGTGTCTTACAAAAGGGAATATTTTTTGGCGGATTGCAGGATACATTAGCAGATTAACATGTATGTTAATAGCTCAATAGAGAATATATCTGTTAAAGAAGAAAGTTTAAGTAACGATACCTTTAGATTTCATTTTGTGAACAAAAAGCTCTTTCCATTATCCTCCCTCTCATAGTGTAAAGGGATCCCTCATCTCCATTTCGGTGGAGGCGAGCGGTTACAATAGAGGAAGCATGAGGTCCCTTTGTTCTATGCTATGGGATAATGCATCATCTATGAGTGAACAGTGAAAGGTAAGGGAACTCAGTGAAAGTGTACGGAAATTTGAATGATGAATAATCCCTCAAACAAACTTGAGAGCAGAACCTTTTTATACGATGGAATTAACAAGAAAAAATAACTTATCTACGAGAGAAAACTGATCTAAATAGATAGCAGATGTATGAAACGAGCTGTTCACCAAAGAGTAATGTAGATGTTAATCAACGTAGCATATTCATAGTTTTTGCATTAATTTTGTAATTGACTTGAAGTCTCGTAGGTTTGAAATATTATTCATCGTATGCTCTACCATCGAGTACGTGGTAATAAAAAATGTTTTTACAAAAAACTAAGAGATGATTTAAATATCATAGCAGACGAAATGTACATATAATTGAGCAAATTTTGAAAAGAATGTTTGTTCTTACGAGGCGAAAGATACTTATTTTGTAATCTCAAACGATATAAAGTATGAAATGTTGTAATATATTTTCAGCTGGCAATTGGTTATTGGCTAAGGAGTAATTGGTAGTTTAGAAATCTAAAATAAACTACCAATTACTAAATTACCAAGTTTAAATTTAAATTTACTAACTAAATTTAAATTTAAACTTATTATTTTCTCCTACTAATTTTCACTACTTTCTTATTTTGTATTTAAAATCCTCATGATTTCCTCTTAATGGTGTATACATCAATTTTCGTTGAAGATTACGTTAGCGCAGGTTCTCTTAAGAGACAGCCTAAGTTTCTCCTACCTGATGCATATTTTGTTAATTTTATTCAAGAAGTCAAATCATGATATTAGAGATTATATAGCATTTACGAGTAAATAAATACGTATTGATTCGTGGGTTTCATCCCTAAATTCATTTATCGTATTTATTGAACTTTTTAGGTCATCCGAAAGAAAAATAATGGTGGAAAGGCATGGAGAGAAGGAAAAGTTACGAGTTTTTAATGAGCTAAACTTCCTAAAGTGATTTTAATCAAATTGCGCATTCGGCGATTTTTCTGTCTTGGAGAAATGGGAAAGATATTTGAAGAGAGTACTTTTATGATTAGTACGTAAACAAAATGTTTGAGGATGAAAATCATCATCGCCATTAAAAGTTTCTTGTCCTAGTTGTAAAGTGATTTCCATCATTTATGCCTGAAAGCCGGATGTTCATGTTTTAATGAAAGATGAAACTTTTTAATGATACGCTGAAAACATCTCTTACCAGTAACCATCTCTAATTTATTACCTCATAACAGTTGGACAGTTTTTTATCTTCCAAAGTCGCTCGGCTCCTATAGGTTCCAGTCTGTTTTGTTTCCCCTATATCTGTGGCGAAGTTTTCTTATTCCATTTTAGAGGAAGTATAAGAGTATTGACTTCATAATTCTTGAGCAGAATGAATGCTAAAAGTTCTTTCTTGATGTATATACTTGCCGTTGCGATAGAAAAAACAGTTTGAAGCATTTGAGCTTCAAATTGTGTTGTGCGTTCTCAAGAAATTCATTTCTAGATTCTATGAAAGTGACCAATTTGGTCTCCTGCAAATAAACTACCTTAAAGTAAAGAAAAACTGGAATGATTTTTTAAATTGATGGTCAGTGTTTACTCCCCAGAGTTTTCTCCATAAATACGAACTTAAATTACCTACTTGCTGAATAAATAAACTAAGTGACCCAACGTAACTCAAGAGTACAATATAAGTTTTTTTATAAGCTTACAGTAGATAGAGGACCATCTCCGTGGAATATTTTATAGTTTCATTTATCGTTGATGAAATGATTATTTGTGATGAAATATTGAAATTTGCACTTAACTAATAAGAGCTTTTAAAGAATAATAAATGAGAACGGGTACCTTAAGAAGTGTTAATGCGATATCTACTCCATAACATAACGGTGATGGCACGGTCATGCATGTTTTTATTTTAAAATATTTTCACTGCCTGTGAGAGTCGAGATCAAATTAACATAACGCTACACTTGTCAATATTTTGGTGGATATTCTTCTTCTTCCATTTTGACTTACGATCTTCCTGTAAATTTAAGTTATTTTTCGAGAATTGAACGTACTTGTTGAAATCAAAACATTTCTAAGAGAGAATGTTATATTTGTAGATGAGTTTGTCATTTCGATATGATTTGAAAAAATGAAAACAAAAATATGAAAATATCAATTTCTTCGGTCATAAGCTGTAAAAAAATAATATTTTTGTCTCAAATACATATTTCTTGTATTATTATCACTCTAACTATTTATGGTAAATAATATCGATTTACCGGGAGGTTTTAGTAGCTATATAGGTAAATTTAATCACAAATGAAAACGATTGTAGGATTTTCGCAGATTTTAAAACGCATGAGTTATTTGCGTGACGACGATTACCCTAATTGCGCAATTAATGAAGGTCTCCGAGTCCTGCTAAGAAATTTAAGAGTGCAAATGATACACGTGAAATATTCTCTAGAAGAATTTTCCCTCGTGGTCCTTCAGATGTGCTTTTTAATTGGATGCACGGACGTCTACGGAGCAGAAAAAAACGACAGCCATGTGTTGCATCCTGCGGTCGACCGAGGCTTTCATTATGAACGTCCCAAAATAGAGACAACGTAGAACAAATAAAAGTTACTTCTCCTGTTGGATTCTGTTTGCGCAAAAGGACGGAAAATTGTGGAGGTAAAAATATATTTAATCATCTTAAAAGATTAAACCCTTATTTACATTATAAAAGAGATAGAGAAATACTTTTTTGCGTTGTCGTCATACCATGCGATGAATACTGAAGAAAATAACGCTTCTTAACAGGCAGCTTCTTCTATTTTTTCGAATATTCCGTAGATATTACGATATCAGATACGATTTATCGTGAAATTACAATTAGTCTTATTTGAAGGAAAAATATTTCCTGTACTAGACCGCATACGACATCTTTTAAACAGGTTTGAAAATAAATACCACCAAACATGTAACCTGCAAACTTTATTATTTGCTTTCACAATTCTTATAATTTTTGGTTTTCTGAATTTAATCGATGTGACTTAACGTAAATTGCAAGAACGCCACGAAATAAAGTAAAAATACTTGGTAGTTTCTACAAAACAATTTTTACTCCGGCCGGTTTTCGACCTATACGAGTCATCTTCAGGTCGTGATGACACACTGAGTAAAAATGGTTTCATGGGAACTAGTAAGATTTATTTCTTTCTATTTGGGTTTTTGTGTGATAAGCCAAAATATACTTCCTCCAAAAATATCTATTAGTGAAAGGGTTTTCATATGTATATTGATATTAAAATTTTCAGATTTTCATTTTTTTAAATATTGATAAGTTTATGAAAGGCTGTTGCCCATAACTTATAATGCATCTTTTTGGAAGGCTAGCTTGAGCCTGAGGGTCAACAGTCTCTTCTTACGTCTAATCCTTAGTTAATACAGATTTAAAGAAAGAAACATCTTTTGGGAGTCATCTTTGGGAGGGAGGGAGAAACATCTTTGGGAAGGAAAGAAGTAACAAATATTGACAATTATTTTGCGGGTTAAAATGTCTTTTAGTTTTACTTAAGCTTTTTCTCAGGTCGATAGGAAAATAATGAATGAATTTCATTTGGAATAGTGGAGATGCGATATAATATCTTGTAATCTGTAAAACGTATTTTCATTGTTTCACTCCAGCGATATTAAGAACCATGCTTTTACGGTAATTTAGCTAGAGATACACCGCGAAGATTAATCGCGTACCTCACGCTTGAATGAATCCATAAGTGCTGTATAAAACCGCCGTATGAAGCTGTATTGCTGTAAATGGAGATTAATGGAAGGGTAAAGTTGAATCGATGGAGTTCACCATCTCTCTTCACGCTTCGCTGCAATGAATGGTCTATCTAATTTGTCATTCATAACGAAAATTAACGTCTTCTTTACAGGGTTATGAAATCAATCGCGTAGAAAACACTATTTTCTTCCGCGATATATCTTTCACGGTAGATACAATACAATATGTCTTTTAGGTTTTGGAAGAGTATATGAAAGCACAAATTCAGCCTTAGCCTAGTTTTACTTCATTGGCTCTCCGCAGCTGGAATATTCAACGCTAGTTAATGGCATACTAACGACAGTGGCTTGATGTAACTTAATAATTCCAAGTAGGTAGAACTGTTTAATGAAAACGTTGTTGACCGAATTTGGTACAATTGTAAAATTGTACAGAATATTTTGGCGCCTGATACGATAGGTGTGTAAGTGAATTTATAGAATATCCCAGCCGTTATGTTCCTTTTGGCCAATAGTATTCCTGCCGGAGAAAACGTTGTGATGCACACTAAGTGAACCGCAAATTTTAGATAAAAAAGGTTTTATGCAGGAATGTGTTTGATAAGAATTTTTTACGACCTCGACAACGTACAAAATTATTCTGATTCAAATCATATTTGATGAATAATAGCGAACTTGAGATCCTAAGAACTCTGGAATGTCGATTCAGATCTTTCTCCTAATTGTTTTAGATCCACTTTCATGTTCGGAAAACAAACGCGTGAACGCTTTCCCCACCTGAGAGCCTTTTATATGAAATTTTCAAACGGAACGGGAAAAATTGTGCGACTCGGAGGGTCTTTGAACATATTGCATGCATACCTAAACCGCCACGCAGAAAAAAATCAAAGCAATAGAGCTACAAGCGCGTTCTAGTGACCCCAAAACAGGTAAAACCTTCTGCTATTGAAATGATCTCCGTTTTTACGTGCTTGTACGAAGCAGGATAAATGCGCTGCTTCGATCTCCTCTCTTCCATATCGCGAAATTGTGCTTGCTCATTTTTGACTGCAAATAGAAGTGCACTCGGGACCACCTTTCTGTGCAGGCAGCTGGGTGTGTGAGGAAAACTAGTGAACTGATTGTAGTTGGAGTACATAAAATGAGAATGTGGAGCAAAAGTAGGCGATGCAGAGTTGGTAATGAACGAATGTGGACTGATAGAATGGCTGCGTAAGCAACATGAAAGGGAAAGATCAGAGGAAGGTTATAACTTACATTTATAGTGGTGAGCTCTAAAATCTAAGGATGCATGAAGATGAAAACATCGACATTACTGGAACTCAAACTCAGGTCTTCCTTTTTCCGGGCACATATTCAAAGCACTAAACTGTCCATAAATTCTTTAGCCTGAATGCCGGTTCGAACCTAATCTCCACTAGCTACTAAAAGCTAAGAGAGGGGAATGAGGCTAACCTAGGTAAGATGAGGAGTTCGGTACTTGCTTTCCTTACCGGCCAGAATAGTATAAGTAGAGGAATTCCATTTTAGTAAAACACAGTCACTCCATGAGAAGCACATTTTGTAGCATTCTATAAGGATAAATCTCAATCAATACTCACGCAACACTATCTCAGCAGCTATCTCATATCATCACAGCCATGAATATGACTGAGACAAATGTAGATAAAAGATTTTTCTCTATCTAGTAGCAGAAGAAAAATTTAAACAATTCCATCCATAAAGAGAATAAGGTAGAAGAACAAATCACTAAAATACAGAAGGTATAGACTTGGCATCATAATTTATTCGATACAACATCTGCTCGGAAAGTGTAGGACCTTGTCATGTCGATATCTTTCTTTCTGTTGATGCTTGAGAATCTAAAATTGGTTTTATATGTTAGTTTTTACACATTGAAAGGGAGAGAAGCAGAAAGAATAAGATGATACATTAGGATAATTTTAAATCTTCAAAATGGAGGGTATGATCAAGAAAAAGTTGGTTGAATTCGGAGAATTACACTACAAAGAGAAGAGACGTCTATAGTCAAAAGGCCAATGAAGAGAAGTATGAAAAAATCAAGCTTTCCTCATAGTAGTATGAAAGGGCAGGAATGCACGGAGGAGAATTGTGAATAAAATACGCAGATAACGTGATTACCCCGCAAAAGAACAGCTTGATTGAAAAGTATGTTTACTCGCTCATTTTTCTCTATTCTTCGATGGCTATTCATTCGCCCGTATGAAAGCTACGGCTCTCTCAGTTTTTTTCCCGGGCGAGTACCCTCTCCCTCACCGGCGAGCGAACAGGAGGAGGCGCGGAGAAATTGCGGAGGCTTTCTCTATACGGGGATTTAATATAATGGAATGGGTGATGAAAGGTTGGTCAGATAGGAATTGCGGAGTTGGCCAAGGATTGTGGATAATTGGAGCATGAAGCTTTAATCCGTTTCCCTTGTTTTCCTTCCTGTTGCGCAAATCCAAGTCATTGTTGCGGGAATTCGCGGAGAAAAAGCTAGCGGAAACTTTCCGCTTTTGTTTTCCTTTTCAATTTCCTCCGCTGACCAACGAAAAAAAGCGATGCATAAAAATCTAAGAGTGCGATTGTTTTCGTAAAAATTGCTGCGCTCGTTCCCGCTCTCTTTTCTATTCCACGGAAAAAATATTGTTTCCCTAAGTCACGTTCGCGAGTAATGGCTTGCGGGAGATGTATTTCCAGCGTGTTCCTTTGATTGATATCCAGAAATATAACCTTCGGAAAAACGGTGTTCTCGCTGATGTTGTAAGCACTGGAGGAAAGGGATATTCTCGTACTATTCATTGCTATTGAAGGAAGATACCGGAGAATTAATTTAAAAAATACAGATTTTTTACAGTACAGATTGAGTTATTTTGAAAGGGACAATTTGAGTTTGGGACAAAAGGAAAAAGCTCATAGTTTGATATTTTCCCCATTAAAAATTGCATCCAATCTACCAATTTCTCTTTTCTATTGTGTAAATATGACGCCAAGTGGTTATTGTGATGACAATATTTTTTTTCTAATAATTAAAGGTTGTCTGAATTTTCATACTAAAGTAAATTATTACTAGAAAAGATTACGTGGTAAATATTATTTTGGCCAAGGTTTACGCAACTGAAGATGAAAATATTTAAAAATAAGACGAAAATAATCGAAAAAATCTATATTATGTAGAAATCAGAAGTTTTTTTTCTTCCTGGATAAGATTTATTACTTAGAGCTTGTGAATATGCAGACTTTAAAACTTTAAAAATCAATGGCTCAGTATGATAAAATAATTCCACGTGGCGATGGAGACGAAGGAAAAACGCGCCAAATCCAAAATCTCGAGGAAGTAACTGAAGTGTTAACTTCCCTCCGTCCTTGGCTCAGCGCATTGTTTTCCACCCGCAATAATTGGCTCGGAATTTGCTCGACTGCGCTTCGAGCGTTGATTTACACTCGAAAGATAAAATGCGCAGAAATCGCGGAATCGCAAATGCCGCGGATCGAGCCGCCACTACGGATTTAAATTTTAAATATGTGCAACGCTCCATTGGAGGTCACGGAACATCTATCGTCCGAGCACGGATTAAGCGCAAAACGTAGTGAAACAAAGGGGAAAATTCCTCGCGTATGCTCTGTATTGTACCGTGAAAATTCATCATGCTCTGAAAAATGAATATAATACCCAAATAATCCACGAATAATCCTTTTCGTTTCGCTAAGGCTTTGGATGAAGTTTTACTGTGGATTAAACCTATTTTTCTGAGTTTCTTCTCCGCTCACAATTCCTAATTGCGGCGTAATATTTCGGATGTCTTTTATAAATCTCAGCTGTTTGCATAGTCCTGAAGCATCACTATAATCCATATTTTTCATTATAAACGCTCTTTGGTATTCCTTGAGGGTGTCTTGAAAATTTTTAGAAGGGAATAAAATTGTGTTAAAACTTATTTATACACACATACATATATTACCTTGGCTCATGGAAACGATCGGTGAAATGCAACAAATTAGTGATGTGCAAATATTCCTGCGAGAAGGATAAGTTTGTACACGTGTATAGGAGGAGTTGTTTGTAGGCCAGAGATATTGGTATAAATTTACAATGGATTCTATTTGAAAAACTGTTGTGAAAACATGAACATGTGGAATAAACGACGATAACGGTAATACTATATGTTTTCAGCATGTGTTTCGTGTCCGTTTTAAAATATCAATTTATGCGTAAGAGCTTATAAAATGAAAAGTGTAGTAATTACAGTTGCCTTTGACTTGAGTAACTCTATAATTGAAAGAGAGGATGGCTAAATCGTCTAAATATCCAGGAAATGTAATAAAAGTGACTCAATTCTTAAGTACATACATACATAGTTATTTAGCGCATGAAAATTTAAAATTATCACTCTCTATATTTATTTTGTTATTGACTTTATGTTTATTATTGCAAGTGAATAAAAGTAATTTAAATCGTATAGCAAGTAAGGAAACGGCATCTGAGAACATGTACTCATTTTATGAGCGTAAACTAATAATATTCACCACTTCTATTTATATATTTGTGCAAAAAATAATTTGAAGCACTTAAAAGAAATAATTTGGCTGTACATTCTGTTTTTATGCTGTTTTTTCCTTTGGAACTAACCTTTGTTTTTTTTTTCTCTCTTTTCAGGTGAGTACTACATTGTAATTTTGATCTTCAGCTCGTCCGTTGAGGATGAACAGATGAGTAAATATATTACATTATTTTATTTGTGTATACGACGTAATTTATGCTACCTGTAGTTCTGTAATTTTTCCTTTCCCATCACGTAATCAGTAGATGTTGAATTTCGAACCTCTTACCTTACAGACTACATAACAATTAACTATTGCTACATAAATGTAACTATTTCGTTCCATTTCAATGCATCGTATTATTTATTTCCTATCGGTAATTCGGAGTTATAATATAAGTTAAGTATAATCTTCAAGCAATCGTACTTCTTCGGGCTTTACACTTTGTTGTCGAAGGTAAATCCAGAGAGGATACCTGGGATAACCCTGCACTTTGAATTAACCAACTGAAAAACAAGTTTAATGAATATATATAACATCATTCGTTGTGTCTAAGAAATATTGCTTGTCTTTTTATGATATCTTAAGAGCTCTAACCTATTTTCATTTTTTTACTTTTAAATCAAAATTTTCTTCATAGAGAGAGAGTTATTTTTCGATGTTTAGTTCAAATGTGGGAAACTTAAATAAAAAAATTTAAGGACAACAGCTTTTCTGCCACTAGTGCACCATTAAGAGAACTCGCTCTTAGAGTTCAAAGCTTCGTTTGAATGTGTTACATGGCACACTAAAACTATATTGCTTTGATTTTTTAAATGTCTGAAATGTTTGCCGCTAAGACATATTGTTCATAGAGTGGTACAACTATAGACACTCACAGTCATCTATTTTGTTTCCTCTTTTGTTGTTGTTGACGTCCAGCAAGATAGTATTTTTGTTGAAAATAAGGGTTTTTTCTTGAAATTTCCTTTTCATCTCTCTTATTTTGTACATAAGCTTTTGGATTTGCCTCTTATTTGCATACTCTGCTTTAAGAAAAATGTCATAAAGCGGAATTTCATATGCTTAGATGTAATTATAGATGAAAAGCTTCATCTTAAATGGGATTATGATCAAATGTAAAAATATCCGTAAAAGCCTTCATAGTAAGAATATTAAACAAAGCTGAAGCAGCAAGTCATTAAAGAAAAAGGATGAATTGATATAAAAAGATACGGTTAATGCTTTAAAACCTTAACTCCTCCGATGACGTTGACATGCTCCCTTCCTTTCTTGTTGCTTTTTTTGTTTGCGAAGGCTTACAATATCAAGCGTTTCCTCTCTTCCTTTCCCATTTCAAGTAAATTTCGTGGCGTTAAGAATTAGCCTTCATTAAATCTGAATCAGCTGAATAAATTCAAATTTTGTTGCTCGATGTCCTTGTAGACCGTACAAGCATAAATTGAGTTGAGGAGCGACAGTATGGAATAAAAGCCGAGTAACACGTTTCGAGTTTACAAAGACGTCATTTATTTATATAGTTTTAAGGGTGGTAATCTCATTTTCGGTTGACGAAGTTTGTCATCTTCGGCTACCGACTGTTTTGTGCATCAGCGTTTATAATTCATTAAAAAATTAAATAGAGCTACTGTTATCGAGGATCGCCTCTTCCTAACAGAAGCTAAGTTAGTAAATCATCATTTTTTATTGCTCTCTGTTCAATATCATGAAAATTAATGAAAAACTCCAAATATCCGAGAGCGATCAATTGGAAGTAAAACAAATACAAACAGTCAAACAAATTCAAAAATCGAATAACAAGGATTTTTATTTCAGTGGCTTACTTTATGCACAGCGTTCATTACCTCGATTTCGGCGTAAAATATTTGTTCGGACTCTACAAAACATAATTTGAGTGGATTCAAAAACTGAGGTACATCTGTGTATATCTTAATGTGTGATGTAATTTTCGGTTGAAAAAGTTAGTTATTTTATACTGCGACTGTCTAACGTGTTAACGCCAAGAGTTTTTTTTTATCCTAAGTGGTTAGCGGTTAGGAATTACTACCTCTATATCATCGGAACGTGTACTTTCAATAGATCCATTCACTCCACTTTTCCCATCAACAAGTAGGCATTCGTTTGGCTTCACACGTAATTCAAACGTCACGGGAAAACGTTCGGCCCTTGCGACGCGAGGAAATTTTCTTTCACTGCAAAGAGACCTTTCGGCGACGCAGCCTTTAGAGGAAATAAAAAAACGAGTTATCGCACCCGAAAGCCAGTTCGGAAAGGAATAAAATGGCGAGAAACAAGTAGGCCACGGTCTCGTACCGTCAACACGGTGTACCATTCCCTTTTAATGAAATCATGCGCAGGTCGGCCTTACCTTTTTACCTCACGGCGAATTTAATCTTTCTCGCTCAGTCTAATTTGGAGCGTACGAGCCGTTAAGTCAACTTAGAGCATGTCCATCGTCGTCCCTTATTGAAGTTCCTCTCGTCATCCATCGCCTACTTGGAATCGCCCCCTCTGGCGTCCATTCCGTTCCACGACTCCATTTGCATGCGTACTTGTTTGTGTGTGGTTCTCCTTTAGCTCTGTGGTTTGGCGAGGCGACGGAGCACGGAGAAGTATGCATCGGGCGTGACGCGGATGGACGGTGCAGGAAAAAAGGAGAATTCATCTCAGTGGAGAGGATTTATGGGGCTTGAGATTGAAAGGAAACCGAGATGGAATCGGGAGCTTGTTTGAACAACTTCGCTTTTCGGAATGAAGAGGCGCGATGTTATTTATGGAGGAAGGATTTTGACGGCTCTCTGTGCTCTCTAGATGGATACTGTTGCTGAAATAAGTTAAGACGACTAAAAAGTACCGTATAATCACGAGAAATATTTCCATGACGATGGTTATGATCCCATGATTGAACGTCATTAGTGTCTCATGATCAGCGATCATTATGACGCTCAATAAAAATGAATGAATGAATGAACTCCTATATCAGGCTCGGTTAATCCCTAGCTGGCTCATCTGCACCTAATCTCATTTCTTGCTTAATGTTAAATTATAAGAGGAAAAATACACAAATACAACACAAAAAGATTAGAGATTGTGGGAAAAAATATTTTTGTGGGGAAAAGAATTCTTACTGAATGAGTATCAATATGATTGATTTTATTAGTACTTAGGAAACCATTTAAGTATACAGGCCTGATTTTCTTTCAAACGAAAATTTTTAGAGTAGAGTAATAAAGTTAATACGTTCGTTTTACCCATCATTATAAAAAATATGTAATTCATAAATTGATTAATATTTAACATGAGCTCGACATGACCGTGATACGACTTACTTTCTTGTTAACGAATCTTGAAATTCTACAGATATTTTACAATTAGTAACTTCCTATACATTTTAGCCATAATGTCTGCATTCTAATCGAAGTCCATGGCGTGACATCCCTTTGAGGGATAAGGCCTAGTGAGGTGGCATTCTCTGTGGGTGACATGTCGTCATCTCATCGACTCCTATATCGCCGTGATTGGCTTTCTGAGACCGCACTGTACTGTAATTACTATAATCGTATTCATAGAATTATTAATTAATTTATATACTCACCTTAAATTTATTTTATGATTTCGTTATTATTGATACTAACGGCAAATATTACAATTTTATCATTTTATTCGAAACGAGTAATATTATCGAAAAGTATTAGGTTAGATTTGCATATACGGGCGTGCACTTATGAAAACTCACAAGGAGAAATGGACTCGAAAAGAAGTCTGATTTAATCGGGAACCGTTCCGGTCATTTCTGCAATCATGCATGACTTATAATAAAATAAATGGGTCGTAATGCAATGACTTTAGTTGACAAAGTCTCATTTTATGGGTCTCGATATTTGGAAGCATGATTAAATGACTAAGTGTAAGTTTTACCTTATTAATTTGCTCATTGCTGTGAAATCTCTGTTTTAATACTATTTAATAAAATCAGTCTATATGTTTCATAGTTCAACTGGAGAGGATGAGAAATAAATTCCATTCGTGCCACCAATCTCTAAATTGCAGGATTGGATTCGGATGGATACATTCCAAAAATTTAGTCTATTGCTGGTATACGTTCGCGTTCCGAGAATCTGCCCTTTCCAATTCGCTACAACGAAAATGAAAAAGAAAACCTTTGAATGAAGTCAGCGAGGAAAATGTGCGTATCGGAATGAGATCGTGAGGAAGGTAGATGTGGGTGAGTGGGTAGTGGTGCTAATCGTGAAAGGAAGGGGGATGAATCCATTCCGAGAAACAAGTGCTTCAGGTGCTCTCCCACGTAGAATTCCAGAGAGAAAGAGATGTGCTGAGGTTATCTCGATACGGTGAACTTCCTCTTCCCTTTTACCCCATTCACAATCACGATGCAACTTTGAGTTTCAGCATATCTGCGTGGGATTCTTCCTTTATCTCGAAATGGAGGCAATAGAAAGCATGGATTCATGAATCGGAAAAACACATAATAGGGAGACGTGGAGAACTTTGAAATATGCCTCGATGAAAATCCAAGAGTTAGATAAAAATCTGCATATGATGGCTTTATTCCTTTCCTCTCAGAATCTATGACTTTTCTTCTTTTATCGCACAATAATGGAAAGATGACTACTACATTGAAACGGTAACGTTACTTCAGATCGATTTTCCGATATTGAAAGTAGATTCTCTTCTCTGATTTATTTTTTGGTATCATTTTTCACACAAGAACTTGATACTAAGTAGAAGTACAGAAGCTACTTGATATTTTGATCGTAATGTTGAAATATCGAAAAAGGATTAATGTATGATATATTTCAATTCAAAACCTTAGGTTTAACCGACATACAGAAGACTATTCGGCGAAATTGGGACTGGGACGGAAACATTCTCTCGAGAAATCGCTTGAGTAATTGGTTTGCGTCTCGAAAAACTTAACTTGAGCATTAATTAGTAGAAGAGAAATATCAGTGAAAAATAGCTCCTTTTTATTCTGATTAAATTGATTGTGAATTTTCATTTAAATGATATTGAAGATGTTGCCACCCAACTGGGTCTACTTCATGTAATTTTCATTTTGAGGCCATCTTTTAATCATAGTAATTATACATTAAAATGATTGGGCTAAAATGGTTTTCTCCTTAGGATAAATTAATTTGTTATCATTCCAAGATGGAGTTTAAATGGTTAGAAAAGAGGATTAGATAATTTTCTTATGCAGCGAGTACCATTTATCACAACTCAAAAATTGGACTCATTGATCTCTAAAATTATATTTTCAATTTATATAATAATAATTTAGAATCAAAATAGCATGAAATCTGATACCTGAACTTAATGATAGTTTACATTTGTAAACCATTTAATCACAGTTTCAAAGGTCTGTTTTCACCTTTTTGACTAATAAATAATGCAAAATATTATGCTGCGACATTATCGATATGAAACTCCAGAAAAATTCAAATTAAAGTGTACATTTGATCCCTTTTTTAATATCTGATAGATGACTCATTATTAGCAAAGCACCTCCTCTCCTAAAATTTCTTTCGCACCCTCTCATTACCTACAAATAAATATAAAAATAAATATATAAGTAAACATATAAATAAAGGAATAAACATTTCATAAATCAGAATGTAAATATTTTCCGACCATATGCTGCAGATGTATATTTTTATTGATATTATTATACATCTGGAATTTTTCAGAAACCAATTTTGAATAAATAAAAACAAAAATTATATCCTGCTCGTTCTATCTTACAATAAATGTCATGTCTATGGGTTGTCATAAAAGGCCCTTTTTGGACATTCAGAGCACGAAACAAGTAAGTGTAACCGTCAAAGAAATGTCTCTAGCAAAGTAGCGGACGTTCCTTCCTTGGAATTGGAGGAATAAGGGTTTCCCTTTATGTTTACGAGGGAACGGAAATCCTTCGTAAAATATTTTAGGTGCGAGAATCGTAGTGAAAGGAAGCATACGGAGAGAGTAGTGGAAGCTGCGGTTCGTTTTCCGTTAAGCAGCTAAAGGAATGAAAGTCTCCCGCAAAGGCGCGGGGGAGTGAGGGAATTGATTAATTTATTTACCAGCGCTCCGAAGCTCGTGGGTGGGAAATGAAAGAGAAATTTGCTGCGGGAAAATTAAGGGGGTAGATTAATGCTCCGCGAAATGATTAACGAGTGATATCGTTTGAAATAAGGTATTTAATTAACCCCCATCTTTTTTGCTGTCCTATTCATTTATGCGGGAACAAGCTTTATCAGTGGGTTCTTTCCATTCCACTCAATACCCGTGCCTCCGTTGGTGGGCGCCAACCAAGAGGAAAAACGTATGCAACAAGTCGACCTCCGAGCTTAATTTCCCTTTGATTCTCGAGGGGTGGCCGACTTTCCTCAACGCTTGCTGATGAGGTTCTTAGATTTAGATTAAACAAGTATCACCACTGCTTTATGTAGTCTTTTGAATTTAAATACAAAAATGATTTTATCTCTTGAAATGTCCAGAAATGAAATAAGTATTATCCTTTTTACAGCGTTAATATTGTATATTCTTTTTTTTATTTTCAAATGGGTAAATGTTTTTCATGGATTATGAGGCAAATAATCGCCAATATAATGTAAGGAAGTCAACAACCATATGAATTTGATATTTATTGCATGTAGTTCTAATATTTATACCTGTTAATTTAAAATAGTAAGCTGAAAGCAGTTCAAGGAATAGCTGTTACTAATTAGTTGTAATTTTGCTCAATTTTCTTAATCATCCTCGCAGAGAATATCAGAGCAGACGCTCTCAACCTTTCCAGACAAAAGGAAGAAAAATTCTGTTATAACTATTAATATTTCCAAAAATTATATCGTCACTTTACTTATATATACCGGCTGTTTTCTACTTTCCCGATTTTCTGTAAAAATTGGCTAGGGAAATGTTTGATTCTACACTTAGATTATTTATCCACCAACTCTTAATTTGTATGATTTCAGATCAAAAAATCATTAACGCGTTATTCATGTAGAACCGTTTCCAATAGTAATAAAAAGGCAATTAAATTACTCTGTTAAGATCACATTTAGTCAGTGGTAGATGGAACTCTATATATACGGGAAGCAGTAGAAATAACTTTGGTTACAAATTGATAGAAGCCAAGAATATTTGGCAGAGGTTTGAAAGGGATACAGATTGGGTAGAACTGTTTCAGTACTTTTTTGCTGAGGTGTGAAGGGTTTCGGAATCCCCTCTGCAACAGCAGCTTTTATACTTGTATCGAAGGAATCGATGTCTAAGGGAAACGAATAAAAGTTGTAAATCAACCTTCGAAACCTGACCTCATAACAGTCTCCTGAATTTTATAGGCCTCCCACGACGGTGTCCTTTTATGGCCGTTGAAACCGTTTTATCGCTGTTTATAGCTGGCCAGAGTGCTGACGGTGAGACATGTAAAGTGAAAGAGAGCGAAAAGATTTCCATTTTAGTTCGCGTTTGCTTCGATTGCATCTCTCCTTCTCTTCTATATCCAACATAATGCCAAAGTTGTGGCAATAAAACTTGTTTCAGTCGGTCTTTGTTTAGCTCATTTTACCTTGTCCTTTAGATTGGGAATGCCATGGGATCCAATGAAATTCTACCGTTCAACCGCGAGGTGTTTTTTTGTTAGACCTATCTTCTTCTCTGAATTCCAAGTTCGTTTTAAGGATATCTTTGAGGGCAAAGCAAGCTGTGGCTCCGCTTAACGATTTGTTTTACAGTAATGACCATTTTTGATTTGACAGGTATTCACTTCTTTTCAGGAATTAGCGGACATATTGTTTATAGATCAATTTAATATATATATATATATCAATTTAATTTGTGACCCAGTGTTATTTCTTAGAAATAGAAAATTACTACTTGAAAAATTTTCTTTCAAAGGAAGCTGCTTTGGCATTTACTGATCTGTCTTGCTCTAATGGAGCCTGACCATCCCAAGATACTTTGTTTTATTTACAAAGATTTCCCCATATTGTGATTAATTATTTTCGAGTTAAATTTCGATTTCACTTATTGAATGGAAGTTCTATCAAACAAAAGTTAATGACTCATACTTCACCACACCCAACTCGAAGGAATGAAGATTTTCTTATCCCGAATTTGATATTAACGTTATATTATTTGACAAATTTTCTTTTATTCATTATATTTAGCCTTAATTTATATTTTACATTGCTTAAGTTATTAAGTTATCCTGGCCTCGATTCACCTATTTTATATTTGTACCTAGGTTTTCTTCAGTGAATGATTCCTCCAGAACTTACCGGTTCGTTACTTCATGAACTAAACTCAAGACGTTCGTTTTTGATCACTATTCCATCAGCAGGCAGCACCATTGGAGCGCTTGTATCAAATTTGCATGACATCAACTTAAACAGCTTCCGTTAGTTTGCAAGCTTGCTTGTGAAATGTTAGGAAGTTCTCCGCGACCTCATCTCCTTCTAACTTCGCTCGTGTGGAAGAGAGGCTAAGTCTATGGGAGACGCTTTGCGTGTGTCGTAAAGAGCTTTGGAGGACTTACCTTCGGTATTGAGAGTGAGACCTCCCTTTGGACAGTCGTCGATGGAATAATTAATTTTCCTACCACTTCCTTACCAACCTAAGTCCTTTACGTCCCGCCCGTCTCTTTACTTTCGTATAGTTTGGTTTTAAGCCCCTACAAGGAATGCTAGAGGAACTAGAAATTAGTTGGTTTTTGAATGTTTTATACGTATCTCCACTGAGTTAGTATTTGTTAGAGTCATTTTATAACTTTCCTAAGATGTCAGATTGATTATTCATCTTGACACATATAATAGAGCTAAATTTCGGAATAAGACCTATTAATCACTCAAATAAAAGGAGGTAGAAATTCTGCACAGAAACTACATCTATATCTACATAAATACCGTGCAAGCCGCCTTTCGGCGGGTGGCAGAGGGTGTAAACACCGACGATTGAGCTACTTTTTTAGCCTGTTATTATCGCGTATTGTTCGCGGAAAGATTGAGCGATGATCCTTATAACGACTTGTTCTAGCGTCTATTTCTCTTATTTTATTCCATTATCGGATCGGCCGAAGTAGCAGGGGGTCGCATAATGTCAATTTCATCCTCTGTAAACGTAAAATTGTACTAGCATTTTCAGTTGAAGATGCAAGTACAATTGTGAAACCGGTCATGCATTAAAATGTCATGGAAAATAATTCAGTTTTTCTATTTGGTCATGTTTTCCGCATCGCTTTCATATATTAACCATAACCCATCTCTCAATTTTTTCGTGTATATAATATGTATTTTGCTTTCCCGACTTCTCGGACAATCTGGGTTTACTTCATTCTGCAGTCTCACTTTTTAATTACTTTTTTAACCTGTGAGTGGATGTCTTTAATTGGATTACTTGAGCCCGGAGCGCCCACAATGGTATCTAACTTTTTCTGTGCGCTTCAAACAATGATGTGGTTAATAAGTGATGTTATAAAAAGTACACTTAAATGAGTTGTAAAGAAGGCCATATCCAAACAACAGAAAATACCGTTCTTCTTCGCAACGCTCTGTTTATCCAACGAATGTCTTGTCCTATGAGAATAAGGAAATAAGACTCCACCCGAGTTTACGTAAGAGTAAAATACGATGAAATATAGTTTTCGTCGGTCCTCAGCGGAATTGTGAGCGAACCAGATGCAAACCATCGTCCAGTCAGAGTAAAAATACCCATTCTGAAGGTAAGGGCAAGGGATAAGTGGAAGTTTGTATAGAAAAGTGACTTAAAAAGGGTGTTGAAAAGTGAAGGGAGACTTGCAGGAAAGGGCCTTTGTGTTTCGTTCGACAGAGTTGCGGTGGATATGCGATAGCACTATTCTTCTCGAATACACGCATCCGGGAAAGCTTTTCTTCTACGACGCTCAGAAAAGAATGTTTCCACGAATCCTGTGGACGGAGACAGCCGGAAAAGAAGGAGAGCGAAGGACCAGATCTGCCCTTCTGGAATGTTTTTCCAGCATTTCGGAGTTTTCTCCGAAATCTTTCTTCGAGACAGATTGAATTTGGCCTTGCTCCGAGAAATTATTCGGCGATCTTGAGAATAAAAGGCTTTTTATGGTCTGAAGTGGCATTGTCTTGGTCGCAGAAAAGAAAGTTTTGGGTCACAATATAGAAAACCCCGGTTGAACTCCAGAAAAGAATTTCGCCATTTGAAGCCGAAAGTTACGATATTCTTATCTGAAACTGTTGATACATATTAATATAAACTTGAAAAGAATGTTTTCTGCTTCATCGCAAATGAGAAACATTTTGAAAATTTTCCTCTTGTAGTCGTTAATATTCACATAATAATAAAACGGAATGTTTACTTAATTAAATTTCCTCTATTGATGTGATATACATGATCTTTCCTCTTTTGATGTTATATTTGATGAAAATGTCTTAAGAGAAAAATTTCTATACAAATCAATAGTTTGAGATTTCAATATGGATCATCAAATTCTTCTTTTCCCGCAACGAGAACGGCCTCAAAAGCTTATTTCTATTTTTACTTGAAGATTATACGATTACGTAAGAAAAAAAACTTAAGAATTTATCTAACGGTAGCATCAAGTCTACTTTGATATCATTCCATGTATATTTTGCGTCTCCTTTGAGAGCATTAATTCTTGGCATAAGTTCTATTATAATTCGGTGACCAACGAATGTATTTGATATTTCTAAAAGCCCTATATTTATTCCTTTGAATTGGTTATCTCATAATAATCTCACAAATCCATATCCTAAGTTCAATCTCCTTCCGGCCAATTTTTCTTGCCATAAAATTTAGGAATGATTCTAAACACAAAGTAATTGAATAACCAATACATTTTTCAAAGTACTTTCATATGCTGAAGATTTAGTTTTCAAAGACGGTGTTCCAGCAATATTACAAAGCAATCTAAAAAGAGAATACCTTTGGTTTCTGAGAACTTTTAGATGAAATAAATTGCGGCTTCATTGAGAAGCAAAGGGAAGGGAATAATGGAGGCGATTTTAGAGTAGATGGACAAACAACCAGGAGGTAGAAGCATCAATTACTCGGAGGAAAAATTTTGCAGAAGGTGAAATTGGTGCGTTTAACGAATTAGGCGAATGAAGGCTTCAAAGGCTTTTCTGTAAGCACAGCCTCCCTCTAATTCAGACGTGTCCAACCTGCGAACCGCAGGACGGTATGCAGCCCTTTAATTAACCGATATCGTGCGAATAGTAAGCTAATTCTTGTATAAAATGTTTCTGTAGTTGCCCATCTTGAAGAGAAAACTGTATCACATTCTAAAATAAAGAAAGTAAATGAATTTGAAAAAGCAAAATTCGGCTGGAATCAAATCTAAAAAGTTACAAACTCAGCTCATTTTGAATGAGAGCAGAACGCCTTTCCACGGATTCTTATCTGGAAGCTTTTAACCAAGTTTTCCAACATCCGCATTTCTTCTATTGTTTTTCATTGTCTTGATTTCTTAAGTTTTAACTTCATGATTGTTTTCTGAAGTAGGTGTAAGAGAGCAGAATTCAGTCATAACCTCACCGCATTGAGAGCTTAATAATGTCATTAAACATAAAACATAAACGTATATTCAGCGACGGCTGAATTCTATTTTAGAGCTAATGCAGTCTACTTATCGCATAAACTCGGAACTCGGACATCCTCGAACCATCCATGAAGTTTATGTATATATAAATGTAATATCATTTTATATCACTATAAATTGATGAATCAGGAAGTTAATCTTTTCATTTATGTCATCCACTTTATTTTGTGACTTACTTTCCATTCTTTTCCTCGAAAGAAAAATGATTTTATGCTTTTCCAGCAACATTCTGAACCTGAGAAGATGAACTGGTAATGCCTTTAGCGATGCGAAAACTCTCTTATGAGGAAATATAGGGCAGACTGAGATTGATGGAGTTCTCGATCATACTCCCATTTTCTATACTCTCTAGAGTTCAGGGACGAATTCAGATATCGCGAACATTTTTAAATCTCGTGTTTTAATGCGATGTACATCACGACACGTGTAGTCATCGCTCTCGGAATCCTTCTATATGAGGAAATGTTGCAAGGTATCCCATTTCCGTCACTTTTTACCTGTTCGTTTCATAAGTTTTGAGGACGTTGCATGGCCTTTCAGCCGTCTTCTTTCCTTTCACGTTACAGTCCCTTTGTGGAAATAATGAAATTCTGAAGGCTTATACCGAACAAAAGAAGATGGTGACAGGTATTTTGCGAGCAGAGTTGTTTACTGCCATTTCCCAGCTCTCTGGGATTTTATCCTTTTTTGCCAAATTCATTTTGAGCCCGCTTAAGTTGAGTTTTCCGTGCCCGATTTTTATATCGCTAGCTATCGCAATTACGCTTGTCACCCGGAGACCAATTTTTAAAGGGGATGGACGGTAAATGTTTTCCTTGTCAAATGAACACCCTCAGTTATGGATGGACAGGGGGATACTCGATATTTAATCGATCGCTCTATATTCAATTCGTTGATGAAGTGAAGTTCAAAGTTTTGAAATCATTCGTAAAATAAATCATGTGATGAATTCCCTTCTGAATATATTCAACAGAAAGAGCCTACTTAAAGATATAAAGTCAATGCTACGGCCAAATCATTTTTTGACACAGATTTCTTTTTTCATGGTTACATGAAATATTTTCCGAGTTCCGATGTTAATTTTACCAGCTCCATTGTGCTTTTTATAGAAAATGTCTGTAATTAATTAGAGATATTGTAATTGTGTTGTAAAAATTACATGAAGTATATTTACATTATATGGAAAGGATAACTAACATATATACCGATAAGAAATATTTATATTTGCTAATTAAAAAGAGAGAAGTTTATTGTACAAGTATAGTTATCGTATTCTCTCTTCTCTTATAAGCTTCTCCATAGTAAAATATCAAACGTTTCAGGAAATAATACGTGGGAATTTATAACCAAATAGTCACTCTCTTTCAGAATATTTTTTATGTATTTTATACAATTTTGGATAATTTTATTTAGCTTTGACGGATCTTTTATAGGACTAACTTACCGCTAGAGGGTCGTTCTTCGACCTAACCAAGGCTGTCGTTTCAGCGTTTCAGAGTTTTATGCAATAGAAAGAGTTATATTATGGCCTAGTCTCTAAGGTTGACGAATGAAATACCCACCTTGCAAGAATAAACTCACAAAGGAAATGAGAAAACTGCTAAAACAGTAAATCTAATGTAACTGGAATCGTTTAAAATTAAAAATTATCTGAAATTAAACAAAAAATTAGATTAAATTTAGGAATGATTTCAAATGCAGACTGTGAAGGAATCAAAGCAGAAATAGTGCCACTAATTCCATTATGTAACATTATATAACCTAGGAAAATTTTTATTATCATAAAATGATTATAAATTCTAGATTGGTTAACGTCCACGTAGCAGAGAACCTAGAGCAAAATATTTTTATAGAATACAAAATTGTTGTTTGCCTTATATGAACTACATGAATACAAAACAATTTTTGATAATAAAAAGAATTGATTGTAAATTTACGTTGATTGTAAAAAATATAAAAAATAGCTATAATAAATTTTTTGCGTGGTACCATTCCCTTCATAAATGTACTTCGGGATTTCAAGTAATATTATTTCACAGCGATTCCTTGAGAAAAGACCTCGCCGTAATCTCCTCCGAATATCTCCTTATCGGAGCAATCTTCCCATCGAACGCCCTCATCTCACCTCACAAAATCCCCGCCTTTTTCCATTATCTCCCATTTCTCCTAAATTTACGCTCACGAAGTCCTCACGTCTTACGACAACGCTCCATCAGTCGAGAGGAGGGCTTAACAGACTGGAAACGAATCCGTCTGGCCTCGTAGGGGTGGCCATCCTCGCGGGACATGCACTGCCCAACACACCTCCAACCATTTAGAATGGGAGAGCACCACTAGAGCCGGAATTGCTGACAACATATACGTACAAGGTGTGTGTGGGCGGATTGAGTGGGAGGGGAGGTGAATCCACGGATGAGTGGAGGGAAGCGGTGGAATTGCCCCTTTAGGCGGGCAGTTGCTATGGGAACGGTCACGTTGCGCTCCCTCCCTAAACTGCCCTTCTCTAGCCTCCAACAGCCTCTCTTAACATTATATGGCTACACTGATTTTCTGCGATACGTCCCAAAGTTGTTTTCTCTCGTTCTTCCGTCTTTCGTATCCCTGTGATTTTCTCCGCTCTCCCTGATCCACTTATGTATCCCATTTCCTCTTTACGCTCAACCCGAAGATTGTCTTTTTCACTTTCAAAGAGATTCGCTCATAAATTTCTGCGCGTTTTCTGCCTCCGGTCCTATTCTTTCTCTTCCTCGTTTCGGTATTAATTTTCCATCTTTTCTTTCCGAGTTTTTTTATCTTATTTATTTCCCATTCTCTTCCTCTTTCATTATTTCTCCAGTTTCCAGTTCTATAACCTTTCTCTTTCTTATCCCGTATTTTTTCCTAAACGTTCCATCTATCTCTTATGTATTTTCTCTTGCGATCTAAAAGTTGTGCGATAAATTATAAACATCCCCAAGTTATTCATTATTGTTATAAGCCATATATTTCTTCAGCTTCATGGTTTACGGAGAGAGAGATCATGAGAATAAAGTTGATACGCATGGAAAATTTATCTAGATATTTTACTTTATTGCAAAAGTTTTTCTCTATTCTTTTGTTTTCCTTCCATAAATCGTCTCCTTTTATAGAGCCCTCTCGTCTAGTAATGCAGAGGTAACAAATAGATGATGACAAATGGTAAAAAAATGATGTAAGGTGCTAAATTATTGGATAGAGTCATTGATCGAAAGTCTGATGGACAAAAGATGCTTGCATAAGAACATGAAAATAATCAGAAAATCATAAAATGACAATGGTAAAAATACGTTCAATCTTCTATATCGGGATACATTTTTTTGTTTTTTGGGTTTTTTCGATAGCTCTCCCAAATTATTTATGTTTCTCCCCATCTATACTATCTTTATTCGTCTACCGTGAAAGGGAAAAATCCAAGAAATAACAGGAGAATTCGTTTCGAATTTGTTTTCACGATGAATAAAATAAATAAAGTTCCATTAAGTTACAGCTGAGTTTATCGTTTCCTATGAAAATATGAGATGAAAGGAAAAATCGATGGGATGAAGAATTTACGAACTTCCATGTATTATATATTCACTTTATTTTAATGATTCACCGTTAGCTTAAGATTTGCGGAAATTCTTGTTTGGAAAGGAAAACCAGTTCATATCAGAAGCTGGTTTTATAGTCATTCGTCAAACTGTTGTTCTAACACGAAAGTTAGCAGCCGTGAGGCGATAAACTTGAGGCAACTTCAACAGCTTCCATGGCTTCTGAGTAGAAGCTTCTAAAGCTTCAGCTACAAGCAACGCTTGAGAACAAACAAACCTTAGAGAGCTGAAATTTTTGTAATTGAATTCGAAGTTCGAACGTTTGAGAAGACTCATAGATAACAACATTTAATTATGCATAAAATAAATGACTCAATTTAAAGTGAAACATTTGTAGCCGAAAGGTTTCTGTCGTATCTCAATGAATCAAATTAAGATTAAGAATGTTTTCGGTTATGTCTCAGTACAGGAGAGAGAAGCAAAAATTTATCTCCCATTTTTTATTATCTCATTCTATTTCGTGACTGTGGTAGTATAAAATCTACTGAAGTATTAATTTTAATGATTTATTGAACATCGTCAGGCGTTTCTTATTAAGCGCTGTAAAAAGAGTGATTCGTCGAGTCATTTTGCAGTTCTCACGTATAGTTCTTCTATTTTTAGTATTGCAGATCTATAAAGAAAGCAATAACAGTCTGCCTCACTTCTCATCTAGTCTTAAGCCTCATTCGCTCTCCAGAATTTTGGACTGCTTTTCTGATGGAGGAATTGAGGTTCAAATCAGCTTTTAGGTTGAATATCTTACAGAGATAGATATTTTATAAAGTAAACATGGTGCAATCAGTTCCACCGAGTTAACACCAGAAAAGACCATTTTATTATATTAAAAATCCAAGAGATATTGCATCTTTCTTACTATCTCTCCATCGTCGAAAGAAGAAGTACATAAAATTTTGCCTTGCGTAAGATTCGTATCATGGAATGAATGGATCGAGAAGCAGCGATCGCATCTCAAATGAGAATGAATGGGAGAAATGAGCCTCCGTGGAGCATGCAAAAGACTCGGAATGAATAAGCCAATTATGTAAACGAGGATGAGACAGCATTATGAGAATGGATTGGTATAAATGCGGCATTGCTGCATGTAACCGAGGAAATTATGGGAGGCATCGGAACGTGTTCGAAGGAATCTAATTAGAGGCCGTGGAAAAAAAAACCTTGCCTACAGATTTCGTTCCTCGTGTATTCTAGGAAATGATTTTTTACGAGACCATGAAATATGGCTTTTCTTCCCCATTTCTTCTGCTCTGATTGAGTTGATTGCAGATGATGTCTTGACTCATTAGCGACGCGATACATGGAAAGAAAAAGTTTTGCTAAGGAGACTACTCTGAAACACCTACGCACCATTAAAATTGGATTATTTTGCGGAAAAGACACCGATTTATTTGTTTTCATTTCGCATAAAAGCTGCTATACGAATATTCTTAAAGTTCCTGAAAAAATATTTTTCCGTTGAGAGACTGAGAAAAGGCATCTTTTGAAGGTCTGCATTTTTATCAATTTTTTGTATATGTCATAGGTCATTTAATTTTCATTCATTACTTTTCATTGATATTAACTACTATTAATTTAAACTAAAACTTTTATTCTGTCCTATGCATAGTAAATTATATTTGCATTTCTTTTGGACAAGCTTATCGATAAATGTGCACTATTAGGCAATGATTCAGAAATTGCAAATTTCAACGAACATAATTCCACACCGCATATGTGATCGCCCGTTCCATAACAATTCGGCCGAGTCTTTAAAACATTCTCAGTCTCATTTTACCTAAGAGAATTCTTTCGTGAGTTTTTCTGAATATGCGATTGATATTCATTTATATTACATTATCCTAACACATCTATATATTATTTTAGCCTAACTCCGCTGAGATTCGGGATTCGAACAACAGGGGTTTTTACTGTTCAGGACATGGCTGTATATGTGAGTCTATTGCTAGTGTCCCTATGAAGGTGATAAGTCTCAAACCGTGGATGTCTAGTAAATTGTAGGAAGGTAGACGCGGAGGAGAGTTAACTAATAAAATTGTAAATAGCAATCTGCTTTCTCAATTATTAGAAATAATTATCAGCAAAATATATCAAATTCTCAAACGTCAGAAATATTTTGAAATAATTCCAAATAAGTGATTTATTTAGTTTTCTTTCCATTTTGAGAATAATCTGTTAGAGTGATATTTCCCAACCGTCTGGAATTCGGAAACGAAAATACGTGAAAATTTCGCCGGAATCAGCAGCAATTCCTTCCACACGGAAAACCTGCTTCGAAAATTCACCAGCTTTTTCTGCTCATCTCTCCCGACTCAATTTTCAACTCCCTCTGGCATTGCGATACGCGTTTACGTTAATCCATAGCTCTTTCGGGCGTTTATCACTCCAACGTTTGCAGGCACATTTTTCTCCAACGCTCCCACCAAAGGAAATAATCGCACCGCCCTGAAGGATCCTGTAAGAAAGATCGACAAAGGCTATTTTCCTACTTCTTCGAACCTCTCGTTCCGAATTCCACCGCAGTATGTCGCCATCGTAGGTGTGGAGAGTTGTGACCCATTTCCGGCTGGTCCGTGCATTTCCCATCCGATGGATGCACTCCCGTTACTGAATTCCTGCTCCTTCGCACCTCCTTTTTTCTCCTCCAATGTGTTTGCCGAGAGAAGAATTTGACAGCAAGGGTTTCGTAACCCCATTCCTCAATTCCCCCTCCCATATCCCTTTCATCTCGCCTTTTTGAAGTTCTCAGGGTCCACAGTCGGTCTCTCAGTTTGCACAAGGTCGCTAAAGAACTCCCGTCAAAGGCTCTGCCGCGATTACTTAATATCTCGACGCCCGATATTTGATTCGTCTTCACGAAGCGAGATCGTCTTTCATTGTCTGGCGCGTTTTAATTGGCTTTTCCTTCCCACGTTGAATCTTCTCTTCTTCTCCTATAATTTCATTTTCTTCGTTTGCCTAAAGCTATTTGAACTCGGAAATTAAAATATAAGCGGGTTGTTCATTGTAAAATTTTCATTTTTATTGCATAAAGTTGTTGGAATTTCACTTCCCATGTTAACTTGCGTTTTAAAAGATTACGGTGATACCATTTTAAAATATCTTCATTGGTATATCAAAATTTACGCCCTCATTGCTGAATGGCATCCCTTTCTGTATTTTTTTAATGAAATTAGGTTTTAAAAATAAGTTAAAGACAAACGGACGTGAAAAATCTTAACGAGACCAGTATCCGAACCTGGCTATTTAAATTTTTTCTTTTCCATTCTTTTCTTTCTCCTAAGAAGGACTTTCATTATATGATCATTACACATCATTATATCTAAATTTTACTTTGCTAATTAACGGGACTGTATCGGGGATAACAAGATATATGCCTTTTACAGAACAAATCGTCTTTCTTAGCCGATGTGAAGAATCATCATCACTGAAGGGATATATTTAGGTTGCCCTTTGCTCTTCCCTGGAAAAAGAGCCCAGCAAATAACTGCTACTAGAGCAATATTTGATATAATAGAGTATTTTATCTCTCTGTATCAACATAAATATTTTAATTTGAAAGTACTAAGTTAAACAAAATTCACGCAAACGTGCAGTGGGTGGACATAAATTAATTAGAATCCTATAAATAATTTGGCCTCCTCTTTCCGCTCTAGTTTCCCTAAAAGGTCCTATCGTTGACATGACACAGGTTATTTTCTTTATCAAGTTTAGCCACTCGAGGGAAATCTTCAACAGGAGCATATATAGTTGATAAGGAGGTGTGGAGATGGTTTTTCTCTGCTGGGGAATTCGAGACTGCTGACTAATGCATTCCGTTTTCACAGCAGTAACTCAACGCTCTACGTGTCATCGCGTTTCACGAACTTTCAGGAAATTGGAGAAGTGGTCCCTAACGTCTCTTACATTGAAATATTCTGGCATAACTCCACTCCTTTATTCCGAGCGTTTCTTTTTATTATTCACAATAACAAACTGTAACCTATTATTACCACGATAAGGGCACCCTATATAAGGAAGTAAAAGGTTATCATAATTTAAAGTAATTCATATCATGTTTGTGCTGACTATAATTGGATGTACAGAAATATTGAGTAAATTTGCATTTTCCAGGCATCCTTAAGCAGTTCTTGACATCATAAATTTTCTGAATCTTAAATCAGATATAATAAAAGCACTTCGTTGAAAAAGTAATGATTTTTGTAAAAGCAATGATTATTAATGCTTTCAACTTTATTTTATTATACTTATATTTTCTAAGCTGTTTTAATCATGAAAGAATCAAATTGTTCTGATTGCAACATTACAACGGAAGCCAAGTTGATTTGAATGCCTTATTAATGCTTTTATACTGAACTGACTTATTATGTAGAGAGTAACATGATATTGGAATCATACCATATATTTTCTGGGGAATTTTAAATTAACAAAACCCACGACTAGTGAAATTCATTACGAAAATTGCGTTTTTCTACGAATACGTTATCATCACATGGTGCTGAGAGAGGATGAAGAACTCATTCAAAAATTCCCCTGATGTCGGTAAAGTTTTCCTAAATGGTTGAGCTTTATACGGTATTTCATTTATATTTCGGAATCTCTACATATATTTCGCTTTTAATGAAAGGCAGAATGATATGCGAGAAAATACCTTCCAAGAGAAAATGAGCTCCAACCTATTAAAACTTCACCGAGACATCGTTTCTTTTAAGCACCTCGGAAAGGTAATGAAATTTCTCCATCCAACTTATACTCCATAGGATTACTACGCCGCACCTTTTTGTTGCTCCTAGTAAGGATCTCATTTAGAGAGCAGAACTTTGTGCAGCATGGAGATTACAGCAACAAAATTATGCACTGCAGGCGAAAATAGAGGAAGTAATTTGGTCATAAGTATGCCAAACCTTTCTCTCTCCTACTTGCGGTGTCAACGCGTTCACTGGCTCAGAAAATGGCTTTAAAAAGAGTTTATCTATGACTCTATCTCGAATCTACTCCTTTGGTATGAATCATCGGAGGGTTTCCGTTTTGTTTATTGTTTCTTCGTAGCAAAAGAACGGACTCAGAGAGGCTGCGCTGATGAGCTACGTCTGCCACAATGTGGCTTCCCTCAGGGAATGCTTCCTGATTTCTCTAATTGGTGGGGTCTCCCCGGGGGAGCGATGATACTGACGCCGAATTGATCCGCTACCTTTATGGATGGAATCTTTTGTTCCTTCGGATGGTTTATTATACACTCATCCTTGTCTTTTAAGGGAAAAATGAAGAAAGCTTTCGCGTCATTATTCGAAAAATATTAAGGTGATGGTATTTTTATGCCCTTGCGAATACAGAGATTACTATTATACCGCTCCCAATTATTTATACTGTTAATTATTTTGCATGTATCGTGTACTGTCCGAATTTTGGGATGGGAATAAACCCGCAGTTTAGAGTAGAGAGTATTTTAGTAGAATGCAACATTTAGAAGTTTGAAAGCCTTTTGAAATTTGGATATGCCAAGGAGTGGGAGAAGTACATTTTTTAGTTGGAAAACGACCTTAAATGTTCTGAAAACGGTGGTAGAGAGAAATTTATTTATAGAATAAGTAAAATCGGACTCAGAATAAATTACTGGCGTAAATATTGAGATGGATAAAGAAAGTAATCGAAGGTGGAATGCGAAAGGGAAATACAGAAGAAAAGACAAATACTAGATTTGTTGGTAAGAGATAGCTGTTAAGAAATGAAGAGGAGAACATTCAGGACCGAGTTTTGTGGAACATTAATTTTCGTGGAGATGGAATACTCACGTTGGTATGTACGTATGCACGGGGAACAATTCTGGTACAGATGTAGACTCAACGGAGAGAGATATTGAATTTCATACCCTTCCAACAAAATGCTGAGCAGTTTGTACGAGGTTTATTCAGTCTTTTTCCGACTGGAAGCAAAGGATTGCTTATTTTTTCTTTCACGAGTTCTGTACCTTTGTGAAATAGACTTTTCTCTCTGCCACCTGCATCCCGAGTACTTTGTCTCCTTCACAATATCGGCGGGAGTTATATTGAATCGTTGACTCGATTCATAAATCAGTGTCTCATAAAGCCCTGTCACAAAGGTCATCCAAAATAAAATAAATTCTACCTTTTAGTTTCTCTTCGTAGGTCGCGAAGTCCTTTCTTTTTGTGAGGAAGGGAAAACTACTCTTAGCTTTATAACCTTCCTATTCTCTCATTGTGATATAAGAGGAAAACCCTTCATTACCCGTCTCTTTTCTCCATCAAAATCTAACCGGCTGTTTCTCTGAATAAGCTAAATGTGCGTAAAAGATCGTATGAAAGTTTTTGAACTGCTAAGTTCAAAATATAAACCTAAGTTTACTTCGTAATAGAATTAGTTTACTTAACAATCATATATCATACAATATTATATTAATATAATACAATTTTGAAGTTGAACTGTTCGAAAGTAAGCGATATGTTACTCAGGTGCTGCCTGATAATTTCAAATGCGTTCTAATGCTTTTTATCAGATGGAGTGGAGAATGCGGTCTTATACGAAAACAGAATCTATGTCCCTGGCTTACACACATGAAAAAAGATGTTGGCACACTTCGGCACTCTATTTTATCGCCTACTAATACAGTATATTGAAATTGGCATAGAAATAATGAATTAAATCGCCAATTTCCTTATAGAGGTTTATTTCCTCGTGTCTTAACTTTTCATGTCATATCAGAGATATTTTCTGCTTACCAAATGCAGTCCGTAATCCTGAATCTGGATCTGAATATAAGCACGAGTTTTCTATTCCATACAATTTAAGATACGAGAAAACTGCAACAGCCCCCTTATTTTCCAGAAACTGGGATAACTCCGCAATTAGTTCTTCCTCGGCAGCGAACACTTAGGTATGGCGCATTAATCTGTCTTATATTTCATCCTCTTCGGTGAGATGGGGCAGCGGCGTCGCAATTAGGAAAATGGAATCTCTCGACGACGGAATTGCTCCGAATTTTAGATGCCAAGGATATCGCGTGCCCCCACTCTTATTGGTCGCTCGATGGGTAAACTTCATCGCGGAAGCGGGGATGACTTTACAGACACCCGGTATTTATCACCGAGTCGCCATATGCCGACTTCCTCGTAAAAGAAGTCCATTAGCGAGCGGTTTTGTCATGGGGCGAAAGAAAAGCGAGAGGAAGGTCGTAAATTGAGAGGGGTCATCTCTTGTCTATACGGAGAAGATCATGATTATCAAGATAGAACGATGTCGCGAATTTATGAAGCCCTTAACAAGTGATGTATCCGCACTTTATTATGACTTTAACCATCAATTGTCCGTTTAGGATGAAATAAGTTTGGAGCTTAGATAAATTAATTTACCGCTGGGTGTTTTAACCAGTGTTTCCTTTGGGGATAAATCCGATTGATCAAAATAGAGATGTGATTCATGGTCATTTTCAAGCTATAGATATTGTGCTATAAGCTTTGTTTCGAACTTAAAATGTATTTTTATATCTATTTTTAGTTTTTTTTTAACAGGTTCGGTGTATCATTTTCTTTTTCACAATTGCAATAGGTAACTGTTAATAAATCCCACTGTATATATGTATAAATTTTCTCGTAAATTCATCTTGTCTCCATTACATCATTTAACTAAATTGAATTATTATTTTTAATACATACATAGGTTCTCTAAATTAAACTATGAAAAAGTAATTGTAAATATTGACAGTATTAACGGTTACTTAGAATATTTCCAACATAAATCGGGTAATAGGAAAATTGAATTTGAATGTAAAGGGATATCTAATGGTTTCGAGTAAACTGTCAAAACTGAAGTTCCATGTATTCATATTTTGAGCGATGATCACTTAATAAGGGTAGTACATAGCAAAGCGGCTTAAGGGCATATATAACCTTGACTGAGGAATGAAAACAATGTTGTGTAAAATTAATTTATAAACACCTTGGGCATACAGAGAAGAATCATAAATCAAAGGCAAAGAAATAAACCGGTTAGAACTCGTTTTTTATCATTCGATGGTCCGACAACTTTCCCAATTTATCTCTTTCATCTTTCAAACTCGTGCAAAGCTAAAGAAACGTCAAATATCGAAATCTCGATATTTTTACGAGAACATGAACTCTAAAAGGCGAAAGAGAAATTCCTTTTCATCTCAGTACATATTTCTGGAGATATCTCTTTGCCTTTTCAACTAAAAGAACCTTGCCAAAGCAAAGACGAATGAGCTGAAAATTTCAGAGACATCATTTGATCATCAATGTAATCTATTTTGATTTGGGAGTAGTCGTGGAATTTTCTGTAGCCTCTTGTTTGAACTAAGCTTGATCGACAAATATTCCATAGTGTTTATTTTTTAATTTTAAATATTACTCTATTAGAAAATTAGTTACTGATGAATTTGTTTAAGTTTAATCTACAAGATAATTTTATATATTTTGAAGAGAAGGGTGGGTATAACTAAGAATCTACTCTATGTAAAAATAAAATGAAATGTCTAATCTGATCTTAATTCATTACGAGGAAAGTTGAAATTGTCTGCTTATTCGGCTCTTGTTTCATAGAACCAAGATATTTATTTAATATTACTATTTTTTTTAAAGCTATAGGAATCCATCTTTATTACGAAAACAAGGTACGGAGCTATTGGAGATAACGAAAGCGTCACTCAACGTCAGGAAACGTTATGGAACGTCAATATATTTGCGCGTGTTCGTATATTGTGTACGTCTATATTTTATTATACGTCTATATTTTACGAGTAAAAGTTACTTGAATACTGCAAACAACTGTGCGATAAATATCCACTCGTAAGCCATCGCCTTGGGAAGTGCTTGAATAAACATCCAAACATTCCAATGCCTCGGTACATTTTAGGAAAAATATAACCGTTCTGGTCGAACCCAAATCCGGAACGGTAATTGTCGCAGCACATTTAGTTGCGGTAGCGACCCATCTAATTAATAGAATTTAACATCAATAAGATATCGGGAATGTTCTCAAACATAATTCCGTATTCCCCCTTTGAAATGTATGATGAGATGCGAATGGTGCTCTGACGTCGAACTAAGGATTGTTATCGAAACTGTAAACTGCGTTTATAAAAGCATATATTAAATTCGATTTATACATTTCTTTTTTGTTGAAATTGGCTACCATAAAATCTAACCATTTATTAATTTGAAAAATAAATTCTTGCCTTAATACTGTAGCGTATATTTCCGCATAAAAGTGACATTTTACTGTAATTCTATTTGTCTATAAACAGATTCCATTTCTTTGCTAACATGAAAATATTCTGAACCGATCATCGCTTTACAGTGGGAATATAACAATAGAAATATATTTTTAGGTCTTCAGCCTGCCATGGCTAACATTTAAATGGATTAGACTCTCCGTGAACGACGGAGAAGTTCGCCGTAGATGCAGGCAATCCAACAATACAGCATAGCAATGCTGGTTGCTGTACGGGGGTCTAGGACAACTCGCCGCCGCCAGCTCGCCGCCGCCGACTCGCCGCCGCCAACTCGCCGCGGGCCCAACTCGCCGCGCGCCCAACTCGCCGCGGGGCCAACTCGCCGCGGGGCCAACTCGCCGCGAGACCAACTCGCCGCGGGCCCAACTCGCCGCGGGGACAACTCGCCGCGGGCATTTTTTAAATACGTTTAGAACTATGAAATTACTCGTTCTTCGCAAGGGTTTTAATTATCTAATATCATAGAAAGAAGAAACTAAGAGATCTGCTAAATTTTACGGTAAGACCATAGCACCACTTCATAGAAGCAATTAATCCTTGTTAACCCTTGATTGGTTTCGTGGGGTCGATATAACCCCAGGCGATATACTTCCTTTGATAAAACATAAGCTATTTAAGATATTTATATGCCAATTTTTTACTTTACGAAAAAAACATTTTTCTAATACGAGAAATCGATTCTTATCATATATTTCACATTATAATAAATAAACATTTATATTTCATTATTGACGAGTAAGATTATGGTAAATTTTACTTCTTTATTACATTCGGGATTTGATTATTTTCCGCTTTAATTGTCTCATAGAAATGTATCCTTATCTCATTTCTGCTTTCCAACCAAAGGTGCAGTAAGCTGAATAAAATATTGAAAACGGTTGTAAATAATAATTGTTATATATTTATTAAAAATTATTTTAAAAAATATAATTACAAAATGGGGTATCAGTTCCCAAAGGCTAGATCATGCCGATAGACCTACCACTGTAGTGCATCGTAGAGCATGTATTAATAAAATATATTATTTTATGGGTTGGTGACAATGATAAGGAGTGATTTTACAATGTTTAAATATTACTAATCGATTTCCGTGGTTGAAAACCATTAAATAGAATGTTCGATATATTTCTGTATGAAACTTACAGTTAGGGGGTTTCGACCATGGCAGATCGATCATAGCACGTTTCAAAATTCCAGTCAGTATGGAGAACTTACAGGGGAATAACTCAATGTAATTTGCCGTAAGTGAAGAAGTTAGCCTCGCGCAGGTTCGCCTTTACGTGGAGCTACGGATTCGTACGGGTATAATTAAGATTCGTAGTTTACATTTATCAATTCAAACTTAAAGTCCGATGAAATTTGAATAAGAATAACTTTTTCAACTCAACAGTGAAAATTTTATACTTTTATAGGAAAAAAACAAAGTTAAAAGCAAAAATTGAATGAATTGCCGATCACCCGTGAACATTTTTGAAACTGCCATCACTCTCTTACAATCCAACATAAAATGCTGATTTTTTCTTCAATTGCTCACTGTATCATCTGAATGCATAAACATTACATAAGATTAATTTCAGAGTAACCACATCTCAGTAAAAAATTATTTAGTTAGAACGTAACTCAAGAAAAATTCGTCGTGCAGTCCATTTTATACGTCGCCTAAAAGTTTTTGGTTTCTCACGTGAGGAAGAACGTGTCTCGAGAGAAATCGAGATAAATGTTGTAATTTTCATTTGCAGTTTGTTTTGATGCGATATCTTGAACAGAACTTTAGTTTTTGACTTTTATATCAAAGAGCGTATTCCGCTTCGGGCCTCGAATCGCCGGGGCTTCGGAACCTATAATGCAAAATACTTGTATATGCAAGATATGGTGTTCATTATTTTTCAGGTACTTACCAATGAGTTATGTTATGTATAGGCGCTTAAAAAGTATTGAAATACTGTTTGAAAATTATTCAAATTTATTTTTAGAAATCTGATAAAACTGCCAAATTTGCTTACTTTTGATTGCTTAAAATTAACTAAATTCTCAGATTATCTTAAGAAGGTAAAAATCTTTTCAAAACAAAATTTGGTTAAAATATCTTGATAAGTTTTTGTTTTACCGTGGGAATTACACAACCTGGGGTCACATTCACCCCACAAGACTAATTAAGGGTTAATTGCGTTTACTGTATTACGTAAAGATCAGTTAGGAAGGAATATCTTTCTGTGAAATCTTTTTATGAAAAGTTGATTTGTATGTAATTATCAGTTGGTATGCATGATCCGATTTTGTTCTTTACATGGTACTTACAAATGAATTACTTTATATAAGGGCACTTAAACCATGATCTGTTAATTATATAATTAATTACATTTATTTCGTAGATATGGTAACACTACTAAAATGTAATGCATTTTATCGGTTAAATCAACAAACTTGATTCGTCATAGCATTGTATAGCAAAATTCTGGTGATATTTTAACTCCCAAATATTATTTTTCATTTTGAACCTGATATTTACTGCTGAATTACTTTGTAGATCACCGCTAAAAATAAATAATATGCTTAATATATAATTACTTAAATTAATTATTGTAATTTGTTAACACCATATTAATTGCATACATTTCGTTTCTCAAAATTAACGAGATTATCAGATCGTAAATGTAGTGCAAAATTATTTATACAAGTAAAAAATTGGCATATAAATATCTTAAATAGCTTATGTTTTATCAAAGGAAGTATATCGCCTGGGGTTATATCGACCCCACGAAACCAATCAAGGGTTAACAAGGATTAATTGCTTCTATGAAGTGGTGCTATGGTCTTACCGTAAAATTTAGCAGATCTCTTAGTTTCTTCTTTCTATGATATTAGATAATTAAAACCCTTGCGAAGAACGAGTAATTTCATAGTTCTAAACGTATTTAAAAAATGCCCGCGGCGAGTTGTCCCCGCGGCGAGTTGGGCCCGCGGCGAGTTGGTCTCGCGGCGAGTTGGCCCCGCGGCGAGTTGGCCCCGCGGCGAGTTGGGCGCGCGGCGAGTTGGGCCCGCGGCGAGTTGGCGGCGGCGAGTCGGCGGCGGCGAGCTGGCGGCGGCGAGTTGAGCCATTCCGGCTGTACGGAGGAATCTGGGAACAATTTCCTCGCTTCTGTGTGATTATCATGCGCATTCGTAATAGAAAAGAGACATGAATTATTCGTTTTATTAATTCGTAGCCTCCTAAAATTTTCATGCAAAACATATTCGGTCGAATTCCTCGGACTGCATTTGTGCGATTCGTATTGCCAGGATTTTCACGGTTGGAGATACATAAAAATACGGTAAAAGCATGAATAAGAGAAAATCGTATGGGATAAATTATTGAAGTATTTGAAACTCGTAATCAAACCACTCATACACGAATGCACATTTATCGTTTATTAATTTTACATCAGAAAGATACAATATAGAAAAACGAAAATCAATATTGCAATTACGGAAATTTGAGTCCGAAGTAGTTTCAAATACATTTTACAATTTACTAGCGAATGAACTGTAATATCTTTATAGACTTGATGTGATTTGCTTTACGTTACATCAAACTACAGTCACAAATATAAAAACATTTCATTAATATTACACTGGATTAAATCTTTTAACTGTCTACGTCTCCGTGGCTGCGTAGGTTTTGGCGGCACTTGTTGTTTGAAAAGGAATTTACATACATACAGAATTCATGCCTTTGCCTTTTCTTCTCTTCTATTTATCACAGTGTTCTAACTATGCTTTTTTGAGGAATAAAATAAATAGATAGAGTAAATTCCGAGCTAAATTTGAAAGAGAGAATGTAACCTTGCCGCACTACCATTTTAAAATCTAGCTTACCCTCTCTTTGGTAACCCAAGTAAATTAAATACGTGCTCTTGTTACATTAGGAATCTGTGGAAATACTTTTTCAAATGCCACGAAACTAATTTTTCGGGCGCTCAACATTTGCTGAATCAATATTTGTAAGCTTTTTGTAGCTATCATGTATCATGTAGTTATAACTCAATCATAATTGTGAATGCTATGAATGTTGACTCTTTTCCATTTGCTTAATGAAGACTTTTAATTTATAATTTACCTTCTCCAATTGCAATCTCAGCACACTTTCATACTTTAAGTGCTGATAGCAATTTTCTTACTATCCAAAGATCAAAAAATTAGAAAGAACAATTTCCTTCGCTTTGATTGCTTATTATAGCAATAGAAATCAATTTGACTTACAGCAGAAATTGAGAGAAACTTGATAGAGCTATCCACATACATTTCTCCTAAACAAATATATAAATATATCTCCATGTTTCCTCATACTTGCTTGACGCAACGGATACGTGGCTAAATAATCACAGAAAGAGCGTGATCTGCTAGAAATACCCTATTAAACCTTGAATAAGACAGTGTCTGGGAGTTATACTGTTTCTCTCTTCTAATGGAGCCCTTTATCTACGAAATCAACGTCAATTTCTCCTCTAGTTTTATCAGGAAACGAATTAGATAAAGGTTGGCCGCTCACTCCATCCCATCCTACGTGCTTTTCCCCTCACTCCTTCCTCAGCTCAACCTTTCCACTCGCTCGGCAATCACCTTAAGTGCAGTCATTCCCGGTCGTGACCAAGTTCCGATCGCGGTTGCCATTTTCCTTCTTTTCAGTGAAGCAGAAGCAGGTCTTCTCGATATTCACGGAATCGGAGCGAGATTTCAGACTCTATCCATTCTAAAGAAAGTTCTCCCCAAAGAGAGCACAGGTACTTATCGGAATCTTTTCGGTTTGAGGATGGGAGCAATCATGGCAATATTGCAACCATTTCGTTTGTAAAAGGAAACTCTGCGGAGTGAACCCAATTTCTTGTGTCACTCTAATTGGAAGGTTTTTGAGCACATTCATTCTCACCAAAAGACGGAGTGAGACTTTTCGGGAGCAATTAGGGTTGTGAGAATGAACGATAGAGGGTCTTTCGTGGAAACAAAGCAACTTTCTAAATTACCTCAAACAACACTCCTTTGTAGCTTAATTTGTGAGCAATGCTAGTTTTAGAAATGAACTATAGGCAATAATAATTCAATAGTATTAATGATAACTTATTACGTCCTAAACCTCCACTGCGATTTTTAAATATAAATCATTTAAAATTCATAGAATACTAAAAATTAAAATACTATTCAGTATCATCTATTGACATAAACATTACATTACTATATGAAATTACTGTTTATGTTTGCCTTAACCAGTCGTAAAAATTCATACATTAAAATTTGTTGAATGGAAATAAAATATTTGACACCAAGAACTCAAGATATTTCGACTACACTTGAGTTAAAGAATATATCACAAATGTAACTAATCCATTATTGTTTTAATGGCGTTAAACATTAAGGAATGATAAAAATTGCGATAAAAAGTTTTAAATGAACTTTGAACCAAACATTTATAATCATTTTCATACATATTTTATGATGGAATTATTTAAATATATAGATTATATATTATTTAAATATAAATAACGAGTAGTATCATTTTTATTCTTCAAATTCTTTACTTTAAATCTTTAATTTTTTCAGGTATCTAAACGAATACTTAACTATACCTAATATAAATCCAAACAAAACAGTTTGATTAGGTAGAGTATTTTTTCATTAGGAACCCTCTTCGTAATGAGACTTTTTTCTTAATTCTTAATTTCTAACCATTGAAATACGGCGCAAGCACTTACACAAAAAAATCCGAAATGTTTAGGATCCGTATAAGGATGGAAAAGTTTATCAGAAGTTGATCTAAAATAAATTAGTATTAATGTTTACGACAAGCACGACTGTATTAGGCAAACTTGAGTCTTGCAAGAAAACTTCTATCAATAGCCTTTTAAGATCAACGACTACAAATAGCAATTTCTAATCCTCGATTTGATTCTGGAACTTTAGGATTGCCAGGCTGCTATGCTACTATGAATTTTAGAAATTGGTAAGGAATAAATTCAATCCGTAGAAAGATTAATGTATGTACCAATTCATTGCTAATGGCTTCTTTTTAAATCTTTAAATAAATCTTATGTAAATAAAGTTATTTGGTTAAGTATTGATTCTTTAAAAAAAAGACAAAAAAAGGAAATGGTTTCAGGCTACTTTTATTTCTTTGCCATTATCAAGTCTTATGGAAAAATGGGAAACAGCAAACATCGGCAGTCCACTGATTATAAATTCATGCAAAAACGTCCGCGAACAGGCTTGATTAATTTTATTCTTCCCTCCTCTTCAATTTTCGATATTTGAGTTTATGTTTGGCCTTCGGCGCCAAGGTCAATTTTATGCTCAAATTTGCATATTAGTACGTTCATTAAAATGAGATTTGCAGAAGCGGTGCTCTGTGAACATCGAAACGACGGAAGAGTAAACAGATGCATTCGACGGAACCAAAGTTAATTGTTGTGACCACCGGTTGATTCTCGTGACTGCCCTCGGCGTCCCTGCATTTTAAATCCCTTGTGAATATTACATCGAGCGAATCGGCTTCTTTAAACACTTATACCATTTTATGCACAATGATTTCATACGAAATAGTTCGGAAAATTTTATATCAATGATGCGTGTTGATTATTACAGTCGTATTTAAATATTGAAAACATCGTATATTATTTAAAATTCATGACAGTTATTGGTCCTTTGTATACCATAATAATGGTTATTCCTTTCATACTATTCTCTTTCAATATTTTTATCATTTATTTACTCACATAATATGAGATCTATTAGAAATATTCTCTCTATCGTTCCTTAATTTTATTTTGTTGGATTGATTGTTTTTTTCTTCAGGATATAGAAAAATTACCTTTCACTTATTAGAGTTATTTGTAAAAACGCTTCGACTGTTGAGGTGATTTCACACATACGGGCTCCAATCAAGACTCGAACTTGGGACCGATTTCACCAAAATTGAACGCGTTGCCCTCGTGGATATTCGGAAGCCCACCTTCATTTACTTTTCTCACTGATGTTCATATGATGACGACGAGGAATCTCATTTCATTTAGTCACTTCATATCGAAAAATCTTTATTCATACATCCATTGCTCAATACTCAAAAGGAGATGTTCCAATTACGTTATACTACCTCATCGCGGAAAGTAAAGGCAAAATATCTCACTCCTCATCTTGAATAGTCGCTTCATTGTCTCTCCAAAGCTTTTGTTACTTAGTTTTGGAAGGTTTGATGTTTACACCGGCATGTTGGCTGAATTCTTTCCTGGCAATTCAGTATAATTCGCCGTATAAAAAAAAATGATTTTACTATGAAATATTTATTTGACATATATTAGTATCCTTTTCTTAATGAAAGCGACATATGTAGAAGACAAATTGAAAATATAAATAGCTAAAAACCGGATAAAAGCTGTCTGAGTATGATGAATAAATTCCGAAGAAAGGTCACCCAAATATCAAAGAATAAAAGGTAGAATATGGAACGATAATTGTGTATGACGGATAATGATTTCGCAAGGATAGGAGCGTAATGGGGAATATTGTGAGTAATAGAAGTAAACTTACTCTGAAATGGAACGTTTCGAAAAATTTGTATGCGTATTTTTTCGATTACATGAAAGTCATTGTTTGGCGACTAGGGGAATGTGAAAGGGTGGTTATACTGATAGCATGAAAACGTATCCCTACAGATGAAGTCCATACAGACAATGATGGTGTGTATAGGCTAAGATACATCAAAACCTCGACAATGGAAGCGCACTTCAATTTTTCACCGCGCGTAGGCGAGGTTTCGATTACTCCTACAGCTAAAGGTCATGGTATCGAGAGAAAATTCTCGGAAGACCCCTTAGAAAGGAATTTTCAAAAAAAGTAGAAAAGGCTCGTATATTATCGTAGTATCTTATACGTACATTTTACACAAAAATTGAACGAAAAAATCAGAAAGAGTGAATGGCTCTCTTCATAAATTAAACCTGATATGAATTCCTTAAAGCTTTCGTTTTAATTAAGAAATGCGTCAATTTTGATACTCTATCTGGCTATATTTTTACTAACAAGGTGTGCATCGATCTATTTTTCGTTAAAAAATTTTTACAGTTCTCATAAGAAATGCAAATTTCATAATGAGGAGCACCAGTATAATTCAATTACCAATAATAACTGTTTTATCACCAAAAAAACATGGCTATCTCTTGATCCATATAAAGGTTAAGAACTCTTAGATGGTGTTATAGGAAAATAGGGGAACAAATAGTTCTTTGGGAAATTTATTTATCAATTTTTATACTCTAAAATTCATTGTGATCAGTATGTATATTCTTTCATTATCACTTTATGATCCATTTAGGGCTCTATAACCAGAAAGAAAATAGTACAACTTACTTTCAAATAACTATAAATATATATTAATGCTCGTCACCGTATCCCTGAAGAAAGGCCCTAAGGAAAAAAGAAAAGGCCCGCGAAAAAAACATTAAATATGTAAAATTATAAGTAGAAAACTGCACATACGAGGATAGAAAAAGAGAGATAGAAGTAATGGAGTTACATTGAAAAGTCATTTCCTGATGTTTAAGAATGAATAACCATAAAGAACTCTTCTATGATTAAGCCATAGGATGGTGTTTACAATATTCAAATCGAGACTGAAAGAGTCATTTGGTAAATAGATTTGAACTCATCTATAACAACCTTGCGAACAGCACAAATGCAGTGCGCTATGAGATAAAATTGGGTCCCTTGGATGTAGGCATTAGCCCATGTCGACTGTGCCAGCGTAATATGAATTGCATGCATGTAGGATGTGTTCTTTTCAAGGCTGTTCAACTCTATTCCGCTCCCTCCCACGCTGAATTCGGCTCGTGAAAGTTTCAAAGCCGAAAATATTAAGCTGCCATTATGTTTGCGCAAAAGCTTTCGAATTTTATTCTCACGCCACAAAGTTTGTATCCATTCGGCATTGTGTGCATTCGAGATCCTTCGGCCGAGCAAGTTTGCCGCTGCGTATTTTTCAGTCCTTTCGTCAAAAAATCGTCGGATCGCTGCACCGCTTTGCATTCGGTCGTTTTTAGAATCGAGGGAGAGTTTTTTTTTCTGTGTCGACCCGACTATTTCAGTGGAGCGGAACGCGGGTGATTCACCGAATTCCTAAAAAAAATGCGCGTAAACTGGGGCGAGTTCTCTCGGGATTCTCTTATCCTCACCTTTCCTTTCGGCTCGGCGGAGGCGTCGCTGCTTTATTTCTCCGTGAAAATGATGAAAAAGGGGATGATATTGCCACGTGAGGTGATTCGAGATATCGCAGGTTGTCATAGAAACGATGTCTCTCTTTTTTAGTCACGCCGCGTTCTCTCTTCTTCTCGGACAAACATAACCTACATTTCGTTTCTCCGTTTTTCGGCGCGCTTCCGAAGTATTCTTGTCTTCGGATGCACGTCTTAGCACTCCTTTTTTATCTCCCTCTCTCTGCATTTGTACCCATGCCTAAGTACAAATGGAATTTTTATGCATTTCTGATCCTGTGCTTATTAACAGCATTTCATTGTTCTATGCCTGTTGGTATGGATACTTTTTCGCACGTAAGCACGCCTTTTTGTATTTTATTTATCATATTTCCTTTTTGGGTCTCAGAAATTAATAGTTTAAAACTTTCGAGATTACTTTCAGTAAGTTTCGAAGGTTTTCATACATCCTACTACTGTGGTTCTTTTTTGTAGTGAAAATTATGCCTAAGTATCCAACTCATGTGTCAAGAAAACATTAAGGAATCTGCAAAAATAAGTATAAATTAAGCTTTGTGGAAAATAAAACCATATATATCGTTTACGTCACAGATCGTTGAAGGTAGAGCTTCGTAATGCTGTTCTTCATAAACGCAATCAAAATAACTATCTAAGAATTTAGTTTATAAGCTGATGTGCAAATATTCACAGAAAAACGGCAAAATAATGATATTACGAACACATTAATATTTATTTATGATTCAATATATGGTTGAAAAAATATAAAGATCAAAAAGATGAAAATAATACTAAAAGGTTTAAGGGATAATGCATTCGCTAGATGGCTTAATTCATGCGATCAAATAATTTAATAAATAACATGGAATATAATAAAGTTAAATATCTTTCTTTGTCGTTCAATGAAATTCGAGAAATTTGAGTTTGTATGGTGACCCCCTTTTCTTCAGAGGTCTGGAAGGGTCAAAATCACCAAGTTCGTGTAAATGCGAGATTCAATTTGGAAACAATTATTTTATCAGATGGTAGCATGACTTCGCTGATGAAATTGTAGATCAATTTTAGCTACGTCTATTAAAGTGGAATCTTTTTCATGGCGAGTTGAAATATTGCTGAAAGCAAGCATAAACGTTCTCCTTAAATGTTTTTCGCAAACTTTCTTGGGACTTTCTTGTAGTCAACAGAAAAAAAATATATCATTGTCCTCACCGATAACACTGAATATAATTATTAAAACCATCAGTCGGATAACTACTCTTCCACTTGATTCATTCTAATTTCGTGACTGAGGAAGTAACTCGTTATATTTATGAAAAATAAACAGTTCTCTATTCTGAGCTCATAATTGTTTAGCAGCGTCACCGTTTGGAAATTTTAAATCCATTTGTTAACCTCTTTATCAAGTGCTGCTCAAAAGGTTTTATATCCATTCGAAGATGGGATATTTAAGATTATTAAACAAGACTAGAGCTCAATACAATATACTGAGAAATAGCGTAAATGGAGATAGAGACTTCCGATTCCAGGCCAAATTAGTATCAATATTTATCATATGACGTGACATCTAAAAGGTTTCTCCCTATCAAAAAGTTCTTCTTTGTATCCTCAAGTGGAATTTTTCGAATTTTTCGAATTTTACAGATATTTCAAAGGAACGTCTCAGAATGTCGGCATTCTCTTCGGTAATCTTCTTCATTATTTACATCTTTACTTCATTTTGAATCGATTAACATGATTCATCACTATCATTAACATGCCACATATAATTTTACGCCCAACGTCTTCATATCCTTCTCAATTGCCAATTCAACGGTAGGAGTAAACCTGGCGATTTTTGGGAAATATCTGGAAAAGATCTTCTTAAAGCATTTCCTTTCCTCGGAGGCTGTCTCCTACTTACTTTTATGTTATAAGAACTGATGTTTTTGATGTACGTAATTAATTTGTTTCATTACCCTTCGGTCCCTGTTCTTTACCTCTAAGAATGACCCTTCTAATTCCTTCGCGCCATTATTCTCTGTTATCGTTTAATTTAGGGCTAGGACCGAAAGTCTTCGCGTGGTCCTGAATTGCCACTTTAAGCCTGCTAATCTGAGGTCAACTTGGGCTTCCATTCCATTTTATCCCCGTTGAAGACGATTTTTATCATGTGATCATCGTGCTCGTGCTTTTCGCAAGTTTTTCTCGTGTCATTTCGTATTTTTTGTGGTGTTTTCTTCTGTGGTTCATTATTTTTTTAATTTCCTGAATTTTTTTACGCCTTCAAACTCTTTCATCTTGTCCCCGATAAGTAGCTTTTTAAAATAAACTATCCATGAAATGCACTGATAATGACGATAGGTTAGTTAGAAAAATAGACCTTCAAGTCTCCATCTCGCCTGAATAAAGATGTTATTGTCCAGTAATCAACTTTTTAGTAGGATCCTAAAACATATACAGTTATGTCGTATAATCGCCTTTTGACGCATCCTGAGGAATATTTCATAACAATTTCGATGTGAATGCTGCATAACCTAAAATTAGAACCAAATTATGACATTTTATTTAACGGAAACATGTAACTCGATCATATTACTTTAATAATCTGAGACGAACGCAAATAAACCGGATAGCAGGGACGAACCCAGGACCTTGATGTTGGAAAGTAAGCTAACTCAGAGGTAGAAGAGGATTAATTATTAGGTGATAACATTATCCATTTGGGAGACATCAGTAAAACAATGCTTAGAAACAATCAATGACATAATTTTCAAATTTTTATCGAAGTTCACGAATTCTTGTTTTGCGAAACGAGAGAATTTTTTATTTATTGGTTATTCATAATATGTTTAAGGGATCCCGGATAGACAAGTGGGCAACGCGTTCAACTATGGTCCCGTATTCGATTCCCGGTAAAGGCCTGTAATGGCAAAATGACCTTTCGTCGTCAAAACACTGAAAAAACTACAAATTGGAGGCAAAGTAAAAAGAAAAGAGTTGCTGACCTTACCTCCACCGAGTTTTGCAATGCGAAGTATATCGAGTTACATTCGGACTCAAAAGGTTATTCTAGGTGGAACGAGACAATGCAAATGCTGTGATCCTCTATAATAACAGTATAAGATAAGCCCCCGATTCCTATTGGAATGCAGCGGTGGGAGTCTTTCACCGGCGTAAAATTTCTGGAAGCCCTTCAATTTCTCCAAGTTTCCGCGCCCTACGGTGCTTCCCATTTACTTCCTTTTATTTTCCGAGTGCTCGGGAAACCATCTCCACTATCTTCCCGCCATTTACTTTCCCATCCTCTCTCTTCAGAGAAGCACTTTTCCGAGATATTCTCTCAGGAAGGAGTAAATATATATTTTCCTTATCGAAGCCACCAAGTCCTCTTTAGTTTGGAGTGCTGAAAACGATTCCCCATCCAACCTTCACTTCTTTCTATCACTCGTTTCCTTCACCTCGTTCATCTCCTCTTGAGGCATTTCTTCTTCTTCATCTCATTCCTCTTTCACACACTCAAATCTACCTTACATTTCCAACATTTAACCAAACATGCTCACTGATGTCTCGCGGCCGACAATGCTGTTTTTGGATACTGTTGAATACACGGAGAACTATAATTTTTTCAAGTTAAAACATATTTTGCTCCGATGTATTGTTTTCGTTAATCGTAGTACACCTACATTTATATCACAGATTAAATTGTATTCATACATTTATGGTCCCAATCCAACCCAGCTCAATATCGACTAGGAGGAGACTGTGTCACATGTAGTATAGCTTTTCACAATCACAATATTAACTATACAACATAAAATTAGACTATAACTTAGATCATAAAAGTGTATCTACCTATTACAAATTTATCTATAATATAATTTAAACCACAAATTGCAATCCACACTAAACGGATAATTAAGCTAGTTTAAAAATAAATATAAAGAAAAAAATACTTTTTACTTTTTCAATAATAACTAACGAGAATATTTTGCAATTGTGAAGAAGTAAATGAGTTTATTTTTAATCTCAAAAATTTCTCTGGATAATTTAAAAGTTGAATTGAATATTTAATAATTTTATTATTATAATTTATTCAACAGTGAAATCTACTTGTTTGAGGGCAAGCTTGAAACTAAAAATTTTCCTCTTACATCTGATCCTTATAAAAATATACATAAAAGTAGCTCCATAGAAGGGATTTTAAATACTTTTTCATTGACCAACTTATTAGTTTACAAATCTTGAAAAAAAGCATATTACGAAAGACTTGTCCGTCAAACGGGCTCATCAAAGTAGGTGAATAAAGTGTCGGTGAAGTGAATGTCGGTAAAATTAAAGTCGGTAAAACGAGACTTTCGTCACGGTAACAAACAGAGTTTCTTATCAAGTGCTTTCTCTCGGACCTAAGTTTATCCGCGTGACGGAGAGTTTTCCGAGATCTTTACGATGTCTGTAAGTGAATTCAGGCGTCTACTGGAATCATGGGCGACATACGTATCCGTTTGAGGCAGCACTCAGCCTACGAAGCTTCCATTCCCAAATAAATCTCTTCCCTTTTTCCTCGCAAGGTGAAACGGTTGCGTAAAAACGTGTTTTATAAGGGTGCCTAATGGAATCAAATGAGAGAGAAGAGGATCTCTAACGGGGCGTTAGTCTCGCTTCAACTTTATAGCGATGTTTATTTCGGAGAGTTACGTTACCGTCCGTAGGTTTTATCGATGTTTCCTCACGGTTCGTAATTTTCCGTTTGGAAGATTGTGAGGGAGATGTTGAGTTTGATGGGGGACATGTTCCATGTGCTGGAATGGATACTGGATATCGATTATACGCACTAAATACATTGTATTTTTTGTTACATTTTTGTTATACAATTCTCTCTCTTTGCTCTTGATTTGGAATGCCACCGAGACATGGTCTTTACTAAGGACTGCACAAGACTCATGAGAATGAATCGAAGTTTCCATCCACTGATACCCTAACCACTAAAGATGTTCTGAGTTTGAAAATATTGGTTCTTTTACAATTTATAGTAATGTATCATGAATTCCAGGAGAACATAGCAGTAAAAGATAAGATGCTATAAAAAATGATTCGATGGTTATAAGAGAGTATGATCTCTAATATAAATATTGATTACCCTTGTAGTTCTCATCAAATTCTTTATATACTACTACCTTTTCCGAATGTATATCGTTGTGTCCATGACTTATTCAAATATTTTTAATATAAGAGTATACGATTCTCACATAAAAGGTTTCGCACCATTTAAAGCATTTTGCTATCTAAAATTCCAACCAAATATGTTTAATTTAGTAATATAATGACGACGATAAACTTGCCGATTGTAAAATTTTCATGAATATCATCATTCTATACTTCCACCTCGTAGTTATTTGATGTATTAAAAATAAGAACATCTCAGTAATAATAGGCCTGACAACCAACTCAGTTGCTAGAGACCGTAAAATATTTTAGCCTAGAATCTAGATCGCGGAGGTGAAATTGGGCGGAGACGTGCGACAGATATATTGGGTTGTCTTCTGCGAGATCTTCCTCCCGCTGTCCACATTTCACTGACTCACCACACGTCTTCCAACTGCATTTCAGTGTGACATAATAGGTGAGACCCTTTTATCCTTCTGTTCAGTCATCATTTAACACCTTTCTGGAAGCGCGGATATTGGAAGATTCGTTGGATTGAGATGGAGGGACAAATTCGATGAGACAGAAGAAAGCCCCCTTTTTCCAGATGATGTTGCGAAACTTACCGATTCTTTCCTCGAATAACTCTTGGACGTGAGGCAGTCTTTTATTACATTCTGTATTTCTTAAATATCCGAATGAGTTTTATTATCGATGTGACATAAATAACACATTGAAATGAAAATTTTAAACGTAGCAATTCTGTGGGACAGCTCACATCCTTATTATTTGACTTTTTGCTGTACGTGCGACATTTTGTAACTTCGTGCTTTATATAATTATATGACACCATTGTATTACTATTATAAAATATTGGGTTGTAGACAATGTCCTATGAAAAACTTTTCAGATATTTCAAAAGACAAACACGGATATCCGATCTTACGTAAAACAGTAGTCTATGATTTAAGTATGGTGTGGTTCTTTGATATTTTCCATGTATGTACTTTCACCTGCATACAAAAGTATGGAGCATTTCTTCGTCTCCTGATTATCGTCGTCATTCGCTACAATGGCATAGAACATTTATAACAAGGAAATATTTTGATTAGTTATAATTTTATCATAATGGTAATTTTAATTCGTAAATTAGTTTTGATTAAAAGCGAACTTGAAAAATATTCTAAATCTTTATTTGTTGAAATTCGAAAAAAGCGGAACTAAAATACAAAAACGAAAACATAATCTTTCGCCACTTACATTTATATTCGATTTGATTCGATTCGAGTTTTGAAGACATCGATTGAATTGTCAATTTTTGTCGAAAAGTGAGGATTAGATTCTAAATTTTGAACCTTCGCACTCTTTCAAAAGTGTAATAATAATCATTCCAAATGAGAGCATATTTATAGAGATGAGAAAGTAAAAATGTATCCAAAAGCATGCCTGTTAGCTGGTTAAAGCAGAATCGATTTCACATTTTCGGTTTGTCTCAGAATCAATGTGGTAACTGATTCTAAACACACGGAGAAAGATCAAACAAAACTCTCGTTGCGATGGACTTCCTCGGACTACTGCGTCCGTAGTGGTCGCGTGCGTGAGATGGAAGTTGTACGTCACATCCGGCCACTAATGGCTCTTGCGGCCTTGTCTCCCTCACTGCGTTCCGAAGTGATGCTCTCTGTTACGGAAGGCACGCTCTCTCGTTTCCATAGTAACTCATCGAGAATTCTCCCTAACCTCAGCATCTCTGTCAGCGAACGAGTATGCATCTATCTAAACCCACAAGCGCAAATGCATGCAACCATTCAAACATCTACATCTACATCTACATCTGTACCCTGCAAGCCGCCTTTCGGCGTGTGGCAGGGGGTGCAAGCACCAGGACTCTATATGCCCAGTCGATTATTTTCGCGTATTGTTCTGGGAAAAAAAGAATTCTTGTATCGACTGGTTTTAGCATCTATTTCTCTGATCTTTCTCGCTGGATCAGAACGGCCTATAAAGCAAGGAGGGCGCATAATCTCGGCTACATCTTCTATGAACGTGCTCTGTCTGAATTTATCAAGTAATTTAAATCTCTGATTGAGCCTTCTTTCTTCTAAAGATTCCCATCCTGCCTCCTCCTCCAAACATGGGCATATAATTGCTTAGTTTCCTTCGCATCGAATATCGGCGCTCGTTATTTTCAATTCAAATTCGAATTGAATCGGTATGGCTCAGATCAGGTAAGATTTCCTATATATATGATCGAAAACATATTTACAGAATTTGCAGAATCCATTTGGCGTCTGTTTCATTATATTGAGAATTTTCGAACAGTTGTATTTGAGAAGAGCTAAGCGTGTACTCATTGAAACATAATAGAAGAGCGTGTTGGCACGGTTTCAGTTTCTATTCACCCCACTCCAAACATTTTGACACTACATTTCTTAGCCCCTAGCTCAGTGAATGCGAATAGATGAGGTGTATTCAAAAATAATTTGAGCGAGAATTAAAATTCTTGTGAAATTTTAAGATTAAATTGCACCTACTATAAAATCCTCTTTTTTGTTGATACTCTAACTTTTTGGTTCCATCTTCTTTGCAGAAGTAAGATAGATGTCAAATACAAGATTTATTACTTGCCAAGACAGCCAAATTTTCATAAGACTCTTAAATTTTATGCTGATTTCTTTTGATTGTCTCCGTAAAGGATTATTTTTAAGTTTACTGATTTCACCCGCTCTAGATATGATAATGAGTAAGGGAAATTCTTTCAATTTTTCATTTTTGGGTAGCTAAAATTCCTACTTTCGTTAATTCATTTACTATTTTAGTAATTAATAATTTTACTAATTTAGCTATTGTTTTAAGCTAGATTCCGAATGTTACTGACAGCACCTTCAATTTGTCAAATCTTTCCATCAGATGATGATTGAAAATATTAACATGCATGATGTCATGGATATAAAATACTTAAGAGTAGATTTTCTGTGAATATGATTTAACGCTCTAGAATTGATTTACTTAAAAGACATTACTACAGCACCCAGAGTTCAGCACGCTGAGATACAGGTTAATGAATTTTTTACGGAGGCATAAATCGTTCTCTATAAATGATGCAAAAGCAATCGGTTGTTAATGTATACGGTCTGCAAGAAGTCCTTAAAAGTCGCCGTATCCTTTGACCTGAAGACAAGCTCGTAATGCAAGGTCACCTCTATCGCCAGATCCTAACCTATCCAATTTAAGCAGGTGCATCGGTTCCATCCAGCCTTAACCTACATAAGACCCATAACGACTTTTTTAGACTTTCTGGGAAGACTAGAGATGCTCTACTTCTATCCCTACGGCCTCTAGAGCACACTCTCTATCTTGAATTGCCCAACTCTTTAGCGCTTCGTCACAACACCCTGGCCCATTTCCCATCTATCCATCCACCCTTTATTTCTTCCCCTTTCGCAGATGATGCCAAAACAGGGCTGCCAAACTTAGCAACTATGTATTATGTTCATCGCGTTTTCTTTTAGATCTTGCCGCTGATTGCTAGTCTAGATACAATCCGACGTAAGAGTTACTATTAAAGTTGATTATAAAACATTTCCAATGGATGACTTATGAGATTTCAGTATGGCTAGATACACAAGTATGAAGGATAAAATGTTTTGTTAGATATTCTTTGTAAAACACGCTAAGTACTTTTTAAATTTTAAATCTTAAGAGCGCACTGTAAATTTCTATAAGAGATTATAAATTATATAAATTAATAAGATTTATATAAGAAATTTTATGCATCAGAAAATGAAATGTGTTCATTAATATTTTATATAAGTTGTATTTATGATTGTTATCGTTACTTTCTTCAATCTCCTTTTTTCATAAGTATTCATTATGTAACTATTGATTCTTTAGAGAATTAACAATTGTAGCGAGGAAAAAGGAGCTCATGCGTAATATCAGGTACATCCATCCTTAACTGAAGTTAATTTTCAGTATAATAATGATTTATGCAAGGGTAATATTGTCTTTCTCGAACGTTCGAGAACGTGAATCAGTAAAATTAATGAGCTAACATTTCTTGTAAGGAAAGTTTAAAATTCAAAGCACACCCTTCCCTATTTCAGAAAGATTTCTAGTAGATTAACTAGTAATGCAGTTTTGAAGGTATCGTTCTAAACGCTCGAGTAATATTTTGAAACGAGACGGTAATTAGCGAACACATTACAGGCTTTGATGCAGTTATCTAGCCGAGAATATTTTTATTAGTTTCAAAGAAGCGTAGATGCGACTCGATCACTCACCGTAAACCTGTTTAGTTATTAATTTCGACCTAAAGCGACTTCTTTAAGCCTCTGAAAGTCTTTATAAAGGCATTTTCATTATGCCTCGAGCGAAAGAAAAACTCGTTCCACCCCAGCATCCCGCGCGACGAAGCCTTTTCGGTGTAAAGGAGATGATTGCTTCATTCCTTCCTACCCAATGCTCATTACCTCTAGAAAATATGTATCTCCTATTAACTACTATGCTAATGCAATTTTATAAGCATCTTCATTGTCAGTATTAATATTTAGTAAATTGCAATTCTTTTTTATCTATTTATTCCAGAATGTAATTTCGAATAATCGAATACATTTACTGATGCATATGCTATACAATGCTTGTTGACGTACTACATGCATGATCTTATCTACTGCTTATTTATATTTTCTTGACTTATATGGCTTCTTTTTGAGTTCATTAGGTCATATCTCACATGTGAGCTCCCACCGGTAATCGAACCTGGCACCGATTACACCAAAGGCGGACGCGCTACCCCTTTGGCTATTCGGGAGGTCGATTTGTCATATGTAAGCTATAGTTACTTCATTGGCGTAGTCAGGGAGGATAAAAAGGGGCATTTGCCTTCTCTTTAAATGCATTAAAGAGACTGCTTCTTTGAAGTAATTTGTTTTTTTTGCGTTTTTAGCGCTAAGGTATCTTATATCTCTATCCTTATAAACATGTAATAAATTTAATTTAGAATTTTTTTAGTGTTTCACTCACAGGTTACGCTGAGCTTCAAATTGCATTGGATGTTCTGGTTGTATTTCTACGGTATTAGTCTTTTTCTAGCTTCCATATTCAAAATATGTATCCTCAAAGATTTATATATCCTCCGAATCGAATTTCTCAATCCCCATTCCTTTTTCATTAATACGATTATTAATACGCTGCACCACGAATTTTTAGCGAAAAAGCAAGAGCAATTTGATTTCCACCCAGATAATATCGCGAAATAGGAAAAAATCTTTTTACTTCTTTCGCTATTTATTCTATCGTGTAAAAATACGACTGTAATTTCCAGTAATATTTCTTCCATAAAATCAGTACGTCATATAACAGAAAACGCAGTGGCGTAAGGACTGTTATAGTATCGACACTCCAATTTCAATAACAGAAGCGTTCACCTATTCTATCCCATCATCGCGATGAAACATATCACCACCGATGTCCAGAAATGACCTTGCATAAACCCTATCGTATACATGTTTGAGCGTGGTCATTCCGATCGCGAGAATTCTCCTCGTGGAGAAGTGGAATCTTTTGAATAACCCATTCGCAATTCCGTATGTTTCCGTGGAGAAGATGAGGAGTGGGTCGAAAAGAAGAAAGAGAGGTTGAATGACGCAGACATCTATTATTCACCGAAGAAAAAAATCTCGGAGAAATAAAGTGATGACTTTCTTCTCTAGAATATCTCGTATCTTACTTTCTCTTTTCGGATCCGTTCCTCTCACAGGTGCCCGAGAAGGACCATGAAAGAGAAGCGGTTGCCGACTATCATGTATTTTGCCTTCTTTTACTTACTCTCTTGCTTGCATAAATTCACTAGCTTGGAAGATATTTCCTCGGGATAGTGATGAAAGGGTGTTTATAATTAATCGCTCATGATATTGCGTACTATGCCTACCTCTCCCAGAAATAAAGGAAAATTGATTTCTTACAAAAATGTTATGTTACCTTCAGTTTTTCGATGGAAATTATAATCGTGAAATTTTCAAGGGCGGTGGTTCGTCACCTCGAGAGCACGAACTCCTAGGAATTAGCTGTTACGACGTGTTTCGATGAAAATGACTCTTTTATGGTGTGATTTCAGAAACTGACTGTTGAATAATTTATGTTTGAGCAGGGTTTTAAAGATACGTGAAATTGTTATTCAAGGAAGATATTTGCAAAATATTGCCAATTCTTTTCCATTAATAATAGTCAGAGAAGACAAAAAAGGCAGTGAATTCCATGATCACGTAACTTAAAGAAGAAACGAGTTATATTTCCAAAAGAGAGCAATAGTTCTTGTTAGTTCAAGTGATGCCCATAGAGGAGGTTAAAATTGGTCTACCTCTTATATTTAATTGCAAAATTTGGCCGTGAATCCAACGAAAAACTTCACTTCAACTATGGCATCTATTGTCAAGACGAAGTTATTAAAAGTAACATATTTAGAAAAAATCTCAGCATATGTGGTCGAATTTGAATAGATTCGAGGTCGTAAGGCTTGCACTGCAACTGATGGCTGCGAGCAATGCTCCAACTAAGCTGGGCTCCTGGGCGTCCACCCAACACTTATAGTGCCGCCGATGTTCCGAACGCTCATTGCTTCTTGAGAAACTTCGAAGTCATTAGTTATGGTTTGCAAAAATACTTGTCAAATTTTGTTTATTTTGAATTGTATATTCAGGCGATATGGTTCATGTTGCCTTTTAACCAACAAGTTTTCTAATTTTGCGAAGTAATTCTTTCTTTGGCAAACATGACATTGCTCGTTACCTGAGAAGCTACACTAATTTTCTATATTTTAATTCTACATTATTATGTACCACGTTACTACGCTTTTTCTCCCATTACACTTTATACTTTTTTTATCTCCAATGATAAAACAAGTTAGTAAGAAGTTACTGATAAACTTCATTAAATTTCTTTCTAATCCTATGTGACCCTTCATCGAGGGATGATTATTTATATTTTGAATTTCAAGATACTCTGAAAGCAACAAGAAAGAACGAATGTTTCTTAAGCGCTTGATAATTAAATCTCATGTATTGTAGATTGCGAATAAAAAGTTTTTATTACGTAGGTCATTATGATAAATCTTAAATTTATTTTCTTCGTTCGTCAAAATATTCGTTAATATATGGCTAAGGATATGGATAAGGAACGTCAGCAATATCGACTCTTTCTATACCCAGTTTTGCATCTCTCACACCTTAATCTTCGGTAAATGTTGAAAAAGAACTTATCTTCACATTTGGTAATTTTTTCCTGAAGTATAAAGAAAAAGAAAACAGGAAGAGAAATAGATTATCGAGCGTGGAAAAACAAAATCCAAGAATAAACCAAGAATCCTCGAGTAATGTGCAACGCGAAAAGATACCGGCAAGAGATGGATAGAGATAAAGCGTTATCTGTTGAAGGCAAGAAAGAGCTGTGGAATGTGCGCTAGATTTCGTCGGTAAAAAAGACCCGGGAGCGATTTCGGGCGCCGTTGAGTGCTGAAATATTTGTGCTTTTTTATTCTGCCGCATCATCTTTGCAGCGTTTATCTAAGCGTAGATGGAGAGGGAGAGGTCTATTTGCAGCCTTCAGATAAGGGAAGAGAAATGAGGTGAAAATAATTTCGACTTATGTTGGTTGCCGTGTGGGATGGTTGCGCTTCGCTAAATCAGTGCTGCCAATTTGGCTGTTTCTCTGCCAGATCTTGCGGAATTTGTTGCTGCTTAGTGTAAAAATGATTTCTCCATGGATAACGGAAAGCTTCGCGGTAATTCTGTAGTTTTTGTAAATCCTGCTACAATTTCGAGGTAAAGATAATCCATACATAGATAACACTATGCTAGCACATAATACTGAGGTAGAAGTCAAAAATATTTATGAGGTATTGAGGATGAAAATGTCATTTAACTTCTGATTTCAGTTAATTGCATGATTCTTAAGGGAAATGGAAACCTCTTCCCAATGTTTATAATTTTCCAATATTTGAATAATGTAATAAATTAGCTAATTTTACCTTATCTAAATCTTGATGCAATCATATATTTTTAAATCTCCAATCTCTGAAAATATCTAATCTCTGATAAGTGATGTGCTTTCAAAATTTTCCATTCGGTAGCATATTCAATGTCACAGTATTGATAAATTTCTCTTAACGTATTGTTTAAACCAGTTTCTATTTTTAAAAAATCATATGAAGGAGTCGCAAATTAACGTTGGTACTTTCCATCGTATTACGTCAATCTATGAAAAAAGAAACATGCCTCTTCATAACCCATTAGCAATTCCTCTAGAGGATATCATTGCTGTAGTATCTTCACAACCAGGCGGCAATATTACTTTAATGGCTGGGAAGAAGTAGAGCCCTCATTTCTCTTTATATAGATAGCTTTAACTCTTTAATTTTACTGAAATGTCGCAGAGATCCGTTAAGTGGACCTAATAGCCTCACCCTGCCTTAATGGGGAGTTACGATATTACGTTGTCTATAAATGGTTAATGGTTTACTGGTAGTTAGAGTTAAAAACCGCAATGAACAGAAGCTTTAAGCACTCAAAAAGTTAAAAAATGGTTAAAGACACCTCGAAAAAACATCATTCCGCTCTAATGGTCTCTTGCGTCCAACGGTAGATATTACGGTCGTTAATCCAGATGAAACTCAATCTCCCTTAATTTTGTTTCTCTCATATTCAGATTGGAACATCGAGAAATATCGTGCCTTTTTATTTCATTTTTATAACATTCTGGGCAATTTCTATCACATTCCCTTTACATCTGTGCGCAGTGAATAAGTTTATGTATCACTATTTTTTATACAGATTTTCTCTCTTTTATCTTCGTTTTTCGTCCGCTAATAATCTTTATACCCCTTCACCGATATTTTCGTATCCACGGAATCTGGAATTTTCGTGGGCTATCTAGGTTAACGTTCAAATTTATTAGTTTCCCGTTTTACTCCTTCGACGGATCAGATGGTCGAAGAGACTCTTTCGGTCCCAAATTAAGAGTTTGTTTATTTATTACTCGTGGTAAATTCCGGCCAAGAATTTTTATGGAAATACTTTCCATCGATCCCCTCTCTTATCACCGTTTGTTTTCTTCTCGGTCCTTCTCCATCACGTCCTCCTGCACCAATCTTGGCATCAACCTACCCCACCTCGGACCAGCGCATCTGCCAATCCTCAGCACACTGATCCCTTTCAGGACCTTTTTAGTGCCAAGGGCATAGCGGTGTATTTTCCCTCTGACATCCACCCACTTTTAGCGGCATTCCTCATCTCTCCTCTTTCAATGCCTCTCTATCGCTACTTTATCTTTCTTTCACCTCTTCTCCTTCTCTCCCCTCCTCCCTTTTTCTTTTGCTCCTTTATCCTTCTTTAACCCAAGACGCACGGAGCTATGAATCTAGAGAATTATCGGAGTTGTTGCGTAAATTTTCTCGCCTGTCTTCTGCGTATTTACAGGGTTCTAAACAAGGGTAAACAAGTCATTCCTAGAACCTCCTGTTATGTGCCTCTTTGATGTATAAAGAACATTCTGTGGAGTGAGTTCAGGATGCATTGCATTAAGTTCAGTGTTTCATCTAGTTAGTTTTTATGCCATCCATTAATATTTATTTAACTTCAGTTTCCATCCAGAGAGATATTAAAAATTTGAGAGCGATTATTTTTTTCGTTCAGATAAATCAGATGAATGCAATAACAGTTGTAGATTCTTTATATATTAGATTTATTTCCTTTATATTTGTCAGGGGAATCCACTAGTCCTATATAAGGATGATTATAATGAAATTAAATCCATTTAAAATAAAGAAGCAAAGTCGGTCAGCTGGATGTATATAAAAATTTTATTCTTATATCCTGAGTATACTTTTTGGGATACCCTGTCTTTGTACACATCAATTTGACGCCGATGGGATATGATGTGGTGATAGAGGCTCTAGAGAGAGTGGGAGGTCGAGAAATTTCGGTTGAATCTTGTGAATAAGAACACTAAAGATGAGAAAACTGTATTCAAGAAATAGAATGGAATTTCTGAAAAGAAGCATCGACAAGTCTGAAAGTAAAGAAGATTAGATCTTTATCTTTTCTTGGATATCCTTAAATTACCTTTCTTTCAAAGAAAAGAAAGTATTGAGGAGTATTGTGAACAAACGATGCCAGTGGCTTGTTTACTCCGAAAGGTAGTCACAATTATACATATCTATACATTGACACAAACTTATGTCTTGCATCCCATCAGAAAATTTCGCATTTTCCACCTCCTGATTTTTAGGTGCATTTCTGAGCGAAAGAAATCATCCTAAACTCTTGCCCGCAAAATTTCAATCCCCGTTTTAACTGCTTTCACTTTAACACAAATTTTCACTAACACAAATAGGTACTTGACAAATCCCAATCCCAAAATCTCAATTCCAATTCCGCCCTAAATAGAGAGGTAATCTTTTCCTCTCTTCCCTGTGCCTCGCTAAAAATGGCTGGAACTCTATAGCGAGGAGATTATCTGTTTTCTCAGTAGATGCAAGGAGGATTTAAGGGAAAGACTCGGAGCTATTATTCCCCGCGATTTTCCTCTCCGATTCTCTTTTACGTAAGCTTAAGGAGTATTAAATGCGTAAGAGATTGGAGGAGGGATTTCGCACAGAGGAACTAATGTCGGAGATTTGAGGAAAAAATCGTTCCGATTCCATGTTTCTCTTTCTTCTCATCGTACTCTTTTGTATATTCCGAGACACTTTTAAGCATTTGACCTTATGGCCGGATTTCTTTCGCACGATGTTGGTTAGGATTGTTTCAAATAGTCGACATGAAGTTTAACAACAGAACTCGCTGCTAATGAGAATTCCATGTCATTGCTTTTTTGTAGATAAATGAATGGAATACCCCGAGTTTTTCATTGTCATTCAAGTTCATTTTCTATAAGTATAATATAACCTCTCACAGTTCTCCAATTTTTGCAGTATTACATCTGCTATATATAACCTAAAGTCAAATCCTATGTATAGGTTTGACGTACATTCTTTTTTTTCGAATTTGAATGCAATGTCTAAAGCTTTAAATGCATGTGCAGTAATCCATAAATGCAGTGGATTGCAATTTTTTTCGGCAACGATATCCTCTCCGAAAGCCAGCTCAGTAGTCAACTTGCGACAAGATAATATTTTTCCATTCACCAACGTATTCTGGCCTACAGATTGATGAGAATTAAACCAGAATACAATTTACCGGTCCTGATTGTTAGCCGTAAAGCAATAGTTCCAATAACCCATTTTTATTTTATGACAGAATTTTTAAATGTTGTAGCGTATCATTAGCGTTAAAAATAACAGTTCTGTAGTTGTGCACACTTTGAGGGAGATAGGGACACAAATAATAGGGTCCCTGTGTATATAAGCAAAGTAACGAGTATCAAATGATTCTGATTTTGTTATTTTGTTTGAGAGTTTATGGTCTAATTCTGTGGGAATCAGCAAATACATCCCAAATCGCCGATTTCACGATCTCCTTTCATGTCCCAGCTTTGATTTAGTTTCACTCCTTGATTTATTATAAAATAAGTATATGAAGATCTAGCTTGTCTACTTAGTTCCCATCCATTGTCAGATATAAGGATATTTTTACGAATTTTTCTATAGTTGTTTCAGCTGATACTTGAAAATGGAAATCCGTAAGGCTTTTCTCCTGTTCGCTTTCTCAGAGTATTGAAAGCTTTCAACGCACTGCTCGTTCATATATGTACCGCAGCACTTTATTTGAGTCTACCTTCTTTGTTGTGAAAGCATACCGTATTTTTCGAACTTCTGCTTAATAAATTTTATGTGAGCAAGCTCCACTTGGTGTAAAGATGCCATAACGCGACAAGAGAAACGAGCCTTTGTATTTCAGAGAAAATACCGGTTTCAAAAACCTAAGGGTTGTGATATTGTCTTTGAAGTAACCCTGATGAATTGTTTTATTAAAAATTTTCCATCGTCTCATACTTAGTACGAGCATATGAATAAAAGGAAAAGTTTAAATGCCGAACTTAAATCTCCGAAAGTTCTAAACTAAACTGGAATTTTACTCTCTATGCCAAGGGGAACAATACAACTTTTTGTTCCTCACGGTAAAAATATGATAACAACAATCTTTATGTTTAAATTTTCATTTTATAGCTGAGATTCATTCTTAACGGAGAAGTTAAATGATTCTTATTGGCAAATGGAAACGACTGTTTAAGCATCTCTTTAATACTCTTTCTTAGATAGATATCATAGATAAATATTATATAATAACATTATTTATCATTGAATCGTTGCTTAATGTGAAAGTTTTAACTAACCTTACGAACTGCTGTTGCCTACGAATTTGATCTTAAAGCAAGATAAATTTTATCCGCTTAGGGAAAAGTTCTTTTTGTTCATATCGTAAACCGTTATAACTAAAATTTAGCACATCTTCTCATTTTTGAGGGAACTCTAAAGTATCAATTTTACCAACTCGTGATAGGCATTTGTCTGGACCGTAAACATGTGAAACTTTCATAAACGAGTATCCTCTCTCTTTTTCATGTTTTTCGTGGAATGATGCCCATTCAGCGGAAGAAAATGGAGTCATGTCAACTATCCCGGATAAGCCCGTGGAGACAAAGAATTTCGTGAAGCACTGCGAACAACGACGCAAGTTTCCAGTCCTCTACAGAGTGGAATTTCAGGTAAGTGCCGACAGAGATAGTATATCTCGGGAGCGATATCAACTGTATATCGCATGTGTTGCATGCAAAATTCGAAAAAAGTCACCATTCCTGCCAAAACTTCTTTTACTAACGGAGTAGGGATCAAGGTATTGCGCTGGAATATTCTTCACCGTGGCATTACACTCTTGAAAATGAGTTCGTAGCAGAGGAACAAAAAGGATGAAAATGTAACGCCGCGAAGTGAGGTGATTGCAGTTGTTACATGGGAAATTGCAACCCCCACTCAATAGCTTTTACATGAGGATGCTGATAGAGACGGGTAGAGCTTTTAAAGAAATTACTTCTCTCGAAATGTTTGGTAGATTTAAGTCAATGTCTCTAGAGATTAATTTGACAAAATATTATCCATTTTAATGAAAATGATATGATATATTATAACTGAAAGTATTCCATGATGCCCTAGGTTTTTCTTACTTACATCTTTGCATCTATCCCTGTAAAACTTAATGATTTCATAAAGAATAAATTCAGCAAAGTTTCGTTGAAAATTGCTTTTATGAAGATTGAAAACAAAACGGAAAATTTCTCTTTTTAAGTCTCTGGTTCTTAATGATGTCCGTATGTTTACCCATCAAGCTATAATGATAAATTTAGGAAAATAATACATTCTGTGAAATTCTGTGAATGACATTCGTTAGCTGTACTGTACGTCGACTTTCGATACGTCTCATCTCCTCTCGATATGAACATAAAGGAAAAATATCAATAGCTTGAAGCATCAAAATGTAATAAGCCCGTGGATAAAAATAAAGAAATATTTCGATGTCGAGAAGTTGGATAAAATAATGATATGCATCATTTAGTATCTCAGCGATGTTTCTATGAATTATTCTTATCTGGAGGAAATGGAGTTACGTTTTCCCGACCAAGATTTATAAACAATTTAATTCTTAAGGTTTTAATGGTCAGAAAGTGAAAGCTTGCATTGTAAGAAGCGTCAAGGCTCAGCAAGCAAGATTGTGAATTAAAAATAGCGTCTGAGTTCCTTTATCTGTTAGGCAATCAGAGAGGGATTGAGGGTAGTAATGTTTGCTTCATTATCGTTTATAAAATGAAGAGTGAAACCATTTAAATCAAAGCATATTATTTAAAATAATTGGTCGATCCTATGGTTATGTGATGGTTCAGCTTCGAATTGCTTCCTCGTAGCTGTTAGCGTCCCTGAGGTGTTACTTTTTCAAGACATTTTCCACAATTTTAAATTCTGTAGGCCAGTAGTTTTTCATTACTTTTTAGTAATTTAATAAAGATTCAATAGAATTTAATTACAATTTTTAGATTCAAACTATCCATTGGTTCCGATAATTTCCGATCGCTACTTTTGTCTCCTTATGCCGTTGTTCGTTTCTCTCTTTAAAATCACAATCTTTACCAGCTATCGAGACAGTCTTCATGAAATACATCGAGATTGTTGACGACTATTCTTAAATTACTGCTTATGTTTTCTGTTGAAAATTTTGTAAATCGAAAAATTCGCATTCGTAAATCGTAATTGTTGTGTATCAGGAAAATAGATTAACAAAATTTTTGCTCATTAATTTTTTAATTTTTTATTAATTTGTCTCACATAAGTATTTATTAAATTTCCTTCAGTGATTATTATTATTATTATATTTATCGTTTCTTAAAACTTCAGCCTTTTTTCCATTAGGTAATTTTTTTGCGTATTCCCATAAAGCCCTCCTTCGATCATTTCACTATTTCGTAATATATGAATTATGCACATCGTCTTCATCCCCGTGTTATCTTTCACTGAAAGTTGCTTTTTGTTATTTACTTCCACTTCAGATCAGAGAAAAGTATTTACTATGACTATAAATTTCGCAGAGATATTTACGAATACCATTTTTTTAACTTCGAAAACTAATCTGAGGCTTGGAAATAAATTTTCCCCCGGCATATTTTAGCGAACGTGGAATGCGAGCTTCGAAACTGGAATGGCCTCCGATAGCCTCGATTTTGGGATCAAGAGTTCGACTTCAATAGCCCATAACTCAGTTCTCCCGAAAGTTAGAGTAAATATTTTGAGGGGCAATTAAAGCGGGCGCGTGTCACTCTGCAGCGAGTCTATTTTAGTCGCCGAGCACGTTTCTAGCCAACTTCGCCCTCTCCTTCTTCATCCTCAAGGACTCGAGAAGTTTTTCTGTTTGAAGAGACGTCCCGAATTCGGAGACAACAAGTGCCGTGCAAATCTCTGACAAAATATCCGCGAGGGTCCAGGTACTAAGGAGAGAAAAGTTGGGCGCCATTCTTCTACATCACAAATCGTCTCCTCGGGGAGTGAAAATGAATGGAGTCGCTTCGTTTACAGCATCCACCGTCAACTGTGGCGATTTTGGCCCAGTAAGGCTGATTTTGTCCCAAAAGAAAAGAATGATCTAATCTATTCTATTTTCTACATCTTTTAGGTAGTATTGGATTCAAAATATGGGTAGGAACAACAACCAGGACTGTTAGTTAAGTATTTGACCTATTTCCCACCGAAAAAGTGCCAGTCGTGTCACAATCTGCAATATTAGCAACTTGCTCTGCCTTTCTAACTTTTCTTTGCACAGATACAATTTATTTTATGATACGAATAATTATTATTTGAACGTCGGTGAATACGAGTTATTCTAGCTTATTTAGTGTATATCAATATCCGTCATAAGATTTTACGGTTTCTTGACTTTGAAAATATAAAATATTTTTAAATTTGGCGCAACTTTGCTGAAATTATTATTTGTACTTTATAGAAATGCAAAATAGGAGAAGAGGATAATAGTGTTAAAGTGCAAATGATTTCAGATTCTGAATAGTAAAATTTCGTATGTTGGGGTTTCCTTGGGTGTTAATCATCATGTAAATAATTTTGAATGGTATTAGTAGACCACGCTAATTATAGGGTTTTTGCTGCCGGAAGAATCTATTATACTAACATAGATGCAGGAAAGCATGCGAAGACATTTGTCATCATTCTTAAGAATCTTGGATTCTGTAGCTTTCGAGAGACATTTACGATTATATTTTTAAGTCCTCAATGAGAGTTTTTGTAAATAATAATGAATTAAATAACAGATAAAGGCCAAGGAAAAAAGATAGAGGAGCTGTAAAAATATAGAATCCACATCTTGCCAATAGAATATCGCATGAAATTGTTTTTAACGTTAATAAAAGTAAGATATAAATTATGTACAAGAACTTAATCTCGTTGTTCATAACTAGCATAATTTCCATGTAATAGTATTATTTATTGTAAACTTTAATAACTAGTGGATTACTAGTTTGTACACGCAGTGACAACAGGGCTCTTAAATACCTGTTGGGAATCTTCCTTGAGATAGCGTTTAATACAGCTGTTGCGAAGTGATGATAGAAGCGAGCCAAAGATGGGAGAATCATAACAAAGTCGGCTACAATGCTGCAGCCATGAATTGTTTGGCTGGGAATACGAACATTGATCTATATTTCCGCGTACATTCAACGGGATTATTTTGAAACCAAATATCAAGAGCGCATTTCTATGTTAGTCGATGACAGAGTATATGTTGATGCACCCGCTGTACACAATATGTCTTAGCAGCCATCGTGTATGAATAATATCAATATTGCACATTGACTACTATATCATCTCAGAACATTAAACAGCCGCATCATGGATTTGCAGACGGACGTATAAAATATTATGAACTCCTGAAACCAGCAAACCTAATTGTAATTTATGGATAAATAATTTATCTCGTTTCTCTTGGGGTGGAATTACGCGTTCGTTATCGAGAGTACATTTATGTTCCTGAAAAGCTATACTTCTATAAAGAAAACATAATTTCTTTAAAAAAATCGATTTCAGAATATTTTGTGTACTCCATGATTCTATTCAGTCCATTTCCTATATAAAAACATCATCCTTGTAGAAGAGCATTTAATAGTACAATACGCGTACAATACGAGAAGAAAAAAGATTATTATACAAATTATGAATACGACATGGAATACGAAGCGTAAAGAAAACGTTTTAGAAGGATTTGTTGCCAGTCTTAGAATAAAAATGGATGTACAAAATACCAAAAAATTTCAAAATATACATCACGCAAGTTGTTTGATGTACGATCCTTTTTATCAAAAACACTACGAATAGTATCCGCAATGCCCTACAAGTACCTAACTGACTAGCTTATGTAACTGTTGTTTGATTTTTCTCGATATGAAGTCCTTTGATCCCTCCAGGTTTCCAATAGGAATCTGCAAAGTAATAATTTGGATATAAGAGGACGAGTTCGTAAACATTTAATCTATGCCAAGATTTTATGTACAATTCTAAGGCTACAACCATATTCAGTATGTAGTAAAAAATACTTCTCTTACTTTGTATAAATCAATCATATTTATATCCTATATTGTGAATTTGCTCTCACTGTATTTGGTCAGAGTTTTAGCATATTCAAATGTTCGGTAAGAGTATCTCCTCGCTCGAATTTTTATTGTCTTCTTCAGTAGACACACTTTTTCTCGAATGTTGACACTGATTATAATAATAGAAAGTAGACAAGAAAATTGCTCTGCTCCAGAAAATATCGATGAAGTCTAATTTTATTTGTAGCAGTTTACAACTGTTTTAACATTAATGCGATAGCAGACAGTAAAAATTTGCGCCCATTTAAAATTTAAAGGCCAATCTTTTTAATCCTATTCTAAAGAGAAATCGAACAAAATTAGAAAAAGGATAAATTTGGAACGCGGAATGAACTGCGTCAAGATAGAAGGGAGTGGTAAATTATGATAGCTTGTCAAATGACTCGTGTCAAAAATGAGGAAAGGAAAACCATACCTTTACTTCTGTAGTGTGAGAAATTATAGCTGCCTAGTGCTACTTCCAGTCGACTCGAATCCTAATTCGAATTTGAGTCACTAATGCCTACTAGATTTGAAATTTAATTTCAAGATGATTCGCTGGCCCGTAATTTCAATCTCCAGCTATTGAAGAATTTCGAAAAGATTGAAGATAGGTCGACATAACTAATTCCTCCCTTGCTGACTTACAGCGACATAAATTTCTCTCGTGTATATCCGCCAATACGGCGACCTTCTGGGACATTCTGGCGAGCTTGTGCGTTCGCTCTTATGCGTTGAATAACCGGGTTCTTCCGCGCTCATTCCGAGGAGGAATTTAATTTTCACTCGCATACACCGTCCTCCGTTTCCGGGAACGGCCATTTCATCTTCGCTTTATTCCCACATATTGCTCTCCGTTAATTCCCCTCCCTCCCACCCCACGGCGCTCGTTCCGTCATCACTTTAATTGACGCCGGGCTATACCGAAAACAATGAGTCAACAAATGTAACCGCCGTGAAATAATGATGAATCTTTTTTTTCCGTGTTTGTCTCTCTATAAGGCACCGAAGGGACGACCCTAACTAGAAATTGCATCGCCATGAATCTATTATCCGTCCTTAATCAGTTTTCCCTCTCTCTTCCCGTCCATCGTCCGGCGGTGGCTTTATTCATATACACGAGTTTTGGCGTCTGCGACAAGCCATCGCCTCTCTTAATCGCTTCGAGTAATTGGATTCCCACCCACTGCATTATACAACAAGTATTTGGGGCGTGTCTCTGGAAGTCTCTTGAGTACCGGAACGGATATCTCGTCGTGCGGGATGAGTGATAATTTTATCTCTTCGAAGTTCCTTTATGACGCCACGAATGCAATGATTTGACGTCAATAAAGCTTAGAAATTCTCTCTACTATAATCACAGAATGGAATAAACGATAGTCAAAATGAGAGGAAATTAAATATACGAGACTATAATATTAATAAAAATAAATATGAATTATAAGAGGAAGATTATCTGCAAATCTCACATATATACGCACAAAGAGAAGGAAAAATAGGAAGTCTTTCTTCTCCTTCATAAATAAAAGAATAAATTTCATAAATATTTAGGATCATTTATCAGAAGATTGAAATCTTACAACCACTCAAATAATCGTATTTCTGTCAATAGATTCTCTCTATCATTGCTTATAGTCTTGTTATTCACCACCATCTATCTTACGTGATTCATCATGCATCTTACTTAGCTGCGTAGCAGAGTTTGCCCATGTGAGGGCCTTAGGCCAATCGAGAAAAATTGTATTTGTATACCGCATAGGGCAGACGTGGCCAGCCTATCACAGTTAATGTGTCAATCATATTATTTTTACTTGAGATTCATCGTACAAAATGCAATAACTCGCTACAAACTTTAATAAATGCAAACTCTAGAATTCATGATTATGTATATGAATTATGCCAAAAATGCTTTTAAGCTTTTTCTGGACTCAATGCGTATTTTTAAAATCACCATACCTTGGCCATGTCTGATCTTTGGAATAGATAGATTAGAACAGCCAATATTTAATAAAAATTGAAACAAATGGACGCTACCTTTCGGGCTATACGGTGGTTATGGTAGTTTTAGTTAGTTTATGATAGTAATACTTAATATTTTATAGATGCATCTCTGTGTGGATTTTATACTCTCCCGACAGAGACACAGACCGGGGAGACGTATCGTTATGCTCTTCAATTCTCAAGGAGGTATTTGAATACCATACCCCTCCCTTTAACTACTCTTTCCTTTGAAACTCTTCTTTCTACCGCCACTTCAAAGACTGTTCTCAGGAGACTGCTGTACTTCTTTGTGTGCTCAATTATTTTCATCTTCCGAATACTTCCTTAGAATTCTCTCTTTTTACATTCTGTGCGAATGATTTCTTCGTTGGCTACTCGGTCTGTCCATTTTACGTATGTAATTCTTCTGCAGTACCGCAATTCTATTCCTGTTTATCTTCTCTGCAGCTGCTACAGTCGATGTCTCATATCCATAGTAAAAAATCTCCATAAATAGGTATAGTAAATCATTTCTTATATCTAAGATTGAATTTTATTCTGCCAGCAATATATATTCGGTTAGATATGTATTTATATAGCCGTTAGTTCATATTTAAAGCACAATTTACTCTTCCGAACGGATTTGACTCTAACATCCCTCTTGAAGATTAAAGGTTCTTCGCATAAAAATAACTCTACGCTATGTAATATGAATTTCTGTAATAAAAATCAGGGACGTGTATTGTTATATTTTCGAAAAGTATGTATAAAACATATTGGTAAATATATGCTTGTATGTTGGCTTTTATGGCTTTTTTCAATTTGAAACTCGATTGAGAAATAATTATAATGTAACTGAATTGTATTTTAGAGGAAAAGTTTATCGATACATAACATTAAATTAATAACTAATCCATGAAAACTTCTAATGTAATTCAGAATAACTATTTATTGTGTGCTTTATGCGACGTAAGGCTGAAAAATCAAGTATAAAATAAAAGTAAACAAAGAAAAAAGTTGGTAGAATAAAGAAACGAAAGAGGGTGATATACAAGGAGAGATATTTCCTCAAAGTCTGCGTGATAAAGCGAAGAGGGCTGTATATGACAGCGAGCTTGAACAAACCTTGACGCAGAGGAAAGAAACCCGGGTACGTCAGAAGCAATTCATGAAAAAGCAGTTGAAACGATGTAAAACAAGAGCACTGTGAAAGAGGAACGTATGGAATATGAAAGAATGTCGTGTAAAATACTTCGGAAGGCGTTTTTTGTGTGGTTTCATCATGTAATTTTTGGTCAGGTGATTTATGATGATGCATTGTATGTTTGTGTCATAAGGAAAAAAGAACATTCCTCCGATGCATGTGTATAAATGATGGATCATGAGATGAAATGATGTACGACTCGAGACAATAAAACACGAAAGGGAAAGAGAGCATGTGAAGCAGAGTAAACTATGGAAAACTATTCATTGAATTGGGCTTTACTGTCTCCTGAGAGGAGTTTGCATCTATAATACATTTGCATGAAAAAAGATGGATTTGTGGGGAGTAGGTCATCTGTTGGAACGAGAAGCGTGATTTACGGAAAGTCGCTACTGAAAATCGTAAAGCTGTCTCGATGAAATATTCCGGCATTTTTGGGTGATCAAGTTCTGCAAGTGCAAAATCACTTAACCATACGATATTTTCAAATAGGATCGACCTGTATTTTTTGTAATTTCTCGTTTCAAAAATGCGTAGATTTACACCAAACTGTTTCGCTAGAATTTAAAACCTTATTTTGGTATGTCATCCTTTTATATGCATACATAATGATAATCTGGACATCACAGGGCGAAGTTTCTTTCAAGGCCATTCCTACATTTAACTCTGTATATTAGAAAGCAAACCTCCATACCCAAAGCCTGGATTTGAACTCAGGACTTCGTTGTTGCTAAGATACTACACTAAGCCTGCACCACTGAATCCAGTTGATAGTACATACATATACTTATAAATAAAGTTACAGTTTTAATGGAATTATCAAATGAAAATGAAGTTATTAATATTGTCTAATGGTGGTAATATTATTTAATCTTAGATTTAATTCAATTCAAAATTTTCTGTACATAGTTTTAGCGGATATTCTGAGGATAAAATTAGCTGGTGAAACCGGATTGATCGGAGATTTTGATTAGGTGTTAACAAATTTACCTCCGTCAATTTGGTTAGCAAATATTTACTGGGAACGTAAACCAAGCTCGCATAGGTACTAACGAATAGGAGAACCAATTTTAATTTTCACTGTCAAGCACTTCTATCGGTGCTTTTTTTACAATATTCCTTCATAAATTATCTCTAAAGTTCTCGAATTGAAAAGTGCTGAAAGAAAGCTTAATTTTCCCTAAAGAATGAATTAAATTAAGAAGTTAATAAGGTATGAACGTATGTGTATTCTTTTGGAGTAAGAATTTAAAAACTTCCAGAAGCCTTTTGCATAAATATTCCATTATAAAACAAAGAAATCGTTAAATATTCTCCCCCAGAGCATACGCTCTACATCCTCTTGGAAGGGATCATTTATGCAAAATTATGTAAATCTAGGAAGCCTGGATACTCCTTCATAATTAAAAAGGTTTTTCGTCCCGAAACAAAAATGAGAAAATGAATTCAGACCTCTCTGTTACGAGCTTTCCCTTTGAGTACGTGCAATATTTTCAGCAATGACTGCCCTTCTCTCTCATCAATAAATGATTTTCAGTTTCTGCTGAATATAACCATATTTCTACAATAAATGAAATAAGATTGATATTTACGATTACCAAAACTAAAAATACACCTTAAAAAGAAATAAATTGGGATCATAAAGCATATCATTTTTATCTTGAATTATTATCTAAATCTCCAAAATGAGGCGAAAAATGTACAGTCGTCCAAGAAAAAATCGAACGGTGTACTACGTGGTGCATAAGATTGAGGGGTTTCAAATGTCACTCGTTACCCCTTCCACCCGCCCTTCTATTAGCTATTGGCAACACCGGAATATTCTCCCGAGGCCATCCCTTCAATCCTACCGTGGGCCGCAAGACCCGCGGTCGAATTTTATGGTATGGTCTACGAAACACACAGAGGTCTTGAGAGGCCGTTTCTGCGGACAGAAGCCGATTTCCAAAATATTTTCGTACGGACTCAAAAACTTATTGGTTTAGAAGTCCATTTCGATCGAAAACGGTCATTCTTCATCTTTGACAATGTTATTGACGAAAACTTAGCGTTCAAACTTGGGTGATATTGATGGGCGGAATTTCCTAAAAATTTTCCCCCTATTCGCTCTTAATATCTGCCCGGTAGAATTGCTTCATTGTCCACGAAAGTTATTCGAAAGCATAACGCGTATTGTGTTCTTGAATTTTATAAGGATTATTTACTCCATTTACCCTTATGTCTGTTAAAAAACAGTATATTCTAGGTTTACTTCCAAATCACAATAAATAATAAAGATTCGAGGTTATTTCTAAGAAGCTCAAAATATTTGGAATGGTATTTGAGGACTGTAATTTTGAAGCTTTCAACAAATTAATTCATAAGTATCTAATATAATAATCACGAATGTGTGCATAATTGAATGAAAATTCATCTAGTTTTGAGTTATTCTGTATCGATTTCTTTAATTTTAAATTTTCTAAATTAATCCTATGGTTGTGTTCTTGTATGTGTTGCGCAACGCTGGATTTATAAATTTGGTTGTGTCTGAAGTGAGATAAGTTTCCTTTGAATCTATTCTCTATTTTGCGTTTTGAATATTAGATTCAAAGAAGAGATTCAAAAGAATAGCTTTAAAGAACACTTAGCTCACTTAAGACAACCAAATTAATACATCCAAAATGTCATTGGTGCGTTCAGAGGTCGCTGACACGATCTCAATGACCACCAGGCTATCTAGTTTCCTCCCTTTGTGTCCGCATTCCAAAGGGTTCTCCGCGAATGCAGATTGGGAAGTTCCCAATCGGTAGCACCTTAGATGTTCGGCCACTCTCACCTTTATCTTTTTGCCGCATTGTCCGATATACCCCATCCCACAATCATCAGAACTGAGCTGGTAAACCCCCGGTCGGTCTTTGTCTTCCACCTTATCTTTCACAGGCGGTAATGACCTCTCTAGACTGCATGGAGTGTAGAAACCTGCTTTCGAGTGCGCAGGTAGAAATAATATTGTATACTGTAGATGGTTTAAAACTGCACCTTGTAAATGAAAGTTGAAATAATATATGCTTTCGTTCTCAAAGCATTGATAATTTTCGTTGAAATGATTCCGAAGATAACAATATAAATAAATTGTAATATTCTTTCAGCTACTAATTAAACAAATACTCTCCACATCGATATCTTTATGAAGGCTAGAGTTTAACATTACGGGGGATAAAATGGAACTTTCAGAAGGAAAATATTCGGATCCTCTCTTATTTAAAATATATAAAACCATTGTGATAGTTAAGAACGATATTTATCCCGATTACTCTAACGACAACTTCTTCCTCGGATGAGAAACCAAAAAGTTTTAGGCGACGCGTAAGTTAGACTACGCGACGAAATTTTCTTAAAGTTACGCTCCAACTAAGTAATTTTTACTTAGATGTGGTTACTCGAAACTTAATCTCACGTGACTTCTATGCAATCAGATAATAGAATGAGCTAATGAAGAAACCTTTTATGTTGGATTGTAAGAGAGTAAAGGCAGTTTCAAAAATGTTCACCGGTAAAAATCTCGACAATTCATTCACTTTTCTCTTTTCCGCGGCATTCATTGCTCATTGTCTAATCATTGTATTATCCCGGAAAGCTTTGACAGCGAAGGTCCATCCGTGCATAAGTGCCATCGTAGGGAATCGAACCGGAGACCACATAATAATAACCGGAGACCGGTGGTCCAAGGCGGTTTGCAGGCTTCGCTAATGTCTGCTTGTGAAAAATTAGGAAAAACCCGAAATCGCGTGTGGGAATAAGGAGAGAAGGATTTAAAGATAATGGACTGGCTAGGGAGTAGCAGGTATACAAAAGGGGTTCACTGAATTCCGCGTATGCTGAGAGATATGAATAGCGGGGGAAGGAGTGTATAGGACTGAAGGATCTAAGAAACAATGGTGAGGTCTAAAGAGAAACGAAGTGAACAGCAGGGGTTGGGGGATCAAAGATGTGCGACAGATGCCCAGCCGTGAAGGTGCTTTTTAAATCTCAGTATCTCCTTTTCTTCATAGGGAGTTCTTCCTTGACGCTCTTTTCGACAAACGGATGCCTCACACTCCTCACTTTCTTTTCATAATGCATTTAACTCCCCTTGATATCCTCTGCGAAATGCGCATGAACAGTTTCTGAAAACTGGTACCTGGCGTTAATCCTTTTCTGAGAAATTGCACCCGACGGTCCCCGGAATTCAGCGATCGGAGAATTCTTAAATTTCTGATGCATTAATAGCCGAATTCCATTTCCTTTACTTTCACCAGGAAGAGCTTTTAATGCAAAAATATAAGAGAGGCTTCCGGATGGTCATTTGAGCAGCGCGTTTTTCTTGGATGAAAGCAGTCCCGGGTTCGATTCCTGGTGGGATACCATGTGCGAAATAACCTCCGCTGTCGAATCCCTTTTCATAATACTACTCATAAAAGCGGGAAATAATTAACGTTGAGTTATTGATAAGACTTGCGTGATGGTGATTTTCTTGGAATAATCATAGCATAAATATTTTACCTCATTATTTTGTATAAATATGGGTTCAGCAAGTTCGTAACCCTCTTTTGCTTTAAAATATCATATGGTCTTTTAACTGCGATAAATGACTTTTTAAAAACAATGGGTTCTTACTGATTGAATCTTCATGGATTTTCTAAATTCTGACGAATCTAACGTAATCTAAACATGATATTTCAGGATTCACATCTTGCTATTTGGAAACACTGACAGAGCCAGGACATCCAAGAGCAATTTGTCGGAATCAGAATCTTAACTTCTTTTCTTCGATTTAACGATTAATATTTTTTTTATAAATGAGTTATAGTCCTCAGTATTCAATGCAGCCGGAAATTATATGAAGGTGGAAAAATGTTGGGTCTCATAAAGAATGAAGAGAAATCTGTTCCTAATTTACACTTCTCTTTTAAAATATAATTCCTTACGATCTACCGAAAATTTTCCAGCAATCGCTGGTATCGCTTTCCTTTAGACCTCGCAATAGCAGCCCTCCTCATCGGACGGAGCGTAGGCACATGGGTACGCACCGGCCTAGCCGCGGCAAAGGCAAAATTCCGGTGTTGCCAAAATGTGATAGAAGGGCGGGTGGAAGGGGTAACGAGTGACATTTGAAACCCCTCAATCTTATGCACCACGTAGTACACCGTTCGATTTTTTCTGGGCCGACTGTACTCTCTCCCATGTTATTGTATTTGACACAAAATATCGAAAAATTGAGAGTTAAATTATGAAATAATTAGTTTATTTTCTTATAATTAACAATTTTTCATTACGAAATTCAAATTTTAGAATAATGGAAAAGCAGATCACATTAAAAGTGATTAACAATAGTGATTAAAATACTTGGGGTTTAATTGGTACTTTCCCCAAAATCCCTTCTATGCAGTCATAAATCTTGGAAGTAGGCCGTTTGCTTCGTCCTAATGTTTCTACAATCTCAGTATTCCTTTTCGTATAAATTAGGCCATGTATGGATATTGCCGCTTTGATTACGTCCCATGTCCTCCAAACAGATCCATGTATTCCCTTTCGGGTCTCAGTGCCATGTTCGCGCCGTGATTGGACGGCATCATATCTCTCGCGATGTAAAATATGAGTAATGACTAGGAATGGCGAAGGGACAAGATGAAATATTTTCTGTTAGGACAGTTAGAAGTCTGATTGGGAGTCTAAGGATTCTTCTCTGATAATATTGGATTAATGGCATAAATATATGAGAGCATGAGATAGAAATTTTATTGAATAAACGGGCTTTGGCGAAACCGTTGCTTGCGAATTGTCATCTTACGGAGTTGCTGCTTACGGCCCTGATAAACTATAAATCTGATTTCAGAAGTCTAGTTGAACAACTAAAAAGCAACTCAAATGAAAATAACGTAATTTTTCAAACGCACTGATGAATAATTCTTATTTGATCCAGAAACAATAAATTTATATTTTGTGTATTTCAATGAGCCAACCAAAAATCCATACATAGAATTTTCAGTGAATATTTCCGATGTGCTAAAATTAATTTTTATATAAAAAATATTGCAAAAAAAATTTTGAGTACTGCTTATGTGGCTTGTAAAGGTATTACGTTTGATCATCTCTGGTACATACTATAATTAGGTATATATTGTTGGCAGTACAGAGGATTTTCTCAATGTTCTGTTGGAACTGCGATGAAAACTTCGCTGGAGTATTTCTCATAATCATGGACTGACAATCTAGAAATTAATAAATAACTCTTCACCTCTAGAATAGCTGTTATTTGCTTGGAAATACCAGTTGTTTTCAATTAACTTTAATTTTATCTCCAATCACCTTTGATCATCAATAAATTGTATCGCATTCTCTCGTTCATAATGTTTCTTCAGGATCATAACTGCCTCACCCTTTTGATTCCCTTTTAATCTTTCTCGTCCTCAAAAGACCAAACTCCCAGTAAACTCAACCATAATCAGCTTTTGTGGAATTTTATCTCTCTTATTCCGTATGATTTTCTCCCACCTTCCTCTTGTAAATCCTTTTCTCCACGCCCCTTTAAATATATGAGCCTTCCTTGTGACCTTTATCCACACCCTTATCTATCCTACCCTTTAGATTCCCTCCGGACTTCTTTCCACTATATCCTTCTCAACTCACCGCTCACAAAAGACCTTTCTTCCATCTTTCTTGTGTATCTCAATGGTGATTACCTTTCGAATCAATTCAACCCTAAAATGATTCTTTTGATTCGCATTCTCGTAGCAGCGATGTAATTGAAAGCGGACTTGCTTTTTTGATGTTTGAACGTCCTTGGATTGGGATTAGATGGATTTAATACTTCCATTTTATAGTATTCATCTCAAAGAAACATTAGGAGAAAAAACAAAACATAGATTAGCTTGCTGGAATACAATCTCCTTAACCGATGGAAACATATAGAAAACCATCGTAATGGGAAAACACAAGATGTATTCATAAATGAAATCTTTGCAAACGACCTTGTGCTCTTAAAACCTCCCCTCTCACCTAACTTAGTATGTCCCTCGAACATTTTCAAAGATTAATATAGGAAGAGTTTGGAAGTTATAATAAATACATATACATCTACGTAATTGTGCGTCGTTAAAGTAAACAATTGTGTACCAAGTAAAGAATTTCTTTGTTAAAACGAGCAAGCTATGGAAATTTCTTAGCTTCTTATGAAGCTACTTAGTAAAACTAAAAATTAATTTTCGGGAAAAAAAGCTTTCCCTATACAGGATTCGAACCACTGGGGATAAACTTTCGGTCTTATCTTCGGCTATGTTGGAAAATAGATACTCTAACCACTCGGCCATTCGGATGATGTTGATAATGATAAAGATCTTAAGTTTAAATTATAATTCAATAAAAATGATGATTCAGTAGACTAGTGCATGCCAGATAGTGACTTATACATTTAAATAAATTTTAATTTCATCTTTCTAAAATTGAATTTATTTTTGTCATTTAACGGGGAATTCACTAGTATTATGTAACATGAAATTAAATCAAATTAATTTGATCAAAGAGGGGTGATCCAACCTGTAAAAATGCTTGAATAAAAAACGTTTATTAGAAAAAATACTGATTCTAGGCATGAGTAAGTTGTGGATATCACGATTACTGTTAAAGTTACAAATATTTTGAGAAAGCTTTAGAAAATTTAGCCAAAGATATGCCACAGCATTTATGCATTAGTTAGTAATATCACAGTTAAAGTTCGACGAAATTTTATTCCAGATATATTTTCAAAATACGTTTTAGTGTGTTAAAAGAACTTAAAGAAAATCAGCATCCGATGGCGTTTGTCAACATTCTTTTCTCGTGAAATTGAGAAGCCTTTGACACTTTAGCTCATCCTTAGATTTTTCAATCATATGGTTGAAGATTTCATCTTCCCTCTTTGATTTTAGTCTATAGCCTTCTCTCTCTTCGTCACCCGTGTCTCTCAGTCGATTGGTTGAACTCCCTCTTTCTGCTTTCTGATCTTCCCACGCATCTTTTCCCGAAAGCTGCTTTTTCTCCGTCTATTTTTACAATTCTGTTGTCATTCACTCGATTGATTTGCTCCATCCGATTTTATCCGTTGGCCACCCGATTTTGTGAATCATGGCATTCGTAGAATTACAAAGGAGGATATCTTAATTTCTATTGAGAATTTCATTGATACTGTTGATCTGATCCTCTGATTTTTTCTCTCTCTGTTTTCTTTTTCTTTTTTGCTCTGTCATTCCAAATCAAGTTCTTAATGGGTCCTTCAACCAGTAACCAGTCATTCAACTCGATTTATTGAGTTTATTACCCTGTTCCCCTATTGCACCCTATTCCTATACACTTCAATAGAATTTTCTGCAAGTGGTCTCAATAGAATCACATTGAAATGCGACAGTGATCAATTTCAAGTGTCATATAATTATTTTTAAGAAATACGTTACAATTTGGTGAGTGGTTAGGAGGTAACGCCAACGAGAGTCACAAAAAGCAATACAGAACCCAGATTACATGCATTTACATTCCTTGCGTGAGTAAAAGAGGATTAATTCATCAGTTAGTTATATCACAGAGCCATTACTGACGAGATTATAATAATAATCAACACAAAAACTTTACATAGAGATAGTTTCGTTAAACTCGATCCTTGACTCAAACTTCATACATGTACCTTTTACAAGGTAATTAATATGAGTTGACTCTGCTTTGTAAAGCGCCATTTAATAAATGAAAGCTGCGTTTCGCATTTTCCACAACATTTGTATCATACATTCTATTTTATAAAAAATTTCCAATATCCTTGTTTGGTTATGAAATTAAAAATACCCATTCGGCTCTGAAATAGATAAGCGGAGTAATCCATTCATACATCAATAACCTCAATCTCATAAATGTATGCATATAACTTATGATTTCAGCGAAAAATTCATCTTCCCCGTTTGTTACTCCACAATGAATTTTCGGGAGTATTTATTCTTCATTCGTTTGAACTGAACATCATCAAACGAACGCTGACAAATTGATTTTCGAGGATTAACTCCAACTTGCGTCAAACATAATTCGTCTCCGTTTTATCCCCAAAATTGTCCTTCAGCTCTGTAAATGTTTGATGATCCGAAAGACCGATAATTCCTTTCAGAAATGAATTTCCGGAAAGCAATTTCCTTAGCATAGCGAAAGAAACCGAGGCGAGCTGCGCGAGAGACGAATCAAAACGATCGCTCGTGAGCTTCAGTCGTCAAAGAGCCGTCGTATGGGAAGGTTACTCTGTCTTCGACACTTTTTTGAGTATCTTTTTTCCTCGCCCTTGATCCTCACGGAGATCAATGCGTTTCGCAATTAGAGCGGGTCGTTCTATTCCGTCGCCTCTAAAGAAGATCTGCTCCTCTTCTAATTTCACTCCAATTCGCAACTTGCGTCTCACTGTGCCCTAGAGTTGTTAGCTTTTGACCTAGATACACGCCCGAGCACACACGTGCCCGCGCTTTTCAACGATTGCTGAGGCCAATGACAGTTCCAACGACGTGAATAAGTACGAATCATCTCGATGTTGAAAGTTGCGAGCCCTTTTTTTGGGCTCTCTTCCTTCCTTGTCATTGGCTGTAAGATGATGAAAGTTTCCACCACGGTGAGCTTCTTTTAAAAGTTACAACTTGTCATCTTGCGAACAATTTCGAAGTTGAATGCCTCTCTTATTAACTTTGCCATTTGCATATGCAGAATAAGAAATTCGCGAACTCCAGCGAATTTTGGCGTAACTAAGGCTTAGACCGCAGCCCAGCTTAACTACTGGAATGGGTTGGAACCTCTGCTACGGCAGTTCATCTTCCCGCATTTTCGAGGATTTGAACCCACAGGTCGTCTCTGCCGATAATTATGAGTACCTGAAAAAGAATCTTGATGACAATAGTAGGTAGGAGCATATTTAGTACTAGCCATTTTCATCTTGGTCCATAGACTCTAATTCAGTAGTCTTAAGCTCTCAACTTCGCCTGACTGATACGCTATGAACAGGAAACTATGCAACGGATTTTTCGTGCCACGGAGGGTCTAAATTAATGCAGTGCTAATGAATTCAATGAACATTAGTTGTCTGGATGCCATTAAAAATTTTTCAAAGGCTCACTGTGATTGATAACGGCTTAATGACACAAAGTTTTACAGAGTCACTGAATCAGAGAAATAAATATGATTTCGTTGCTGGACCACATCATCAGGTGACTTGATGTGTTAGTGATTACCACGAAATGAAACCGGATTCTATATTGTTAACCATATTTATTATAATTTAATGAAAATAACTTATAATTATTGTTAATGAGTCATAGTAACCAATATTAACTGCTACTATTTCTGTCATTCGTGGAAAAAAATGCTGAGATTAATCTTACAGTGGTAATTATATTAATTGATTTTATAAAGAAAAGTTTTCTTTTTATTTTCACTATGATAGTTTTTTTATGGCCTCGTTTTGATTTTTTCGCCTTACATTTGATAAGTTATTTTCACTATTATATGCAAGCTAACTGTCAAAACATCAAAATGGAGACTAATTCACGATTCCTTGTTTTCTATTACATTCATCCTTAGAGAAAAGAAGAAATATGCTAAAAGTCATTCTGGAGGTACAACTCATTCTAAGAGTCCCTCGATCTTTCGCTATTTGATCTTCTTCCCTTATGAATTTCCAAGAGAATAGAGAGATGAAAATCGGTCTTTTGATGTTGATGTCTACAGAGGCTCTAATCTTAAGGAAAAATTGTAGGACTTCAATCATGTTACACCGTCCTCCAGATGGACCACGCCTACATTTCAAATGAAATATCCCTGCTCTTTCTTCCCTTACGACAGTCGTCTTTCGTTACTCATAGCATTCCCACTCATCTCATAGCTTAGATGGAAAAATTGTTATCACATATCTATTTTACGACACGTTTTTCTGTATTCCTGTGACCAAATGTTAATAAGTTATTTTCTCATTTTCTTCTGAAACAAAGAGAGAGTAACTTTCATTCACTATTGTCCCCATCTTATTCATGGAAGTTATATTGCGAAAGCTCTTGAGGTATTTATGCCGTTAATGTCATTAGCCCTGGAAACACCAAAATTAATGCTTTGGAAAGTTTTATTCATACGCAGCGCAGCTACGCAGCTACGCAGCGCTAATATTTAAAAATTTGAGCGACATTCAACAATATTCAATCAAAGCTTGGATATAATGTTACTAGAATATATATATTATATACTATTACATCAAAACAAGTGTGTTGCACTCCTTGTAGATAAAAATATTTCAAATAGAATCTCCTCAAGAATTCATTCATTATTTATGTCCAAATTTGTTTTTCGTCAGGTTAAAGTTCTTGTTAGATTCCTGATTAAAGGAAGAGTTCGAAGACTTATACTAATAAAATGTTCGACTGTTCTCCAGTACGGTTGAAGAAATCCACTTCGATAATCCACTGAAATGTGTTTGCTTCATAAATGTATCTTTATTTTGTTAGCTCATACTCAAAAATTGTGCGTTCTTAGCTTAACCATGCTTCTCCATAAAGGGGAAATTCTATTAAGTATCCATAAGGATTTGGCTATCATTTTTTTATTCACGGTATGACTAATTTATCGCAAAAGGGGATTGAAGCAGAAAAATCAATGCACGATTCATGGAAATGTGGACATATAATACTTAAATAGCATCATAAATGTAACAGATATATGTGCAGGGCCGTAGTGAGAACGTGGACGCGTGCCCAGGGTGCTAATTCTCGAGATCGTATATTGGATGTTATAATTTATCGAAATCGAAACTTCAAAAAATAAATATAATTTCCTCCCCTTGGGTATACTCGTAAATGTATGTAATCGATTTTGAAATTTGTAACTTTTGCTACATTCAATGTAAAACTATACTAAATTGTTGGTAAAGCTGTAAAATGTACTGGCATATATGAAATTGATGGCAATTAAAATAGAGTTGACCTAGAAAATTCGAAGTTTGAATTTTATATTGACAGTCTAAAAAAGTTCAGTTTTGATTCTTTTAAATATCTTTTTTAAATTTGCAAGCTTAAGTTTGATTATATTATCTTGAGGCGCCGTAAGCTTCTCTGCCGAGGGCGAAAATGGTCATCACAACGGCCATCTGCATATTTATTAAATTTATCTCAAATTGGTTGCCTTTTAGTATGTATACATAAGCTAAAATACTCTCCTTTCACAAATTTGCAAGATTTGTAAAATCAATTTTCCCGAGTAATCGGGTCATCAGCAAAGTGATTAATTAATTCGGTACCAAAGCAAACTAAACTAATTAGCTGAATATTAGCGGTGTCGATGTGTAAATGCTAGCTAATAATTATTCAATAATATTGAGTCCAGCTTTAGCTCGTACATCGGTGGTGGAAAGATGGTCGCTTTGAATTAAATATGCAGATCACGCAATGAATATTAATAATTTCAACGTTCCCGAGTATCAATTTATATACATATTCCGCCGTAGCCTTGCATTTGGAGTTGTGGTCAATGGTGAATCAAGTTGTTTTCTTATTACATATTTCCCTCTTCCGATAATCAAGATTTATGTAATTATTTCGGAACCTCGTCGATATATTTACTTATTGCATTCCAATACATTTCCGCAATAAGCATTTCATTGGTCAAACTAATAGTAATGAATACGTGAATCATGGTGGTATGAATTATTTTCCAATGTGCGTACCCGTACCTTTTAGAATTCCTTCGTTTGTTTCCATTAATTCTACAAATTCACTTTGAAATTTTGTTCATTAGAGTTATATTTTGTTCCTTGTGATTCCATATTCATCCGTTGCTTCACTCGAGTGTATTTAATATCATTATTTTTCCTGTAAATAAAGAAGAATTTTATGGTCCACTGAGCTAATTTATGAAAAGGACGGGAGGTGGCAGGTATAGACCGCTTTACTAAAGGAAATCTTATTTTGATGCGGACCCTTATTGTTTCCAGATAAGAAGATGAATAGATTATAAAAATTGAAATATACCTCAGTAACTAACTTTGTGCAATATGGGAGGATTATTTATTACGCTGATATTCACATCAGATCTTAAGTTCTTCCTATTAGGTTATACAAAGTGTTTTTTTCCTTCTTAATCGGCATTGAGGGTGGAGGATGCTGATCCAAGGGAGCAGGGGAATGAAAAAGTGTGGAAAACACGGTTGAAAATAAACGCAAGTAAACTCTCTGGTAGAAAGCGGTCAATTCAGACTGATGAAATAAAAGATAGGTAATAGAAAAATTAGCACCTCAGCATTCATGACCGATGCGTTCCAGATAATTTCACGAATGATGGTATTTTCGAATGAGAATTTTCAATATGATTCCAGTTCCCTAGCACTATGTTACGTACGCTTTGAGCACTTCGTCGAAAATGTTTAGAATTCCTCATTTGGAATTAATGAATTTATTGAAATGTGGTCAGATGGCTGATTTTCGCTTATTTTGACTACTATTATAGCGAGTGTACGTCAGTTTTAAACCTTATAAAAACACGCCGAGCTAAATATTTCCAAAACGATGCAGCTACTTCAGTTAGATGAAGATAAATATTCCAGATAGTTTACTTTTTACTTTCGAATTTTAATTTTACGTGGGGAGCGTCTGAATTGGCGAGTACGCGCATTGGGAAAGGAATTTTTTAACGGACAAATACACACGTGTATAGATAGCCCCTGTATATTGTAAATTAAAACTTCCGCGTATTAAATATTTTTTGAGCAGGTCGACTCCTCGTTTTTCCGTAATCATGAGATGCTGCTAAGCTGGTGGTTCCAGTGGATTGACTTCCGTTACGACTTGTGTACTTTTTTGAATGCATTGTCTCAAGCAACACCGCAAATGAGAAGAAAATATAGATACAGATATACAAATATTTTCGCTTACGAATAGGCAAAGAAAAGAAAGTATTGAAGTTAGGGATTGAATGCCCAAGGAAATTTAAGCCAAGCGAAAAGAATTCCACCGGAGGGAAAAATTCAGTTTCTCTTAACCGCGATCTTATCTCAGCTCATACTTAATCCTCGACTCAAACCGCTTGATAAACTCATCCCAGCACGCAATTCGTACTTCGCAGAACGGCCGCCAAAGATCACCCTCCCCATCCCACCCACCCTATTGATCCGTGTCTCCTGTTGCCATTGGATACCAGCGGCGTCTCCCGGGTCCTTTATCTCGCATCCATTTACCGAATCATCGGTGCATAAATCTCAGCTGTAGCCTTCCTTTTGTCTACACTTACACAACCCCATCTCAGGGGCGAAAACACATATAAGATTCCCCAATAAAAACAGATGGGATTTTATGTACGCGATCACACCCGCTGTTATGGGCAATCTCCCCAGAGGCATCTGTCGAGACTGGAGAGACACCAAATCTGTCTTTATTGTTATTCCTCCGTGACAGTGGTTCTAAACAGGGAGTAAAAGAATCCCTTGAGGTTTGAGTAGCATCTCCAGGAAATGTTGGTTTGTTTGGATGAAAACGCGTACATCTAATTGCGAAAATCGACGCTGCATTCAGTCGATTTATTTGTGTCCTGGGTAGAATAAGAGTGCAATTAATAATGTCGACATGGATTACGTTAATGTCATGGATTTTGAAAGTTTTCGTGGAAATAAAAAACAGGAGGCATGGATTTAATAATGATTGAGCTGTGAGTGAACGTGAAATAAAGAAAATCCGCATTAGGATTATTGAATGGATGCTTTGTGTTTTCGGTGAAAGGAAGTGATGGAATGAAGCAGAACGTCTGAGATAGTATATGAGGAGATTGTCAATAAAGGGAGAGAAAGAACGAGGAAAGGCATCTCGGGTGTGATGAATGGGATGATGAAGAGAATGTGGCTTAAAGAATAAAAGAGGATGAATGGGAAGATGTATGGATGCGTCTCCTGCGAAAGATAGAAAAGAATGGGAGGGTTTTCTGAATAGATATGGTAAACAACGTCCTTATCCCATTCAAAAGTATTATTCTGAATTAGATAGAGCTAAGAAGATAAAAACTATATAACTCTATGTGAAAGTAGTGCCAAATGTTTAGATAGAAGACGTTTTTGAAAGCATCAGATTTATATTTCCTCAAAGCAAAGAGCCCAACTTTCTCGGTCGTGAATTGAAACATGATATTTGCAGAAAGGGATGAAAAAAGGAGTGTCAGCAGCTGAAGAGGTTCACGGAAGGACGACGAACTTTAACCGATAATCGAAATCGAAGATAACCGTTATTTCCGCCGGATTGAAAACCGAAACCGAACCAAAAAACTAAATTATTTCAACCTGACCCGAAAAGGATAACCGCAATTTATTCTATTCCGTTTAACTTCCAATAATAATACATTTACTTAAGGTTAAACACAGGAAACTTCACTGAATATTCATTCCAGGTGCTCACAAATAGCTAAATCAATGCTTGACATTCACTTGTACCTGAACTTATATTTTGATCATTATTCCTTTAATATCTTCAAATATTTCTGGAATTGAATTTAATTTAATTTTGTTGAAAAAATACACTTAGTATTTAAAAATTCAGAATAATATAGTGCGTTGATGGTCGGAGCGAAAACAACCTGTTCGCTTGGCAAACGGATCCGAACCGAAGTTTGCTTTTTCACTGAACAGGAGCGGAAAGCGGATCGAAAAATGTTACGTTTTGATGCCCTGGTTTACAGTCACTCCTCCATAAAATACGGAAACTCAGGGAAGAAAGAGCGGTTGTCCCGGCAAGGTCGAGGCGCGAGGAGGATTTCCCAGAAATGGTCGGGTATTATGGCCATAAATGGAGCCGGAGCAAGGTCACGTGATGACCTTGCTCGGGTTACGTCTTCTCCAAAATGATTTAATATTTCTCCTGTGCGAGTGTGGATTCGGGGAGGAGGAAAAAATCAATCCGCGGAATATTTTTGATGCTTCGCGCTGAGTAGGAATGGGATTTCCTCGGCTCTTTTAAGAGCGAATTTCTTTTATGCGGTCCGAATGAAACGGGATTTTAATGTGTGTCGCAAGGCTCTTGAGGGAAACCCTTAAAACATTTTGCGCTGCATTACCACTCCCCTTCTTCAAATAAATCCGAAGAATGAAAAAGAGTGCGGTAATTTCAAACGCATGCATTTAAACATCCACTTTCGACAAGCATTCTTCTTTCATTTGTTCTGTCTCGGATTTTCCCATCCCCAGACATAGAGCTATCGCTCGGTCTGAAACTTTTATGGGGGAAGTTAGCTTTAACGCGGCATTTCTCTCCCCGGATTTTACGATGATATCTTTCTGTGGAATTTTTTATTGTTTGAATCTAGCAATTTAGAAAGAAAACATTCGTTCCACAATCGGATTACTCTCTCCGAGAGAGATTTTAGGATGGGTCCTAACCGCTGTCACATTGCATCCCTTATGTATACTATATGCTCATAAGTAATTGTGATCAAAATTTCATTTATTGAACGAAAATAATTAAGTTCTAAGATTAAATTTAATGTATAGCATATTATTTCAATTATCCTTAATAATAATTTTCACACTTATGTAAAATTGTAATATTAAGGTGTATTCCATGTATGTAGGTTGTGATCTCGTTTTCTTTTTTTTCCTACTTTTTCGTATCTACGATATTTTGATTTCGGTTTAAGGGTGCCTTTTTGAGCAGGATTTTACATTAACTTTGTATTTTGCTCTTTTCGTCCACCTCTCTTCTCTACTTTCCACTGCATCTCGGGTTTTCCTTCGTAACTTGTGCAGATATTTTCTCTTACCTTTTCCTGTTTTTTTTCCCTATTAATTATAAAGTTAAGTGGGAGAGGATCTCTAGTATAAAATCATGGAAAGGAAGGTCAATGTAATCTAATCTACGTGTATCGTATACCAGGCATTTCTTTATGCATTATGCCATTGTCGATTTATTTCCACAGTAGCTTTTTCCGACTGTTTGAATACATTTTTCCTCCTTAATTTATCGATAGTGTTGGAGTGATTATGAAAAACTTTTATTTGATTTTTTCGATTGTTTATTTACTACCAGAATTTTTCCGTATACTCCTTTACAATTTAATTCTCCTGATGTAATTTATAATGCCATTTACCTTCTTTCAGCCGATGTCTTATTTTAAAGATTTTCTGCCCCGGAAGCAAATTTACCACTTCAATTTTTGTCATTTTCATGCTGTTACCTACTTTTCTTTTCGCAAATGATACTTAGTTGGTATTTTCTCTGCCCTCTTAAATTCTTTCTGTAATCTATGCTGAGCCCATATATCTTACTCCTTCACCATTCTTTATGGATCTTTGCCCTTCTTAAACCGAACATATTTCACAAATATTGAAGGTTTCTAGATAAAAGATTTTTGCATTTCCTTGAAGAAATTCTTATCAAGGCCATAAATTCTTTTCTCCTTTCCCGCATGCAGCTGTCATTACTTTAAAACCTCTGAAATCGATAATTGATTATGAAATATCGTTGCCTGGGTTAAATCTTTCCTTGAACTCTCATTAGTTACTGTTTGATTTATTTATGATGATTGTAAAGTTAAGATTTTTTGTATTCTGTCGTATGATAAAGCTGTAATTAATAATCTTCAATTCGACACGTCATTTGATAATCATCAGTTAGATTTGTATGTGTACTGCTGGTGTGTGTTTGTTATTCATTATTGAAAGCACGTTGATGTAACTGGAACGTTGGTAAAACTCCGCATAAACTATTTTATTCCATTTGACCCGCCTCAGAATAACCAGAATCGATGGGGAAGGAAACTCATATTTGATAACGCCATTGCTCTAGATACATCAAACTGAGCGATTGCGCAATTTTTTACAGCCCTCGTCATTATCACATTACAATCATAGGTCAACTACTAAATCGTTAACAAATGAGTAAAGTAAAATTAATAGAATGTGCAATGTTATATATCATGGAGGGGATCGTTGTAGCTTAATACCTTTAGTAATAATAAATATATTTTCCTATATTTTTTAATTTGGAATATCTCCTTATGTAACTAAACGAAATCAACAGCTGAATAACAAACCGGAAACATGATCCATCTTGATGTATAGCCGTATCTGTAATTATGAATGTATATTGTAATGTTTCGCTTATATAGAAAATTATGGTAAGTAAATCTAATACCATAATCTACGTTTCATTGTAAAAGTTCCCCACAATTTTCAACGCCTCGAATATTTCATTATTGCATTGGACTTATGTTCGGTCATAGCTCTCCGTAAGCTTAAGATTTCAAGGCGGAATTTGTTCCCATAAAATGCAGGGGGTAATTGCAAAAAATTGTAGACGATAAATAGAAAACCATGATTATGTTAATATATTTTTATAAATATGAGACATTAATAAACTGCTGAAACTAATAAAATAACTTTGAGCTTTTGTGGTTATGGAGGCCTGGAGCTCTCGTGGCCACAGCTTCGGGAAAACTTCAAGCTTCGTTCATCTATTTTATATTTGATTATTTTCCTCGATTTAATTAATTTTCCTGCCCATTTATTGGACTATTGCAAGAGAGAGGTAAATAGTTACAGTAGACGAAAACGTTCTACCTTTGACTGACCGGGATTCGAACTTGAGAGGATCTTGACATTGATAGTGTAGTATGCTAACCACATGAAAGTCGTATTTCTCATCATTACTGCAGTTAGGAGCATTTTGTAGTGAAATATACAAATATTTCTGTTTAATGATGATTTTCCGTAATTTTATCAAAAATATATATTATGAACTTGTGTTTTTATGCTGACTCCCGATCTGGGCTCCCAGATACTAACGAATTAATAGTTTATATGAATTCGATTATCGATTAATATATAGATTCTGAAATTCAAATTTCTGTGAATGTGATCTTATGTTATTATCATACTTTACTTTCCACATTCCTATTATTTAAGTTTAACTGTATATGCTGTGTGTGTATATATATATGTACTGCCAGCTGCCCATCACTGGCTGAGCTGCGATGTAGAAGTAAAAGGCGAAATTTTTAGAGGCTATAATCAAGAAAACCTAATGTGAGCAATGAATCCCAGGAATATTTCAATGCAAGCATTAATAAATCCTATCAATTTTCGATAAAAATATGTATAACTAAGTATTTTAGTTCATCAATTTGATACCGTACAGATATTTTATTGTCTTCTGTGGGTTGTAGCAGTATTTTTCCAAAGTAGGTCAGGTACTAGACTGCAGTCTGTCCCTTATTCTAATATTATTATGAAGCCACCTTGAGGTCTTTAACATAATTTGAACATTAATAATTCGAACGAGAAGCTCAAAACAGAGAGAATTTTAGAATGCATGTGGAGGCCTACATTTGATATGGGATCGAAAACGGCTGAAGATGACGATAATAGTGTAGTATTATCGCTATCAGTTAACGATGATAATTCTTTGGCCTCCAAATTCTTAGTATCACAACTTAACTAGCCTGAATCAAGTACGCGTTAATACGCCTAATGGATTCATTTGGTTCCTCTTAAGTTAAGTGTCACGGAAGTTCATCGCGCGAACTCTTCTTCCCCAAAGAGAGAGCTTTTCTCGGAAAAAGAAATTGCTTTCGTCATCAGAGGAGCAAAAAATTGCGTAAGCTCGTAAGGGCAGAAGCTATTAGAATTTAATTCACATTCCGAAAAATTCCGGGAAATGCCGCGTGTAGCAACATGAGAGGAGCGCTGAAAATGATGTAATATTCAGGAGTGAATCGGATGAAAGTCGTGGGTGTGGAAGGAAAGAGGATTAACCGCATCGGAACATTGCGGATCGAACGCTAGGCAAACGGATAGCGTTGTTTGTGAAAACAGCGGAGGATAATTGCATGCTGATAGCAGACCACGCTTATGGTTCTCTCTTTGTTGATCACACCCAAATTACTTCGTTTACATTCAGAGCAGGTAGGGAAAAATTCGGGATGGATGTTTTTCCGTTGGTGGCTCTTCCCTTAATTGCCGAATCTCCTGATGGGTTTTAACAATATTCATGATACAGTGTACATTAAATTATATACTGATAATGCATAAATAATTTTAATGATATTATTAATGGTAATTAACCATGCAATTAGATCATAGTTCCGGCGGGTGTTTTTCCACCACAATCGGGTTCAAAGATTAACTTATTCAGCAACTTTAGTTCTAATTAATAATTATAGTAGTTGATTAATAATTTAGCAAATTCATCACAAATTACAACGTTCCATTATATTTTTCATATCCTATCGCCAATTATTAACACATCATCGAATCTACTTCCAAATTTGAAGCATAGAATACCACCAGTAATATCTCACAGATATTTTTCAACACATTAGTAGGACTAATTATCAATAGTTTCTAGGATATTAACTATGTTTGCTTAAAAATATAGTTAACTATTTGCCGCTATAAAGAACGAATAATGTGGAAATATTTTAATTGTAAAACTTAAGTAGTCGCATGTTTATTCGATTAAGAATTACTAGAACTCATATTTTCCAACAAGAAAAATACAGGTTCTATTATTTTGGTGAACTTTTTAGTCATAAATAGCGGTAATATATTGAAATTTTATAATAAACATTTTCAATTGAATCAGAAACATGAATACTGACGTAATATGATGACTGCCGCCAGACTAGAATGTCTGCCACTAGGCTAGATGCCTATTCATGGTCACATTAAATAAATAAATATTATTATATCACAAAACTGATTCTTTAAAGAAGCACGAAGGAAAAAGAATTTTCAAAAATAAATTTAGGGAGTGGATTTGAAATACAAAGTACCATTCAAAGTTTACTTTTCCAATTCATCCATAGTAATATCTAATCTCTAGATAGGCGCAGTAATTTTTATCGAAGCATTTGAGTAAACAAGAGCGTGCCATGGACATTCCTACAAATTTCTTCTCTGCTAAAAACAGAATTACTATCAATAAAGTGACCTAGATTCTCTCGAATAATGAGTTAACATAAACATCCAACAAAAATCATGGAAAGAATCCTTCCCGTTCTGCCGTTTTTAGTGATAGAATATGTACCATTTCCGGTTTGTTTGGTTCTACACAAAAATAACTTGGAGGAAGAAGCTGGAGAAAAGCACTGCATTGGATGTTCATGAAATTTTCCAATGAATTTATTTTGTATTCAAATATGGGCTTTCGGCCTTTTGCGACCCATTTATCCTGTTCTCTCCAAATTTACGCCCATAGTCGAAGAGTTAAATCTCGCATGAAATCGCCGTCCATTAAGAGACGTTTTTGGCACCAATCTCATCGTAAGTTTCGACGCTGTACAAAAGACGAGCGTTGAGTGCTTCCACGCATACCTTCATTCACTCAAACTGTATGTTTTCAAGCGATGTTTCCACTAAGCGAGTTTCTTTCCTTTTTCTCCAGACGGCCTGCAAGGTTGAGTCCCATTCGTGCAGACACGCCATGAAGCCGGCCAACAGAGAGAAGAATCAAAACCAGAAGTGCATTCCTTGTGAGTATGAAAGATGTTGTATCCACCATCCATGTACAGTTATCTCACCAGAAAGGCCGATCTTACATATGTATGTGATCAAGCTATTTTTAATTACAGCTATTTTATTTTATCTTTACTTACAATTCCACAAGATGAAAACCATTAAAAGATCTAGAAGCAACGACCGATTTTGGCATTTGATAATGGCCGAACGTAGTTTTTATTTTACTTCGTTAAAATTAAAATAATTTGACAATGGAAATGAACTTCCATCAAGTCAAGGCTTAACTTCTTGAGTTTATTTCATATGTTCGTTCTTGTTGTTTAACATTGCGGTTTAAGTTAATAGAATGAAGACCATTTAAACATGACTTTCCTCTTTTTGGAAAGTAAATATCGAAAGGAGTATTATTGAATCAAAAAATTTCAAGTTGTTTTAACAGAAGACTTGACGTGACTAATGTTTTCTAAAAGAGAAATTAATTGTGCTGCAGGTATTATATCATCAAATACGATTTATAACCTTAACGATTTCAACCAAAAATTACGCATCAAATTGAGTTTAGCGATTGAAATTTCGCTATATGAAAATGAAGGTCGACTTTCTCCTAATTTTCTAGTATTCCAAGTGGTAATCTGATTCGAAATGAACCTATGTACTAATTAAAAATCATGCTTGGATAGAAATTCATTGTAGATCGACCGAATGCAAATTATTTGATGAATGAATGTTGCGAGAATAAGATACTATATGTATCGTTGCAGAACCGTTACAAGTAGCATAGAACGTTACTATGGAATTTTGACTATAATTACATGTGAAACCAGTATTTGCTGCTTTGCAAGGAAATTATTATTATATTCACTACTATGAAATTTCTTGATTTAAACCAAAGTAATTCTTCTTATGCAGTTCTCGGAAAAAAAAGTTGGATGAAACGAAATGTTAAGATAAAAAGTAATATTCATTGAATACTGATGATGTGTTCATTTCTCGTGATAAGTAGACAAAATAGATATGGTATTCGATAATCATCGAAAGATTAAGATTGACTTAATTCTACTCATGATAAATTAATGACAATAATGAATATTTTGATTTGGATCGGCTTATACGGAAGCAAGTGAAGCACTTGCTTCCGGGTAGTCAAGATTATTTCTTCTTAAATTTGAGGAAGCTGTGAAAAAGTTGAATTCTAAGAAATTAGAAGTCGAAAAGATTCACTAAATCTAATCCTTACAAAAATAACATACTTATTTTATTTAAATACGCTATTAAACGCAGTCATGACACTTATTGCTTTGAGGCGGCCAATAGTCTGTAGCAGGTCTGTGTTTAACAGCAGTAAATAATGTTTGTTGTTGCACGCAGGATTATCATTTCAAGAGATGGCTTTAGTCGCTCTGATTTAAGTCGTATTTCTATAGACTAGCATTTAAGCCGTTTTGTTAAGATAGCCAAGTTATCAGTCCTTTGGAATGGGCCTGAAAGTATTCTTAGAGGCTACAAATTGATATCGACCATAAGGTATAAATAATCATCCAGTTATTTTATCAATATAGTCTGTGGACTGTTTCATTTCCTATTAAATATTTCAATTCCTATCTGTATTTCTAGAAATTTTTTATCACACTATGTGATTGATCGTAATGTCATCTACATTACATGACATGCTTTTATGAGATGTTATGCAACAGGACTATCCGTCTTATTTATATGTATTACGTTCATATTAGTTACTTTTTACCAGAGCGACCTACCGATGCAAACATTTCTCAGAATAATAAAAAATAGAATATACTTCATAGATTATTACACATACAGATAGAAACTATTTATCAGAATATAAAGAAACCCATATAAACGAGATGGATGTCAAAACTAAAAACGCCCACTTTTTTAACCTAGTTCCAGCTGGGCAAATAATCAAATCATAGTCACAGTTTTTTACGAAAATTCATCCAAGTAAACATGAAAATATGATCATGAATATCCACAGAATTTATGGATTTATTGCTCGGAATTTATGAATATTAATTGAGTTTCGGAATTGCGCATTCTGAAATGAATAAAATCTTTTTGAGAAAACAGAGAAAAGAAATTTATGCTCATCTTGAACTATCAGTAGATCGACTTGCTGGGCTCCCAGTTATACAAAATGCCATGCTCCAATGATTTTATTCTCCTCTGTTTCCATCTGCCTTCGTTTATCATCCTCACATCGCCTTTCCCACCGACAGCGACTAGCAGAGGAGTCTTGGTGTCTCCACGTCTGCCGGCAAATATTCGGGCCGCTCGGCAAAGCGCCAAAGAGCTAAAAAGCATATAGTTTTCGTCCTCCCTCTTCTCAATCTCCATTAGATCACGACTTCGCTGAAGCTTTTTCCATTTTGAATTTTTTGAAGCGTTCGAACGTCTCAGACAGCGAGTTCCATCCTAAAGGCGGTTGCCTCGGCTGACATCTAAATAGAATTTTCATTTGGAGACGCTAAAACTTCTTATCCAAAAATTAGCAGCAACAATTGCATATTCAATCGCAGCAATTTTTATCAAAGCGTAACTCAAGCTTAAGGTTCAGTGAGTTTAATACGATTGCGATTGTTAACTTCAGATCTAATTACTTGATACAACGTATCTGAATAATTTTTAACTGTTCCAACGCATGTGCGGCCTTAGGATTTTATAAACTTATTCGAAAGAAACTTCAACAATTTATCCATCGTAGGCATTTATATTAATTGTAGTAAGTGCAACTACCGACGTAAAATTCAACACAAGGCGATTCTTTGAAACAGTGAGCATAAAACGTATCATGAAATTTTCATTGTTGCACACTAACTTTTGTATTTTTTTGCTATACATTAATGTAATTAGTCAATTCCCTACACCTGTCGATAAATATATATGAAGTAACTACGAAAATATTGTAAGCCTTTCCATTGATTGGAGTTATTCAGTGAGTACTTGCATTATTTGGTTATTACAATCCTTGCAATAAGTTTAAATCTCCGCTATGAAAATTTAAGCTTTCTTCACACTCGTTGATATGAGTTTACTATGAATTCAATGCATCATAAAATTATGAAATTATAGTATACTTCGTAATTTTTATTGATATTACACTCAATAATCGCAATCATGACATAAAGCAACAAATTATTGCACTTCACAACAAGAAAATAATGTGGGACGTGACGAAATGCTACTCCGTATCTTAGGCGATGACAAAACAGCAATAAAGCTTGCAGTCAGACGCATGCAACGTTGGTTGCTTGTGTTACAGGCGCGTCTGTGATGTTAAGTTGTGGGTTTTCTCTAATTGCGGAAGGTTCTTTCTGTCCAGCTAAATGATGAGCCAGTTCACTCGACGGGCTCTTGGGTACTTCTTATTCAGAAGTTAGTCTCTTTTGTGAAGTTTTATGTATTTTTCTCCCTTTGAATCCTGAGAGAATATAGAACTCTAATGAGAGTTAAATATGCTCTTTGTTTCTCGCTTGCATTTTATTCATTTAACAGGATAATATGGTCACCGTAATTATACATGAAAATGAGTGTAAAACTTTGTGGCGAATTGTTTGTGATCTAGAGTTTATTTCCGGGAGTACTTCTATCTTTGATGAGCACATTTGATGCTGATAATCTAACCATTTTGCCTTTAAAACTCATTCACAATTCATTAAACTCCTCTACTTGGAAAGACAAAGTAGCAACTAACGATCCGGAGAAAGTTAAAGCTCAGATCAGTTTCCAGCACCTCGTAATAAATTCTGATAATCATAAATTATTTCTCTCATGTTTCCTGAAAGTACCAAAGCATAAACTTAAGTACATCCGCTAACGAATCCTAAAAAAAAGTTAACCACGACAAATTCTTGGAGGACGCAAGAGCAATGCCATGAAGTGACATGGGTTTGACCGAACTTGTAGGTGCTAAGGTTAATTACTAAATAGTCTCTAATAGTATTAAATAATAGTCTATTAAAATTAATTAATTCATATGCACCCGTTAGAGCAATCCGGGTTACTGAGCTAATTGCTCTGTGGTTAACGCCAGGGTTAATTAATTCATTTTTTCCTTTATTAATTTAAATTCACATTTAATTAGTAGTTAAAACTATGATTTTTATGGGTTGGATAGAAAAAGAGACTTTATAGTCTCAATTTCGCTCACAATAAAGACAAAATTTACTAATTTATTTATTATATGCTAATGTGAACATCATTTTGATATTCAACTATGCTTTATTTTTTCCAGATGACTATAACAGGGTCGTCCTCGAACCGATGGAAGGCACACCGGATTCCGATTACGTTAACGCCTCTTATGTAGATGTGAGTGATTAATAACTTATTTCTCGCCTTAGAATAAAAAGGTATATTTTATACTTCAAGGATAACACACCTTATCAGCTTCGTTTACAAAAATATTCCCACTATAACGATATTCCTATTGCACGTTTTACACTGATATTTTTTGGTTAACAGGATTAATTTATCCGTAGTTTATAAACTACTAAATATTTTAAGTATATTTAATGTGATTATGAAAATATTATTATTATTGTTGATGTACTAATATGAATCTAAGTCCAATATCTACTCCCCCGTTTTGATCTTCACTGTCCTCTATTTCTTCTTTTAACATCCTCTATTATCCATTGTAATCTACGCCACTTCCGGTCTCCCTAACTCTCTTCTGAAAAATTAATTGAAATTCTCCCTCTTTACTGGATGATCTATTACCGACAATGCATTTTAACTACTTAGTTTGACTGAAATCTTCCGTGACGTTTGTTTTAGAATGATTTAGATGAATGTTTTAGATAATTTTTTTATCCTCATGATACACAGATTTCAACAATTTTATTGATTCTAACAAGTTTGAAGTCTGAGTTAACCCGTTTATGTCCGAAAAACAGAGCTATCGGTTAAAGATGACGTCGCGGCAAGTGCAGTGTCGATCAGTCGGATTAAACTGGAATTAAGTACAGATTGATGGATTCATTGAAAACTTGTGGTTCCTGTCTGCGCAGAATGGAGGGGTATGTCCCTTAGGGATAGAAAGAAGCAAGAGGGGAAGCTAGATTCCTAAGCCATTGGTCTATTAGCCCACAGGCAAATCAAACCCCTATCTACATGCAGTCATTGGTAGTTGGACTCGTCCGTATAGAAAAACCACGTCTGCGCAGAGGTAATAAGCTTTCATCCGAACTGTACATAGTAATCTTTTGCATCCTGCATCTGCCAATAATATAAAATCTATCTTGCTTTATACCTTCTATGTATACTTTTCCCATCTTTCTGATGTTTTATTACGTGAACTAATTTAGATGTGCGACATGATCTTCTTAAAACCCCATTACCTAAAGATGTTATATTTTCCACATGTATTTTTGCAGAGCCTCCTGAAACCAAACGCATATATCGTGACGCAGGGACCGACGGAAAACACAGTGATGGACTTCTGGAGGATGGTGTGGAGTGAAAGAGCCTCGTGCATCGTCATGCTCACCAAAACTTTCGACTTTATCCGCGTTATGTGCGTCCAATATTGGCCGGCGATGGTGGGCCGGTCCGAGGATTATGGAGACATAAACGTTTTGGTGACACACGAGGAAGAGCTGGCCAACTTTCACATTCGAACTATCGTTCTTCGGCTGAAGAAACATCCACCCAAGGAAGACGACTTTGCTCTGGCTCATTCGCATGTAAGTGGAGTTTTTTTTACAGTCGATTGGATTTCTTTATTAGTTTTGGCGAAAATTTCGGTCAAGTCGAAGGCTACATTAAATGATACCTTATTAAAAAGATAATTAGGCCTGCAATTGCTTTCGTTAGCCGAAATGCGATTCTCCAAACCCTTACTGTTGAAGTGAGCCATATACATGAATCTGGCTGCACTTAATTTGCGTTAGTTTAACAAGTTCGGCAATTCAGTAGTTCTCAAGATATGATTTTTATCATTGCCTAAACTAAAAAATATCATGTCCTATTTCATTCCACTTTGTTTTATACGTGAGACTAAATAATCTAAATCAGTAGCACGCAAAATACGGCCCGCGGTCCATAGGAGACCCGCTAGAGTTCACGCTGAGACACACGATGGAAATAATTCTTTTTTGCAAATATTTATCATAATTTTAATTCAGAAAAAAATTATTAATTATAAATAGATTCTTGAGGAGATATTTTGAGAATATCCTCCTCATTTAATTCCAAATTAAACCCCTTAGAACACATTTAGTATTTATTCCTGTGTTCAAATAAATATGTCGTGTTATGAAAGAAAAAACTTTTCGAATTTATCTTTCATACTTCCTGATATGGAATTTAATACAAATACGGCTTCGTCTATCGATTTTACTCAAATAAATATTCTATATAAATTTCATAACAATCTTCTGCGGTCACTTTTTACCTAAGTCAGACGACCCTTCCCTTCTTGCAAGTTGCGCAGGGCTGATTTAAATATTTGAGTTTTTCTCAAATGTGGACAAAAGGCCGCAATGAACTCCAAAAAGGCGGTTTCAGTTCTCCTATCCGGTTCTCCAAATCCGCCATAACTTCTTTACCCCCGTGAGACTGGACTTGCCAACCGTTTTACATGCGGCTGCGGTTTTCAGAAACGTTATTCCCGCAGTGGGAGTCTTCTCTATTATTTTGAGCGCTATCCTTATTATTTATGAGAAATTTCTTACGAAGCACAACCTTTGGAGCGATACTTCTTCCTCCCAAAAATGAATATAAAAAGGCATCATCCTTCACCATCGCCTTGGTACATTATTCAGTGAATTTTGCTCGGAATATTCCATTGGGAAAATACATTAGCATATTACTGTATCTTAAACTTTTCCTCGACTTTGAATCCACTTGGGGGTAGTTATTCGCAAAGAAGCGAATTTATGTTCCACTACTCAACTTCGCACCGGAACCTTTTTCGCTTTCAAATTGAAAATTGCTTCTCAACTGGATACATCCTTTCATCCTTGGAAACTCGACTTCAAGACTTACTTAAGGCGGATTTTCATCGAAACAAACGCTATTGTAATAAACTGGCAATTTTTCATTGACTGCTCAACAGGACGGTAATAGGGGTAGCTTGAGAATTCTTCAGTTTTACAGCTAAACAGCATACATTCTTAGCGTTATACACTATTCTCCTCTCTTATTACTGTTACATCACAGCAATATTATAAATAACTCATTCCATAGCATTCAATAGGAATAATCAAAATTAATATCATTATTCAGCATCGTTCATACCTATAGAGTTCATCGTTCATACCTATATTACAATGGTCATTGACAAAAGTGAGACTTAAGCAAATAAAAGTAGATTCTTTTTTATCCCATCCAAAAGACAAAGTAAACATATGCTCTCAAGATATGATATAACATAATTATATGATTTTGATGTCCGTGCCTTCATAATAACTATGTGAAAATCCCAATTTATACTTCCAAAATTAGCAACTGATGATTTTCTCTTTCCTTAGAAAATTTTCCATGAAATACATAATGTAGATGTATAGTTGACAACTGTGACTCACTCGAACTTTGCAATCCTCTTTGCAAGTATAAACTTCATCTCAGCGATACGTCTTAATTCGAAGGAGGATTAGGAATCTTTTAGTCGAATCGTAAACTTTTTCGTCATTGCGGGATCGAGTTTATTTTTCCCGTCCTTCGTCAGCGCAGACTTACCATCTGTTCTCTTCAGTTTCAAGTCTTAAGACAATCATAATTTATGAAGTGAACGCGCAAGTTGTGCCATCCGATCTCCAAGAAAGATTCAGGAAAGTTGATTAAGTTATCAAGCACTGTCGAACTATCTATCGAACTTAATGGCCTGACCGGGGATTCCAGGGCTTCAGAAGAGTATCTACTTATAAAAATTCCCTTTTGTTTAAAAGAGTAATAATATATAATGCCTCCTTATATTTCGCTTATTATAAAAGGTAGTACGTATATATTTTTCGTTTACAACAACCCCAACTGATAATCTGCTTACAAGATATGAATGTATTTGTAGAATTATAATTTTATTTATTACCAATAGCTTATAATGCTCGTATTAGTTAAAACATTGGGTTTGAAAATGAGAATAATTTCTAATGAATACCATCCTATTTTATTATTTATTACAATTTTGTTTCGCTTTTCACTGCAAAAATGTTAATGCTACAAAAAGAAACCTTTTATACTACAATATATAGCCTTTTAAATGTTTAATTATTGAGTTTAAAATTCTGTTATTTTCTATTAATTGCATGTATTCGGATAAAAATTAACGAGAAAGGGAATGCGTCACAGAGGGATTTAGTTTCTGTAGAAGACAGGATATTAAAATATGTTGAATGAATACTAACGTAAGATTGGGTTCATAACATTTTCATGCGAGGATGCAATCATCCTATCTATAGAATGAAGAAAGTCTAACAATATCCGATCATTGTAAAGGTTTAGGAAAATAGATTACATCTCACAATCAGATTCATTAGAGATCCACGGATAGGAATCACTACAGAAGAAGATGAAAATAAACAGAGTAGGTTGCGTTTACCAGGTATTAGTAGGCAGTAAGGGATGGTTTTAAAAATAAATCAAAGTACTATATTTCTTATAAAGAGATAATTAAAACCGCAAAGTGAAACTTGTGCCGCAAAGAATAAATATCGATAAATTCTATTCTAAATAAAAGCATAGAATAAATTAATTGTGAGATTAATGTGTGAAATGACTTGAAGTGAAGATTTGTTTATAAAAGAATAATAAATTGGAATTTGATTTACCCTTTCTGCAGTTAAAAATAATATTTAAATTTCACATATTTCTGGAAAGTTTATACTAAATTCATATGATGTGTTATTTCTCAAAAATCTTTACTGTAGATTGTACTTAAATACCTTCATAAGAATTATTTTCTGACTACCGTGGAATATTAAAAATGACATTAAAAAATTTCAATGTTTTATAATTTACTATAATAATTTTAAATTACAATATTCATACATTTTACATTACACTATGGTATGATGGTAACTATATTTAAGTACCTTGTTATAATAGAATTCCAAATGATTAAACTTGGATCGATATCTAACCACTCTCTTTCATTATAACCACTCTATTTTCTATAATAATTCGAATTAATGATATTTTAATGCACTTTTATTTGTCAATTTTTAAGCAAGTTATGCAAAAAGACTACTTAGATCCAAAAATCAATTACACTGATGAACTAAGAGATTTGAAGCTCGCATTCTGAACTCGACCTCATAGAGCGCTATGAATTACATTCAAATTCATCTCCTTATTTCTTCAAAAGTATTTATGTTCGTAAGAGAAATCCGATTTGTTCAGATGATGAGGCTGTTTTGTGTCTCAAAGAAAAAAAAAACAAGGATGACGCAGAGACTCAAGCACCTCTCGGAGTTCGATCAAAGAATACGTTCCTTCGCCTTGTCGTTTGTGTTCCTGCAAAGCAGCTAATAGGGTTCCTTTCTTAGGTTGAACAAAAGAAGGAAGAGGCATCGGGAGGAGCGAAAAAGGAGGGCGAGGGGGCGGCTGGGCCGTCCAAGGAGGCGGCGGCGGCGTCGGGTGCCGGAGCGTCATCGTCGGAAGGAGCGGCAGGGAGCTCAAAGAAGGAAAATGGAGAGACGGAGGAATACCTGGAAGAGAGGAGATTGCTCCAATTCCACTATACAGAATGGCATAGCCACACATGTCCTTTCTCCAACGCCATCCTGGAGTTCAGAAGGAGAGTGAGGGCTGTGGTGGAAAATCATCCCGCTATGCAGGATGGCCCTGTGATAGTGCACTGCAAGTGAGTAGAAAGGGCTCCCTCATTTGTGGCCATAGGTTTTCGAGGGCCCTTTCAGCTGTGCTCGTTCTCGATTCACTCTCCCGATAAGGGTTTGTTAGCCCTCTGCACAGAAGGGCGGTAGCTAAATTGCCCCCTTTCGCATACATAAGAGAGACACTCACCACTCTCCGTGGTTTGCACTCGTTACAACGAGATGTCTCATTCTTTGTCGCTTTTTTCTTTGAGGGTATTAACACTGCAATCATGATTGGAGTAACTCAATAGGGATAATTCTCAACCTGAAGTCTCAGGTTAGGAATGTATCTAAGCCTTATTCATGCCTTCTTGATGTCAGACTTACTCGACTGATGAGGTTGAAATCGATGACGAATTATTGATGGATCATAAAGCAACTAGGCGAGCGTTCCCCATAGTTTTTCATTCTATTGTCCCCTTTGCCACGTCCTAGACACAATCTACAATTTTAAAAGAGGATATTACTAAAATGAAAACTGCCGAGATTGAAACCTATATGTTCATTGCAAACTGTTTACCTTTCCCGTTGTCTAGTAGAGATTTTTTTTATTTTAACAGAAAAGATGTTATAAATAAGGCAAAATACCTTTGTGTCAAGTTCTAGGTCAACCCAACGTACTTCAGTGAGCGATATTGTTCACTTCGGGATTCACTGAACTAGACTTACTGGATTTGAGCCTGTCTGGTTTCTTCTTTTTATCAGTTTAACGCAGGGACCGGGAGAAGAAGGCCAAACTGGCCGAACTCCGGCACTCTTACCACCTGTGGATAAACTTTTAAGTGCGGGCCCCATATTCTGGATATTTGGACTGTCTTCCTCTCTCCTCCGAACCCTGGTTTGGCGTCATGAAAGCAAATTAGTTAAATTCAAGCTTACATTTAATATTAGTGAACCGAAGGTACTACTTTCAGACTGTTATCGGAGAAAAAAATTCGAATACATTAAATCTACGGAAAGAGATCGAGATTAGAGTAAAAATTAGAGGACTATGAAGTGCCTCTAAATATGTATGTAGAGTAAAAACGTTTCACACAAATAAGCAAACGGCAATGTCAATATAGAAAGCTAATCGCAAATTAATATATATATTCAAGGATCAACAATTTCATTCGTGATCTGATGGCATCAAATTTGCGTTTTTTTTCATAAGTGATGAATAGTCTTCCTGGAAAATAATTTTCATGGTCCCCCAATTAATTTTCATTCAAGGAATCCATTATTGACTCATCTTTCACATTAATTCAAATTTCGCCACATTTTTATCTGAGTACATACATTGTTGGCAAATATTCAAGTTGTAAATCTGTTCTGGTACTCTGTACAAGTAATCATGTACTACCGTCAAAGAGACAGACCTTTTCTTTGCCCACATTAAGATTGATATTTAAGAGATCCTAAATAAGTAAGAGAGTTCAGTGTATTTAATTAGTGGATTTAATATCTTAACATGTGATGAATTATCTATATTATATTCTGTGATTTTCAGTGATGGTGGCGGCCGTTCTGGAGTCTATCTTGCAATTGATGCTAACTTAGAACTGTCAGAAGAAGAAGACTGTTTTGACGTATTTGGCTATCTCAAAAAATTGAGACAGTCTAGAAAAGGACTCATTGAGTCATTGGTAATCATTGATCCCTAGTACATGAATTTGATCACAGATGGAATTACCATATGTTTTGATCATACATTCATCTTATCCTTGTATATTATCTTATCCTCACAGGACCAATATAAGTTTGTTTATGATACTCTTGAAGAGAGTATAGTTTGTGGAAATTCTTGGTTTCCTGTATCTGAGTTATCTGTACGTCTCAAACAGAAATCAGTTAAGAATGCTGTATCAAAAATAAATGAATATCAAAGGGAATATCAGGTAAGCTTGATAGTCGTTTGATTTTAAAATGCAAAAATTTAGAAATTATTTTCCATTGACAGAATATTGAATGGCCCCTATAGGTCTAGGATTTAAAGCATAAATTTAAGGAATCAGAAATGCTTACTCTGAATTCTTGCATATATTCTAAGCTTTAAGTCCTTTGAGTCTGTTAAAGAATAATAGATTAACTTAATTTGATATATTATCCTTTCAGTTCTTTTAAAAAAAAACAAAGTAAAAGAGGTGTGTTCAGATAATTCCATGATAAAGTTTTAATAAATCAGATATAGTTCAGAAATTGTTGATGTAGGTAAAAAGTACCTGATTCCTTTGCTATTTCTGTATGAGTTCTAAAATTACACAAGAGGATTCAAAAGACTCTAGAGGTGCTATTCAACTTTTCAATGTCTATTATAGCAAATATGTAAGCAGACCCCAAGATTCACCATAGGTGATTGTGCTGGTGGACATCGAGGTGACAACAGAGAAAAGAACCGAGACGTACTTATAGTACCCCGTAAGTTTGAAATTGATATTATATCTAACAATAAGCTATTAAATGATAGACAAAAATCACCAAAAAATTTTACATCAAATCATATATCTCTGATAATTATTGACTAATGAAGCACGAGGACTTAAGGAAAGTGAAAACTTGTACAAAAGGAATAAAATATTTCTCTCTACAAAGATTGTAAGTAAATTGTCTTTGAATGAGTAATTTTAAATATTGTCAGTACCTTTAAAGACAACTTCTTATATTATTTCATGGATGTTTTAAATTCTTTCAAATTTAGAGCAACTTAGTTGAAATTTTTAACAGATCGTATTCTTTCTTATAATGATAAATGACTGATGAAAAGGTAGGTGTGCTTAGAAAATTTTTATTTAGATGAAGATATCAAGTATATAATTTATAACTATTCGTCAACTTATTTTGTGGTTGTCACCTGTGGTTTTTCACAATGATATAAGTAAAAGAAGCAAGTTTTTACTTAATTTATCATGCCCCAAAATTGATTTTCTTAGCTGCAAATGCTTCCATATAACAAGAACTAGAGTTTATCTAAATGCACTAGTGATCATTAGAATTTATATGAATTTATTTTTAGGACTCTTTGTTCACATGGCAGATTATGAACCAAAACTATAGACTTCCTTCTCTTCAACTGTAATGCTTCATGATTAGTATACAATTATGCCTATTCATCATGGTTGCCCATAAACTGAAAATGTAGAAGGAGATATTTACTGTGTATTTATTTAGTTATTTACTTACTAAGTATTATTTATTTTTCTCCATAAGGTACACCTGATTTTGTCTCAACTAAGTGTTGAAAAGTACTTCAAATTTTATTCAAGTGAAAAAATATTTTTAAATACTCTATCTTAATCAAAATGGAATTGATTGAATGCAATAAATAATTATAGAATAATTAAGTCAATCTCATTCTAATTTTGTTCCTATCACTTTCACAAGATAAGGTCAAATCAGCAAACACCAATTAATCTAATAATTTTCTTTTTAGCTGACAATTTCCGGCCTTATTTGACCTCATTCCAGGGTAATAACTTCACTGATTATATTAATGCAGTTTTTGTTGATGTAAGTACAATTTTTTTAAATTAAAGTTATAAATGGTTATTTTAAAAGTTATTTTTGCACCCAAAAAGTTCAAATTCTATGTGTAAGTATCAAGGTTAATTTATAATACATTTATTACTGATAAAAAATTGAAAACTGGAAGATATTATAGAAAAATTTTAACACATGAGCATAAATCCAGTACTATGTGTGATACTTCCCTACCTCGGATTTTTATTACCTATATTCTTATAATGAAATTTACCTTCTGAGAATTTGATTTGGTGACTATGCTTGCAATCTTGTGCAAGACAAAGTTCATTCATTATTTATTGTTAGAAATATTATTAAAAGAAACATTAATTACAGAATCATATTGTTGTGGCATTTTATGTAGTTAGATTCTGATATGCTTAAGTATTTAAAAATATCTTTAGTAAGTCCCCTAAATTTACTTCTGCTTAAAGGGTTACACAAAACCAAGAGAATACATTGTGACTGAATGGCCTCTGAAGAACACAGCTGGAGATTTCTGGTCTTTAGTGTATGATTATGAATGCAGTGCAGTTGTTGTTCTTTGTAATCCTCCACATAACTCAGTAAGTACCTCAAGACTTTCATTTGTATTTTAACATAAATTTATACTTTTATATTTGCCTGCTGATAACTAAAGAAATTAATTCAACTAAATTTTACAGCCAACATTCCCTCCATTCTGGCCTGAAGGACGACATTCTAAAAAGTATGGTCCAGTTTTCACTATTGACCACGTCTCTCACAACCATTACCCAAACATTCGATCATGGATCTTTCGCATAAACAAAAAGGTATTTTAATTATTATTTTATTCATTATCTTTCCATGAACAATTAGATGAGAATTAATAACGTATATTTAAGCTTCAATCCAGTGGTTGTTTTTTCATTTAACTTTGGTTTTATAATTAGCCTATTTAAGAATCTGAAATATTTTAACTCAGCAACATTCATGTATATCTTTTATGCATAAAAGTGGAGTTGAACTAACTTGATTGAATGGTTCAAAGTAGAGTTTTTGAGTCATATTTTTGACATGATGGATATGAAATCATTATCATCTAAATTATGCTGAAATTTCTTGAATATAAATCAGAAGGAAAAACTGAGGCACCATGAAGTAATGAAAATGTTCTATATCTTAGAGTGGCACTTAAAGAATTCTCATGTTGAAAAAGTAGGTAGTAGGATTATTTATAATGTTTTGTAATCAATATTGCCAGTTTTGTTTTGGGGTCTGAAATTAAAGACATCAAGTTATCTCATTAATGATACTACAGAAAATAATAGTCTTCATGCTTAAGAAAAGGATTAACAAAAGCAAGACCTTATCTTTGTCAAGCTTATATCTTATCAGATATGTACATTTTTTATATATAGTTTTAGTAAACATATATACATCATTCAGTACTTTTCTGGATCTTTTTCTTTTACTTGTTTTATACGTATATATACATATCTATTTTTAAATCTATTTTCACCACTTTAAATTGGAATTCTAAGCCTTATTTTCTTTATTTTTATTGCAAACCACAATGAAAATATAATATGATTCCATGTAATAAATTAAATTAATAATCAATTTAAATAAATAATGGTTATTTAAAATAAGTAATATTCATGTTGTCTAAATTTTTCAGATTGTTTCATTGACAGAATTGATGGCTGGAGTTAAAGCACCTCCAAGGATAGTACAATTATTTCAGCTAATGTGCTGGCCTCTTGGGCATAAAGTGCCCTCATCCACAAACTCACTTGTTGAACTCATGAACATGGTTGAAAGATGGAGACAAAGAACAGATTATGGACCTGTGGTTGTGGTATCACCGTAAGTTATCTTGATAATCTATTTAATTAGGATTGACAGTTTTCTAGTGTTATCTATTACCAAAACACTGCAGCAATGCCAAGGGTGCCAAAGAAATCAGATGAGGTAAAATTCAAGAGAAAATTTTTTAGATCCGTAACTGTTCCATTATACATTTATTTCTAAGAAGTGTCTTTTTACTAACACAAAGTGCAAATCAAAGAAAAGTCTTCTTTTCTAATTCCTGGCTATTACAAAATAAATTTCTTTTTTTCTGCTTAACTAATTAGTTTTGATCTTAATGAATATATATATTATTGAATACATTTCTAAATTGTTAATGTATTAAATATCAGAACAGTTCATTTTCTATCAATCAGTAATACTCATCTCCAATAAAAAAATAAAACACAATTTAGCTAGTATGAGTATAAAACAGATTAATTTTATAAACAGACTAATATTCACCATACACAGAAAATATAGGAAAATCAACATCATCATAAATGTCTTGACTTTCCTTTTCTTACTTTCTGACATAAAGTGATGGACGTAGCAGATGTGGTGTTTACTGTGCTGCCAATGCTTGCATAGAGCAAGTTGTACAACATGGAGAAGTAGATATCTTCCAGGCTGTGAAAACAGTGCGTCGTCATAGACCACAATTAATTGAGAATATGGTAAGTAGAATTTCTTGAGTGTATTTTCATTGCTACATATATGCTACTTTTCCTCCCTTAAATGCATTTAAAAATCTTTTGGCTAAAATAATAATGGGTTAATTAGTTGATAGGAGAGCAGAATGGGATAATAGAAGTTGACTTGTCTTCATAAAAAAGAAAAGGTAGAGACTTTAATTTCAATATTGAAATATTAATTTTTCAGAGGAATTCTAATTAAAATTGTCCTAGTAAGAGGTTTTTCTGACTTAAGTAGAATTCCCATGGTGTTTTATTTGATACCTGGGAATTTTGATTGATGCTGAAATTTTTGCTTAAAAGACCCGGGGAATTGATGAGGAAATAGGACACAGAAATTGAATAAAAAATAATTAATAAAACTAAACATATTATTAATATATATTGCTAAGTATTGTTATTGTATGTACAATATTTCCCCCAGAATCCATATGCCCCAGATGTCAAACAATTGAGAAATTTGCATGAATTTTATCTTGGATTTCAAACATGTTCTTGGCATTTGAATACCTGAAAAAAAATCATTATATAAAAAATTGTGATGTAAACTAAGTTTCCTCATAAACTTTATAGCACATAACATAGGTTTAAGAGGAAGTTATTATAGCTCATTAAAAGTTAAAAAATCTTATTGCTAAGCATGAAAGCAGCAATTGTATGGCTGATCTTGCAGGATAAGAGGTTTATAAGACTCTCCAATCACCAAATTTGCCGGTGAACATAGGACTAATTCCCCAAATGAAGAAAAGATGCAGTGGATTACCAATATTCTGGGAATCACCCAATGCATATTTTGGTGGCTGTGCATATTGTCCTCCATCATGAGGAGTAAATGCGAAAGTCTATATCAACTGTTTGTTCAATTTTGAAAAATGAGGATAATATTAAAGCAGATGATTTGGTGAAAGGGATTACAATGATCTCTTCAAAATTGATTAGTTTGGAAGACATGAAAACATTCCTCATAATTTAGAGCTATATAGTGATGCTAGTGTTATTTCTGAAACCATAATATGTGATAAATCCAAGGTACTCCATATTGATTTAGAGAAAGATAAATATTTTTAATTTTAATAATTTATTTTTGCATTTAAATATTATTATTATTTGTTAGCATTTTACCTCAATATCCTGTTGAGTTACTGTTAAAATCATTTTCAAAAGTTGATTTTGTGGGACTGAGGAATGGATCAACCCAGTTTCTACTATTTCAATGGGGAAATATGTTTTGGAACTTGAATGATTTGCAACTCAAAAAAGGTTCTGGAAAATATAAAGGATGCCATTGTGGGGTCCAACTGTCCTACCCGTAATAACTCTCTTCCTTTAACTCTTGATTTTCTCAAAATTAAACTTTTGTTAGAAGCCATCATTTGAGTAAAAGCATCATCATTTTTCATTTCCACATGGCTACTTATATAACATCAGCCTTTGTTGGAAATGCAAAATTTACAGTTACATAAAGTAAATTCCACATTTTCATTTTAGCCACATAAAGCCACATTTTTGTTTTGGCATTTGAATAAATATTCCTACAAGCAGCCTGTAATTCAAATTTTACCAATGGAAAATCAAATCAAATTCAGTGTGATGGCGGATGCAATCACTATTTTCTTGCTTATTTCATTTCACTGTTTTCCGACAATAGAGCAATTTTTATCAACTTCTTTCCTCTTCACTAATCTCAAAATTTTTTTGTTTATTTTGCCTCCTAATCTGTTTTACTTTGAGTGCCTTTGTTTCTTGAATTTTTATTTTACTTAGCCTAAACATTGTAATTTTATTTAATCATTGTAATTAACAAACTTTGCATCATTTAATAGACATTTTTATTGTGAATATTCTTGTAAAAGCTAAATCTTTTCCAAATTAATAGAAAGAACTTTTTTGAATGCTGTTGTATAACTTCTATCTTTTAAAATGTGAATTATTATGTGAATTCACTTTGAAAGAATGAAACGGATTGATATATTTACATCAAAAGTTATCAATTATCATGTTCCCAATGGAATTATATACTAAAAATACTTAATATAAGGATATATTATAATGAAGATGTTTATTTTGGTAGCTTCAGTTTTCAGTAGCTTGAGATGAATTTTATGTCAATCATGAAATAATTTTAGAAATATTTTTTATATCTATGATATTTACTGGATATGTTAGAGATTTGGCACAACTGCTGACAGTGCTTTAATGGCAATGTGATCTTTTTCAGAGTGCCTTGTAAAAGATTTTCTGAATAGTTATTAAGACTATATTGCTAGTATCAAAATTTCGATTAATTGTTTTAATTACTTTTATTTATTCCAGCTGTTTAAGCATTTGAAATACATCATTTCCTATTTTATATGATAGCATCAATGTCTCCTAATATATGTTAATTTGTGATATGAATTCTTGCAATTTAGTTTTATACAATTTAATATTTTATGAATTTCCCTTGGAATCTATGTTTATGAACTAAGAAATCACTGAAATTCTAAAATGGAAAGACCTAATGAGAAGAAAATTCATAAGATATTATTTCAAGCTTGATATTAAAGATGATAATCAAGATATACTTATGTTAAAGACAAATTACATTTTCTCCTAAACAGACGGAGTACAAGTACTGCTATGACCTTGTCCTCCATTACGTCCTGCACTACCTCAACAAAGACCTAGCGTTAAAGGAAAGCAAAGAAAAGAAGTAAGACTATTTGACAAGGATTGTGAGAAGAAGAAATGATAAGGCTGTGTTTATTTTCTGAGGGTTTTGGCAGAAGCAAAGAGTGAATGCCATTTGTTTGAATGAATGGATTTGGAATGTTTGCTTGAAGGTTGAAGAAAACTTTGTGCAATTGATAAAAAAGAGTATGATAGAATAAGTGTTCATGCTGCTTTTTATGCCAATGCATAGAACAATTGAGCAACTAATCTGACCATCATAAGAGCAGATGGCAGTTGGATTAAATTAAAGTGCTCTTCCGCTTGATCTGAAGCTGACTTTTTATGCTGCCAAAGACCGCCATCCTTCCTTCATTCGACTTAAACATCTTCATTGTGCCATTCACTGCTGTGCATTTTGGTGCCATTTATGCTGCAATCGAATTCTCCTGCAACAAGATGGGCTGTGGTGAGTCAAGCCCATGCTTTCTTTTAGTTCTACTCTCTTTAGCATTTCTCTTATTTTAACAAGGGCATAGCATTACAAATGCAAGGGCTAAAGCATCTAATATGATATTGGTAAAGTAAAGATATTTTTAATTAACATAGGCCTGACTTTTTATTCCAAAAAGAAACTGCTGATTCTTTATTTTTTCATTTACAATATCTCATAGGTTAAGGAAAATGTTGACACACTCAATAGACTCTATATCTTATATAAAATAAGTATTTTGCAGTAGATAACTTAGAGTGTAAATACATGAAAATTTTCAAGCATGTTAGTAGTGGTTTGCAATAAACAGGTTTTCACTGGTGTTGTAAAATATTGTACATAAGTTATTTGATTTTTATTAGGTGACTGGATCTGTACAATTTATCTATTAAATAATATGAGTTGTAAGGTAAGAAAAGACAAATTTGAGCTCAAGTATTTAGTTTGATTTTTTTCTCTCAATATTTTCTCGAAATAATTGCTAATCATGTGTTCATTCTTCCAGATCATGGTGCCTGAGGAGAAAATGATTGCACATTGAATGTGTAAAGTGTATAAAAGAAGAACTCAGGAAAGAGGTTATTATTTTTGCCATTTGCCATACATTGTGGGATGGATATGGGATTCTATTTTTTGCAAAAGATTAGGACATGTCTCAGACAGGCACTACATTTGAGTCTACATGGGAAGAGGGTCCAAGTGACAATTAGTGCTCTACTGTTGGTGTTCTATTTCAGCAAAGGAGTCAAGTGTGTTGCTTCATTTTGGGCAGGCACCCAAAAGACATTCACTTTTCACCAGCACTTTTGTTAAGTCTCCAGTACAGGGTATAAATATTTGAAGAGATGCCCCATTTTATGAGAAAAGTTCACAATCCAGTCCAAATATGCTTGTGGTACTACTTTATTTTTATCTGTGGCAAAAAAAAACAAATTTTCACAGGACATAGTGTTATCTGAAGGTTGCTTTGTTTATCCACAGTGCTCCAAGGTATAGTTTAAATTTTTAATACCTTAACTCTACTTTGTATACCCATAGAGATTGCACCTCACATATAGTGAAGCATAATTGTTTTGTGATGTTGCCCTTCATTAGTCCCCAATTGTTTTGATGATTCAGCTTACAATTTAATATGGAATTATGACAATTAAGGTACCAAGATATGCACTCACTTCAAAGCATCATAGATTTGATAACAGAAACTGTTTCAAAAGAATTCACTTCACAATTTTTCATCTTCATATTTCTTCCTAAAATCTTTTTTCAATGAAATTTTTTTAAAGAATCTTGTCAATTAGAATGGAATGAATTTCCAAATGCTTAAAAATTTTATGAGCAACTTTCACTTTTATAAATGCACCAACATTTTCAAGACTTGGTATTTATTGAAGGAGTGCATGCAAACTTCAAATTCTCTCCATAAAAACATTTCTAATCATCCATTAGTAGCTATAGATACATATGATTTGTAACGTTTGCTGAAGTGATTGGCATGGTGCTACTGTGCACAAATTTTTTAATTCTTCTATTTGTTTATTCTCTGGGTAAAATTGTGGTTATGTGCTATACGGGTAAAAGTAGTGGATTGATTTAATTGTTTAATTTAATTACATTCTTATCTCACTAAACCTTAGTTTATTTTGACAATGTGAAGGCATGTATTTTATCCTGACAGTCCCATACTGATGTACCAGGAATGCCACAGGTTCATGCAATGAACACTGTGCTTAAGGTAGGAAGATTTCCTACTATATCATAAGACAGACACTATGAAAGATTTTAAATATCTGTGATTTATCATCATACATTATAGTCCTAAAGTTTCATAGTTGTTAGGTTTCTTTGATTTCCATAGAGATGCAAAATGATCCATGCCAGGACCAATGAAACTGTAGGTCCACCATTCCTAGAAGCACATTAAATATCTGATTAGGCAATCTAAGAGTGCATGCCTGAATTGTATGTGTAAAGAAAATGTTCAGTAATGGTGAGGCATACTTATGTAGCATCATATGTGTTCATTCATCAAAGGAAGCATTGTTTCTGTACAAAATGTTGAATTTCATACGCATTAGCTTCTTGGTAATGTACTACTCAGTGGTAGATATAAAATTGTGCAAGCACCAACAAACTCTTTCTAATTCAGTTGAGAACTGGATTTCTCATGCCTAAATTAGTTTTTCCTGGGATTCTGTTTAATTTAACATGAAAAGTGCTTTAAAGATATTTTCATGTATGTTTGCCACCTGTCATTGATGATTTTCACTGTACTTTCAAACCGATTTGAAAAGGGAATAGTATAGCTGATATTTTTAAAGTTCTTTGGAATAAAATGTGTAAAGCCTGACTTTGTCTCTCAGTTTTATTGCATGCTTATTCTGAAGGAATATATTTATGATATGTAAATATAACTGAAAATAAAATGGTAGTGCCTGAATATTATGGTTTTCTGAATTCAGGTTGCAAGGAAATATTCAGAAATCAAATTTTTGACTCAATTCATTTTATAAACATACTGTAGTGTACTTAAACCAACATAAAATATCCAAATGAAATAGGAGCTGCAAGAAAGATATTTTTACTGATGTAAATAATAAATTATAATGTATATACTTTCATTCATAGGGATACTCAAGCAGTATCTCTCTTCAAATAAAAAATTTTAAGGTGTTAATAGTAATTTCTTATGAGGAAGATAAAAGCAGCAAGCATTTAATTTCATACAAGAATTAAAGCAAGTTTTGGAAATTCTCTTCTAAGATGCCACATGGATGAAAATTAAAAACACAAAAGATCTACTTTGACACTTTGGATAAATACATGAGTAACATATAGGAAACCTGGTTTTCAGTCATCTAGTCTGAGTAAACTAAATGTATTATCAAGAAAGAATTTAAATTGCAAAGTTTCTCATTTTCTTCATTTAAATGAAGAATGAATCATGAAATCCCATGACACAGTTCATAATGGGCAAACTTATAAATATATTTGTAAAACCTAAAGCTGAAAGCTGTTGAATTTTTCAACAAATAGTAGTTGATCAACTGGTATGTTGGTAGGATTTAAAAGAAAATTAAACTGCATAGACAGGAGGTTATTTGGGAACCATGCTAACAAATTAATGGAATGAAATTGCTTGGAAATTATGGGAGAGACAGCAGGTACTTCTAAATCTTGATTGGAAGAAGAATAAAAATAGAGGTAATGACTTTTTTAAGTAATTTACAAGAAATCAGCACCTATCCATAGCCCATTGTTAGAACACTACTACAGAAGTGTAAGACATGATCAATCAATCAAAAGATCAACCATATTAGAAGATAAAGACCTATTTCTTCTTTTAATGAGAATCTATCATTGCCCCTCAGTTATTGAAATTTCTGGACTTTACTCACAACCATTCACATACAGAGAAAAATAAACTGTAGATGTCACATGTTCAATTTACTGATCTACATTTTCAATCTGAAGAATTCAAAATGTATTTAGAAGTTTTAGATTTAGGAAGCAATCATATCCAGTATTAGAAACTAATGTGGGATACTTGAGACAACCCACCTCTTCTCAAAATTTCAATCGGACCAGTTAATTAAATATCCCAATTGTCTGCCTTTTTTCCTTATTACACACATATTACCTCTTCTTCAACTTCACAACTCAGTAAGATTTCATTTCTTGGATCATTCATGACTTATCTAAAGGATATAGGATGCCAGCCTTTGCAATGCTACACAAAGATACTGAAGTATTTAAAATTGAGAAGGGAGTTTGACGAGGTGACCCCCTATGCTTGTCATGGCTGCTCTGGAGGAAGTTTTTAAAACCTTGGACTGCAAGCAGAAAGAACTGCAGATAAATGGGGAGTACATCAGTCATCTGCATTTCATAGATGACATAGTACTCTTCACAATCAATGGAAAAAAATCAAGCTTCAAGAACCATGATGGGGTAAAAGGTAGGACTCAGGATAAATGTAATGAAAACAAGGGTAATGTATAACTCTTTTGCAGCACAAGAACAGATCAAATTTGAAGAGACACCTCTGGAGGTTTGCTCAGAATACACATGCCTAGGACAACTAGTATCAACAAGAGAAAACAACAGGATTAACGAAGTGGTAGGAAGTATTAAACTTGGCTGGAGTGTCTTAGGAAGAAATGCACATATTATGAAGTAAAAAATGCCAATGGTCTTGAAGAGGAAGATCTTCAACCAATGCGTTCTACAAGTGATGACCTATGGAAGTGAAACTTGGGTGTTAAATAATCCAGCAACTTCAGAAAATGCAAAGAAATATAGAAAGATGTACGCTCGGGATCACAAGAAGAGACAAGATACACAACACTTGGATGAGGATGAAAACAGTAGTGACAGACATCATAGATAATGTAAGGTCACTGAAATGAATGTGGGCGGGCCAAGTGGCGAGGAGAAACGACAACCGTTGGACAACAGCAGTTCTGAACTGGACACCAAGAGATGTGAAATGACCAAGAAGGAGACCAAAGGACCAATGGAACAGAGAAATCATTAAATACTTAAGAGTAACCTGGCAAAGAGAAGCTCAGAAATCACGGCAGAAATAAAACCCAAGCTGCTCCAGCAATCCATCAGAGGTCATTATTTCCCTGAATAACCTCTCTGGTTCAGAATCAAAGGGGCCATGCATTTTTACTGAAAAGTAATCGAAATAACAAAGTTCTCCATGACAAATTTCTTATACTACACCACAAATTAAAGATACACGACCTAGGTTTCGTGGCGAAGCCACATCATCAGGTGAATCATCAGACCTGATGATGTGGCTTCGCCACGAAACCTAGGTCGTGTATCTTTAATTTGTGGTGTAGTATAAGAAATTTGTCATGGAGAACTTTGTTGTCACGCACTACCACCAAGTGAGACCTGAGACTGTGATGTTTAATCGAAATAATGTTGAGAACAGATTTAAATATTGTGGTTATTAACCATGGATCATTAAAAGGTCCTTAATTTTTTTCATATGGTTTAAGAGCCTCACGAAGGAAAGTCACAGATGGTGACAGAGTATTATTAACTTAGTATTTCCCGCTGCCGTTCATTTATCGACGCTCAACTGTAGCGCGGAGAATGCGCATCGACTATTCCAGACGGGAAATTAAATGGTGTACAAACAGTAAGTAGCTATCGTTGGTAAATAATTCTTTTCGTTAATGATATCTGTAATGAAAAACTTCTCCCAGTAATTACGATTGCAATAAGTTCTAAATTTCTTGAATAAGCTCTTTAGAATTCTCGGTAAACTTTAATGTTTGAGAAATTTAATCAGATATGAAAACCGGCAATTCTTTGGAAAAAGTAGAGAGAGAATTGAACCAGAGTGTTGGAAATATCTTAGAAAACGCCTTTAATTTAGGCCCATTAGAATGAAAGAATCCTTTTTCAGTTCCATTAAGAATTGTTCTAAATTACTTGATCGTATTTCGAATTCTACTTTCTGTGTAGTGAATTCGGAGTTCTTATATCACCATAATTGTTGTAACCTGTACACAATTTATTCACTTGAAATACTTTGAGTAACCAATATTTATCCCTAATAATCCACACATTTTGTAAGCCTGTCACAGTCTAAGTTTATCTTTTGCCGTGTGAGCGTTTGACCCTGTAATATTTACACTTACTCCTGAAATGATGATGTTACTCTAGATAATGAAGGCTTAGGGAAAGTTTCATCTGTAGGTTCCATCAGTGATACTATCTAACTGAATTATCAGTCCGTTAATGGTAGAAATTTCTTATCAAATTATTTAAATGTTCATGATCCTTTTTTCTTTTATCTTTGTAGTGAAATCCAACTCATCTCATTCAGTGTGAAAGATGTGCCTGGCTTCAGGAGGTAATTAAGAAGACAAGATTGATTGCCATAAAAAGTATCGGTTGCATGCTAGTCTACTGCTTCAATGAAGGGAGGTAGTCCTCTTCATGGGTGAGTGCGTCATTCTTTTAATATTTTCATGAAGGAAATGGGTTACCTTAAGCAGTGTGTATTTAAGATATTAAGGATCGAGTGTCAATAGCTTAAAAATAAATTATAGTCATGTCATTTATCAAGTTTCATTTTTCTTCACTTTTGTCACAAGGAAGGTTTAACTCCAGTTATTTTTCAAAATCATTCATCATTATTTCAAGTAATTTCATGAGATGAGTAATTATTGAGAGTAACGCTCCAGACGTTATTCTTGTAGGACTACCACTATTTTGTAAAAGTTATATTTCAGAATAACTTTGCTTTCTTTCATTTAGTAGCATAGTTTGCCATAAAACAATCAGTGAAATGTTGTGCACCCCATAAGACTTACTTAGTTCAGTGTTCTGTGCAACAATGATTTGCATTAACTTTTATCCTTTCATAGGTTTTTGTAGGATATTCATTAGAAGTTGTCATTTGTTTATTTTCAATATTTTTGAAGATATAGATGTGGACACAGCTATATTTAACAGTTCATGGATAGTTTTACATTCTTTCAGTAAGTTTGAATATATTAGTAATCAGTTTATACTTTAAATAATCTGGGTGTAGACTTACACTTTTATAGGTGTATTTTGGGAAATATTGTTTCCATTGAGCTTATAAAGCATTCCAATTCTTCAGCTTTTTTGAGTCCTTGGATACTTCTCTTGGAAATGTTTTGGAACTTGCAGTGAAACATTATGTTTTTCCTAGACATTTAATACAATTTTTGGTTAAGATGACTGAATCAACTTTGTTCTTTGATCTGTGTTTTGAAATTAAATTTTACGAAAGCAGTGAAACCTCTGTTTGAATGGTTTGGAATTTAAAATATTTAACTAATAGTTTTGCCAGCCGAGATGATTCTTTAGAGCTTCTTCATTAGCCAACTTAAAATTGAACAAATTATATTGAAGATAATTATATATATCTTGCTGGATTTTTTATACCTCAAACGTCATGTTACTTGCACTTACCTTTTCATTTTAATTCATTTACCCTAAAGCATTTTTGCCCTCTAACAAAGACGATCTTTATCCATTGGTATTTATATAAAACTGGATATTTTTCTCTCTTAGAAAAAAGTCTTTTATAATGATATATTTGGTTCATCCGTTACATTAGATTGTGGAAAATGATTCCGCAGTTCTTGTTTAAGAAATAACTTTTTTATTTTTTACAATTGATATTTATATTCTTTACTTTTATAAACACTCAGCATAATTATTTTAATTCCTTTAATAGTTTTTGGGATTAATATTTTCATGTTTATGGAAATATGAATTGAAAGTTGCAAATAATATATATTATAATAATATATTATTTATATTATTCAATATATAAATAATATATCTAATAAAAATATTACCATTAAGGAGTCACTTCTATCTTTACAAACAGCAACTATAGCAGTATTTTTCACATATACAGTCTCATTTATTCAGCAACTTATAAGAAATTATAATAATTTGTCATTAACTCAGAATTCTATGGGATGTTTTTCATCTCCATAATTACAAAGGTGACTGTAATTGTAGCTGCTCATTCAGAGATTGATGTAAATAAACATCAGGTTTAAGTTTTGGAACAACTCAATATCAGATTTACATTTAGGCTAAACAAGTTAGAACAAACAACAAAACAATTAATCTCTAAGGTTTCTCAAAAAATGTAATGGAAACTACTGGATGTTTTTCATGTGAAAATGGCTTTAGATACCTATAGGGTCCCTAAATTACCATTGAGCTACTTTTAACACAAAGAAATATTGACAATCTGTCTCTGATGAAGGACAAATAAACATATAAAGGGCCTCATCAAACCTAAATCAGGCTATGAACAACTTCTCTAGCCATCTGACAACAAATGTAAACATTTACTGATTTAAAATTGCTTTGTAATCTTTACGAAATTTATACATCTTCTGTAAGTTTTCGCGATTTTAGACTGTAATCTACATTCCTCGATAAGTATAATAATCTCTATTAGATTTCCTTTTTTAAAGTGTTTCTCTCGATTTCGCAACCACTTATTTACCCAAACGAAAAAAGTCAGCTACGAACTGATATATTTAGATTTTTTACTAAATACAAAAGCCCTTCTTTCTTTGTTAGAATAATAGCTTAAGGTTGAAATCATGTTTACTTAATTCATCATTTTCGTGAGTCTAAATATTGTTTGCTTATGAATTTTCCATATTGCTTTCTTATTCACCGCGAATAAACTACAACTTAAAAAGTATTTGACACCACTGTTGATTCTGAACTATACGGTCTCATGTAATACGTGCAAAAACTTTGTCACTCTAGTGATTGTCCTAAATTCGAAAATACCACGTATTTCTCGTTTGTACATTTTGCCTCGCCGTTAACATAAGTTGAATGATTTTGTGTCATGTCCAATAATTTCTTTTTGCATTTTCCCTTTCAGAACGTTGCACTGTTGGGCACGAACCGTGAAACTGATTTTTAAAATTCAGACAACCCTCTCTAATGTTATTTTAAATTGGTTGCCTGGATTTTAAAATTGTTCCGGTGAGCAGTGCCCAGCAGTGCAATTTTTTTGAAAGAGGTGAAGTGAAATGTCTTGTAGTTGAAAATTTTGTAGCCAGAAAAGCAAACTGAGAAAAATATCACTAATAAACGGTTTGGCCGCCCGCCAAGCGGGTTCGAGGGCTGGTGTGCGGGTCTTGGGCACCCGCAACACTAAAGTACGGGCTCGAATCCTTTTATTCCGAAGTTAGGATGAAGAAAAAACTTCCGGTGGGGTTGGCGGCCCTCTAATCCCGAAAGCGCTCGCGACAGGATTCGAACCCGAGACAGTAGCGTCGCACCGAGGTGCCTCGACCCACTACGCCAGCCTGTCGAACGGTTTAAGTGACGCGGAATTTCATGCTGGTTCGTCCATGGCTGCTCTGAATAGGGAATTCAATGCGTCATTTTCTTCGGTTGCTCGCGATTTATTGCTAGAAAGTTTTCAATCTACTGATAAATAACATATTTCCTTGCCTACTCGATCGTGATGAAGCATTACAGGAGCATACAAATCTTACGCTTAAATAAAGCAATCATTATTGTAATCATAACGTACTTTAAATGTGATTATGAATTATGCCCATGGCATCGAAATTAGGAAGAATTAATAATTCTACTTTCCTTTAGCTCTTAACACTAAAATATGTTTTCTTACAAATTCTTCTCTTGTTCTATTTGTTATTCATGCACTTTTCATGGCCTGTGATAGATAATTTTTTCCTTTATCACATTCATTTTTATAAATTCATCTTGAAAATAACCTATATTTTACAAAGAAAGAAGATCATCGAACACTTGAGTCATTAGGTTCAAAATCTTACTTCTTTGCCAAAGAAGTGTAGCCATTATGTTGCAATTAAATATCTACTTTTCTCACATCACAAACTTATTCTTTTTGAGTCTCAACTTACTTGTTTCATTTTAGTATAAATTGCTGCTTTTCACGTGACCACCTTTTAGGAAGGTTAAAAATTTCATTCTCCCTTGGCTTCTCTCTCCTCACTGTTATTGTAAGTAAGTCAATTTCTGTCTAAATATCACTAAAAGGAATTGAGATTAAGATGCCCAAGCAATAAATGGTTTACTATGAAAATATACTATTATATATATTAGTGGTAACTAGAAAAGGAATAGATGTTTATTTTCAATTAACAGGAATCAGATATTTTGTGAAGATCAAAAGACTTCTTTGGCTCAGGGTCCTTAGGATGTGATGCCATTGAGACACTAGGGTAGTTCAGGAAAATGCTCAATTAAACAACAAGTAATTAACCTCTCTAGATTATTTTGAGAATTCCATTAAAAAAAGTCAAGAAACAAGCAAATTAAATTAATTTGGACCCCTTCTGTATTTTTATGCATGGCCACATCAGAAAATGAACCATCCATTAGGATTAGTATACCTTTTGGCATCAGGAAAGCAGTTGAAGCCTAACAAACCAGTTCTTAGAATTTTCTGAGTTTGCATGACTGGTTCCCTAATTTATCTGATACAATAATAGTAGAGCTTTATGCTTAGAGGTACTACAGTCTGCTTTTTTTCAATAGTGGATAATGAGATGCTTTATTCTCATTGAATCTGAAAGTTCTGTTGATAATTTTCAGGTTATAATAATTTGGGAAATACTTAAAACTGTACATGATTGCATATTATTCATTAGGGATAAGAATCTTTCTGAAATTTTTTAATCCCACCACTGGTAAAGGCTTTTTCAATATCAGGATCAAAATCCACTGCTCCTTGAAATGCATTTCAATCTACTTATTTGAAAAGATTAAAATGCTCCTTTTAATCCATTTTTTCTGCAAGTTAGGCAGCATCCCCCTCAACCAACTGGAATAGAATTCTTCCTTTAGACAACTCTGTTATACTGATTGGCTCTTGCATCCAGTTCCTACTTTCTTGCAAATTTTGAAACCCCTCCCCTAAGGTCCATAACTTTATTCAGTATGGTTTGGTGAATCATAACTTTAGATATCAGTTAATGCAAGAATATACTCCTGTCCTTTTTCCAAGCTATATGTTCTTTGTCATTTGATTAACTCTCTCCTATGCCTCCTTTATCTGTTTAATACAATTTTCTGTTGTATTTTTACTAAAGATTTTGAATTGTTGGTTTATTTTGCATTCAAAATATTCTATTTACAAGCATTGGAGGTTCATTGGAGATAGTTCTTGAATGTATACAAAAATGTTACTATACTGTGAATATAATATAACATTATACTATAATATGTAATATATACAAATACCCAGTTCCACAGGCTATTTGAAGGATGTCATGTTATGTAGCAGGAAACACTCTAATCATGAAGATACGTAATACTTGGTTGGTGACTTGATGGCATTGTCAAGCAAAAGCAATATCTGTAATCTAATGTTTTGCTCATGACGAAAGCAAGCAACATAAAAAGGGGATGCATAGTGCATTAGAAACAAGTTTCACTGTTTTCTATATAAACATTTGCTATGAATGATAAAACTGAGATAATATTTTTAATTCTTCTCAGAAATCACTGCAGATCCAAAACTTAAATATGAATGAAGTACAGCAAATTTTTCAGGGTTATCAGGTATACAGTCTACCTCCATTTTGAAGTTTTTCAAAGTATGCCATGGCTTCCCATCTGTTTTGTTTTTAATATTTAGATTTGCAACTGTGAGTGATGTTCTCTTATAGCTTTTGCAGAGCCAGTTTATGAGAGCAAATAATATTCAAGTACTCTTTTTATAAGACATTTTGGTTTTTAAATTGGCATTTTCCAGTCAGTGAAGTATTTGTCCACAGCATTTTCTTAAGAGCTGGTCATTACTGCTCTCTGAATTTCTCATAAGCTAGGAGTTGGTTCCTTTTAGACTTCTAGTTTATTGCTTCTTTTACTAAATTTTAAGTTCTTGTCTTAAATTATTTTCTTCTTGAACATTCCTGATTTCACTTTTGGTCTCTAAGTATTTCCAATCTCCACCAAGTCTCTCTGTCAGTTCAATCAATCACTACTTATCTAACTTATTTCATTTTGTGTCAGTTTTGGTATAATCATCCTTCTTGAAAAAGTTCTGCCACATCATTGTGAGAAATATTTCCAAGATTTCTTTCTAGCAGCATCTGGATAGTTCTAGAAATTTCAAAAAGATTTCTTTTAACAGATCTCATATCTCTTTCTATCAACTTTTTCTTGCTGTACAACCTCTCTAACCCTTTATGCACTTTAAACTCTTTGCCCACCTAGCATTGAAAAATTTCTTTTAATGGATCCCATATCTCTTTCTGATCAACTATTTTGTTGTCCAGCCTCTTTAAAAAAGTTTTAAATTCAATATATTGCTTTCACTGTTTTCACATTCAACAATTTTTCAGTTTTATCATTCAGAGCAAATGTTTAATTTTTCTTGGGAAGTAATTACTGCAAATTCAGAAATTTTCACTTTTTGAAGTTTTTTCGAAGTATGTCATGGCTTCCTATCTGGTAGTAGTAGTATTGTGAAAAGTGCTTCAACAGCTGAGGTCATTTTGCATGTGGGCTCCCACTGGGAATCAAACCTGGGACCACTTTCATTTAAGTCGAACGTGCTCTCTTCCTAACTGTTTTGTTTTTAATATTTAGGTTTGCAGCTGTGAATTTTGTTTCCTTACAGCTTTCGCTTAGCCATTTTATGCAAGTAAATAATTTTCAAGTAGTGGGTAGCCCTTTTCATATGACAGTGCTTTTTTATTTGGCTGATTGGTGAAGTATTTGTCCACAGAATTTTCTTAGGAGCTGGTTGATACTGCTCTATTAATTTCTCATAAGTTAGGAGTTTGTTAATTTTATACTACTAGTTTTTGCTTCTTTTATTAAATTTTAAGTTCTAGCCTAACCCGTTGGTCATCAGCAGCACCGAAAATTTTTATAAGAGATCCTATATTTCTTTCATATCAACTTTTTTTTGCTGTCCAACCTCTTTAACCCTTTGGTCACCAGCAGTAATTAGAATAATTTTTAAGTCCTCAAGGTCATTCAATTGGTTAAAAAATAAGTTTTTGTGTGTTCCAAAATAAATCACTTTTGATTCATCTCCAAGTGTTTCTAACCACCAAAAGCCTTTGTGGCAATTCAATTGACTAGCGCTAATCTAGCTCATCGCATTGCAAGCGTAATAGTCTTTTTTGTATAAATCCACAACAGGATTGCGAGCAATAATTCAAAGAACTTCTAGCAGCTTCTAGAAATTGCAGGGGTGAAAACGCCTTGAAGGTATGCAACCATCTATACACTACTAGTAGTGGAAAAATTATACTAAGTCCCCAAGGTCATTCAATTGGTTAAAAAAATAAGTTTTTTCTCATTTCATATATTTATTGAATTTTACTATACTTTCTCTTTTCAGGTTATTTTGCCTTCTGTATTTACACTCTCGGAGAGCAGTGCTACTTCAATGGCTGTATTCAGTATTATTCTGAATACAGCCATTGAAGTAGCACTGCTCTCTGAGAGTGTAAGTACAGGAGGCAGAAATGGTCCAGATGATGCTGCAACAGCAGAAAACAAATGACACGTCAAAATCTTCGAGATAGGTTCGGCCAGTCCGGCTCTTCCAATACCAGGAACTTTTGGGGGTTGGGGCCAGGACAGGTTTTGATTGGAGTTTGAAAAGGTCCTCTCTGCAATTTTCTTCATTTAGCACTGTAATAAATGTACACTTAGAAATTATGCAATAAAAACATTAACATGGAGTTGCTTCAAGTCTTAATTTCTCTATTCTGCTGTTGGCAACAGTGAAAAACAAAATCCATAAGAATTTGATATTTATAAAAACTACTTTAGAAAAATTAATTTTCATACTTAAGCAAACTTATAATGAAAGACAAGAGAAATACTTTTCCACAGTAATTTATCCGGAGACTTGCAGTTTCGGCTACATACAGTCATCAGATCAGAAATCTGATGATGGTATGTAGACTGTATGTAACTGGTAATCTCCAAATAAATTACTGTGGAAAAGTATCTCTCTCTTGTCCTTCAATATGAGGTTCGATTTCCACAAGATCTCAGCCACATCCGTGGATTTTATTAGACAAGTCAAATGAAAATATAATTTAATTGTGCAAGTGAAAGTTAAATTTTTGACTGAAAAAGATCAGATAAATTTCAAACAATCTTGGGCAAAATAATGAAAAATGGACTTTCAGATTAATGGCAAGATTGAATGCATCTTATATGGAAAAATTAAATTTAAATACTCTTAAATGTTGCCCACTATAGTAGATGAAAATAAGTTTATTCCACAAGCCTTATGAATTATAATTAAACAATTTACCAAAACTTAGAAGCTATGCCTACATGCAAACTAATCATTAACCATATAATTACAAGGTGAAATTATCATTCATCAATAATGCTTACTTTACATTGAATGATTGTAACGTTGACACAATACTATGAAAACCTCAAAAAATTTATAATGCTAAATTATCGAATTGAATTCTAAACCATGAATTTAAATTATCTCCAGCAAAGGTTAGTGCTTAAATTATTGAAATTAATCGGTTAGATTTATATTCTTTCCATCCTCGAAGTTTATTTCACCTTCGGAAATTAGTAGAACCTTATAAAGTTGAAGTTTGAGCAGATAATTGGAACAATTCATACTAAAATTTCGTATTCCGTCGACACAAAGTTTAATAAATTACCAAGTTTAAAGTTAAAGGATTTGGAAACTCTGGGGACCAAGTAGCGCATTTGCCGAAACAAGTCTTATCAATGAAACATCAGAAATGAATACTTGAATAAATGAATGAACAAAAACGTTAATTCAAAAATCCTTACGGATTATAGTCAAAAAGCATGAAATTGTTGAGAAAATTTAAAATTCCACGATAACTAGTATAATAACGGCTCGATAAGCACTAACTCCCAAGTTTGTGGTGAATAAGGGAGAGTCGTCGAAAATAGATTTCAACGGAACTTTCCAAACTCTCCGGTCACATTTCGCATAAAATCACGAATTATAAATATCAGCCGAGAGCTTTAGCAAGTTTTAAGTTTTGACGTAACTTACTGCAGACAGGTATTTACATGATTTAACCTTTTCCAAAATATGCCCTGGAGAGCTCGGGATTTCGACCACGAGATAAAGAATGACTAACGTAAGTAGGCATTGAAGGTCCCCACGCAGGAAAACCCCCCTCCCTTAATCGGGTAGCCGGAATAGAAATCATTTCAAGATGGTCAATCCTCTCCACTAAATTCATCTTTGCTATGATACATATAGCATTTGCTATGCTATATATATATGCTTCACGTGATAAAACATCGTTTCCAACAAGAATTGAAATTTTACGTTTGATTGGACGTTACGTTTGGAATTCATTTTCTGGTATTACTAGAATGGTTCCACCTCTACTTCTGACCTAAGCGTAACGGTGTCATTCACATTAGAATTTAAGTTCAAACGATAAATTGAAACTTAAATCCTACATCGATTTCGACTTTGACATAATTATGCGATAAATAAATTATAACAGATTATTAATAACAGTAAGTTTTTAGTAAATTCAACCAAAAGTGGTGAAATTGAGGAGACAAATTTTAAATTCCCTAAATCCAAATGAACCTTTTCAAATAGACCCAAGGAAAGAGAGCAATCGAACCAAAACCAAAAAGTGCAAATAAAATGCAGACGATTACCATAGTCATTTCTACAAATTAACCTTAAAACCCAATTCTAACAGACGTAATGTAGAGTAGTCATCTAAGACTTTTCCAGCAGCAATTTTTGTACTAAGCTCGTCAAAACATGTATTAGTTCCAAACGGTGGAATACCACCGTGAATTGAATCTACATCTGCATTTAACGCGATAAAGTTTTGAACTAAAATTTTTAACGCTATCATGATCTGACGGAAAATATGAAATTTTGACTAGTACAATTCGACCATGAGAAAATGAGCCGCACTACGAAAGACTTATTCATCCATACATCAAACGAGCGATGAATTAAGCGTCAAATGGAACGTATGTCCCACGCACTAACTCAGGAAAATTCCGTATTCAGTCAAAGCAGGAGAACTTAACTAAAACCCACACTAATTATACAACTAATCACACGACAGATAGCCCGCAACTACTTCAGGAAGTATTGTGCCTCTAAATTAAGTTCGAGAAACTATGAGGAAATAATAACTTACGACGTGCGGTCCGATCTAAATCCATTTACGAGATGAAGTGAGGATAGCAGGACGAAACATCTGTGGTAGGAGTTTAGAGAAGACATCCAGCGTTATTCGAAAGAAACAGTGCACCTAGATTGCAATTAGAGAGAATCTTCATGTATTCTTTGTCATTGAAAGATTTCTATATCAAAATCACAATATTAAACTCTAAAGTGACTTTATTCTTAAAATACTCGATGGCTTAAGTTAAAACAATAAAACTCAAACAAAATAATCTTACGTAGCACCTTATGTATTGCCCTCACCTAAAGGTAATCCCGATGCAATCAGACTTGTTCCGGAATCCAGCTGGAAGTACGCCGTCGACCGATACCGTTGTTACAAAGCGATGAATCAGTCAGCTCAGATCAGCAAATTGCTCGAGGAAAGGACGAGCTGTTCGGTAAACCTGCCCTATATAGCGTTCGGGAGAAGGTACCATGGGTAAAAAAGACAAACGATATCCAACGATGAAATTTGATTTATCTGTGTTTCGAGACAAATACGGCCTTTTTAAATATTTAAAATATTACTTAGTAAAATGATTAAAAGAAGTTATAAGGCGTTCACGTGATTTCGAGTTATTCAGGGTTCGCAAATTCTATTTTACTTACTTTAGTCCTATTATATATTATAAATATACTACCACCATAAAGGTAATTTATTTGTTTTGTCTAAATTATACTGTAGTAAGATAATAGCCACCCAATTCTTAAGCTATTCTTGCGAATAAAATGCAGTGGAAGAATTTAATGAAAATTAAATCATATTCTGTGAAATTACAATGAAACGAAGTTACCTTAAGAAGCTAATAAACAAGAAAGCAGAAATGAAAAGAATTTGATCTCATTGAGTGACTTATTCCAGGCAAAGAAACATTTCATATATAAGCTATCATTACAAAAAATTGCAGCAGCAAACTAAAGAGATGAATACTAACAATAAGTAAAAGCGAAATTAAATTTTTTATAATACTCTCAAAAATAAAAATAAATAAATCAAAATTTTACTATATAATCATACAAAAGTATTACTCATGTTACTTTATTGGCCAAAATGCCAATTTTCATGTATTTTAAGAGCTGTTTATCATATAAGGAAATTTAATTCCATAACTGGCATTACTTCTCAATTAATTTCTCTCTGAATATATATGATTAGTTTCTTTTAATTATTATGATCCTTATTCCATTTCAAATGTCCACATAGCATAAACATGTGTAAGTTAAACCAGAATCGGAAATAAAACTTACAATAATAAGTTGTGAGGAATGTTATCATTCTAATTAATTGCAAGAAGAGAATGATGCATCACATAACCTTCTAAATCGGAATTCGGAATCGGAAATAAAACTTACAATAATAAGTTGTGAGGAACGTTATCATTCTAATTAATTGCAAGAAGAGAATGATGCATCACATAACCTTCTGACAGAAATCACAGTGAAAAACAATCTTAAAAAATTCAAAAGGGAAATCTGAAATAAAAAATTAAAATATAATATACACATATACATTTTTTCCATTCAAAGATGGTTATCAGCCATGGTTCTTGTACTCCAACTTTTTCTATAATGCCATTTGTGTTCTATGTTTCCTGCAATTTTTCACAATTTTTTTCAAGGTAATTATCCCCTTCCTAAAGGAGGAAGGATTATTTTCCTTGCAGGGCAAAAATCCCTTGTTGTAGAAATGATTTAGCTTATCATTTGACCAACCCCATATCTCAGTTCTCTAATGAATTGGTTCTCAGTTTGTCTTCAAGAGGTATGGAAAGGGAACTCCAGTTGCAAACTGACAAAATTAAAAAATGCTTACCATACCACAGTATTTATTATGTGACCCATGTTTTGAGGTACCTCATCAAATCCTGTGGTTCAGGTGAAAGTTTTGTTTAATATTGTTATTTTCCTATGGCTTTTTACCACTAAGTCTTACCTAAAATCCATAGATAGTATAGAACTCTATTTTCTTCTCTGGTTGCAATGTCCTCTAGAAGTCAATTTAGTTAGTAGTAAGTTCTTATTTCCAGTTATTTTTGGTGCAGATATATTCCTATTATCTATACTTTACTCAAGTTTATATCTCAAACAAAGTGCACCATGCTTTTTTTCTTTAAGCCATTACTTTGAGTGTGTCCCATAGTGCCATCTTCACCATACCCACTCTTCTTTTAATTCCCATACCGCATTTCCATTTGTTTTCCTATATTCCCTTATTTCTCTACTGCCAATCTAATTGAACCACTCTTCTTGTCTTTTCTTACCATATCCACTTCAGCACTAACTTATACCTCTTCCCCTATGCTATAGACTTGGTTTTCTTTTTATCTTTATTCCATGTCCTTTGCACCCTTATCTTCTATCAATCTTTTTAGCACCTTGAGATCCTTGTAAATTTGTACCATATTATTTGCCAACTTAAACATTTGATTTCTTTGCATCTCACTTTTGGTCCTGATTTCTCCCCTCTTTACCTCTTAATTAACTTTTTCATTCCCTTATGCACTTGTATTATACATTGCTGAGATATTCATGGAAAGCTATGTGGTAAAGAAAACAGACCAATGCCCACCTATTTCATATGTCCTTGTGCTTCCATATGCTAACCCTCATCTAAAACACCTTATCTCCAGCCATTCAGGGTATAAGCATTAATGTTGATCATAATTTCTTTATTGAATCTTGTGATATCATAAAAAGAGAGTAATATAAAATATATAAACTTCAGGAGAAAGTCATACCAAATCTTTGAAAAAGCTGTGTGTGCTATTCATACATAGAAATACTTTCTAAATAATTCATAATTATAATTTTTCTTCCTCGATAGTTCCTCATTCCTCACTAGCTTTTAATATTTTTAGCTATATTTTATTATACAGTCCCATACAAGCCACTTCAGATACATTACAAATCTTTTGAAAAAATTTATTATCTTATCAAAAAATTCCTGAAGAACAGTTTTGCAAGTTTCTTTGAATCTGGGAGTAATCAGGTTTAGGAAATTGTGACCTTACTTTTTGCTGATTTGATTTCCAGAAATTTATGCTTTTAAGTGTCTTATCAGATTGGGTCTCAAAAATGCAATCAAACCTTCTAGTGATGTTTCAGATTATGTGTGATTTACTGCCAAGAATTGCAAGTTATTGAAATAACTGCTTTATATTAAATTATACATGGATTAAGAGAAAAAGAAATGTAGCTATATTCAACTGAATTTGGGTGAAAAACAGTAAGTAACTAACAAGCTATTCCATCAGATTATTAAAAGAGAATTGACATAGGTAAATCACTGAATATTTCAAGGTATATGATGAGAATAGATTAACTTTGGTGTCTCAGGCACTTTTTATAGAAGCAGAGTTCTGGATTTTGAATTATACAATTGACAGGGATGCTTTATTTTTCAAGGGTTTCCTTTTTATGGACTTCGAAATAGTGACAGTGCTTGCTGTATTCATTTCTTCAGGCAAAATGAAAGGCTGCACCATATGAAGCTTACATGAGTGAAGATCGAGAATAGGTGGTGGAGGGAGTACATTTATCACTACTGGAAATTCTTGAGGGTCAATTTGGTCTGGCACAATAAAAGATTGTTTGTGAAGCAATTTATACTTTGGTGGAGGAGAAAGTTTCTGAGGAGGATATATGACATATGGTACAGGCAAAATGTCAATGTCAATTTCCTCCGGCAGTGGTTTATGAGGAGTTAAATTGGAAGCTAGGATTGATTTCAAGGTTTCTGTAAAAACAGGTTTCATTAATGACCTATTGTGAAATGTAGAATTTTTAGAATGTGGGTGTGATGGATATTGAGAGGACTTAGAGAAATTAGTGCTTCTTGACTCAGGAGAATGAAGACTTTGTTGTAAACTGGAAGCTTGAGTGTTTGATGAAGTAGATTTAGATGTATCTGTTAGTGGAAAGAAAACTGGTCCACTCTCAGATAACTCAGAAGTGATTGGAAGAGAAAAATTTGACTTCTCAACTGGAAGGAAAGATTTAACAAGATAGGGTTCATTCCAAACTTCTCCATAAACATTTGTGTGTAAAGGTTTCTGAGCAGCTTGTTTATTATCATTTTTCGAGGCAATCTTATCAGCAACCCAAGGAGGAAAATATGGTCCAGCCCATATTGGAACACCTTTCTTGTATGCACTTTTCTGGACTATTTTCTGGAAGAAATAAATATATTGAAGTAGTCTATCTTGTAGTATAACCATCATAAAAGATAAGACTGTAATTTATCCTACCTCTAAAAGTTTTAATTCTTCATCCCAAGATTCTGACTCAATCCATGGCAGAGCATTCCTAATTAAATTTGTCACTTTGATTCCATTTTCTTTAAAATTTTTCATAACACTCTCCACCATTAGACTTTTTCTCTGAGTATTCCAACTGCAATAGTCAGCGACAGATGCAATACAAGAATAAAGTAGTGATAATTCCTTGGCCAGACATACCTGAAACAAATTCATAAGAGAGGTATTTTTATTTTATTTATTTTACAAATCTTACAAGAATATTACCATGTACAGGCATACAAAAATTGTGAAAGATGATAACATTAAAAATACTAATTCAGGTAACTTGGAAAGTTCCACTCTACAATCCAGAAACTGTTGCTTATCATTATCTTATGAATGATGACATAATTAAGTCATAAATTGGAAAATAAAATACAATTCATTGATCAAAATTTTGAGAATACAGTGAATACAGTTAACTCCCTCATTATTGATTTATTGCTAGCAATCTCTATCAGTGAAAGATACATGAAAAACATAGTATACATGTAAGTCATGTAAATAAATGTATATTATTAATGTTAAGGAGAGTAGTGAAAGTAAAATTCGTCTATACTGGCAGACTGAAAGCTAAAAATAACTTTAAAAAGGTTAATTTATTCTAAATGTAATTTTCTCAATAAAATTATTAACTCTTAGCTTCTCAAGTATAGTATAATACCTCAGGCACTGTAGTCATGCTGATCACATCTGCACCCCAGCTATGGTATAATGCACTTTCAGCAATAGTGGGAAAACGAGGACCTTCCACTACTACAACTAAACCATTCTGATGACAAGTATAATTATCAATTTGGGCAGAGTAATAAAATAATTTATTCATTCTTTCATTGAATATTGCCTGCATTGGGATGTGTGCCACTCCAAGCTCTCCATTATAAAAACTACTTTCCCTATGACTTGTCCTAAAATATAACAGTTAAAAAAATATATATTACTATTTATCATATGATGTTTGAAAAAAGGCATTCCAACTTATGAGAGTTATTTCATTATTAGAATAAAATCAATCATGATCCACATCTGGTGGTTAAAATCTAAATAAAGCCCAATTAACCCCAACCCAATATAAAATTTCTCTAAATATTTACTTCTTCAGAACTTTATCATCACCATATTTCCCAAATTTCTCAATCCAAAGTACCTTTGCAAAGAACAGTCTCTTCTCATAATCTTATGAGGCTACTCACAGCAGTCAATGAAAATTTGACTAATCTATTATAGCTTTCAACTGCTTCAATTCAATTTGGATAAATATATAATGAACAATTTTTGCCTTGATTATTGAAGATTATATTTACTTGTTTTTTTAGGTATGAATTCATATTATAAAAAATCTGTATTTTGTTTGGAGAAAAAATTAATCAATGCAATGGCAAAACTAAATTATTTTGTTGCAAATCTGAGAAGCATATTCAAATTTTAAAGTTAATAGAATCAATTTGTCACAATGATTTGACAGTTATTGATGTTCTAGTAATGTTTTCACTTGCTTAGCAATGAAATTCTAAAGAGTCACTTTTCTTAAAATTAGAGTCAATGCATAAGATACCTTTTTTGTCTCATTTCCTTTTTGTTTTTCATTTAAGCAAATGTAATAATATTTTTTATTATCCCTTCATAAAATTTCTACAATAACTGGTTCCTAGACACTAAGATCTGCAACTACAAAAGTGCATTGAAAAGTATATTACAACTCTTCAAAAAGGTTTTGCTCATAAATAACTTCTGTTATAAATGTTGACTATTGGTTCAATGAAGAAATTTAACTTATGATATTAATTTAGATTTTCAATTTAAGTTAGTTACTTTTTGTATCCCTTTCAATGCAAACATATAAATAAGTAAATATATAGAGCAAAATTTGCTACTAAAGCAAAAATATTTTGCTAAGCAGAATTTCTTTTAATTTTCTATCTATTCATACCTGTTGTTAATCTCTGCAAAGGATTTTAACAGTATAACAACATGGTGAAAAGTCACAATTATAATAAATTTACTTTTTAATTTAGCACTAATTTGTGAAATATCTCTTATTAATAAGAGTGTTTGATGACTTAATAAATGCCAATTGGTCTAACAGTGAATTCCTGCTGTACATTAAATATTGTTTTTACACAGAAGTATTTCCAGCCAAGAGCATAGCTTAGTTGGAATATCATACAGAATCTAGCAACATTTATGTTTTACAGACCCAGTTCAACTTCAGCTATATAATAGTAACTTTGAAAAACACAAGATAAAATATCATGAACCTGTTTATGAATGATGATAACATCACGAGATCTCCAGGCTTCACATTCTCATTCAAAGAACAAGTGGCTGTAGTTCCAATGACATGAGTACAGCCTAAGGCTTTCAGAGCCCAAATATTGGCTCTATAATTGATAGCTGATGGAGGAATAGTGTGATTCCAACCATGCCTAATTCAAAGGATGTTACAGAGTATGAAAAAAGAGAGTATTGAATAATAATTAAGGTATTTAATTGAATTGATTGAGGAAAAATCATCAGCAAGGATAAGGTCAAATCATTTTAAAAATTTTATACCTTGGTATGAAAAAGAGTCTTGTATTTCCCAACCTACCAACTGCAATCTTACCAGATGGATCTCCAAAAGGAGTTTGCAAATTAATGCATCTCTCTGTGGAGAATATGTGGCTGTGGGAAATCCCAGTACCTCCAATTATACCGATATTCATCTAGAAATTTAAAACTCATGCATTATTTTGACCACCTTTGCATGAAAAATAGATGAACATACATTAATCCGAATATAGAAATACTCGATGCTTACCTTGTGTGATCATAAAAATAATTTCATTTTGAATTCATTATCAAAATCAGGTCATTTTCATTCACTGCTTGTATGATTCATACCACTATCATAATTGACTTTTTGCTGATGAAAAGCTAAATATATCACAAATACAATAAATTTACAAAAGCTAAATATACAACAAATAAATTCAATATAAACAAATAATAAATCATTTTATGGTTGTAAACTTAGCTATAAAATAAGTTTGTCTTACATGTGATGTGTACAAAAATTTTCATGTAAACATTCTAAAAGATGATAATTTTCATCAATAATGGCTGTTACCTAGGAACACGTTTTTATTTACTAAATTAATGACAGCCTGCATTGATCAAATTCAGATGGGCTAGCTAAGTATTAAATAGAGGCACAACAGACAAATGAGTCATTTAATTAACTGTAAGTTGTTATTATTCATATAGAAATGTAAGAGAAGAGCAAAAACTGAGCAGATGCATTTTTGCAAGTTGATACATTAGTATTAAAAATTAAAGATAGAAAATATTACTTCATTGAAGCAATGGGCACCAAAATATTCTATGCTAATTGAGTTTGAAAAGTATGCAATGTAAAGTATGTAAAGTAAAATGTATGCAAAGTAAAATGCTATGCAGTTGAGTTTGAAATATATTCATGGAATGGAATAAAGATGTTGTGCGTTAAATATATTCTAAAATAAAGAGAGACAGTGGAATTTGTTATGCTTAATATTTTTGTTTTGCACTCTTTAGCTCACTTGCTCCTAAGTCAACTAAATACTACCAGAATCACATAACCTAGCTCTAAGAGAGATGTAAAAACTAAAAGGTGATATGTATATATATAAAGAAAGAAGCATAATTGGACCTTCAGAAGAATGACAGACCTAAACCAAAAAAGAGAGCTGTCAGATGTGAGTAGTTTTGAACAATCACCTTCATATCACATTTATCAACATATCTTACAATAATTCTCTATTGAAGAATGGAGAAGAAAGTGGTTTAAGCAAAGACCAATTTTGATTCAAAGTCATGATACAAGAAATGCTTAATCTTACATTAAGGCTAATATCACAGTAAGAAATGTAGAAAGATAAGCCCATGTATCATTATTATTATCATTATTAGTTATTTGTCTAAGAGACCTATAAAGATATATGCATAGAAGTTATTGAAAAGAAATGTATACAGGCTCCTAGATAGCCATGTGGGCAGCATGTTCAACTTCAATGAAAGTGGTCCTGGGTTCAATTCCCGGTGGGAGCCCATGTGCGAAATGACCTCAGCTGTTGAAGCACTTTTCACAGTACTACTACTACTACCAAATGTATACAAACAAAAAAATACAAGAAATACAAAAGAAGAAAGACAGTAAAATACAAATTACAATTTGTATACATGGTGTAGATAGTCGTTAATAGTGTAGAACATCTTTCCTTTCAAGAAATCTTTTACTCTCACTGTAATCTCACTGATTTTGGTCCTGAAGAAACAGATTTGGTTCTATTGTAATTGAAGTGGAGGTTCGATGGAAGTTCAAGGAATATCATCAATTCCGAGTGGGATAATTGTAGTACAGTTAATTTGTTTTGTAGTACTTGGAGTGAATTCTTAAGTTATTTAATATGTTACAGTGAAAAGAACGTAAATGCAGGAAGAATATTGGAAGAATATTAAAACTTTTGAAAATAGGTAGGGATGGATCATTATACTTTTTAAAGATCATAAAGTGGACTTGAGTTCTCTCTCTTGCTCTCTTTTGAGTTTTGAATATAGTGTGGTATAAGGAGTAAGATCCCAAGAAGATGACACTGTAAGTAAATTGTTGTTTAGATTTATGAGAGCTTTTGATAATGTTGAATAAATGAATTCTAAGGAGTCCAAAATAACCTGAGTGAATTGCCCAGAGTATTTAAGCTCTTAGCAAAAAAATTAATTGTGGTTATCAAATGTGATGAAATTAAGGAACTGAGAATAAATGAAGGAGTTAGTCAGACACATGAGTGCAGCTTATTACCACTAATATCCAAACTATAAATTGAGATTGCATTGGAAGAAAGCAAAGAAAACGCAAAGGCAGAATATGAAAAGGTGAAACAATAAGCAGGTACAATTTGGCTGATAATATAGTTTTATTTGCTGAAGAGGAAGAGGACTTGAAGCTCTGCCCTTAATGAGAAGAGTATGAAAAAATATGGCCACAAAATAAATAAAAATAAAACCAAATTGACGGCTTGCAGCCAAAGCAGATATAATTTACTTGTGAAATTATTGATGAACAGACTTATATAAGTTGAGGTATTATGCTATTAACTTAGCATGATTATCATAAATTTCTTTCCTTTACTTACATAAGAATTTGATTTTAAAAGGAATAACCCTAAAAATGGTCAACCAGTTAAAACCTATGGATGAATGCCTCTTATTTGTACCAATGCAACTTAAGAGCATGCAAAGGAAAGTAAGAATCTTCATTATAGTAAAATTATGGTTAAGAATAATTAATATTGCATTTTATTCTATTTCACCCATCTCTAAAACTGAACCTGTAGCAGACCTGTAATTGTATAAGGATAAGAGAGTTTTCTTATGCCCATGAATGCTGTTACTTGTACATGACTATTTCACAGAAATATGTATTTTAATAGGAGATGTATAGAAATACATAACTTTTACATTTTACATATGCATAATCACTTACTTTTATATTTCAAATTATCAAAATATTTATAATAATGGTGTTACTGAAAAATATGAACACAGAAAACCATGTGTATCTGGATCTTACTTGATTGGACTGACTCTGAAGTATGTGTTGTATGGAAATAAATGACTAATAAATTTATTATTGATGTTACTATCAATTAATCACATGCAGTTAGGATTGGACATAGGCATGCAATAAAACACCCTCTTACATCTAGGGAGTCTTTCAGCAGGGTATGGGATGGAGTCTCTTGCCACCAAGCAAATTCCAGCATTCAGACTATGCCAGTAGCATTTTTGCCTCATTTTCACCCTACCTGAGGACCTCTTGGCATGAGTTTGGTAGGCGTGAGTTTTAATCATGTGTGAGGGTGAGATAATTGCACTCATTCACATACAGTAGCAGCTGAAACCTATATTGTACCAGTAAGAAGGTTTGCATGTACACTTTACCTTAAACTGGGCCAGATGCTCTCCCCTAACCTGTTAATTAAATAAAAAGAGAACTCCAAAGTGTTTAATCAGAAAACTATGGATAAGACCCAGAGTCAGGAGCCATGATCAGAATTTCTGACAGGAAGTGAACTTTATTTGTTCATTGTTCTAAGTGCACATGTACATTGATATAGATAAGATGCACTAAAAAGACCTTTCTTTGTAATTGAATTCCATGCAGCACTCCTTTCTCACAAAATCATCAATGACATGATCATAGAGTGTCATCTCTATGCCAATTCGAGGAAGCTCTATGAAGCTATTTAGGACAATTTAGGATCTGCATTCACAGAAGATATAATGTACTCTATGCAGCCATTTTAAAAAAATTAACTGCTTTTAAACTATCCATAAAAATTATTACAGCTTCATAGTATTTTACTTTCAAATTCATCACAGTGAATTTCAGTTCTGCAATCTCATGACGTACCTGTGGATTCATTTCTGAAGCTTGAAAATTTTTATAACTCTAATTGTAGGTTTATGATAAAAATTATGAAACGCCATAAATCAGCAATGTTTTTCATTTAGATATTTCTGTACAGAAATATCTTCCTTCAATTCACAAAGCCAATTTTTTTTCAATGAACAAAGTCTTGCTGACTGGAAACTATTATGGTATACCTATCATTGCTTACATTAAACATTTCTCACATTATAATTTTTTTGTTGTTTAGCTGAAGGATATATTTTCAGGAGGTTCTAAATAATATCAAGAATAATATTATTTCAATTGACCTCTTCGGGAAAAACCAAGATTTAAAGATCAAACATATTGATGGAGTATAGTATAGACATATAGTTGATGGTTTTCAGCCATTACTTGGTGGTATACCTTGATGGTTATTCCATAAGTGAACACTCAATGGGAAATATTTTAATTTTTTAAATGGTGTAGTAAAATTAAAATATTTTTTCTTGTGTGTTCACTTACATGGATGGGGAATAGAAATTTTGCTTAGCTTGCATAGTAACCAAACTAGAAATTCTCTCAATTCTAGTATTCCTTTACATAGAAAAGGCAATTTTCATTATGCAAAACCTCTATGCATTATGCATAGAGGTTGACCATCCAAAAATCTTATTTATTACAATATCATGCATTTCTCTGCAACTACAGTTTCCAGAAATTATCATAATTTGCTAGCTTAAATTTGTTCATAACCACACAGAAAGTTACTACATTTATATGTATTATTTTATATTTACCTTCTTAATTTTTGAATAGAGAAGAGTATTCATTTGGAGTCACATAACATGAAAATATTTAAAGGCATAAAGTAACGTTGTTGATTGACACAGCCAGAAATTTAATTGGTTTATTTATACGTATATTAATCTTATTTAATAATGAAGATTCTCTGTATTCAAACATTATGTACACCTGCATTCAAAACATAATTACAGAATATTTAGAACAGCAATTAATGTCAGAATGATTTTAAAACGCACACTTGATTAAACTAGACTGTTATCATCACTATTAGATTGAGAATAGATTATTTTAATTCATTTTAATAGTTGAGAAAAGCTCTTTTACATGAAGTGACTCTTTAAGCAACTCATTTGTGGGTAGTTGGGCTTGGGTTTCGGTGGTTTCCTGTAAGAAAAAACAAGAGCTTCAAATAACCATTTTAATGCATTCTTTGAGACAAATTTAATTTGAGATCAAACGTAGCCATGAAAATTTCAGCTATTCAGATGACCATTATTGTGATGTCCATGCTTATAAGAGGACCATCATCTTCGAGTCCAAATTAATCTAAAATTATATTTGACTAAAGGTCTTTTAACACGTGAACTTTAATAAGAAAAATTGCAACAAATTTCATCAGAAAGTCTAAATAAAAAAGCAGAAAATATTATTAACACATCAGTATAGCACCAAGTTATTTCCCCAAACCAGTTTGGTAGGGTTGGAAAGCAAAAGATTTTTTGGAAGATGAAAAAATGGTGCTCTATCCTTGTTATGTATTCTTTACTGGAAAATGAAGCCCAATAGTTAATAAATTTTAATTCTGATAATTTGGAATGAGAATCAATTAATATTTACATCAATCAATATTTTTGTCTTCTTTGACCTACTAATAAGAAAGAGAATATCAGCATCTCAATTTAAGGTTTGCACCATAGGAATTAAGCTTAGGCAAATTTACACATTAAAATTCCTTTATAGATAATGACGATGTATACTTCCTGTGTATTAAATTGAGGGAGCAAAATGGTTAACTTAAAAATTTGGTTAACTGCTTGATAATTTATTGTCCTCCTCCTATTTTAATTTCTTAAAGCTTTGAATCTCCAATTTTACTCATGTCTTTATGTTATTTTTCAAATTTATGTTCTATTTTATCTCTGGAAATGCCTAGATATTTTATGAGTCAAATATCTTCATTTTCATATGTCTTTTCTATACCTACTTTACAATTTATTATGTTTTCTTATTGACAACTTAAATGGATGATTGTTTCAACTTATGTATGCTTATTTATTTTGTGAGTTATCATAAATCATGTATTATCAATATGCAATTGGGATCTGCACGTAAATATATTATTATTATTATTATAGTAAAATGATTACTCGCATGCTAAACATAATTTAAGTAACATACAGCTATCCGCCAAATACACCTGACAATGAGTGAAAATCGCAGTCTGACTTACAAACTAGCATTTTCTCTTCTCCAATCGGCTGAAGCGATGTCAGCTAAAGAATTCTTCAAAAGGCTTTTTAAGTTTTCTATATTCCGCTGGAATATAGACAGAATGACTTCGATATTTCTTTTAGGTGAATCAAACAAGGGATCAAAGTCCGTTACCGTCGCAACAGTGACGTAATGCATCCCCAATTCACGAGCAAGGTTTACCTGCATACGTAAAGAAATATAAACCAAATTAATTAACTGAACAACTAGATAAACACAGAAATGTATACATCAATAGGAATAACTAAATCGCAAATAATAAAAAAATCCTAAGATAGGAGATGTTTAATGTAACACAATTTTAGGCCAAATCATCATCAATCAAGAGCTTCTGAGATATATACCGACGTACCTTTCAGATAATATTAGTTATATTTAGCAAGGAATTGGTAAAGGGTGATTTTACACGTCCCCATCGTCCGCATGACTGCGAACGATGCCGCCACGCGGACGAAATCGCAACGTCCTTGCCCACAAAGTCTCCCGAATGGAAGAATAGACTTACCGGGACCGGGAACCCGTCCCCGGTCCCGTCGGACTTTTTTCAAGTCTATTCTTCCTTGGGAATTCTCTTGGGTGCACGCCCTAACGTGCAAGACCACCCATTACCTATTCCTTCTCCCGAATTGCTTGAGAGAATGTTCCGGCTAGATAGCTCAACGGACAGAGGACCCGACCGGCAATCGGGAGACCCGGATTCGGTTCCGGGTCCCGTCAGACTTTTTTCAAGTCTATTCTTCCTTGGGAGTTATATTTAATTTGGTAAATTATAATACAAAGGCTTCAAATTTATTCAATATATTTCTTAGGGCTTCAAGGCTTCAAATTTATTCAACAAGCCGAAAACCTCTTCATTTATTATTATTTCATTTCATTTGTAATAGAGTGTTCAGATAAAAAAATGGTACCTCAGGAACTGTGGTGAAGTTCAAAATATCTGCACCAAAGCTGGCGTATAATCTACTTTCAGCCGAAGAAGGGAATCTAGGACCTTCCACTGTGATCACCACTCCTCCAAGATGGCAATGAATTCCTAGATTATCAGCCTTTAGTTTCAAAATACGAGACATTCCTTCACTGAAAGGTTTGCATCCTTTCGTTGGCAGTAATATCTCATCGCGGGAATACGGCCGCTCTCTGTGGAAGGTGTTATCCCTATTTTCAGTGCTATGGACGGATTGCAAATCACAGAAGAATTAGAAGGGACTCCCTTAAAGTTTGGTAACTATCCTTAGGGAAAATTTGATTGATCTAAACTATTAATTATTTACTAGTAATAAAATAAGATAAGATGCCATCATTAAGGAAAGAAAGAAGTTTACAACTAAGATGAAGCTATCGAGTTTTCTACGAATCACATTTGATTACCAATCGATGAAAGAATCAATTATCACAAAATCTCCTGGTTTCATGGCTTTGTTCAAGGACAATACAGCGGTGGTTGCAATTATATGTGTACACCCCAAATTCTTTAAAGCACACATCATAGACTTGTAAGGAACTTTTGAAGGGGAATACTCGTGGAAGAATCCATGTCTGGAATACAATGCTACATTAAACGCCTGAGAGTTGCTCTGATGTTTTAAATCGTAATATGATATTATACTCGATAGATATCTTTAATAATTTATAATAAGAAGATTTAACAGATCGTTAAGCACTAATTGTATGAGCTCTTGTAGTAACAAAGGATTCATTTCGGAGGAATTCTTATTAGCACAGAAAAGTTTAGACCGAAGATTACGGTATCAGTAACGGAAAATTTAAAATTTTTGTTCTTATTTGGACTATTTATAATTAAGTTGGATCTTCAGTTAACGTTGACAAACCTTTACCTAGGCATATATAAAATTCGAACACGGTCGTAATATCCAAATAGAATGTTGTCGTAGATAGTATGGGACTCCTTTGTACAAACCGACTTAACATTTTTTAAAAAATCTATATTATTCAGCCCAGATCCACCTATGATGCCAATCTGATGTTGTAGATTTTATTCAAAAGAAAAATCAAAGAAAATTAAACATTGATCACGTATAATAACCAATAATTTTGCCCTACATTATATTATTTTTCTATTACTTACCTGGACTTTGTTTACCATAGTAAGTCCGATGTTCAATGTAATAGAAATACTTTGATAAAATTAAGTTCTGTTTACTCCATGAAAACGTGTTGTTATAACGACATTAATGTAAACATAAGGAGGGATGGGAGATACTATAGGTTTTAGTGCAATTATTATAAACATAATATCTTCAAAAAATCAATAAAATATAATATCCAGCCCCGTTAAAAGTTCGCTAGAGTTTTTGAGCAATAAATTTGCAAGTTTTCGTCAGAGAGATATCACTTATACTATGATATAGTTAAATCACTCTAAATACCTTACGTACTCACAAGAAAATGAATAAAGGATATTGGATAAGAAGAAGGGGAAGAAGAGAATGATATTGAGAAATACCCTGATGAAAGAAGGAGGTAATAATTTGCTAAAGGTTCTATTCTAAAGTAAACTATCTCTATTTGTCACGAGTTTCAGGCTGCTTCACACCGTTCCTGCATTAAGCTCTTCAATCCCTCACAAAGTTGTAAGACTCTTCTCTCTACTCAGTCATCTAACTCTAAATAGCGCCTCCTATTCCTTGCCATCTATCACCCATCCTTTCCATTTCTTTCATATGTCCTTGCTGTCCAGTTACCGTGCTCATGGAAATAACATTAATTCAACTAAACCAGTAGTATATTTCGTTCGATCTAAGTCTTGCTATTTTACAATTACGAGGTACATATTTTGTCGACGTAAATATAATTGAGTATATTTTCAATCCATTTTCCTCCCGAAAGAAATCAATAAAATATAATATACAGCCCCGTTAAAACTTCGCTAGAGTTTTTGAGCAATAAATTTGCAAGTTTTCGTCAGAGAGATGTCACTTATACTATGATATAGTTAAATCACTCTAAATACCTTACGTACTCACAAGAAAATGAAGGAAGAACATATTGCATTGTTGTGAACGTATTGCATTGCAATAGGTATTCATTCTTATATCCAGATCGGACCTCATACGGTTTATCACTAGGCCTACTTCATGCAAGTCTTATATGCTGTTTTTTTAAGCAATTAGTATTAGATACTGTTTATAGCTAGGATGTAGTGACACTGTACCGAAGCTTGTATGTATGTACACAATGGATCACCAAAAATTCTTGGTTATATTGGAGAATTCTAATAAAATTATTTCTACGTCAATTAACATATTGAAATATTTTTCTTACAATGACCTTTGCTTATTAATAAAAAAGATATTTTCTTCTACGTAACTCAATTTGCAATATATGAGAGGATTTTTTCGCTAAATATAATCGTGTAAATTTTCTTTGTAAATATAGAGAAATATTCGAAAACTCAACGATCATGACTGGAGTAGGAATTTTTTTCCGTTCATGTCCCGAATTTTTCGCGCCCGACAAAGCCAATAACTTTGATTTAAACTATTATTTAGAACTCAAGTAAAACAAATTAACGATGTTTAAGAATTCGTGTGCGCTAAAATTTTCGACGATGTTAACACGGAAATGGAGAGAAATGGCCACAGCGAAGGACCTCCACACACGACAAATAAATGAATGTAATTAAAGGAAGGTATTAGACACGCTATTATCACTCGAACAACTCGATGTGATCCGAAATTATCGATATCTTTAAGTTTGATGGCCTAGGTTCCTCGGTCGGGAACTTCCTTGCGCGCTCTAATACCAGTACATGGCATTTTATTCAGCGACCCACCCACTACTCATCCACGTCCCCTCTCTCCATAAACTTTGACTGCTTCGGATGGGGTCAGCCTCCAAATTGAAATTCCTCGGATGGAACGGCAGGCGGGCGACTGCTGGCCAGCGATACGGCCCCTAAAACTTCCTCCTCACACCTCCATTCATTCTTCAATCCCCTCTTCAAGGGACCATTTTTTTAACCAAAGCCCTAGTAATCCTACTCCGCCTCCCACTTTACCCTCTGCTAAACGTATAATCCCTTCCGAAATCGTGCTTCATTTGTCGTCATTTCCCGAGCCCGTGTGCGGCACGCGTCTGCCGCCTCTTTTGCCTGCATTCGTCTTTTGTCCGTGCTCATTCGTGACGAAAGAGATGAGTGCATGTTGAAGGCGTCATCTGAAGAGGGGTCACGTGGATGAGAAGGAAGCTTATTCTCCTCCGATGCCTTCTGACGAACGAAAAAATGCATATCGTGGGGTTTTAGCTGCCGGGACAGGCGTTAACGAAACCGAGGACATAAAAGGCTGATATGAAACGGGCGCCAAAAATGCTTTTTTTTTCTATCAAAACGAAACGCATGAATGCTCCTCGGGATTTAAAAAGGATGGAGTATTTTGAGCGTTTTTTCGGTCTGTTATCCTCTCGTGACATCCCTGGGAGGATGTTTCGTTTCAGGGAGTGGTTTAGAATGAGATGGGATGAAAAGGTTCTTTCGGAATGATGCTCTTTCGGCGCGAAATATAACAGTCATAAACCAATGGTAGATGACTTACTACGTACTAGGTTTTAGAGCGGCGAACATCTCAATTGATCCTGTGCCATGCGGAAAAGTTAAGCGAACCATTTTCGAGTGCTTGCTGTCGTATATTCAAACTTGGGGTCCTATAATGATCCATCTTCACAGAAGTCAGTAAGTCAGCTGGAGCCAAATTTTCGGTTTCAGTAAAACCCAATCCATCAATATGTAAGCCAGAGCTGGCTGGGCGTAGTTAAAGACGAAGTTACCCATAATTACCTATGACTTACAATAGCGTAAAGATTGTTTGATTAATTTTTCTACATAGAAGATTCAGAAAATTATTTTACGTATTTTTACCAGATTATTATTACGAGAGAACAGAACTGAAATAAATAGTTTGTTCCTCAAAGGTGAGCAAAAGGATATGCTAAGCTGATTCCTAGGCGATTTTAAATGGAGACATATGCCATTAAAATAATATATTCATATTATTGTATATGTATACGGACTTTTTATTTTTGTTCACTTTACTGGTGGTTTATACTACTTATAGTTGGGAGTGTTTATCAATATTTGCAGGAGTTATAATGTATGAGCACTAGTACGAATTATATTTAAAAGTAGGGGCATAGAAAGTATTTTTCAAAGGGGGTTCGGCGTCATGAATTAAATGCAAAATAATCTAAAATCAAGGGGTAGCCAAAGAAAATAATTTAGCCCAAATGCTAAAAAATGGAGATAGATGGATGCTTCGTAGTCTTTTGATAATCTTTTAACAAAGCAAGACGTCACAGGAAGTGCGTGCTTTATTTATCGTAACCTATCGGCACACTGGAGAATAACTATGAAAACGTGAATGGCTGCATATGAAAAGGACGATTGACATGGGAAAAACTGAATTATAGCTTTAATGGATATTGTTAAAGTAACTTTACTCTGCGATGTCTTCTTTGCGATGATTAATTTTAGATCGCAACCTAATGCGCACTCGAGTCTTAGACGTACATGATCTTTGGCAGGTGACAAAGATTGTGCGTCCTAAATTCGAGAATATACGATATAAAAAAATTGTAATTATCTCGAAATATTTATATAATGAAAGAAGAGAAGTTTAGGGAAGGGAGAATACAGAAGTTATCAATGATGCAAAGATCAAAAAACTTTGAAAGCCGCTGCTCTAAGAGATTAAGCGGATGGAAAATACTGTTAATATGCTAGAGGCTATACAGTTTACAGCTCGGCCATGCACCAGTAGCGGTGTCAACTCGCCCGCTGTGATCTGTCCCATGACTCTTGGTCCATATCAACTCACTGATTCCAACCCTTCTCCTCAAAGCATGCTTCCTTCGAAGACTCCTCTTCCATAAAATTGATTCTCCTGAGGAGTTTTAGGCTTCTCCAATTCTCGGAAGACTAACGATAGTCCTTTATGAAAGGACCCTTCCCAGACCGGATTTACCAACTGCCTTCTTCCATCCCTTGCCTCTCATCACCGTGATGCTGACTGTTAGATACCCAGATACCTGGCGTAGGACTTATGCTCAAATATGATTATTAAGGAAATGATAATGAAATGTTTAGACATGCTCCATTCTTATGTTAGCTGGATCAGAAACTCTAATTTACAAAAACCAAAAATTTCGATGTTAATTTTAGAGATTTACTTACATATTATAGATTCGTTAATTATACAAGGCTTAAAGTATGGAAAATATAGTGATGTAACTAGAAATATTTTAAACGATCAAATGTATAATTTCCATAAAGAAGTCTTGTCTTTAAGTTCTAAGCTTAAGGCAGGTTCCGTGATTTCCAGTAAACTCCTTTCTGCTGAAGGCCCTTACTAGCACTTCATACTGCCTTACGTTTTTCCTTGATAATTCAAGTCGAAAATAGCAAATAGTGGATGGAATATATGTTAAAAATTTAACCACTGGACACACTCACATATCATTGCAGTATAAAAGTAAAACTAACAGTTTCCGATGAATTGTATCAATTTCAAAGTACAGAAAGTCGCATCGTCTCCGAACCGCGAAGTCTGGAGGTTTAGAACTTGGACACCCCTGCCTTAGGGTAATAAGTGGAAAATGTCTGAAGTAACGTCCCAATCTCGTTTCCCATCTTCCACTTCCATGGACTGATATGAGTCTCAATTCTAGAGCATTGCTTCATCAAGAGGTGGATTCCTACATAAGCGGATCCACTCTTCAATTTTAGAGGGGAGAGACTTCAGATTGATGGAGTATCATTCGATAAACTATTCTACAAGATGGATGGAAAGTTTCAAAACGCTCCATTCTTCCATAGCTTAGAATAAGTTTTGAAATACATTGGGGCTGTTTTCGGAATCTTCGAAGGAGCGTAATTACCCCCTTCACTTCCCCTCGAATCCGCTCATGGATCGTTGTTCCTTGACACTTTTATCACTCAGACTCGATCTTTTCACTCCAACTGCCGTAACCGACTCTCCTTCTCCCTAAGAAAGAGAGTTTAACTTTTGGAGGTGGATTTTTATCGGATACAATCGGCTCTTTCAAGGAGAAGTGAGCCATTAGGATTGGATCAATCCAAAATCCTTTGCCACCTCAAATCCAGGAAGGCTAAGACGATTTAAATTGAAATTCGGAAAGTTATGCATAATCTCGGAAAATTGGCATCTGCTGATCATTCTAATGAAGAGGATAAATACTAAGCAAAATTAATGGAGGGATAAGCCATTCATTCATCTCAGAACTCTTCCGCTTCTAAGAATGTATGGAAATTTATTGACTCATTAAGGTAATTCTAAAGAGTTCTATTGATAAATTTTTATAGGTTTAAGATGGAATTGTCAACGAAATTCATTGGTTCATGATGAATAGTTTCACATCATGTAGAATACACAAGCATGGTAAAAATACCGCTTAGCTAGGCGCTAATAAGGTGAATTTTTCCCGTCCCCATATGCACTGCAACCCGCTTCAGTCGACCGTTGGTCTCTTTTTTCCCATCATCACTTTCCTCTTCTGCGCCATTTTTATAACACCCATAATTTTCTATCCAGTAAAAGATTGTGTACTAGAATTATGCATTTTAGTACGCCCAAAAGGGTTACGTATGTAGATATACGCATAATTTAATATGAATAATTGTAATTATATGTATGTATGTATTAATAATTGTGTATGTATGTATGTATTAATTATATGTATGAATAATTGTAAATATAAAAGTAATTCATTTTCTTATGTAAAGAGGGGGGGTTACTTTGTTCAAAAAAACAAGCCGTGGCAACGCGTAATGTATGAAGAAATGAGAACTAAAGTAGACGTTATATGCATTTTAGAGTACAAAATGTACGAAAATTATAAAGTTACTATGAGTACCTATATATCTAATCTTGCGCCATTAAAAGAAACCAATGCGTAACCATTTAAAGAATTGCTATATTAAAACACAACCTATGCTAACACGTAATATACGACAAAATTAAACAAAGTAAGAGAAATATTTCGGGTTTAATACATTTTAGATTGCGTAATAAAGATTACCATTCGAAATCTAGAGTAATATTTATAAATTTACACAATATATTAATAATAGTATAGTGTATTAATAATAATTGTGAAATGAGTATAATAATGTATTTGAGTGTATATAAAATGTATATATTTTATGTATATATACTATATATTAAAAATTAATAAAATAATTAACAATATAACGGTGTATGTATATATATACAAATTATGTATGGTAATACATATATGAGGAAAGGTGACAAAATGAGAACGAAATTAATGGTTTCATGAAATTTATAGTACGACATAAAGGTCAATGTTGAAATATATATTTAAAAATTATAAATATAAATTTATTTTCGCGTATTTAAAATAAAAAAGCATAACCACCTAAATAACTGTTTTATTAAAGCAAGTAAACTGCAGAAAATTCTTATCTTCTTCTTACGAAGCTTCTTAGAAATTTAAAATTTTCCGGGAAAAATTTTTTCCATAAACAGGATTCGAACCACTGAGGATAAACTTTCGGATTAATCTTTGGAAAAGTTGGAAATTTGGAAATATGAACCAGTCACTCTAACCACTCGGCCATTCTGGTAACGAAGAAATAACACGCTTATAGTGTAACAAAAATGCTGATTAAGTTAAGTTAATTGCATGCCAGGTAATGAACACAATGACATTAAATATTATTATACTTTGAAAATCATAAATTAGCAATATATATTCGCAAATAGTATAGCCTATACTCTAGGAGCTTTAAATTTGTATTTCTTGATTTTAAATTTAATAAACAGCATTAAAGTTTGTTGGTTACCTTATAACTTAGGTTTTTAGGTATGTCTCATATATTGTGATTAATAAAATTTTATCAAGTTATTTTTAGACTCCGTTCATATTTATAGCATCAGTTTTTATCACGAAGGTTATTTAAAGTTTGAGAGGGATTATGTTTATTTTTGAAAATCAAGGTGGACCATATATTTATGGATATTTCATAAGTTAAATTTAGTCCCGTCATTTTTGACGGGGGAATTTACAAGTACTCTTACAATCTTTATTTGTAATTTCTATAATCTTTTGTAAGTATTCGTATCTAAAAATCAAATGAATTTTTGCATAAATATTTCAATCATCTAATTATCAGTGATTACTCCTCACAAGGCAAGCAAAAAAGGCTCAATATATTCATTTAATATTTGTATTAAATTCGAACCATTAATTACATACCAAGAATAATCTCTAACTAAATATTAGTGTTTCTATTTCATACTTTTAAACCTGAAATTTCATTGCTGAAGCTTGAAAATTTCGCACATTTTTCCCATTCATATACTACTCGATTTTTGCCTAGTGTACTTACATAATGTAGCAATTGTTTGCGATCGAAGGCCTGAACAATGGCACTTACTTTTAAATGAGTTAGCTATGTGTTCTTCTTTATTAACTTCAGAGTTTCAAATAGAAGATTTCAGCTTCTAATAAAAGAAAAAATGTTCCAATTTGGTTTTTGAAAAAAATTATAATAACCGAATATAACGATACGATTTTGTTAGTAACTCCTTGTTATAAAAATTTCAAAAAATATATTATGTTTATTTGTAAATGGGTGGTCTGAGAAGTTTCCGACATTTCGCCATTTCTCGACATGTTTTCTGAAAAATTTCTGAAGATTTCTGAAAAATTTGGGGTCGGAAACTTTTCAGACCACCCTCGTATATGGTTATGCATAAAGATTTACGAATATATTAATTAAAAGCGTTCGACTTTTTTCTTTTCGTTAGGCATAAGGCGGCATCTTAGTTATACAAGACTCTCAGTAATCCATTGCTGCACAACTCTTTTTACAGTCATTCTCGTTGGAAGATTAAATTTCGAAATTTCGATTGCCCGTAAATTTTAACGTCTTAATTCGGTTATGAAGAGATCTGTTATCATTCATTCCGTTCTGTGAGCCCGCGATTTCATTTACGGAAGTCATAAAGTTCCGTCTTAATCCCAGAGGAACGCCACACCCGTCCATATCGACGAATTAAGTAACACAATGAGTCAATCGCATTTTCGCTCCCAACCCTTTTCACCCGTCCCTTTTTTCCGACCGCAGAATCTCCTCTAAAACCCCGGAGTAACATTCCCATCCCGTAGCGTAATCTTCCTTTTCCGTTCGCTCCAACGCTTTCCCAATATCCACCTTTTAACAGAAGCCGAGAAGTCACCGTTCTCCCTCGGAGAAGTCCCATTTACCCCGTCATACTCCGCCCCCGATGGGAAAGAGGGCTTAACGCGAGATTTCAGGAGAAGCCTGGAATCCCTTGGGGACCGAAAGTGGCTCATCCCTGTTCATTCCAACTCTCATTATGGCTGGATGCCGTGGGGATTGAGAGAGGGCTCTTATCTGTCGCCAGCCAAGTGGCTCCACAGCCAACTCCTACGGAACGGAAGCAAATCACAGCGTATAAGGTGGATGGGGTGATGTGCACAGGATGCTGGGTACGGAGGAAGGGTTTCCATGCATAGTTGCCAATTTTGCGATTCTGCCGCTGAATCTATCGAATTTTTCCTTCTCTGAATTATTTTTTAGATACATCGACATCTTACACTCTATCTTGCATGATCTGCTACACAGTTTCTCTTTTATTTACTCGTAACGTACGTCTTATTTAGAAATTAAAATATTATAATAGTATAAAAGCTAAAAATTCATAACTAATTCATGTAATATCTAAACAAATATTGATAAGACTGCTTTTAAAAGATAATTCAAAATTATTAAATTTTTGAGTGACAACTCTTCTAATATTGTCTAAGCGATGAGTCACCTACTAAACGTAATAAATTCTGTGAAGGAGAAAAATGATTTTCTGAGTATGAGGAAGAGAGTTCTCTAAAATTGTAGAAGAAATTATGGTAAAAATCGTTTATACGCTTGAATTAAAAATTCCGAATCCCATGAGTTATTCAAAGCAATGAAGTAACCCCTTAAAAAGCAATGTTTTCGAAAAAGAAGTCCATAAAATGATTGTTTAGGTAACCCTTCTTAGGTATTCCAAACTTTATTGCGGGATATGAATACATTGATACGATGGTTGACGAGTAACTTCCCTCAAACATTCAGAGATGACTAAGTAGTTACTGCCAACACTTACCATCAAAAGAAACTGCTGGTAATTTTAAGCAATGAATTTTTGGTAGCGTTGAAGCGTAACTAGGAAACTAATAAAAAATGGGATATTTTGCCCGACGAATAATATTTTAACACAAGAGTTGCTTCGACAAATTTATAAGCATTATCAAGAAACTTCTTGACATAGGTTAGAGAACTTAAGAAGAAAGCAGGTTAAAATTTAGGCAAAAGCTGCTCGATAACTTCTTAGATGCTACGTTCTAGGAAGATATAATAGATATTATGCGTCCGCCCTGTAGCATAGGCTGATTTTACTCTTAGAGGAAAATTAGGAAAATAGATGCTGGAAATAACTGTCTCAAAGACTCCTTATAGCGGACGACAAGGGGCAGTAACGATTTGCAGCAATGGTTGTGTTACATGCATTTCTTTAACCTTCTACAACAAACAGAAAGGAAAAGGCACATCCATAGAAGTAGACGTAGTTTGTTCCGATAATACTTAGAGTTTTCTATATTCAAAAAATATATTTGTGGCTCTTGGATAATTAAATTATTCCGAAGAAAATGTTTGGATCTTCCGCCTCATAAGTCCGCCGACCCGGTTTCACTCATTTTGAGTACATAATTAGCGAGTATAGCCCGAAGCCTACAGTATTTCATCGTGCAGGAAAAAAACTCACGCCAGAAGAACCAACAAAACTTATTTAACAGATAAAAATGTACCGGCGCGTTAAACAATGCCTAAACTCGTGATCAGGAGCGCTTCGAAAAAAAGGAACACCTTTTTAATCCGATATGAAAAATTTAATGAGGATCCCCCGCCAGGGAAGGTGTGAGCCAAGTATTTTTTGCCCCGGGAATCGGTATTCGGGGCCTCCGTTATGGGGTGTGGTCCAAGAAGGAGGAGATGGTGGAATGAGTTGGCTCGCGCCCGGCAGGTGAGATCCCACTGCCCAAACAGATACTCATCTACCTATTGGAGCCGCCGGCTTGTTTTTTACCCGTCCTCCCTCTCCTCTCTATCAACAATGAGATTCGATCATTTGAATAACCCTTCGCCTTCACAATCGTATTCGCAAAAAAATTGCGATTTTCGTCCGTGAGTTTTTCTTCTGCTTGAGGCTTTTGAGGTTTCACCCTCTCCATCCTGCCTTTCTCATTTCTAAAGTTTTATTTTATCAGAGTTTGATGTTGGGTGCAGAAATGACATCTCTAGTGTTCTGGCTTCCGCTGGTTAATAACATGCAATAGTCTTCATCCTCTTGGACGATTCGTGAGTCCGAAATTTCCGACTCAATGCCCTTTCCATTACTTCTCAATAATCAACCTAATCTTTTATATATTCTACAACTCTTGTCTTTGTATTCTTCTTTGTATCTTCCCTCGCATTCTACCTTCGATTGCTTTCATTAGCAATCCATCCTCTCTCGTTAATCATTTATTTCTTCCTTTTTTGTAAGGGCTTCAAGAGGCCATTAAATATCATTAAGTTCCTTTTAAATGATTCAGAGCTCTGATTTAATAACCGTTTCACTCTTACTTCTATACCGAGAACATCCGGCTCTCATTAGAGATAAAGGTCGCGTACGTTTCGTTTCGGTGTTTAAATTAAGCGATTGAATTTAAATTGAGTTATTTCTTTCTCCGTTTCTCTCCGATTTTAATAACTGCCACGTTGGAGTGGTTTAAACAACATCTCATTGAAAACTGAAACATCTTACGCGGGATACGGATGTTGAATAGAATTCTCTTATGTGAAGGGTTTTAATTGATTTTACCCGCTTCAAAATAATAGACGATCAAAAACCTCTTAAATTTTTCGATCTTATACGACCAAATGCGACATTTTTAATCATGATCCATCTAAAATGACGCTTCTGCGATAGACACAGACGATTACTGAGATAAAATGAGAAACTGAAAGGGTTTTGGGCTGATTAGAATGGGAACCAGAAACAAGGGAAAATTATTTTATAACAGTCTAATCAGAGACTGACCTCTTTCTAAATAAGCTATAAAGAAACATTTAAAAATGACTACCATATAAGGGATGAAGGGTAGCCTTGATATAGGTTTTGGAATTGGTATAATGTATTTCAGTAATTAATCGTGAAATTCCGCGCTTAATTGCATCATTTTCATCCGTTAATTAATTTAATTAACTAATGAGGAGATGGAATATGTCGCTCGTTAAGATCGGCGCCTAGAAAAAAGACTGATAAACAGAGTTAAAAAGTGACCGCTTCTTCAATTAAGGTTTTCGAAAGCTGACTGTCATTATGATGTTGTAGAAAATTTGCACCGAAACTAGAAGATTATAATTAGACTCCGGGTCACATCTGGCTCTTCCCTTAAATTAATTACCTCTTTCGAAGCTATAGAATGTGGTTAAAAGGTAATTAATATTGTTAAAAGTGCTTCGACAGCTGAGATCATTTCGAACTTAGGTTCCCACCGGGAATCGAACCCATGACCGCTTTTGCCAAAATCGAACGCACCATCCACATGGCTATCTAGGAGCCCAGCTGTGGAATATGATTCATAGTAATTATAAACATCATAACTTATTAAAAATGTGTTACTCATATCATAGCGCGGAGACCGTGTACTCTATCAATTGAAAAAGTGAGGTTGGCAAAGAAATAATGGCAAATTATGCAGATTTTAGCAATTAAGGTCTATTTAATGTTTTTATTGACTTCAAAGTATCTTTCTTTTTTATATATTCGAAATCCAGCCGAGATTTCTTTCCACGACTCTTAACTACCACTATGAGTAGATTCAAGAGGTTCACCAGTGTCAATGGCAAGGTACTGGATGAAAATGATTGATGGAAAGTTGAATGGTTGTTGATGGAAAGAAGGTTAAATATGAATATACTATAAAGAGAAAATTTATGGTGTTCCAGGCTAAATTAATGGCCAGGATGCGAAACAATAAGTATCAGAAAGTCTATATCACCGAGAGAAGAGAATAAATATTAGCGGTACAAGGAACCAAAGCAAAAAGGAATCCCAATCTGACAGAAATACAGAACTGATGCAGGATTGAGGATAAAATAAAGTACAACATATGAAGAACAATATATGTACACTTATAACACTGGTTCGGGAGTTTCGTTCTGTCTAAGTTTTAATCCCACCTAACTTCTCATCTTGACTAGTAAGCATCATTAGAGGGCTACTAGTAGCTAACAGAGAAGTCGTTGAGGTTCATTCTGGGATGAATAATTTACGGACTTTCTCCGAATTTATTTAGCAATTGCAAGCCAGTCCACAATGCCCTTTCTTCTAAACCCTACCTGCGTTATGGAGCAATTTCGCATGTATATATCATTATCATTCAATCTCCAAAAGCTTTCCAAACTCCTTCCTTCACCGTTTCGTTGGAATTCCAAAAATAAAATCTGCCGGCGCCATGTTTCATATCTCGTGGAGAGTAGCCATTCGATCCACCTTTTCAGGGAAATAAAAGACCCAGAGCAACTTTTCGATTCATTTCATCTCGCCATTCTTCATTTTTTGCCTCCTTTACGTAACAGAAGAGGTGATCGATCAAAAAAAAAACTTTTCCCCGCGAAAGAAACGAATCGAAGCGAGACACACGGGGACCCTTTGTTGGGAGAAAAAACGCACCACCTATCGGAGAGAGAAAAAAGTCAATCGGGCATCCCGCCATTTGAATCCACGACCCCTTTTCATCTTCGGTTGCAATCAGAAGTGGTTGGCGTCGTGTTTACGCGATAAAAAAGGGATAAGAGTGGAAGGGAGATCATCGAGTCTCGTCTGGAATCGAAAAGTCTATTCATTCCGAAATGTCCGAAGGGAGTCGTATATATCGCGGAGTGTTTTTGTGTGTGTGTGGCAGATGCGAGGGCACGAAGGCATGACTTCCAATGGGACACTGGGTTCAGAGGGGAGGGGTAAATGGACAAGGCAAGGAAAGGAAAAATTATGAATGCAGAAATGGGATCCAGATGAGATAAAGAGGGAAAATCATGGAGAGAAGGAAATGGGGAAACTATAGACCGGTAAGAAAATCGCAATACCTGTGGAGTGATAAAAAAAACCCTTCTCCGTAGTGCTAAGTACAGTTGTTTCCCGGTTTATGGGTAATTCTGTAAAATAATTATTTGGCGAGCAAAAGACGGAAGAAAACTTCTCGTTTTCCGCTTTATTTTTGATTTCACGGGCTACTTTTGCTACTCTTTCTGAATGACAAGTTCCCAAAAGGTGACTTATTTTTCTCGACAACTGTAAGCTACGAAATTTTTTCAAAAACCTAATTTCCCTTTTACGTTAATTATTCGTAATAATATCCATAAAATGTAAGGTGGAAAAGAAGTCAATCGAGTCGATGAGAATGACATTTACTTAACTGAATTCAACTTAACTTTGGAAACAAACGATATCTGGAGTAAACTAAATATGCAGAGATATACTATACATTAGCCTGGAAAAGGCCTAGTCATGCCTAGGCTGACCAAATCCCAGAAGTCGAAAACGGAGCATTTTCCGACAGCTAAACGAGGGAAGACGAGAATAATTATGCATAATATTTTCTAAGATTGTTTATAGTAGTTATAAGACCAGTTTTTAGACATATTTTGACTTTTTCGGTCATATTTTAGATCGTAATTTTATCATGGACAATAGCTAATCTGCATCGAATTTAATACATCCGTCTTACTTTATTCGAAAGCTCCTATAGATAATATCGTGACAAATATGTAACGGATTATAACTTCGAAAGATTCAGAACAGAAGAAAAACTTACTGAAACATCTAACTAAAAAATTGAGGCGTAAAAATTGTTTATATTTTTTAATAAGAGAAACTTGGCGGTATTCAAAACGAAAAAATAAACATTTCCTACGAAAACAACGGGACGGAGAAATTTGGAAAAGTGTCCCGGAGTAAACAGGACGCATGGTCAGTAAGGTCATGCCTCGATGTATTTGCTGTCAAACAGATAATAGGCGACTGAGGTTCATTACGAGCAAGGAGGTTAAGCAATAGCTAATAAATTGGGTTCGAAAGAGAAGGGGGATCGGAGATTCAGAGGGAAACGTAATGCGAAGGGATGGCAAAGAAAAAAGAACGAATGCAGTCGTCGAGGGAGTTGTTTCCAGAGAGATAATGTAGCACTCACGGTTAGGAGGGTGACAATGGAAAAGTAATGGGATAAAGGTCGCGTCGGAAATAGTTATATGAGCGCAGACATTGAAATGTGACCAACAGTTGGGAAGATAAGCGTCAGGCATAGGGTAATAAATGGGAATTGGGGTGTGGGAACAATGTTTCAAGGGACGTAATATAAGTGGAATAAGGAGATTATGACAAGATAAACGGCTCTTAATAGGACCTTAAGTAATCTGTCTCAGATCAGGTGTAAATATGGAATATGCGCCATGATGATAGAATTATTGAGGATAACAAGTATGCGCCTACTTTCCCCCTCAAACAAAAAAGTGGAAGAAAAAGGGGATTGTGTATATCTTAAAATTAGGAAGGTCTTGCGAGCTCTTGCTCAACCCTTTTTACTTGAGAATTTCTATGATCCAAAGAGTCAAAGAAAAAGGTCAGTTTTAGCCTAAAGAAGTAACACGTACAACATAAAATGTATAATTTATAATTGCTTCTTATAATTGACTGTACGAGTATATAAATATATTAGTTAATTGTAAGAAACATTCATCATACAGATTTTAAGAAAGTTAGATAATAACACACTAATTCGAGAAAACTAAAACAACTCCAGAACAATACATATTTATGCATCTCCCTGTTCAAAAAACTCGAATTCTTAAACAAGAGCAAATTTCCTTACTCCTCATCTGGTCAGTAATACCCTCTCCAAATCTTTTAGTAGCTAACGATGAAGTTCACACCGGTCTCCTGGTTTAATACTGCACAAGTAAGACAGTAATCAATGTTCATCAGAAATAATCAATGCTGATGAAGTTATAAGAATAGTAGAAACCATAAATGGTTTCAAGTTTCAAATGGTTTCAATCTAGCTTCAAAGTTTGATTTCAATAAATTTCTTTTATTTATACGTAAACTTTCTCGGTATTTTACTTAATTATAGGTCAGTAATGACCTTAAATCAAAATAGAGAAGAGAGTAGTTTCCTAGAACGCCATTTTCTTACTCGACATGCACGCTTTTACGGCAATGAAACCTATTTCAACGATGAAAGAGTCCTCAAAAGTGACTGACATCCATCCAAGCAAAACGTACGACCTTAACTCTTCACGAGAGTATGTCAACCCGCATGGAATGCCTTTCAAACTTTTTTGCACCCGCATTTCGAGACAACTTCCGTAAGGTGTACTGAGAAAACAATTACAATTTTTACTTGTTTAAAAAAGAAGTCAAAGGAGTCGTATTTTGGGGATAATTAAGAAACGTTCCCTCAATTCGCGCCGTCAGATGGCGGCGGTTTCATCGTATTTCGCGTTTTTTGCGCGTAATCTCAAAGGAACCGAAGTCGGTAATTACCCGAGGACGAGCATGTTATGAGGAGGGACAGTTGCCGAAATTGGCCAAGCGGGACGTAAGGAAGGAAGATTTTGCGGTTCGTGGATTTGAAAACTTTTCGATCGGAGAATAATTGCAGGCGGGGTAAGGAAAAGGGACAAAAAGACCCCCGCATTGGTCGATATTTGAGAGTCTTGCGTTGTTGGCATTGCTGAATTCCTGCCTCTGTGACATCATTCTTTGCACATGGCGCTTCTGAACTCAGCAATCGAAGTCGATAGAACGGTAAATGTGTTCGGGAAGTTTCTATGTAGAAAAGGAATTAGTTCTTTAGGATTTGAAGTACAAAACTATGTATATCCTGCCAAAATTCTTAACTTAAGCCGTTTTTGCTGTATGGTTGTTTAGGCTGTTTTCGCGTCTAGCCTGGCCTATATGATTTAAGATTTCTGGAAAAACCAATCCTTATTCCCTACTTTCTTTTGAATTCATTTCCAAAATACAGGAATGGCATATTGAATAGAGGTTTTTGTTAATATTCTATTTTAAGACCTATAAGAAGTAAAACTAAAGTCTATTTTGAATCGATATACCTCCTCTTTTAGCTAAGGAAGCTCTGAAGAAGGGGATTAGGTGTACTTCATAGGTTAGATGACAGATTTTCTAATCCGTGCTCATCGATTCCTCTTAGGTTCATTTAGACGAGTCCTTAAGACTTTATTTGCACAAATAGAGAGATTTTAACCAAGATAAGAAATGTGAGGAAAAGAGAGAAATGTAATTTCCTCGCATTTTTCTGTTCTCATGTTTAATAGTTGTGGAAATTTTCTTTCGGTAAAAATATCAGAGGAGAAGATAAAGATAATTTTAAAAATGCCATTATTCAACATCATTCACACTTCAGTAGTTTTTATATCATCACAGCCATGAGCGAATCTTAGGTAAAATTTAATGAAACATACATTTTCCTCTATCTGTGCGAAAAGAGAGTTGAAAAATATTCCATTCATCGAAATACAGTAGCAAAAGCTGTAATTACAAAATATATTCATGAATTAAAATAAAAAAATCTGAATGTCATAACCTGAGCTATTCTTACACAATGAGAAGACATTAAATATGTATTTTGTTGTTCTTGATTTAGTTATCTAGATATACTTGACCGAATGATGACCGAATAATAACTCTTATTATATTATTAAATAAAAAATGAGTATTAAGGCATATTTATGGAAATAAAAATCGATATTTCGGATATTGCATGGAAATCATCTCTGGAACACTGCAGTACTTGCGAATTGATAGTTCAGATAGCAGTAGTAAAGGACTTCACCATGCACAGTGTTGGTTGTTTCTCCAAATATCTATCTGTCAGGATTGATTCGGTGCGAAAATGACCCCCGACGGCCACCAGCATTTATCTAATTCGAATTGGATGACGTCCAATCAAGTGCGAAGTGTCCTTTTGTGCCCTATCACATGACTTGCACAAGCCCTTGAGGGAGCATCCCTTTCACGCTCCAGTTAAAAATCTCCAATGACACGTACGTCTCGAACCACCAAGAGTTGGAGGGAGCGGTTACTTCATCCGCTTAACCCAACCAAACACATCTTTCAACGAGGACAAGGGGATCCCAAACATTATATCCCTCTCCCCTATCCGACCTTTCCCTGGAGTCACGCGCCGGTGCTTCGCCATTGTTGCCCATCGTATTGTTGTCATCGAGTGCCAGAGAACGTCCGGCACCCTTTTTAAAGCTCGTTTAGCCGGAGTCCTGAAAATTTTATTCCCCTCTCCTTTTGCAGGCTGCAGAGGAGATGGTGGGGTTGTGCAGGGAAGGGTTGGTGGTTGGCTTTGGGAAGGGTGGAAGGTGTCCGGATGGGCCACGCGGTCGATTACGAGCCATTTCACAGTTGGGTGGGCGGGTTGGAGCGGATGCATAGGAAAGATGCGGGGGCAAAGGAAAGGGTGATAAATACACCAATGAGTTGGGACCTTTGGATGGAGGGAATTATACAGAGACGCCGCGATTTACGTGCAGGTGGAAAGATTTTCGTCGGCTTGATTTCGGAGTAAGGAATATCTTATTGGGTACATATATGTTTTCCTCAACCAGAAAACTTTTCTCTTGACTTTTCTATGGGTCTATCAAATCGCTATGAAAACATGTTTTCCATTGTGGGATACATGGATGGCAAAGGCAACTTTATCATAAAATGGTACTCAAAAAGGCTCATTGCTAGTAAGTAAGGTCATAAATAAGAAGACTCCTAAAATGAAATGAACAATCGGTTGATATTAGAAAGAATTTATAGCCATTAAACTAATGAGCAAGATATCGCTAATTATTTACTTGAACTGAAATTTTATTTAAGGTATATATAGAGATATTCTAATCAAAACTAAGAAAAAACTTTTGTTTCTCAATAATGCAAAATTATGGAATGCCTCGGAATAAATAGAAATTTTTCATATCGATTTTTAGAACGATTCGTTGCTATAATTAAAAAAAATATTTTTCTGCAATAAAAGAGATCTGCGATGTCAAGACTATATCCGCTCATAATTTTGAAAGCTGTTGCGGGCTTTCTGTAGCTACTAATCTATCTCGGTTTGTATGCATTATTCCGTCCATGATCATTTTAGGATTAATTTCGATATTTCTACTGACATTCAAAAACCATCCAATCTCAACATTATATATACAACAATAAATTCGTTTCTCACAGTGAACTTTTATAGAACAAAAGACGATATGCATATATATAATACTAATCATTCTCCTAAAACTTTAAGAATTTAATTTATAAATTTAGCTCGCATGATACGCAGATTTCAGCATTATCTTCCAAATTGAATTATCCTGACCATGGCTACACTGAAGGCAGAGCTTGAAGAGATCACGGTTACCTCTATTCTCTACATTTATAAAGAGATGAGTAAGCGTGAATTGGCGATTTTGAATATCAATCATTAAGGATGATTACCCCACCTCATTTCTCTTCCCATCACGACCCATGGCGTATCTAAACCCTACTGATATTGGCTCTGTTACATCAATGTCTTTATAGGTCAAACGGATCCTTATGACTATAATAAGCAATGTGGGTAAATTGTAAAATCGAATGGAAAGAGATGCGAAAACATGAAGAAAAAATACCAAATAAAGAAGAGAAACACCAAGGAAATAAAAATTATCTACAAAAGACTATAAAATCGGTCTATACCTTGTAAATGTTCAGATTAGCCTAAAAAGAAGAGTTGAGTATCCATATTGTATTTAGCCAAGAGGTCAATTTAGTTTTCAACTACTATACAACAAGCTACCGAGAGCCCTGGAGATGGGTATATTTACCATAGGAAGCTTACCAGACAAGATGTATAACATAGTTTGATTTCTTGACTGGACCAGAATAATTTAGGTGGTAAAAGTCTTCGTAAGTGCAACGTAATGAATATGAAAATATCATTTTCTATTTCTACTAATTGTAGATAGTAGTTAGTAGCTTTCATATTACCACAGTCATGAACAAGACTAAAAATACGGCACATCTTTTACTGTCTTTCAACAAAAGACATGAGAAAGATTCCACGTATCAAGGTATGGTGGCTGGAAACATTTTCCCTCCATAGCTTCCCAAAATGTTTTTCATATTTGGGCAGAAATGAAATTACTTCTAACGATAATGAACCGCTGAAAATTAAGAAATATATCTTCATTTCGATCCGAGAAACACATTTGCTAGACCCCAGTTAACGACATACGAGTCATCCGAGATTGGAGAGGCAGAATTGAGAGCTCGGAAAAAGAATGTTGTGAGAGAGAGAAGGGAAAAGATGAGTGTAGTCCGTGACGTCAGCGCGCCTGTTCCAGAGGTGATAGAGAGAGGCGGTTGATTGATGGCGCCGCCGTCCCTTGTGCATCTATGGGACGTCACAGATGCCATGCGTGGCAACCAACCGGGACAAGTACACGGGCTGCGCTGTGGAAATGCGGTGTTCAAGATGCGCCCGTGGAAAACATTGTAGTCCCTGCGCCCCGCACACAATAGAGTTTTTGCAGCGCCGACACCTGCTCCAGGGATTGCGGAAACGCCTCATTGAGGATGTGTCGGGAGTTGCGGTCGCCTCAATTTCATGGAGCTGCCTCGGTTTCTAGGTTGCGCACGAGAGAAAAAGGAAACTAGGCGCAGAGACCATGTTTTAAAAGGCTGGAGGAAATCAAATTGCTATCTTGACGCCCACAGATGGTGGATGATGTCGATCCGTTGTAAATATATATGTCTGGCGTTTAAATTTTTAAAATCCTACGTTCAATTTCCAGGTTTCTGATAGTATATTGATTCATTTACTTGCAAACGCCTACGCATAGGCCATCGTCATACAGATATGTGCAATGACCAGTAACGAGTTTTGGAAATTATCACAAAATTTAATGATTAAATAAAAAGAGAGAATGAAGCAGATATGAAAAATAATCAAATATGATTACTTTGAAGATACTGAATATTAAAACATAATCTCAAGTATCTTTAGATGGAAAAAGTTTTTTTACTGGTGATTTACAATGTTGTACCCCGTGCTATTGCTAATTTATCTATTGCTTTTGTTTGTAACTACAATATAGAAATATCTTATACGTGATGATCAACAACCTATTAACGCTCTTCGTCTCTTATTTCCCCAAAAACATTTCACAATCTGAAACTGTTCTTGTCTCAGTGGTACTTCACTTAAAGACACAGATGTATTTTGTGAGCTAGGTAAGTATAAAATAAAGTTTTCTATTCATAGATGTATCAAATTAAAAATTCAAGATAAATAGATGTGAAACATGACAACGATAAGATCACTTACAGAGAGCCTTCTATTCAAGAGGAATGAAAATTTAAAGGCGATTATAATTTTAGATTTTGCCGTGGAATATGATCCAAGAGCCGGTTCACACGTTATACGCCAGAGGAGAGGGATAAACGGATTAAATACTTACTCTAAACTCAATTTTATCGCATACGCCGCAGAAAACCCAATTATTACTCATGAAAGCATCTCATTATTCTCTCTCACCCAGTGGGAGTTATTTTTTGTATCCTTTCCTGGTCTCATATAGCACGGGTCTGTTCTCGATAGCATTGTGTTTCTGTTGGGCAGAGCGCAGACTGCGGCGGCGGCGGCCATCGCTAAGTCCGCCGCGGGGTGCCATTGCTACCTCAGCGGGGAGGCTTGCTCACCCTTTCCGCTCCATGCTTTTATGTCCTTTTCAACTCCCTACATCTCCACCCTTCCATAGTTCACGGCTGCTCATCACGCTACTACCTTGTATCACCACAGCTATCATTATTAGAGTTTCCATGACCCCTATAAAGAGAGTCTCTACAAACGACCAACGGAAATGATAATCGTGAAATCTCTCAGTAAAAATTTTGTTTTAAACTTCTAATCCAGGTGTGTGGAAACTTTTTTTTATCGTAAAGCTGAATGTGAAATCATCAGGTTACAACTTAGTTGCGTTAATCATTAAGAAATTTTCCAAAGTCCAATTACTATATAATGGGCATCCTGTGAATAATTTGCACTTCAGTTGTACGTCACATTGAACAAATAGTTCAACATCTATATTATAGTTATGCTGGATAACGAATTTGAACGTTAAAAACTAAATGATAATTATTGCATTAAAAACCATAAAATAGCGAAAACAATATAATATGCATCAGCCTTCAATTCTATACTCTCTGCTAACACATTGATTTTATAGTGAAACAGATATCATGGGAAATAAAATGAGCGTATATAAACACGAATTAAAGAATAAAAATATATTTCAAAGATGTCAAAATAGATAATTTTGGTAAAGCATCAATTCTGAAATTAGTCTTCGGATGAGAAAATACCTGGGATTAGAAAAATTAGTTTTCATGCTAAATCTCTAGTTCATTGAAAAATCTACACGTACTTCGAAGGATTTAAAGAAATTGCAAAAAACGGATAGAACGTCGGAAAACATAAATTTGGCGATTTCTATGTCCGCAATTGATATAATAATGAGATATGCCATGTACTCACAAGTAAAGAAAAGAAAATGTGCACGAGATAAAAACTTCCGGCTTCTTACAAAAAGTGGGTATTCTTACCGAATGAGTTATTACGTTGGTGACATGAACGATGTGACCCAGATTAGTACAAATGACGCTGAATTGTCGAAAGTGCAGGCGGACCAAGTGGAAGGAATTTTTTAATTGCAGAAACGCGAACAGATGCCGAATAGAAATATGTACCAATTATTGATACCGCCTTTAAATTTTATCCTGAAGTGACACATTTGATCATCAATGCTTTGAGAGATGTATGAGTTGGTTAAAATATTTTATACACCTAAAATTTCTTATTCAAAATTAGATCCTTATTAACAGATTACTTTCAATGTGTATACTTCTAATGAAAATGCTGATTTAAATTATAACGGTGCTACAGGACTTGATTTCCATATTCGAAGTTAATGGAACATTTTTATTTCATTGTAAAAACTATGATTTACGGAAAAGCATCAATTATCGCCGTCGATTCCTTGAATTCACATCTTAAAAATTTATGCTGCAAAATGTATGCAATATATAAATATGCAGTATAGTGTATGTATTTGCAGTATAGTGTATGTATATGCAGTACAAATAATTTGGAAAAGTAATCTATGTTTTTATAAACCCTTTTCTTAGAGCAAGTCTGAATACACTGCTACACGAGTCTCCTTCCTCTAGACTGGTTTCATGTGCTCCTTGATAATTAATCCTTCCCTTAATTTTAACCGATAATGATTCTTTTTCTTCATCGCTAACTTTTTCCTAGAATCATACCTTCAATTAATTCTTTAGAAACCTATCCCCTTTCAATATCTGACCCACCCAGTTTCTTCTGCCACCGTTTTATTTCCTCAATTATAGCCCTTTCCTCTCCCACCTCCTCGTTAGTTTCCCTATCAATCCAGCTTACCTTTATCCAGCTAACACCATTCCAAGTTGGAATTTTTAGTACTGGCGATAGGAGAGTTTCTCAGCAGAACATATCATTTCAAATGTTAACTTGAGTAACAAAGATTCCTTATTGTCCATGGGTATTTTGTCTTCATCGAATATGCTTCGTTAAAACGGCTATTATTTACAGATGGCATACACCACTTTGAAAGAGCAATATTCCTTTAAGTTAAAAAAATATATTTCCAATAAGAAGCTTGAAAGTTATGCGAACAATCTTGAAAAATCGAATATATTGCATCGCATAAGATTATTTATAAATGGGTTTTAAAAGTACGTGATACACGAATACATCACTGCATTGGATTCCGAAATCTGTAAAATCACAAATTCCAGGAATTCCTCCAGCCCATTTCGATTCTACGTAAAAAATACACAGGTATATCGCAGTATGATCATTCGGTAAAGTAGTAATTGAATCCTCGAATTCCGAAAACTCATAAGTTTGAAGCATTATGTGAGTTATTTATCAGAGATTAAATAAAACGATAAATTAATACAATACAATCATTTACAAAAACTTTCATAACCTAGAAGACAACAATTATATGTAAGAATGGATCTGTTTTAATTTATCCAGAGTCCAGTATCTTTTTGATCTCAAGTTCCGGGTTATGTATTACGTGCTATGTAAGGAAAGATGAGAACCAGTGACACTTTATCTAATACTTGCGTGGATAATTAAAATTATCCCAAATTTCACATCGCATATAACTGAATGATTTATGCATTTACCCTCAAAATTCTCATGTCATATTAGTACAAGTGGAAGCGATTATTTTCTTCCCAGAGGGTAATATTCCGTAAGAAGCTTGTAATCCACCGGTGCGTGACAAATTATGTACCACGTTAAGGAAGAGGAATACGATTTTTTGAACACAACCTCCCAAAAGAATCTGCGGACCTATCTTGAACATAATGGGCATCTTCTTACTTCCTACATTCAGACACGGTAGATAAATGCAGCTGAGTATATCTCCTAAAAAATCGAAAAAGACCGACCGTATAGCTATAAGAGTGCACTCACTCTTCATTATTCAGATTCGACCTCACTTAAAAATAAAATTTCACTTCCAAAATAAGGTAAAAATAGGAATTTTGAGTAAAGGAAGGAAGGAGTCGAATGAACCGGCCGATAGACTTAATGCGCACGCGCCTTATGAATAGAAGCATCTGTGCTGCGCCCTGGAGGCAAATAATCAAATTCGCCTTCCCAACTATCCTCCATTAGGCGAGCAAATGCTACCCGAAAATGGTCCTCACTGACTTTACTACAAGCAAAATTGGCTCATTTTTGCTCTAATACCCCCTAAAGTCTTTTAGCAGGTTAAGTGGTTCCTTGGGAGGGACATAATGATTTGGAAATGAGGCAAAAACATGGATTAGTGGAACACACCGTGAGAGATAGGAAAGAATCAATCTACCCTATTTAGGACCTCTTCATCGCCTATAAAGTCGCCATTTAAAATTCCAAAGACGAGATGGGCGGAGTTGGTGGCAGCTGAGCGATAGACTAACGATCCTTTGATGGGCTTGCCTGACAAACTAAGAAAACACAAAGCAGAACCTCTTTGTGTTTTATTTATGGTTAAAAGCGGAAATTTTACCAGAACCGTCACCAGGCTTCCTGAAATAGGTTAGGCCTCCATAAATTCTCTCCCTGAATCTTCATCAACTTGGATGTTCCCCTTAAAGGACCATTGGGCAGAGCAAGCATCATATCATTACGAATTAAACTCCAACAGAGACAATGATCAATCCTTACTTCAAGTAGAACTTTGAAGAGTAAATCACTCCCTCTGTGACCCGAGACTAATTATGATTCCATTTTATGGCAGCGATCTTTCATGGATCTCCGTAATTTATCCCGCAGAAAAAGAATCCCTCCCGAAGCTCGGTTTTTGCATAATTTCGTAACGAATGCGTTATTAAAAATGTAAATCGGAAGCACAAGTCATGCAGTGACAGGTGAGCCATCGTATATCTTTTGCTATGTTATAAATTTTCTGAAAATTTCCATAATTCGACTTATTAAACTGATGTTATCCGAAATTAACGTTTCCTTGATAATAGATATTTCGCCCGTCAAATCAATTATTATTGTGCGATAAAAATTTCCTAAAAGCTTTATCTCTCACGGTCTATTATATTCTATGGTGGAACTAAATTTTATAAATATTGTAGCGTTCTAACCAAGTTCTAACAGAAAACCTGTGATAAAACTACATTTGATCGCTTTCCGTTACGTTAGTCTTCAAGGTAACCTAATAGATGGCTTTCACTTCGCGAGAGTAATTTATCATGAGGAGAGCTCAGAAAAATTAGCAAAGAAGATAGTATTCGAGCAGCACTGACCAGGGCCGGTTTTACCTGAAATTGGAGCTAAATAAGGACTTACTTATCTGCAGGTTCTCAATCTTTTTTGCTAGGTTAAGCATGCTATGGGATACTAATGATAATAAGATGATATATTCATGTATATTTTCAATTAAAGAGACTGAATGAAAGAGAATTTTAGCTTTTCCAAACTCATAGCGTTTCATAGTTACTAAAAATATACTTTTTCTTGATACATATTAGCCTATGGTATTCATATGTACATACATTTAACTCATTCTAATGGTGTAAAGGTAATACTTACCCGATTTATACGAGTTAAAACAAATTCATATTAAGTATATCTATAAAGAATAAATAAAACTTGTTTCTGTTCCATAAAAATTAGTTTTAACGTAAATTTTGATTTTATTTGAAAAGTTAAAATATGAAGCTTTGATTACATGAAATAATAATTCGTGGCCATTATATTCTTAATTTTCATTTATGGAATTCATTTTGGAACTTCATAATGATCTCACGCTGAGGGACTCTATATTTGTGGACTCGTCCCTAGCACTGACTATCGGAGGTTTCCAGGAAGAAGTTTAGAAGCGCTTAAATTTCCGAAAGCCGATGCAACTGCAGATCGAAGACGGAATTTTATGTACAAAGTTCGGAGAACGGAGCAGTAAATTCTCATTACGGAAATGTCGCAAAGGAAGTGGAGTTTATCCAGTATACTTCCGCAAACAAGATAGCTAGTTATTAAAGAGTAATGAAGTAAGAGGATACGAAGGTTTAATGTCTAATCGTTTCGATTGGAATAATTTCTGTAAGGCGGAGAAGGACCCGTGCCTAAAACTCATCTTCTGAACCTATAATTATAAAATCTTAACGATGTAGCATGAGCTGGAAAAAAGATCCGCAGCGACCATCTCTTGCGAAGGTAGATGGAAAATGGAAAGAAAAAGGAGTATGACAAAAGAAGCATGAGGAAGGAAGGTCGGCAAGGGTCTTTAGAAGAGAGGAGCAAGGTAGAGGATGAGCGGTACATGCCTCGGGGTCCAAAAAGCTAAGAGTATTGAGTTTCGGTCTAAGAATTCGAGCACCTGCAAGAAAGAGTCGGGGAACTTGAAGAAGAACATGACGGTTAATAGGCGATAAAATTTTATGAAGTCTTTAATTACGAGTTCGGTAATGCTGAGGACGTATTGTAGATATTTTCGGAACCTTTAGTCTGCTATAGTTTATTACACAAAGCGGATGGGCCCAATGTTCCGGTACAGAATGCCTACAGTAAGGTACAAAGTAAGTAGCAAAATGTTATCGATCTACCAGAACCTTTTACGTTTTCATCAGATGAAACTTTCCCTAAATTTCTTTGTAGCGGCGAGAATATTTCGGAATCAATACTATATTTAAAACAATATAGCTATATTATTGTTAACAATGAGGTTTGTTCAATGAAGAAATGAAAAGAGATCTTGAATTCATACTTCGTGAATATTCCATAGGTAACACCATTGTAATAGGCATCTTAATCAAATTATTTTAAGAAAAAATCCATAAAATAAAAAGCACAAATTCTTTGATTCTTAATATATTACCTCTGAGGAATAGATCGAGACATGTTCATTTCATAGTTTGAACATTTTGATGATTCTTCCTTGAGGTAGTCCTACCACAATTACAACGGTCTTATGAACGGACATCAATTACAAAATACGACGTGAATTTTGCCAAAAGGATCCAATGAATACTGTTCAAATAAAATGTTTACAGTAAAATAAAAAAGATGACTTTTAGAAATAAAATTTTATAAATGATGTAGCCTCACACTCGAAACCTCCACAAATTGTATACATCATACACCAAAACTTTCAGTACATCTTAGATAAAATTTTTGTTATAAAGGAATAAAATCATGTCAGTGTAGTATTATGCCAGAATGAAGGCTTTTCATTGCATTCCATATGGAATTTTAAAATTAAATGCTATTATTTAGCCTCAATCATATCCAAGTAGATTTGATTTTAACATAGGTATAAACAGGACTGAGGCTGATTTGAAATACATATATCTCTATCATCAAGAGAAAAGTGAAAAACATTCCGTTCATCAATATATGGTACCAGGAAACACAGAGATACGTATGTTTTCTAAATGTATGTAAGTACTGGAAAGCCAGTAGTAATTATACTGGTTTCAATGATGTCGAAGAATTAGCACTGCGAAATGATAGAATCAATGTTAAAAAGCCAAGTAAATGGGCAAATGTTTCCAGGAAAGCTATAAGTCAAGAAATACTATCTAGACTATTTCGCGGCTTGGGTGTGGCTGTGGTATGATAGTCGAACGAAAAGGAACCACTAAACACAGCCGACGAGGAATGAATACTAATTGATCAAATTAGAACGATCCAAAAAATGGAAATCGTTTTAGCTGTCATCTCCAAACGTCGAATTTTCTTCCTAAAAGATGGATGAGACTGATTAATCGCTTGTTATAGGTTCCATGTCTAATAGATGTTTTAGTGGAAAGAAGAGAGAAGCAAATTAAATTTCAAGATGCAAACGAACTGGAAAAGATTAAAATCATCAGCTTTCAAATTTTGTATCTTTTTATTAAGTAATAGTTAAGATCGCAATTGTACAGTTATCAATTTCAACTTTCCTGAAAACATTTGCTAATTCTCCTCGTTTTTTAATAGTAATGATAACCGATTTCAACAGTTTTGCAGTTCTATTTCCTAGGAAAGTTCCTTTTGTTATAGGAGAATTTAACATCCATTAGATCATTTTTGAGGGTATTGAAAGTTATTATTGCGGTGAATGTGAGCTGAGCGAGAGAATGAAAGCATTTATTGAACGACGTTTATTGGCAGCAGTGAACAGCTTGAGCGATTAAGATTGGGTTTTAATTAAATTTTTGCCCTTTAAGCAGGTCAGCCTGTAAGCTTCCATCTGTAAATAGACAAGAATTGCTGCTTGTGATACTTTGCTGAATTAAATAAACATACTAAAAAATAAGCATATCTCTTCCCTGTTCGGCTACACTAAGCGTTGGTTTTCGCCAAGGAAAAAAGAAGTGAAACTCAAAAGTACTCTTACTTTGAGTTTATTGGAAACTGCGAAATTTTTCTCGTCTCAAAAATCTTTTTCGAACATCTGCCGCGCTCGCGAAGTAAATCTGCTATGAAATTACGCGAAAATTTTCCCCGGAATGCGGCAAACTCCATGTCGAAAAAAGGAGAAATTGGAGCTTAAAAGAAAACGTCGGAGAGATGTAGTTTTCCAGAGTAAAAGGACGAGAGAGTTGTCATTCCCGCCGAAACAAAAGAAGCGCACCAAAATTTACGATCGGAAAAAGAGCCCGGTTTCGCTTTGCTTGAGACATCAACCGCTTTTGATGCTTTTTCTTATGAATTCAGGTAATTCGGACAGGCAACTGTTAAAGGGTGATTGCTCTCTACTGGAACAGACGGAGTAAATGGAAGTCTCCACGGGAATAACGCGTTTGAAAACCAACTGAAAGCATTAAATTTAATAAGTCGAGTCTTTTCAGACTGGCATCTCTGGAGGCTTCGCATGCGGCGGCATCCCAGAAATAAGCCGTAAAGAGCGATTTTTTGACCGTTTTAACGGCGAAAATGACCGTGTTTTCTTGTCGAGTGTACTTTTTGAGTAAGAAGCAATAGATGTTTACTTCCCGAGTAATCCATCCATAACCCTGCCCAAGAGGAATGATGTAATAAATTTTCTCTTTCGTGTGGTGTAGAAAGATATTTATGAGCGTTTAAAAAGAAGTAATCGCTTACCCAAGTCTTTTGTTCCAGTTTTATCTCTTAGCGGAAAAAACTGATGCTTCAACGACTAGGCGATTTATTTCTTTAAACGAGTATTTCTGTAAACGATTTATTTATATATTATAATATCGAATCTCAGTTAAATATTCGAGGTTTAAGGGAAGAAACGATTGAAAGTTAAGGGGAAATAGGGAAATGTTGAGGATTTAAGGTACAGAAAAACTAAATTTGAGATCTATATTTCACATCTCAGAAATGATAGAGTTGTCTGATTTTAAAGCAAGTATGAAAGTAAGAAATAATCAAGGTATTGTATGCAATTATGGCATCATTTGCTGAAGGCATCAGAATGAAAATTATGAAGGGAAGAGATGCATAATTAGTGTTGACAAATTTCCAGAGGATGAATATATCCTTAGGCGTAAATCAGCAATTGATGCAAAGTACGTAGAATTAAAATACCCTATTATAGAATCAATGACACTGATATTGGGATATTTAATTAAAGCAAATATATATTGTATAATAAATACATTGTAAAACATATATTTTCTGAATTTAGTGAACGATCAATCATCTAAAAGTTTAAGCTGTTCTTTTGAAGTATATATTATTTTGGAACGTAAATTAATATCCTTTGATGGAAATATCATTCTTTAATAATGGATAGAGAATTAACGGTACAAAAATGTACTATTAAGTGAACAAAACTGCATTTCAAATAGCTTTATTTAATGTGAACTTCAATAATGTCTGAGACTTTCCCGGAGAATTGCTTGCAGGAATTTTTTCCGAGTTTTGAAATCAAATGAAAATATCTAAATACATACATGTACGTAATAAAACAAACTATTAACCGATTTGGAAAATTCAGATAAAATAGTTGAACAACTGTGATTGGAACACAGAAGCCTCGTATTCCTTGCATTCACTTGTTACGGAGAGTAAAGGACACTCTAAAATATGAGAATCATCAAAAACCGAAGAATCTACAACTACGACGGTCTCGCGGGCGGTCTCGCCAATTATTGTCTCCAGAGTTCAGGTAATAGATGAAGATCTATTTTATGATGATTAATATGCTTTGGAGAAGGCAAGGAAGGTGTTACGGAGCTTCAGTGACTTCCGGTCTTCCCATATAATCATCTCTTGATAACATATGATGCTACAACCGTGTGAATAATGAAATTGAAAATTTAAAAATCCCATTCTTCTGAATAAGGCTATCACTTCGGAATTTCTCAAAGTCGTCGTCTTAGGAAATAATAAATACAGTCATTATTTTCATTCAATATTTAGAGAAATATCAAAACTTCGCTACGAAGTTCGCTATTCGCTACGTTGATCGGATTTCCAGTATATTAATATTTTCTCATTCTTAAGTCTCAGTAAACGCTATATTTTCAATTTATATTTCTACACACTACATACAAGACTAATTAAATATTTTCATCTCCGCATAATGTATTTATGTAGCAATTCTCCAAGTCTGAGGAATTGAAATTTCGATTGGGAGTAAAAGATCGATTGCCTTAAAGGTAGAGTATGGTTACCTGGTTCATTCAATAAGTGCGGAGTAAAAGCTCAATATAAAACATCCCTAAGTGAACTAAAGCCTATGTAGTTCAGATTGTTCAGGTCCAGGTACCAATTTTTCTCTAGATTATGGCTGACATGGCCCCCATCAGGAATCAAAACAGGGATACGTTATGTGCTAATCTAAATGCTTCTAAAAAGCATAGATATGAATATGCATAAGAGTTCCAATAAATAAACAACGAATGCGCTCCCAAATATTTCCTGTTTTTTAGTTACCCCTCCAACTTCAATAGAGATAGAAAAATCATATAGAATTTTTTACTTTCGTTCAATAGAGGACAAAAATCATAGAAAAGTATCCTCCGATAGCTGAGTTATTGTTTTTAGGTTACAATACAGTAAAAAATATATTTAGAGGGTGGATTCAGATGGTGGCACCACCAGCTTTGGTTGGGGATTGTTATAACATTAAAAAATTAATTAAAATTAGAATGTAATCCCTAATAAATCGAACATAATCACTGCCGGGAGGCGAGGGGTAAGGATACCCATATAGAATCCCTGTCTACAGAATTTTTCAGTTTTTGCAAACTCAACTAAAAATATTATTTAATGAGGACTTATGCAGTAAACAATTATTCTAACGCTTTCGCTTTCGAGACCAAAAATATTTTGGTGTATGCTGTCTAACCTCTTCGTCAATGTATAGCACGTTCCAGTGTAGCTGTATTTACTCGCGTTTTACATATGAACATAAGTAACATGAACAGGAGAAAAAAGTAATCTTAGCATCTGATTTCAACGTTTACTGAATATAATAAATTTAGAATTAAAAATATATACAGATCAACAGGGGTAAGATAAATATCCAAATAACATTAGCTTTACAATAGCCTTCAAACGATGAATACCATAATTAGAATTAATCGTTTATAGAAAAAGAACAGAGTAAATGCGTTTTTTCATACAGTGTAAATATGATAGGCAGATAAGCCTGTTTTTCTGTTGAAACAATGCTCGTATAACTTTTTCACTTAGCGTACAAAGATCGAGTGACATAATGATTCTAGAGACACGTAATTTAGGGTAAAATAAATATACACTAATACACCTCGCAATCGACCAGTAGATCGCAATTACACGGTTGGCCACCCCAATTGTAGTTTTTTCCCTAGCTCTAGATTTTCGTTGAAAGATCTAGTATCCGTACCTAAATTATACAGTAATAGCATCGACATGAAAGGCTAAAAATCTCAAAAACAGGAACTTCTGGGCGTGACTTCTTCGCATGAAAGATCTCAGTCCCTAAAAACAATTTGAACGCCATAATGGCGCCGCCAACAATCTCACTTCCCATCATTCTCAACCAGATTTGCTTCTGTATTCCTGTGAGCCACAGCATCTCCAAAGAGAGAAGCCACATGTAGGAAACACGTGCCAAAACCGAAATATGCCGCAGATAAAGATCTTGGTGTGCCCAAGCACCTGTCCGACCAGAAGGGGTTAACTTCCAGTCCGACCAGCCTTTCTCGGACACCCTCATACCCAACCTTCATTACAACCTCCCCTTCTTGTTTGCCTTCTTCTTTTTTTGCACTGCTCACACGTGTATTTGTACACGTCAAACATTCCCTCACTGAATAAGACAAATGCTTGCGTAAATGAATCCTTAAGGACCGCTTTCATTCCCCTTTGATGTCTTGACTTTTCTTATCTTTCGTACGGCGGTAGTAATTGTTTCATGACTCGAGACGTCTTATTGTATGCGCGTGACAGCTGAAATGCAGTTTGATGTCGATTGCTTCCGTCTGCTGAGCAAACATAGTGGGGAGTGGAACCTCATAGTGGGCTGTAAAGGAATTGTTTATGCCTCTTCAGCTTGCTAGCTTGTCTTGTAAATGTGCGTAATATTTCATGAGCAGTAATTCTGGGTTATTTTTTTCTCTTGAAGCAGTGCACTGCAAACTGAGTGTTGCGCCACATTAATGTACTGCGATAGGTTTTTAATGTAGCTCCAAATGTTTAACAGCAAATTAAAAAACTTTTTTATAGATAAAATATTAAATTTTACCAATTAGACGACCAGTGAGAGCGAATAGAACGAAGGTAAATTTTTATCCCAAATTCACATTTTGAGCTGAAATATTCGCTGAACTAAATTCAGGATCCCATAAGTTTTTATCCCTTAAATATCCTTAAATGTTGTCAATAAACTTCTACACTCAATACCAGTTCCCAGGGCAACCTTGGATATCAACTCCTTTCTTTCAACAATATCTGAATTTTTATTGCACGCGTACATTCGGTAACATACTCCAAAGCATACATCAATGTTTGGTGGGCCGCACAAGGAATACCCTTTACCCAGTGGGCTGTAGAGTAAAAGGGAGGCACGCGAATGAAGCGAAAAGAGCATGAATTCAAATCATCCTATCTATGTTCGTAGCTTTTTTGTGTAGATATTTATAATAAATTTTTGGCTCGGGTTTCACGATAGAATACGGTTTCGATTTGGTTTGATAAAGATCAATTCACAGACTTCAAATCCATCAAAAGGTCATTTAAATCTATTATTAAGATCGAAATAATTATATTGCAGTACATATCGATATTATTATATATACATGTAGATGTAGTTTCTTGTTATTTCTATGTATTCATATCTCTTTCTATCGATCTATATACCGTTTTACTTAATCCAAAATTAGGTATTTAAACCTGTAAAGTAGTTTACATTTGTGCACTTGTGCAAGGACGAATCAATTTCATCATGAAGACGTGGTTGTTAGAACACATATGAATGTAAATTAATTCTTATATCCACTGAATGATATTAAATTGCGTCTTTAAGGTTCAGCTATGCTCCAAATTTTAACTGAAATTGTTGAAACAATTTAAAGTTATAACTAAATCACAAATGGCTGGCATCTATATTATGTAGTGAATTTTCACAATATGGCAATTTACTTGTAAAACTAATGAAGATAAATAACATCATAATAACGTAAAATCTGACTTCTCTTACCTTTTAAAGAAAAAGATTTTACACAAAAGATGGTGGGCCATGCAGGCAAGGAGAAAGGTATTGACAGTCTTTACGATTGAACTGCTCGGTACACGTATTTCATTTTGAAAAAGTAACCTCCAAACGAGGTGAAGATATTCCGAAGCTCTATGTATCTTTCTAAACCTAGTAATTAAAAGGGATACGCCATCTCATAAGGCTTATCGGACGCAACAACAAGAGCCCACGTAATCAAGTTGCGAAAAATAACGTTAGATGGAGATGAATCGATAACTAATTGGCGACTTTTTCGCAGTGAGGCCGTCCTTCCCGTCGCCTCATTTTTCACGCGCTCGAGGGAAACTGGAAAGTTGGGGGAAGCCAAGATAAGAAGGGTTGAGTCCTCATTGGGTGAGAAAGATTCTGTGTAAATTGGAAAAGGGAGAAGGGGACTGGGAAAAAAGCGAGGGAGGGGGAGGTGAGAACAAAGACATTAGCTAATTTCATTTGAGAGGTATAGAGCAAGGGTGGTCAACCTTGGAGGGCCTCGGAAATTTCATCAAACACATGAGAAAATGAGGACCCCCATACGAGATTGCATTTTTTTCGAACAAGGATTTCGCGTAACAATTTTTGTGCAGATATTTTGCGTCAGAAAGCTCATAAACGTAAGAAAATATTTAATTATTTATAACATATTTAATTATATCATTAGAACTAATTATGCAAAAGAATGAAATTCATTCAGTTTATAAATTTTTAGTCATAGCAAAAATAGTTTTATTGATACTTGCATAAGGTTTAAAATATGCTACGCTTACTTTACTAAAGGATACATTTTTCGGAAATAAACATTTATTTACCAAAATTAGAGAAGATTAAATGGACGGAAACTGGATAGGAAAACATAAGCGGGGCTCATTCTCTATCGTGGGCCGTATCTCGGATAAGCTTTTTAGAAGTTTAGTTATTTTTACAAAGGAACGGCTCACGGTGTATGGCGATCCAATTGCAAAATCTTTGGGACGCCGAAGCTATGGAAATGTGATGCTGTAGATGGTAAGAAAAAGAGGACTGGAAAGAAGTCGTTTTTCGACGGGCAAACAAGAGGAAAGTCTTTGGAAAACTTTTACTATATGGAGAGGATATCGATAAGGTACCCCTGAAGAGACCTTTAGTGTGAATGAGACCTTTCGGCGCACCGTTTCGCCGCTAGGAATTTTTGAGACATTAAAATATCATACTTAATGAATATTTTGGATAAACTTAATTTAGATGAAGATTAACACGTGATGGTACCACAAACGTAGGATCAATTTCAAAACGGAAAGATCTGATATTTTTTGGCCAAAAGGCGCTCAATTCCCTTAACTTCCCTTAAATCTCCTGATTTATATATGTTAATATATTAATAAATATAATGTAGTGCCATACATAAGTACTGAGGAATTATTTATAATTAATTATAGATAAAACTATAATACGTAATACAAGAGGCAAAAAAGCAGCAAAACGGTCCCTAACCCATATTAGTAGGAAGGATTGAAGGAAAACTCTTATGAGGAAATACATAGATTATTTAATTGACAGAACAGATAATGTTTAAGTTAGGAGAATCATCAATTGGAAGGGGATTATAATTACTTAGGTAGCAGCAAAGAACAATGCTTGGATTGATAACCTAGATCATTGCATCACGTATAGAAACGTTAAACTTACGAATCTTATATATAAGCAAATACATAATTATGGATGAAGTTTCTGCCGTACTGAAAACCTCTGAAATTTGAGCTGAAACATATAGAGCAGAAATAACGCACACAATCGACTGAATCCTTAAGGAATAAGGAAACTGTAGTTTACAAATGTGAGATGATTGATGCAACCGTCCAGTACTCATGCATTTCTATGACCCACAGACTGACCAGTATTGCGATAACTGACCAGCCGAACAAAACTTTTGGGCACCACAGCTCTGTAGAATAGAAGGAGACGAACAGAAATATAAAATAATGAAGAAACGGCAGAGGAAACAGTAAAAAAAACCCGTAAGATGAGATGGAAAGGAATGAATGGAAAGAGAAAAAGCAGGGGAATGAGAGGAAAGTGGGAGAGGAAAGGAATAAAGCCGGCGTGGGCAGTTCAAACGCTGGGAAAACGAGATAGACAAGGTAGATAGGAGTGGGGAGTGACACCTTTAATGAGCTGCCGGTAAAATATATAGATGACTCGTTGACCGGAAGGGAAACGGCGAGGAAAAGAGTACAAAACAGGTGCAGAAATAACACAGAGGCATAAAATGAATAGAGGGGAGAAGAGTTATTAAAAGGAAACGAATATTCGCGTAAATAAAAAACGCGGATTCTTTGGAAAAACACGAGGATTACTCTCGTACATCTGAATGAAGAGTTGTCATTGCGTTTCGTGATTAATTTCTCTTAACTCCATATTCCCTTTAATATGTGCTTAGTGGAAGGATTCTTCTATAGAGGTATTCTTATGATTTGTAAAAATAACTTTCCCGTTTTAAGGATAAGAAATCGCGGAAGTATTAGACATTGTCACAATAAATTGATGTTTTAATTATCTAGAGAATAAAGGTAAAATTTCAGCCGTAATATCTTAGGGGTAGGATATTGTACTGATATATTTGCCTAACTGGTAGTATCCGATTATAACAGAAAAATTCTCCTTGAATATAGCTTTCAAAAGGATGCTGAGTATATGAAAATAAGAAAAAAAGGGTCAAAGGTATTAGTCTAAAAGGAGAAAAATATGCAGGTATCAAGATTCTAATCTCTAGAAAATTTAATAATTTTAATAAAGTAATGCGTGTATATAAGAGAATAGAATTCGTAATAGAAGAATTTGTTATGCAATAACGGATACTCTGTCCCCTTTACTACCAAGAACATTCCTGCTTTGCAACTGCTAGCAATTAAACAGGAATCGGGAAAAAGATTTTAGCATTATACGGTGCCCAATTATGGATCCCAAGGATCTAAGATAAAAAATCTGAAAGATTTTGAGATGTAGATTTGAAGCGATACGGACAGTTTGAGATGGATGGACTAAGTGAGAAATGATGAAATACTGAAAAGGTATAGTGAAAGAGGTAAATAAATACGTAACATGAGAAGAAGGAAATCGGTTGAGTAAATAAGTGGGAGGAGAATGTGTGCTGAAGACAGCGAACGAAGTGATAATAAATGGGAAGACAAAGAAGTGAAAAAAGAGATACCAGTTGATAAATGAGTCAAGATAGAGGAGTATTATCCCACCAATATACTCGTACTGTACCTTAATCGGGAAGATGGTCTGGATCAATGGAAAGGCTGCACTGCCGCTGGTAAGCTACAAAATGCACAAAAAGAAGCTTACACATTATTTGATTCGAGCATTAGAGTTGAACGTAAGATAAGTTGCTGAATCGAACATACAACACATCCAGGTAACTCCAACACTCTTAAAGGCGATGACTAAGAAATAGACCCAAGCGATGACCATTTGAGTTTGAAGACGCATCTGCCACCGGTTTTATGGGCGAAAGGCGACACCTTGATCATCCATGTTATTCAAGCCATAAAACGTCTCATAAAATTCCTTCATGAATTCGATTATAACCTTTATGTCCTCCGGATACTCGTATTGCGGATAATCCGTTTTTAGTGGAAGTTTGTCGCATTCTCCGAAAGTATCAATAAAAATAAACTGTTATGGGAGGATTATTGTAATTCTATGGTTCCATTTCAATTCGCTGCGGTGCTAATAAAGACATCCGGGAAGTAATGAGTGAAACTGAGAATGAGACAACCAGTTTTAAAGGTGTATTCGTTTTACGTTGTAAGGCTTCAATTTACAAAAATATTTTTACATAGTATAAAGAGTAGTGTTCTTACAAAACGTAGTTATATTAATATCCAATTGCTGAAATGTTATTTTAACTTTTCCTTGAGCATTACAAATTCAGGGAGCCATTTAACTACCATGATGAGCTGTTTTCGCGTCCTTGTTATTTACACGACTTGCAATATAGTAACATAAGTTTTCTGGAATTATATCTCCTAACTCTGCGCTATCCCTTTCAAATTACTTGAGACTCAAGCGTATTGACTAAGTGTTAAAGAAAAATTTTGAAAGCAATTCTAGTGATATGGGCAAATATGACATTTAGTACGTAAATACTGCTGTTATTATTTTATTAGTACCTACAATGTAAGAGTTTTAGGACATTCCTGGAATCTTAGAATTACTGACATCTCCTAAAAATGTCTTCAATTTTTGTTGATCAGATTGGTCATTTTCGTTTGATACTTGCGAAATGGAAGATTAACAAAGACATGCGTCGGTATCTCTGTTATGAAAAAACTCTCTACGAAGACAAGAACTTTGCTTGATTTCAAACGCACTGTGTTAACTAATACTTCTAATCTAATTAAAATTACGCAAGTTTGCGCTCCAATAACTCGCCGTCTTGAAGCTCTTCTTCTCGTTCACATTTCTTCGACCCTTTTTTCACCTTCCTTTTTAATAGCCAAACACCGAATTCCAAATTAATGCTGATCAGAATGAATAATACCTGACTCTGCTCCTAGAGTGAAACCCTTGAGCGATTTGATGGTAGAATAAACGTTTATAATTAGATGCGATGGTTTTTGGGCGTATTATAGTTGATTAGTCACATAAAGTTCATCGCTATGTTTAGAATATTAGAAATGAAAACGATTAACGAAGCCTAGCAAACAGAGCAATCACCATCGATGCATAAATCACTAGGCTATACAATATACATACTTCATTAATTTTCTCAGGTTATCAAGGTGATTTTTAACCTATAAAGCTAAAGCTTCTTTTTATTTGAAATTTTTTTCTGCAAATTCCGTCAATCTATGTAGATTAATAGTTGGCAGTCTATGTTGACAACTGGCGAGTAGTTTATTATTAGCTAGACAATCACAGCGGAAAATATGTTTGCTAGTATGAAGATGAGAAATGAGAAACGGAGTATGGTGTCCAAACGACATCGATTTCAATTCAATATCTCAAGAGGTTAAGACATATAAATAAATGTTGTAAACTAAAATTATTCATTATCTATATCAAACGGAATGGGAAATATACTGCTTTAGTTTTAAATTATAAGCAATAATAGATCAGATTCCGTAAATATGATTCAGCACTGTATTTCATTTCGTAATTCTGTAGATCTTTTTCAATAAAAGCATTTAATGTAAAGGACCTATTCACAATTAGACTCATAAGTCCTGATAAGGAATAAATAAAAGATTAAGTGAATGCAATATTTTCTCCATCCTTTACCAAAACACAAATGAAAGATGTAATGGCAAGAGCTTTTGTATGGAATGCTACTTAAATTGAATGTTTGTGAACAACGCTATTGGTATCGATTAATAATTGTATCCAATCGAAATCGACTTAAGATTCGTTATTCTATTTTTCCAATATTCAGTTAACCTATTTAATTTTCTGCAATACGTTTCTTTACACTCACATTTCACAATGAAGCAAGGGTCTTAGAGTTCTAATAGTCTAAAGCCCCCCTGTTTCATGCATAACAATTTCCAGCTCTCTGAGCTACCCTCGAGTCGAAAAATATCATTTTTGTACTCGTTACCGCCATTTCCGAGAGAGCTCCCAACTACAATTATCCCCCGAAAAGAGAATTAAATTCAACCCTGCTATGGAAAATCCCCCTTTTTAACCGTCATCCCCTGCGGAATTCATTTCCCTCGCCCCTGTGAAAACTCATCTTTAACCTCCGCGCTTCAAATCGATCCCAGCACGCCATAATAAGAGCCTTAATTGCCCCCCTATCTATGGAACGGGAAACTCTCCCATAACTTCCCGCTTGGAAGGCTTATCTCTCCGCCGCACGTCACTCCCGCTTTCCCCTCTTCGCCACCCACGCCTCCCACACCGAAAAAAAGCGAAGCTCATCCTCCGGAGAATCCCTCGCCTTCTATTGGTCCCCTCCGTGACGCCCACCCCTCGCACCCATTGGCCGTTCCTCGACCACGCCCACCGAGACCTCCTCCCATCACGCCCTAGAGCGATGAATCTCCGACCACCCACGCCTCCTCCTTCATGCTCTCTTATGGGATGAGGTTGCCTTCGCACCAAAAGAAAACGAACATGTCGAAATTCGTCACCCCGAGTCGCTGGGTTCCGTCCTCGCGATAGAACGGAAACCTAATTAAATGGAGATGAAAACTTCAACGGCCAGTAATAAATGAATAATGCGAGATGATAACGGAAAAAAGATTCTTCTAACATTTAAGAGGTTTGCTTGGATATCAACATTTTGTATTTCCATCTTGAAGAAAAACAAGATTAGTTTAAAAATTCTCTTTTCTTGAAGCTGAAGATGTTGCATTGTGGCGAAAAAGCCGGAGGCAAATAGTTGCCATCGAAACACTGCCATTAGCTTTAATTTAATAGCAATTTGTTTGAATTCCTTGCCATATCTCACCGTATTGCTTACTCTGCCAAATCCCCCAAAGTGGTCGATAGTTCCACTCTGAATCGACCAATTTAACTGAATCATCTTCATTGTCAACACATTAAATAAATAAAGGGATTTGAAAAGCGATAATTTGAGATATTTTTAAATATGAGAACCGTGAGAACGCAATAATAAAGTATCAACCGCTGGAAGATACCAGCAAAGAAGGGGGTAGACTTTCTCCAGTTTGCCTTTTTTTAATAGCTAAAATCTTTTTCCGCATTAAGAGAATTAAAAGATAGGATAACCTTTGATAGGCAATAAAATACATGAACTAGGTACTAAAATAATCAATAAATAAGATAGAACATTCAACCAAATATATAAAATAGTTACTGATTAACAAATATTATATGTTCTATAAAGAAAGAATTGCATCGTGAATGAGTTTAGTTAGCTCTGAGACGTGTCTGAAAACCCATTTCTTCTAATAAATTCCTTGTCCAATAGATTCCAATGGATGGAACTCTAAAATTAAATGAAATCCTAATCGTAGTAAAATAGTAAAAACGATAACTGCAACTTACCGGAAAATTTCACTTTGCAATGATATTTGCAAAAGTTTTGCCTTTCGTACACGGATTCAGCGGCCGAATTTCCTGCTTTGAGCTCGCATTCCATTTCTCCGTACGTGGGTTCAAATTCCACTCTTCGTAGAAAGTTCCGGTTTTCTAACGCCAACATTTTCACTAGGTTTAGAAGCCGTTGTACACTCTTTCTTCGATGGCGCCACATCATTGTATCAAGAAATCTTTAAATATAAAATAAATATGGTAAAAGTAGATTTTAATATTTCGTCTTTACATTTATGTTAAAAAAATTGATATCAATTTATAATAACATAACAATACAAGCTGAAGGTGTTATGAACTTGCTGATGCAAGGATCTTCTAATGAAATGCAATGCGAATATAATAACACTTCACAGTCAAGTTTGAAGGTTTCGTCAAAAGCCTTACCGAATACTTGTTTGCATTATTTAAAGTTTTTTTTAACAATTAATTCAGAAAAAGTGGAAGAAAAGCTTTCTTAAATTTCGGTAAATGATAAAAAAGGAAACTTCGGACCTCATTCTGCCACAAAATTATTGTCTCACATGGAAGCTTTGATTTGTGTACCCTTACATTTTCTCTGTGCTATAGAGATAGATATCGCCATATGGTTTCAGTTAACCTAATTTTCGATTTCAAAGAACGGCTTTGAAATTGGAAATCTTGTTTAAGCTCATAGAGAGCTTCAGGTATATATGCATAATAATTTACACCATTTACTGTTCATTTAGAAACATAATTTCTGGTTTTTCAAAATTGAGGAAAGCTAAAAATGAAAATATTCCAGAAGCCTACGGCTGAAACGGTAGGATATCGGATAAAACATCCTCTGGAAAACAATTGCTCTTTATGAAATAAATTTACAAGTTGTATATTTTAAGCGATCGATTCACCAGTGCAACAAGAAACTCCCTTAAGTGAAGCTTGATCGGTCAAAAAATGTTTGGCGGCAATGAGTAATCCGAAGAGATGTCTCGCCGGCAAAGTTTATTCAAAGTTTTTCTCTATCGAATGCATTCTAAAACATTTCCTTCGCGATGATAAAGAATACATCCCAAAGGAGAATGAATAACTGGTGGTGGAATAGCTGCTCTTTTTTTATTTATCTTCTATTTAGGAAGTTAAAAATCCAATATATACAGCCAATGAACATATAAAAACAAGTTTACGTCGTACCTTAGATTCCTATTTCGTCTTATTCCTAAAATTGATTCCCCTATGTAACATTTGCATCCACACATTATCCTACGAGCCGTCTTTTGTCAGATGGAAAAACATAAAAAATGCACCATAAGCCAATACCTTCGATCTGTTACTATAGTAAACTGCCCATGAAAAAACAAGAAAACTTGAACCTGGTGTTTCTAGCATCTATTTCCCTCAATTTCTTCAGTTATCTATTCTAACAAGTAACAAGGAGAACACATAATATCTAATACTCCTTCCTAGAAGTACTACTCCTTCCGAGAATGTCCTTTGAATTTATCGATTGAGTTCAACTAAATATTCAATGTGCTGTAGTTCTAACAAACTCACCATGTCAAGAAGCACTTTGGTAACGCATATTGATTTTTTTGAGCATGGGTTCAATATCGTTAGCGCTTTATTATCACTGTGGCATTACCTAACTTCAATTGTCTCCTCTGGGTTTTAAATTTAAGGAAACAAATAATAGGTGTTTAGAACTGCTTCTGCCTTTCTTGGAAAAGTCTATGATGGGGTAGGTGGTGTAAGTTTGAAGGTATAGTTACCCGAAACGTCCAGCGCAGCTGCTCATTGGGTCTGGAATTAGTGCTTACAAACAGAGATATCCTCGAGAGGAATTGATAATTCAGTAGAGGGCAGTATAATTGCTGCAATCATTCGGAAGACTCCAGTTTAAGGAAAGATTCGAATCTTAATCAGGTGTTGGGAATGTTTTACGAAAGGATGATAACTGAATTAGGGTGATACTGTGTATAAATATTGTGCTAAAAATTTGGTTAAGGCTACTTTTAGTTCTGTTTCTGCCACTTAATTATTACTTTCGTCCACAAAGCCCTGATGATTAAAACTCAACGTCTATATTTGAATTTAACAATAAAAAGTAGCGTGAATCATCGTTGTTTTTTAGCATGTGAGAGAGAAAGGAATGGAATAAAGAAAAATAGCTCTCTGGGATTGTGGTCAACGGAATCGCAATATAAAACAATATAATAAGACCAAATGAGAATATTTTATCTCAATGAATGTTCATTTCGGTAGTTGTTTAAAGATCTCTTTAATTTCCATTCTATCTTACATGCAAAACTATACCAGCTAATGTTGAATCAAGGATTGATTATGAAATAATTGTGACTGCAACTACAACAGTATCATACACAAGATCGGAATGCTTGTTTTAATTCTTCATTTGAAAGTCAAATCAAGGGAATTTGCCGATTGCAATCAGAATTGATATTAAAAATATTTTCTCTTCAAAACTATGAAGTTATTTCCTAACATTTTGTATTTAGGATGAATACGGTTTCCTTTTGGTCAAAGGGGTGATGATAAAGCCTTTGGTGAAAGAAGAATCAAAGCTTTAATGGTAACTAGTGTCCAAATCCTAATAATTCACTTACGTCATCTTGAATACATACGCAAGAAAAAGAAACGGAAGAAAAAATCATGCATTAAAAAACTAAAAAAGGCTACGAAGATGCCTTTCTACGAAGATATTTTCGGAGATGCCTTTTTCTAAGGCTAGTAAAAGGCATCTCCAAAAAGTAACAAGCAAAATAAAGGACTAAAAGTACCCTAAAGGATGGAATGTTGAGGAATAACATACTTAGTAATCAATCAACGAGAAGAGAAATATCAACAGTAGAGAGCGATACATGGAATTCTAAAATAAATACCTCAACCACTTTACTGCAATCACAACTTTAAATATTCTAGAGGCAGTTACAATAATTTCAGAATTAAATGGAATCAGATAAATTGAGGATTCTAACGGAATTTAATTCCTGAAGCGTGCATAATTACATTATACTCATTTGAATACTGCAGGATATCATCCACAGAAATTATAATAGCATAACTGTGGATCCTTGAGGTATAAATAAATTAATTAATCTCGTCTTTATTATGGGCGAAGATAAAAGTATGTGAGGAGTACTTTGAAAAGACAATTTACAAATTTTACCACTGTTTATTCTCCGATACGCCTTATAAATTATAATTATGTATGAACAGCTATGGTTTCGAGATCTTCAAAAAGTAAGGCATTATAATACGTTTTTTATCCCCTTACGAAAACTTATACGTATGGCCGGTAGCAACTGGCCCTGTTGAAGGGAAATGGCTGCTGGCACCGTGGTTTTGTTATCGAAATTAAATCTGCTTGGAGGTTGTTTTTCAAAATGAGATATCCGAAAGGATTTCATGGAAAAAATTCCATCTCCCTTGGGTCTTGTTTCTGGACGATCTAAAGAGTGATAAAGCCTTTCGCATCTGAATCCGGTGGAATGATACTCACTCTCTCTGTTTGAAAATCACGATAACCTAGATCAAGTTTCCTTCCCTGTTAAGTCAGCGTTAATGTGGCCTGATCACGGCGCTAAATTAAAACAAACACATCTTTTCAACCTTAATGAAAGACCAATATCTATATGATATACCGGGAGGAATCGGTTACATCACAAAACCGGTTATTGGATTTTAGCGAGGAAATGAACTGCCTTCCTGCCTGGATGCGTCGCCACGGAATTGGTAACGAAGTTTTGCATAAATTGTTATCGGAACAACTTGACGACAGTCTTTTAATTATCAGCATGTAAATTTTGCTACAAATATGGCAAATATTATGGGTAAGGGAGGGGTTCAATGAAATATGTTAGAGCTTTTTTGCGACTTAATATTTTTTAGATCAGAAAAGCGAATGAAAATAAGCAGGATGACGGAATATGACTTGAGTGCCGAATGATGTACGCCTTTCTAGTTTCTTATCGAGTAATGTGATGCGGTTACTGTAGCATAAATTCCATAAGAACGCTCGTTGTAAATTCAAGATCAGATAATGGTGTCATAACTCAAAGAAGAATTCCGACACTTAGCGGATGATTCTTTGCATAGAGATTAAAGTCATTGACGGTAAGAAATTAAAGGATATCATCATATTAAAAGATATCAGATTGAATTATAACTAGTTCAATGCTGAGAAAAAGGCAAAAATAAAACTCCTAAATAAACTAATGAATACCTAGTATGATTCGCAACAACTTTTCCTTTTGTTTTCTTTTTCCGACTTGAAGTAGCCTTGTCTTTCTTCCTCTAACTAGAACTACGCCATCTGATAGGATGGGAGTTTTCGTTCATTTTTTATAAGCCGCTGACAACCGAATCAGATGCTTATATGCATCCAATCTGCAGATCAGATATGTATACACCAAGGACTTTCAAGCGAATCGGAACGTGCAATAAAAAATTTTAGTACGCAAACCGGCAGATATTACGCAGGCAAAAGAAAAACACGTGCACTTTAAATTGCGAAACCCGTCTTAAAGCTTCATAAACATTCAGGACTGGATTATTATTAAGGGAAACACTGAAAATTTAATGTTTACAACACGGGAAGACAATCATAAAGATATGGAAACGCATCCTTTAGAGTGCAGAATAAGGAGAGGTAGCTAAAAAAAAGTACAGAATGTGAAATGGGACTAAATAATGAAATACGTACATAGAAATTTTATTTATTTGAATATTAGAATAATTCTGTGAAAATGCTTTAGCAGCTAGCAATGATTTTTAAGAAACGGCAAAATATTTATAGAGCATATTTCCGAATTTTATTTACTTCTAAAAATGTTATTCAAATTCCTGATGTAGTTAAATTAAGGACTGCAATATGAATCTTTCCCTAAGATAGCCCGCGTTAATTTTGAATTAAACTTTTTACTCCATGGATTAATTTTTTTCTTCACAAAACGTAGAACTGATGAATAATTTCATGCTTTTGAACTTTGCCTCAGTTTCCAAACTATGTGAATCAACTGTACAGGTTGTAATTCGCTGGTAAGATCTCCAGTACACTGAGTATGGTTGAAAATATTATTAATATCGCGAGGCATGAATGTTTAATTCCTCATTCACTATGACTCGCATTAAAATGATTTTTATGTAGAAAATTTCCAAGCTATTATCAAACGAATCAAGCTACCAGGTGTGCGTTAGACTCAGGCAAGAGCGACTTCTAGGAAAAACAATCAGATGTTGGAATAGCACATTATACAATTTCTCTATAGTGAATTTACAATAGAGTAACTATCCTCCACTTTCTTTTACAACATTTTTTCATCGACAGAATACTGTGGATTGATTTTGCAACCTGAAGCACATACAACCTGTGTTGCAACCTGTACTAGCTAAAATCGAAAGACGTATATGAATTGCGAAGAGCTTCTTTCTTATTCTGAACGTAAATAACAAACATGCATAATGACCACGCAGGTCTCTTTCGAGACAACCATGCCAATTATCTTGTGTACTCATCCTGCTTCTCTATTTTTATTTCTTGCATACAACTTTTGTTTCAGGCCCATAGAAATTTACAACTTTTTATCATTATCTTAAGTCCGTACGTCTCTTAACTTCAGGATATTAATGTATCTTATTGTCAAAGTTGAATACATAAAATATATAAATGAAAAATAAGAATCGGAGAAAAGTATTATAGAAAAAAAGCAGAGTAGATAACATTTTATCAAGATGAAATGGAGGTTAAAAACTGACTACTGGAATGATACAGAGATGTATCTATTCAACAAAAACTTTACTTCAAGTAAATCACCCAGACATCCCTAGTGTGGCTCATTTCTTCTTTATTTTCATTATTTTTAATAAAAAGCAAAGATAAAATTATTGGCAATAAATTTATATCATTAACACAGAGAAAATCATCAAGCTTTGAGTACAGTTTAACCCTGAATGGATATAAACGAGATTGAATTAGTTAAAAAAGGACGTGGGTGGTGGGTGCTGAAGGTGGCTGCCTCTTCATACTCTAGATAGTTAATTAGCTTCCTCTGACGAGCCATTTTATAGGAAAACGCTATTCAATAATGCAGTTTGTCTATTTGCTACTGTTCTACTACATCCCAAGTATTTTTCGCTAAATATCTCCAAAATAAGGCCCATTTTCCCCGAAAGTTAAATGTTTCGATTTTATCAACTAGTTAGTTTTCGCAAATCGACAATGGAAACAAGAAGAGCATCCATATCTGAACATTATCAGAAGTATTAAATTTCAAAACCTATAATACAGTTGAAACTCGATTTTCTCGAATATCTCATCTCATGGGCATATCGTTGTATAGCAATAACGAATAATTCAGTCGTAAAGCCGTAAAATATAATCAATTCAGGTATCACATGAAGAACTTTAATTCGAACTGGTTTCTTCGGAATTCGTGAATTCCGTTCTTCTGCATCTTAAACGTGAATAAATAATATGCTCTGTATAATTTCATGGTCCTTCATTCCGGGTATTAAAACATTTGGTGCCATAAAATTTTAAATGTAGAAATCATAACTTATGCAATTAATGAACCTCCTGATTTGTACCTACTTATGTGCTGGTTTCGCAAGCGTATTAGCATAATCAGGCTGATGATATGCTTGCAAAACTAGTCGCCAAATAGAAATACCATGTAAATTACGAAGTTAATTGGTTCAGAAAATGGCTTTGCGTGACTCACAAAGAATCACGTTAAATTCATAAAGATCATTATATATACTCAATAAAAAATAGGATAACGATAAAATCTACTACATTACATTAAGGCGAAAGTTTGTTTTCCTTCCTTTTTCTACATAACAGCACAAAATTGATCTATTTCGCCAACTGGATGATTTAAACATAGCGATTGATGATACGGAATAGTACCAATAATTCCATCACATAACATAAAACACTGAAGACGGTAAAACGAATTCCGAAGGTAAATATTTCTCATCATTCCGCAAAGAAAATTTTAAAATCCACATCTAACCCATTCAGGTCTGAAGATATGCTTCAGCCAGGTAAAGTCGCAATCGCCTTCCAGAAAATGGACAAAACTATGCCAAGGGCTCTCGAGAAATGCCGTAAATCAGCTTCTCTTTAAGATAGAATAATTGGTGTTCCCATCAAAAGCTTTCCCTTCCACCCCCACCCTCTTCTCGCTATTGCCTCAACGGAATCGCATCCATTGTCGCAATTTCCTTTTGATCCGCCTCCTTCCTTATCGCCAATAATGGCTTCCACACTCGGGAAGGGGGGGATCCTTATCCCAAGGGAACACGCATCAGCGCCATCCCCACGTCCACGGAAATCCCCCGCACTAATCCACCCACGAAGAGGAAAAAATGCGATCTCGGAAATGAACGCTGGGAAAAAAAAGGTACGGGACAATTGGATCGTTCCTCTGAAGAGAGAGGACGGATATTAAAAAATTGCGACGTTCTGAAAACGAGGAGAATCCAGCGTTTTATCCGGAAACGAAAATTGTTGAAAAGGGAAGGAATGGAAAAATGACGAGAAGAGGATTGCGTCTCGCGTCATTGGGTCTCCGAGAAGTGTCACGTGATGCGTTTACCGCAATCAACTCCGCCTCTTTCGTTACGAGGAGAAAGGCACTTCCCCAAGAAAATAAATTAAGCACACCATTCCAATTTCCACCCTTTTGATACGGGGCTCGCTTTTAACTCCGCAATGGCGGTTGGAGGAAGGAAAATGAACGAAAAAGCCATCGCGTATTCCATCGCTTTCGGGTGGAAAACGGAGACGCATTCGTGGAAAGAGGAAAAAAACAAACGAAACGCAATGCGCGCATCTGGTTCGAAAACTTTCCTCCACTTCCGTTGCTTTTTTTAGTCGATGCACCTACCTGCGCCCACTCCACGAGCGTCGGTGAAAAGTGAAAAAAATGAAATGGGGTTATGACGACCCCCGATTGCTTCCTGTCCACAATGACACCCTTCTGGCGGCGTAATTGGGGTCCTCCACTCTCTTAACTGCATGCTGTAATCGCATAATCCGATCCATTCCGTTCGACAATTGGCCTCGCCCTCGCACACACAAGCACAGTGCATTGTCCTTGTAATTGAAGGAGGCTCACAGCCATTTTGGAGAAATGTCGTGTTTACATTGGAACTCTTTCTCCCAATTAGAACAGCTACTATATCTATTATTGTGGGATATTACATACATTGAAATAGAATATAACTTCCTGCCTACATTAAGCAAATATATGCATTCGAATACTGAGGAAAGTCTTCATCCTCATTACAGAAGTAACGAAAAGTGTTACTACGGGAACTTACATGTATTAGAATTAGTATTAATAGGTTGCTTGTATGGCGCAATCATAGGTGTTCAAATCCTTCAGAGTTAACGGAGATGCCGTCTTATAAGTAGGAGGATAATATATGAGGAACATTTCTGAATACATTTATTTAGGAAGTAAAATGGCAAGATGAGAGATATACAAAAAGGACACACAAGTCGGATCTAAGACGCTAAGAAAACATTGTATGTGAAGAAAAATTTGATCACCTCAAGAATTACTACCATAGGGTTAAGAAAGAGATTTTTGAGAGTATATACTTGGAGTGCAGATGTGAGATATGGGGCATCCTTAATGGAGAAAAGTAGAAAATCGAATGTTAGAAATTGAGGGAGGGAGATACAAATAAAATAGGGATAAGAGATACTAATGCCATACTTATTATTTTTTATTATTTATTATTATTATTATTTATTATCAAATCGCTGCAATTTGGCCATTTGGTCAGGTGGCAGCGGTGAAGGGGGACCAATCTATATTACATTTAATTGCCTGGCATTCGCCCAAAGACGGGAGGAAAACCCCTCCAAAAACCTCCCGCAAACTTATCGATGATACTTATTGACACTTCCTTATTATTTTCGTATTTTACTTATATTGACACCTCTTATTACTTTCGTATTTCTGCCTTAAATTGATGGCCGTTTAAAACGTCTCTACTCCTATTCCCTTTAAACTAATGAATCCAATAACAACAGAACGTAAAGATTTAGATACAGTGGAATAAAGAACTTACATTTGATATAAATATCCACCTGTTAATGATGTAAAATATCCTTAATCGTTTAAAACTTAAGATTTTTTTCTTAAAATAGGCTTTGATAGCAGTTATACTGCGACTAATATTGTTTATATTTTTATTGACTGGATACCAAATTCAACAAGTCTAATTTTCTCGTAATTAGCGATGATTATATGCTCTATACTTGTTCGAGAGTTGTTCAGAATAATTTTTAATTACAACCAAATTATGAGGTCTCGATTTCCCTCATGAGGAAACCGGTTATCAATGAATCTACTTGAAATGGCAAACATTATATTTCTACCTATATTAGAAAAGATTACCTAAGCTAATCGTGTTCCTTAATTTTAAAACGGAAATGGGAAAAAATAATTTCGCTAATTTAATTAACTAATAGAGGGGTTGCTGGTTGGATATAAAAGAAGCAAAAGAAGTGGGAAATATCTATATTTCAAGAGTCGTGGAGATCTCTCAGAAAAGTATTCTGATATATATTAACGTCTTGTCTAGAATTCTGCATCGTACAGTAAAATTTTCGCTTGTATTACGCAGCATACAGACTCACTACCGCATTTTTAACTATACTCAAATCATTAGCAAAAGTTTATTAGTGAAGTAAAATATTTCAACGCTGCTTGGGAGTGATCAGAAGTCTCCCAGTCTCAAGGAGACAGGGATGCTCTGACTGAGTGAACCAACTCACAAATATCACTCCGTTTTCGAGATGTTTTATAAGGAAGTTGTGAGATGTTTCTGCTTAACGGCACCCATCACATATGGAGGACTTAAACATGAGGATAAACAGTAAGAGAAAAAGGACATATGGTGATCGTGGGTAGCACTGAATAGAGATATCTCTCATCTTTCTCTAAAAGCATATCGAAAACGCAACGATAATGGTTAGATGTGGTGGTTCGGAGCATCTGTTCATTTAGTGAAGACTTGGATTCTTGTCACAATCGCGACGATATTTGTAATACCAGTATATCCTCTGGTGTTCAGGCCTTAGACAAAATCATCAAATTCAAAACGCCTCTCTCTTATCCTCATAAAAAGAAGCTTCGATAAGTCCCGATTATTCTTGAAGTCGTTGATATCAAGCTATGGTTACTTGTAAAATCGTTTGGAAGCTGTAGCGCACATAAATTACCAGCGCACTTGACAAATTCGCGCCTTTTTATTTTGACAGTTTTACAAAGAGGTATATTAACATTAATTTTGCGTGACAACATTTTATCATCATTGCAATCTCTTTTGGAGTACCAAATGCACAATTACTACATAATGTGCAGTTTTATATGCATTATATAGGCTTCACCGTATCTTGTCGGTGCTTTACTGAGCATTGTACCCTTTGAAAGCGCCCGAATGCTAAGGAGGGGTACGCTGAGTGGAAGCTAATGAAGTTAGGCATTTCATAGAATAGTTAACATGCTTTCCAAGCACTTCTGTATTCACATACTATATTTTTGATGAAGGTCCCTCTGAAGTTGGTGAACTTCCACTGTTTGAGAAGAGTACGAACAGGTTTCCGTGACGAATGAAGTTATAACTAAAATATTTATTCCGGAAGCGCATCCTCTGAAACACGGTACCAATATACCACGTTTACCGCCTAGAACCGGCGCAGATCTTGATCCTGAAGTGTTTCTCCTTGTTAACACTTTCCATGTGGCGAATCTGCGGGATCAAATCGGAGATTTTACTGTTCACGAAACTCTGAGAGAATGGCTGCTGAGGAAACGTCCTCTTCTAATTTATGAACCTCTTTTGGCTTCCCGTTCCTACAAGAACACCTTCTTAATTAAATCAACAGAAGATCACCAAGATCTGATATGGAACACTGAATCATATTTCCGAAATGAGTGATTTTAGAGCTGATTTCCGGCAGAAAACGAAACCCGAGAACATGTTACGTATTTCATTGAAATGAAATAATTAGAAGAACGAAATTTCGCTAAATGAAAGAATGATCGCATCAGAAATAAGCTTGATAAATAGCCGTCATGTTGAGTTTTGTGGCCACTTCCAAGCATAAATTTCAAAATCACACTTACGAGTATTTTCAGGACAAGATGAAATAGATTTTCATTCTTGAAGGAAATATTATTTCTACTTATGTCACATTTTATTCAAGAGGTGGCCTTTAATCACTTTTTATGCTTATTATTTATATCGTTTCTCAAAGATAAGTTCACGTAGTGATAAAAAGTTGCTGTTATCCTATTATTATCTCATATTAAATTTCGAAGTGGAAAAACACTATACACGAATGATGTAGTACTAAAACTCACATAATTCTCGCAGTCATCGCCGGATTTGAAGAATGAGTTACTTAAATAATTACCAATAATAACCAATTTTTATTATCACTTTCGTTTCATGATCTTAAATTACGATGCAAACGAAAAGAGAGGTAGGAAAAATTTCTCGTAAATTAGCTTAGTGAAGTTTGAAACAGACAACACAATTCATTTTTTAATTGGATGAAAGCCTCTCTGAATGAAATTTTTAATTATATTCATCCTTATAAACGAATATGAAAGGAAGAATAGAGATGGAGTCCACGTTTAATAGTTTTATTCAATCTTAAAAGAAAGAAATTTGTCGAGCGGACTGCATGAAGAGGATTCTAAATACATGTGTTTTTTACGTCATCAGACATAGTTTATTCACTTTCAGCAAATAAATCACTCCAAATTACAGGTCATCGTACATTCGTATACCAGAAATCCCTCCTGACACAGGAATGGTTAAAAATATTGCTACTGATCCTTCTACAATCAGATGACCGAACAAATACTAGGGATATTTTTCTTTACTTTACTTTTAGTCCAAATATTTCAAAAGCTGCAAACTTTGGAAGAAGAAAGAGATACTTATGTAGGGATTAGAGAAGAAAAGTTCTCTCCTGGATTATTATCAAATTATGGAATGGGTGAAATGGAGTGGACCCAAAAACTAGACCAAAATCATCTATTTTTTGATTCTTCTGAATCCCCATTGTTAATTTATCGGCTGACAATATATTTCAAAAATTTTCCAAGACCAAATACTCATCCGGCCGGGTGCATGTTCCTCTGATACCTATCTTTCCGAAAAGTGTTATCTATTTCATAGATTGATGATTTAACTGGAAAATTTTAACTATTATCACTTCAAATATTGCAATTTAACCAACAAACGGTCGATTTTACACGAATAATTTACATTTTAATTAAAAATCAAGAACATAACTGCAGCCCACGAAGTCTTCATTGGAGTTGCTGTGGCCCGTTAGAAGCAATTACTGTATTTTTTAAAGTATTTCGATAGGTAAGGTTATTTTTATGACGTATATGTCTCTTCAGGAATCGAACCCGGAACCGCTTTCATTAAAGCGAACCTGTTACCTATGCGGAAGCCTACTAAAGGTAAAAGCTTGGATATCATTGGTCAGGAATGTCTTAAATGCCCTCAACAAATGTTTGCCGGATTCAGTCAGTTTTTACGCTCACACTCGAAAACTTCCGTGACTGCTATAAAAAGCCAGAGAAAGGAAAATATGTGAGAAGCTGTAAATTTTTCGCTACGGCGAATCCGCTGAGGTCCGAATTAATGAGATGAAACCTTTTTTAATACCAGAACACAAGGTCATCTGGAAATGAAATCAAAGTTAATGAAGAAGTCAAGTTTTGGCAAATATACGATTTCTTCTGTTGGCGTTATCTGAATATATCATTTTAGTAAAAAATGCGAACAGAAAATGTATCCCTTACAATGGGAATGAAATCCGAGATTAATTAGCAGATGTCTTTCATTTGTTAGTCTCACGCAAAAACGGCCAGCATCTTAGAACATCGCAGTGCAATCGTAACTCCCAAAAGCTTTTGCTTTCTTCGAGACTTCTTTTGTGCTGAAAGCACTCTTCAAAATTTAATTAGCTCTGAACGATGTAGATTAGCATCTATATAAGTAAACGTTGTTTGTAATTATTACAATGCTAGCAAAAGCTACTGAGATTCGGAATTTTATGCGAATTATATAAAAGACTAAAAAAGTAACAGAAGTTGCTTTAGAATGATTTAATTATGTATTAGGTTTCAGTTAATATCGCGAAAGTAGTGAAAATAGCGTTAATCACATTTCTATTAAAAGAATTAGAACATTATAACGATCCATCTTTTATCAACATCCAAACAACCATGTCTGTGTTCGAACTCTAGACCTCACAGAGTCACAGCGTCAAGAGAATCAGCGAGGTAATACGCCGATTTCTACGCCACGAGACCGGCAAAAAATTGAATGCATGATATTTTTTATCCCATTTTTGGAACGGTAGCGATGAGCTCGCCATAATCAAGTCTGATTTACGAAATCGTGGAAAGGAAGAAGTGTTCTTTTGCGTGAAGGCAAAATAATTTTCCTCGAAAACTGAAAGACGCTTCGGGCTAAATTAAGTCATTATGTATAATTAAAAACGGAAAAATGTATTTTTAAATGTTTTAAATTGAGGAGGTGAGCTCAAGTGTTAGCATAAGAAAGAATGGGCAAGTTCTGCCAGTTAAGTTTATTGGCTGTGAAACCGGTTCAAAATTAGCTATCATTAACGGTGCTTAAGGAACTAAGACGAAACGGCAATTACATGACAAATTAATTCTAATTAGAACCGCTTTCGACAATATTTGATTTAGATAATTATTCTCAATGGGATCAATTAATACGGCACTAATTAACGAATGAACTCGTGAGAGACTGCCAAATCAGAGAAGCACTTCATTAGTATTTGCGGCATTATGGACGAACAATAGTAATGAGGTTTAATATTTCCGACAGGATATAGCCAATTTGCGTAATTCAAGTGGTTAGGTATTAATGAGGCCAAAAAATATGACTACCAGAACATGTAAACATATGCTGGACTTGAGATATTCCAACCCAAATCAATGATTCCAAATTATTTGATTTTTGGTTCAGAGACACAAATTTGGAGTATATTTTTCGATTTGCTATTTCATTGGATACTTTACATATGATTTTGTAGGAGCATTTCGGTAAGAATGAATATTAAAAACAAACAAATTTTTTTTCCTAATAACGTTTAAGTAGTTCAGAAGAAAGACCCAAAAGAGGAGGGCATTTAAACACTATTACTCAAGCAGTTTAGAAATTTCGGTGTGAAAGTACAAGTTTCAAGTTTCTGAGGAAATCAGCTAAACTGTCAGTTACACTAAAAATATTTCATCAAGTCTCCTGGGGTACTTTTCTGAGTTTTTCCTAAAACAGTGTAGTATTACGAAGAAAATTGCAAAATATTTTATGTGAAGGGTAATATTATAAGGATCAGATACACGTATGATCAGAATGAGTGAAAAAGGAAGAATATGGATGAGAAAAGGTATTTCACTTTGTACAGATAGGCGAGCGACTGGAAGCCCAGAGAGAAATTGCTATGAAAAGTAATCGGTATAATTTGATGATTGGGACTCAAACCCAGGTGAGTTGAGGGAAAGTGGGAAACCTAGGTTCGAGTCCCAGTCATATCGATTACTTTTCCCTTCTGTTTACCTAGAGTAAGAATATTTGGATGAAGAATAGACGATAAGAGTAAAAGATCCAGCACACCTGAAACTTAATTTTCCGGAAAAAATTTTTCCCTTTACAGGATCCGAACCACTATGAATAAACCTATGAGTAAATATTCGGTAAATATGGAAACCCTTTGGAAATACGAACCAGACACTAACCAATCCGCCATCTAGATGATTATGACGGAAAGGGTTATAATTCACGAAAATGTAGTAGAATGTTTCATGCCAGATAAAGGCAAGGTATGAAAGATGTAGTTAAATTAATTGTTTATCTCTCCGATGGATCAGATATGCGATAATATTAGTCCATTTTTCCATAAATTTATTTCCGTCATCTTTGACGGGGGAATTCACCAATAGGGAATAATTGGAGATGTTTCTTCTGCATTGTTGCAGATAAACAGTACCCAGCATGAAAAGGGGAGAGGAATTTCAGAATATTTGTTATTAAAAGTGAGATCTCGGCAAACAGTGTTGGTATATACGTTCTTGAATCATATGTGCTAGCTGAAATTCAATATCTCATAAGTTAGCCAACCGTCAAATGTTAGTAGATACCGCTTAAAAAGTTCCAATTGTAGTTACTAGGAAGCCTCCTTGGGCTATGGTAATTTTGCTTTGCTTGTTGGTACTAGTATTGTTAAAAGTGCTTCGACACCTGACGTAATTCTGTACATATGGACTCTAACCGGGGTTCGAACCCGGAACCGCTTTTATCCAAGGCGAACATGCTACCTACTTGGCTATGCTTCTTCCTGATGCAGGTGCACATGCGCGAGCATACTTCGAAACAGTCGTTAGCAAAATCAGTGTTCCTTGTCAAAGTTCAAAAAACAGAGATAAGATTCATCGTTAATAGAGTCACTCGCTCGCCCAGACATCACTTTTCTTTATTCTTGTCAATGAAAGTTGTCTGGACCAATAGCTTTAACAAAACAACAAGGAATTCTGTATGTGACTTGGTTTCAGCTCTCAGAACTGCATCCCTCCAACTTTCCGGCAGTTGAATTATTCCCAAACTACGACACGCGAACTCCGAAAACCAGTGTCCGAGATTTCAATGGCTTTTATTTCTTGGTCCGGGATTGAATCATTATCTTTTTCCGAGAGAAAGATTCGCTATCACCCAATCCTTGTTAAGGGTCATTATATATAAAAAGGGAGAGTTCCTTTTCATGTTTATTCCGGCGTTCAAAGGCTAAGCGGACGCAGTTATGGGAATCGAAGATAAAAACTCAGCAATCACCGTGGTAATTGGACTATTTCCTCTATCAAGCTTGGCTTTTCGCTCCCTTAACATTGGCGAATACTAAATCCTCCGGAAGACCAAAGTGACGGATCCATCGGTTCCATGAATATTAAACCGAAGATTTTCTGCACGCAGTCTTATTGTTAAAGGCAAATTATTTAGAAGAGTTCATCACTTCAACTTGATGACCTGCTAAGAATCGTGTTTCGACTCACACGAGTCGAAACAGATTGAAAGTAAAACGTTTGTGGAAACCAAGAAGTGGTTCTTAATTTCACTGAAGGAACTTTGACATTGAATCAGATGTATCCTTTATTTAATGAAATTGCTAATTAAGAGCTAAAGTAAGAAATAAAGTATATTTATCAAAACATAGAACACGTGTAATAAAAATAGGAGTATCACAAGAAAGACGAAACTGAACACATAAACATAAATACCGCGGTTAGTCCTTCACGGATCAATATCATGAGCCTTGCAGAGGTAGAAAAATATAATATTGACATATTCTTGATATTGACAATATCTTTCATTTAAAATGCTACACGGAATATTACGGCCACATAAAGGTATTTATGAATATATGACAGTAAAAGGAAGAGATGATAATATAAGAGAGAATTAATTTATCAAGATCAAGAGAGAAAGGCCATATACTCAAAGAAAATGGACTCAGGAAGAAGTGGATCTATGATGTGGTAGATAAAATAGGCAGTAGTCGGTAGAGAGGCAAGCCATGGACTCAAGGATATATGCTAAACTGACATGAGATAGTAAAGCCAGTCGAAGAAGGACATTGCATCAGAAGGATATGGGGCTTTCACTGCAATCAAAACTAGCATTATCACGTTGGTTTTTGTCCTATTTGGGAGGCACACAATTTCATCCTGCACTCTAGAATATATTAACGCTAAGTCTGGTACATGATTATGTTCTATCTCCATCGTCTAGAGGTTTATTATTTTCTGATGGAAAAACCATAAATTGAAACAATTCGAGAGGTGAATTTCTTAAAATTCTACAACTCAATTACTCTAAAAGAAGAGAATGTATCGGCTGAACAAAATACTAAGTGTTTTTGTCATGGAAATTTATTAATAATGAATTACGACTGTTTCAGACAATAAAGCAAATTTCCATTGATATTTGAAAACTCATATCAGTTAAATATTTAATTTCTTTAGAAGTATTCGAATTATCTCCGTAAGAAACAATCCTATTTTGATTACAAGCTAATTACTTACTAAGGGGAATAACCATCAATCCTTGCTGATTCATATCTAAATGAAAACATCATTCTTGACTTTGCCTTATCCCATTTACTACTGATCTCGTAATTGATGTGATTGAAAGTTATGATTTACACTAAAGCCAGTATCATATATAATTAATAATGAAATTCATTTTTATAGGATAATACAGGTTTTACTTTCGATTTATTATTCTTGAAAGAGTTTAGGCTCATGTTACCCCGATATCCTATGTCGGTCTTTTTTAACCTTCTTTTCCGATAAAAATTAGAACACGTAAAAAGATTTGAAACGAGAAAGAGTAAAATACTGCGCTTTAGATTATTCAATTTGTAAAAGGAATAAAGTTACTCGAGAGTTTTTCTCAAGTTAGAAACCTCATATTAAGGGTCTGAGGCTGCTGAAATTGGCTTTTAAGATTTTTAAAGGTTGAAACCTTGAACGCAAAATACAACTCCAGATATATGTAAATACTTTGAAAAGAATTCTTGCGTTTGAATCAGCGTGTAGTAGAAAATCTTTCTGAGTGCATGCTTTTAGAAATTCTTTCCTCTCGAATTCATCGATTTCAGTCGAAATGGCATTGATAACGAGATTATAATAAAATGGCCCATTGAAACAGAATGAAAATTTTAACGAAATATCTTTAAATTATGACTCGGCAAAGCGCCTCGAATCTGACTCGAAGTACTGAATTTTCAGTCATAAAACTACCATTCAGAAAGGACTGGGAGAAATGAAACTATTGAAATCTCAGGATACGAGATCTTACAAATTTAATTACTTTGTTTTTAAGAAATACGGAGCGAAACAAAATTTGGAAACACGACGAAATGAAAGAAAAGGGACACTTGAAACGCATTCGGTGAAAGAATGGAATGGAATAAATTACGGGTAGCATTCCATTGGGAAAGGAGAAGAGCCCCATTTCCGGTGCCCCGAATTAATGATTCTATTCGATCTTTAAGAGATAAAGAAACTAACCGCGCATTATAACTGAAAGTCAGCAATAGTCCCTGTTGGCCCGCTGATCGAGATATCTAATAACTCAGTTTTCTTTCGAATGATTGTTTCGTCAGTTAAACAGTGGAACTCTGCTCCTATTATTTTGGTTTCATTTCTTACGGCACAGAAAAGAGGGAACTTAAAGGTGGAAGTCAGTATATATACAGCACATTTCTATCGCAATAATCCATGTTAAACAACCAATCATGTTAAAAAACGCGACAACCGCTTCAAGGGTCTCTCGCAGTGGGCGCTGGTTTACATGTTAAAGTCTAATTTTCATTGATATTCGATGTTTTATATAGAGAAGTGAGGAGACACAAATTATTCTTCCAATTTTTCTCATTATGTCGGCTAAAATTTATCGAAAAATGAAAATGGGCGTATGACATCATACATCAGGCGGCAAAATACGGTATGAGGCTGTTAATTGTACTCAAATTGTATGTACGTATATACTCGGCTAACATCTAACTCAGTGGACGTGATTACCCGCTCATGAAGATCACTTTCACTGTTTTAAAAAAATATACATCTAAAGAAGCTTTGGTGTACGCACGAGCATCCAAAATGATCCAAAATAGCCAAAGCAATTTTTACCCTAACAGATTTTGCATTTTAAAACATGAACGTAGTATTCGGGCTGCACATGATCTCCTTAAAGAAGAATACTTTCTAATTTGAAACCTCTACGGAAAGTTTATTTCAGAAAATGAATGTTTTGGCAGATCGAAGTGATTCAAGATTGAATTATCGAATAATGTGCTTTATATCGCCTTCCGTTTCTCCAACTGTAATTATGAACATAACTTTGATACGCGCTGAACTTTCATGATTTCTAATCAAATCAAAGACGGAAGGAGAATTCCTTGCGGGAATCGACGTAAATAGCTTTCATGGTTATATTCATGATTCATTGGTGAGTTGCCACGGAGAATTTCATCTTTTTTGATCTTGGACTACTGTGCTTGTTCCCTATCTTGAGTAAACTAAGTACAAGCGTCTAATTAGGCACAATATCTCAAAATTCATATCAGCTACAACTGGGGGATGGAGAATGCTCTGCTCCGCGATATCTTCTTTTTATTCTCAAAGAATAGTCCTACAAAAGAAGTCAGAACTCAGAAGGAACCCTTTTATGGGCAAGGAGAGGAGAGATGACGGTGACACAGGTGATTTGAAAATTTTAGGCTATCGAATAAGATGAACGATTGGCTCAAGTGGGTTGCAGTGTAAAAATCGGCGTCTTATGCGAGACTTAGAGTCTTAAGCAGTACTTTTATCAGTCGTTTCGTGCGATAGCGATATGTATCGAGAGAAAATCATTAAGAATTAATTGTTAAGAGATTTGGGCGGAAGCGTCTTAAATGGGTTTTACTGCAATAAACAATTTAATGACACCCAGTAAAATGCGAATAAGCGCAAATTTTTTGTACTGAATAGTGGGGAACCTAGGGATAGCGAGCAACATGTTGCGGAACCATCTTGTAAACCCTCTCAACAGCCCTTACACCCACGCCCCCTTCCAGGCGCATCCCCTGTGTGTAGAGCCCCCTTCTGCCACCACGGAAACCGCCAACCGTGACGCACTTCCGAGCACGCACTCTCACCCCTTTTGTCATAAATTCATTCATCCTGCTCGGGAAGGGGTGGACATCATCCCCTCTCTCCGTGGGGGGCAATTTATCTCCCTCTGTGCCGTTTTCAGCGTATGGAATCTGCCCATGAACTAAGTGTCGCCGCATTGTGAAATTGAGGATTCCTCTTTCTTCGTAAGCAGTGGGGATAAGCTGATGCACGCGTCTTGAAATAACATTTAAACATGGGAGAAAAATGATAGCTGGATTCGATGGAACGGATGATTTCCTGGTGATGTGAAACGATTGAATCCCTGGAAGAGCGGAGAGAAATAAGTATGCCGTAGGAAAAAGTATCTCTTGACAGGCGTAATGTCTAGAGAGGTGATTAATGTTCAAATCATTGCTATATGGTTTTTAAGATTCAATAATTTGTCTATGTAGTACATTGTGTGCTGTGTAGTATGATGCACGAGTAAATGAGAATTTCTGTAAATTTAGTAGATATTTTTGGATGCTGGTAAATCGAATGTTAATGTTGCAACCTGGCTTACGTTTGAAATCTATCTAGTTCACCACCCAGCAGGATATTTGTTTCATTACGATGACATGAGCGTAAATAAAATGCGTTTCGTAATGGAAAGAGTATGCAATTTCAAGACCTACTAACAGAAATTCTTTACATCCAACTGTATGTAATTGTGTTAAATATTAAAAGCATAGAATGTAGAATGTAAAGATGAATGCTGCATATCAGAAGGTGAGATGAAGTATTTTCATATGAATACTTAAAAGATATACTCTCATAAAAATTTCCATTATTTCTTAGTATAGTAAAATGTTGTTCATACTGAGTGAACAGATAGTGATTCAATCGCAAGCTTCTGCAATCAACTCCTATTGTTAATCAAAAATTAAAGGAAGCACACTTACGCAATATAGTAAGGTTTCCAGGATTCGATTGATTCGTTTGCATCTCCTCGGATTGCTTTCCTGACAGACGAATTAAGCGGGCGCACGCAACATTTCTCCAAAATTTCCTGCATTTTTCCCGAACACGCAGAAACAATTCCCAAAAATCGTGACTCTTTCGTTGACTAATTGGTTGATACGACATGCGACATTTCCGGCAATTTATAAAACAGCGGCTGTTAGCGCAGAATTCTTTACAGCGGTGATAGTCACGATCATTAAGACGGCCGCTCTGAGTGCGTGCTGCTATTCTCTCGCCTACGCCACTCATCATGTTGTTGAATAGCTTAGCGCGTAACATTATGAAAGATGGTGAATCAGATTCAATTATTAGTGAAACTGCGTGCAAGAAAAGATCAATGTAAAAGCAAAAAAGCCCAAGGGGTGAATATCATGATAGCTGCCTTCACACGTAGATGGCAAGAAGAAAAAAAAATAATTAGGCGAAGTATGAACTAACATGGGGGACGTCTGTAAAATTAGCAGCCCAACAGTAGGGTTTGTTAGATTTTTTAGCAATAACTCAATTTGCAACTCAATTTTTTAAATAAATGATACTTCTTGTATTCAACAATTGAATAAGTTAGCTAACCCCAGTTTTCCTCACTGAGCCAAAATTCCAACTTTGACAAGTCCACGTTAGTGCCGAACAATGGCCAGTGCAATACCACCTCCGGTAGTATTCAATAACGATTAACGAGACTGAATGCTATTCTCGTCATCTACATCTACATAAATACACTGCGATCAGCCTTTCGGCAATTGCAGATCATCCGTAATATTTTCCGTTCCGAAGTATTTCCAATGAGAACATCGAATTCTGGTTCAGTTTCGGCTTCACTCCATCTTAGGACGTCGAGCCGGTTCGAACAGCTTTTTTACTGATATTTGTTTCTTTCTCATACTTTTCATTTGCTAAATATAAAAATTAAATCGGTGATAAGTTTTTAAAAGTCGTAGTTAAAAGATTTGAGTAGATCGTCTTGAGTAACTTGAATAAATTGTAAATTTTTGAGAACGAAATGATTTACGGTTTTTGTTTCCGGTTCGAGTTCAAAAATTTCAATTAATTCGATTTGGGTTCGGTTTTCATACCGGAAAAAATAACATTTCTTTATTTCTGTCTTCTGTTCAGTTCCGGTTTGGTACCCTAGGCGTGTGGTAGGGTGTGTAAACACGTAGCGTTCGAACTATTTCCTCAGATTGTTATTATAGCGTATCGTTTGTGGAAGAAATGAGTTCCTAAAAAAGATTTTCCTAGTGTTAAAAGTTTCCTAGTTTTCTCTGAATTTACGCTCATTGTCGGATCGGTGGGGGGTGGGTCGCATAAAACCAAACACATTTCATAAGCGCACTTTCTCTGAATTCAAGCAATCGCAAATGAGCTCATAACCTCCTTTCTTTCAAGGATATCCAACCTGTCTGAGGACATTTTCTTATATTATCCATAAACAAGACGGGACGGATTTCATTCATTTCATTTCATTCATCTTGAAAGAAGATAAATGTAAGGTACATTTTTCTATCTTGTACCAGAATCAAATTAAAAATTGTTCTACTTATCAATATACAGAATAAGCAGTAACTGAGCTTAAGCTAAATAACCTTGTAAGTCAGAACATATTTTATTTTAACGACTAATTTAGAAATACATAAACGCGATATTATTATACTGAAGAATATCTCACCAAGAACAGAGGCAAAAAAAAAACTTGCAACATATGCATTATGAAAAGGCATTTATATATATGGAGTAAATAAGAAACATTTTTGTGGTATACTCGCAATTACTTTGAATTTTACGTTGATACAGAATACGTAGAGGGAAGGCAACTTCAAATAATATATGAGATCTTGGTAAAACATTGCCCTCAAAATCTATTCTATCTCATGCAGAAAATTTTATATAATATGAAAGAATGTGACATGCTAATCATAAAAAGATAGAAAGGTCCATTATGATGATTCAAACAAACCATTTGCGGACTTTTTCCTTCCCCTTTTCTCGTTAAAATATTTTCAAAATTACATTTATTTATTACTTGCAAAAAGATGTACGAAATTCTATTTATTGATCGTTATTTCATGAGTACTAAGATTATGTCATTAGTTAAACAACGAGAAAAGATAGAGTGGGTTAATTTGTGTTGCTCTTTCAATGCGATTCTTGAATACAAATTCAAAATGTCGAGCTATAGAGAACCTTTTCGCGTTTATATATTGAGAAAAATTCAACTAACGAAGAAATTGATTCATGTGCATGCAAGTTCTTGGGAAATATTGACAGTTATGACATGAATTAGTAGTTGAATAAAAGGAAAATTATGTTCTTCTCCCTAATATGAATTATTCTAGCATTCAGGATGCCTCTCTATTGAAACGCAAGCTGCATTATTTCCAAAGTCATTGCCAGGTTAAGTCTCTTTGACTTATTCGCATAAGTCATTTAGTACCCGCGCAGGTTACCAGCTTAGCGGGAACCTAGGTCGTGGAGGCACCCAATCAACGAGCAAATATTCTATTAGGAGGAAAAATAAAAGCCGGTCCTCCATAGCGACGCGACGCAGGAAAAGCTCTCGAACGAGGGGGTGGGGGCATTTGTTTATCTGACCGCAGCCACTCGTGTCCCGCACACCTTCACGTATCGCCCCCTACCGCCTCCCAAATCCACGCTCCCCTTCCCCTCTTCTCTATCCCTCCCTCTGCCTCCTCCGGAATCATTTTTCCTCGACCCTCGGCCGACGGCGGAGGCTCTCTCACTCAAGCGGGACCATCGCCAGCACTTTTAGGCGGCCGGGGAACAGACCGTCCAACCAGCGGCACAGCAGCGGTGCTCTGCAGGGAACTGCCGGTGTTGGACGGAGATGAAGTAGAAGAACCAAGAGGAAGACGGCGGGGAAGTCACCAGTTCCTCCTCGTCAACACCGGAGACCGACATCGTCTTTCAGTTAGGAAAATTCTCCCAACTTTTCTTCTGAAGAGCTGGATTGACAGTGACAGTTAGTTGGGTGTCGACTCCGAAGAAGTTACCGGTAGGACTGTTAGTGATTGCCGGGGGAAAATTTAACACCGAGCGAACTCAGGTGCGTGGGGTGAATTAACCAAATAGGATATCTTGGCCGGAGGGAAGATCGTCGAGCCCGGTATTTATCAAACGAGCAGCCGATCGCCACTAGCAGTGAATAAATAAATTCCATCGGACAGACGTCTGGAAACCTGACCACTCTCCCCCGTGTTTATACGAAAGCGTGAACCTTAAATCAGCGTATTGCATTAAGTCCACGATCGCGCAAATTTCTTAGCCTTTTCGTAACCCCGGGGAAACTGAGAGGTGGGCCATCATTCGCTCGAAAATAGGCAAAAAGACCGATTACCACATTGATTCCGTGCGACGAGGCTTCCGGAAAACGACCCCACGGGTGTATCAACTGGTTAAAGGAAACCTCCCACCGATCGTTTACCATCCGATGATTTAGCTCGGAGGAAGGCGCGATTTAACACTTGCAGTATCCGCAGGAATAAAAAGGGGGGCAAAATAAACCCGCAGTTTCGTCCTCGTTCTTTTTACTCGGGGAAAAGTGGGGGGAGAAACCGAGTATTTGCATAATTCTCCGCGGGGTGAGGGGGAGGCGTGGCGGGTGGAGGGTTTGAAAGGGTGGGGGAGGGTTGCACATCCAATCGGTGGAGGGAGAAGATAATGAAGAGGCGCTAAGTCGAGCGTTCGAACCGCAGATCGCTTCACCTGCCTCTCCCCAGAGGCCATCGGGAGCGCGGAGGGCAACAGTGTCCGCAAGACTTAACACCTCGAAAAACACTCTGGGAAAAAGGTAGGGGGAAAGCGGAAGATTGTTTTATGGTGCGAAAGGGTGAGACTGCACAACCGTTCACCCCATTGTCGATCGGCGAAGACTTCGCACCGCCGATGGGGTTCTGACCCTCTTGACACGCGGGTTTTAAACATCACGAGCGAAAAAGGTAAAGAAAAGGATATGCAGAAAGGGGTTGTGAGATATCTCGATTGTTGTTCGGCCACGTAGAACGCACGAGGCTCCAAAGACTTTCACAACTTTCATCGAAGCTTTTTATTATTATCATTATTATAGGCTCGAAAAGTTAGGGGGAAATATACCTGCGAGTCGCGAATCGTAAAAAACAGAAGGGGTTGGGATTTTCCGCCATTCTTCGCCCCTGCGGAACGGGTTTCAAAGAGAAACGGAATTTGAAGAAGAGGAGGCGTGAAGAGAAAGAAGGAATTGGTCCGGTTGCTATCTCTCGGTGAGTGTTCAACTCTCTCCTTAACATCATACTTATTTTTAAGCTGCTTATCACATGTTTTTTCGAAGGACATTAAAATCCATTCCGGGTTTTTTTGATGGACATTATTTCCTTTGATGTCTTTCCTGTATGTGATTCATTCATGCAGAGTTTTCTCTCCTAATCGCATTGCTGGTTGATACAACTTCTCACAGCTAACCATCTAACAATGTATTGAATGTATTTTGAAGAGAAATTTTAGGTTGAACTCGCACAATAAATTCAGAAACAGCACACTTTCGGAAGTCTTCGTAAATATTATGTATCTACTCCGTTACATCGGCCGATCATATAGTACCACAAGAAGAATTAGAAGGGATAATTGAACTAGCCGCTTCAAACTTAGAATACTTTCGCGAACAATACATGATGGTGAGCTGTAGAAATTGCTTATTTTAGGAATTCTGTATCGTATCTTGTTTTACCCGTTCAAGACATTTTCTCCATATGCACAAGTAATCACTCATATGTTTTGCCCAAGTGATAGACAAAATGAGATATACTAATTGACTAGTAACACCGACTTCCAGATTTGTTCTAGTGACTGCTTTTTGAAATATAACTCGAGTTCTGAAGAAAATTTAAGTATTTTTGAATAACGATGTTCGCATTTTAAACTTTGCGTCTGTGCGGTTCATGTTCAAGGGAATAATCTTTTATCTTCAGGCTTACATTTTGAATCTCTTGAATTATTATCACGAATTCATTGAGTAATTGTATGAACCGAATCCGTACATGCCAGAGTAGATTACCAGCAAAAGATTTTATCGATGATTCCTAACCGAACACCCAAATTCCAGTATGTCAAAGTTTGAGAAATATTTTTTTCTATAGATTAATTAAAACCGTAAAAAGAATACAGGAAGATTCTCTTCAACCTGTTCTAGGTATTTTCCTCGCTTTAGTGAAATTTCTCTTAAAATTTGAATATCCATCATTTTTGTAAATAAGGATGAATTTAAAGTTAATGAGAGGTTTGAAAAGGGAGAGTGCCACAAGATAAAAGCGATGAGAAGACTAAATCAAAAATGAGAATATTGCTAAGAATTAAACCGTCAAAAGCTGTACTGCGTAGTTGGTTTAAGTAAATAACAAGGCAGTTAAAACTTAATCTATTGATTTTCCCGTTTGATCCCGTTTTCATATACTAGTAATAGAGGAAAGTTAAGGACTTTAATTTTAAATCAGACCCAAAATAAGCGTCAGTAGTATTAGTATAATTAAGGTCTTTCAATTACTAGGGTTATTTTACACCTTGAGAATTCGTAACAATATTTCATCGACTAACATGTCCAAAGTTATAAATCTCCTGACAGTAATTCGTACTCCCCGACTCAGTTAATGTAGGCGGTATCAGGATGAGGTTTAAATAAATGGTTTCTTACATAAATATACGTTCGGATTTCAAGATTCATTGGTCACTTCCTTGACTGAATACGAATGGATATTTACTCCTACCTTCATACCTTGAATCAGAGGTGCAAAAGCCGTGGCTCGGGAGTCGCTTGCTGCCCCAACACCTTATTTATATGATCTCTCTTACGGATACTCTAGTGCTTATAGAGGAACTTACACAGAGATCGATATTAGCAACGTAAGAAATAATATTTTATGTTCAAAATATTTGTGCAGTACAGTATTGTATGTATCTCAGCTCTAAGCTCTAAATATCACATTAGCATGAAAATATAAGAAGATTAGTTTCATGCCGATTTTGAAAATAATTCTTTGGAGTTGGACAAAGGTGGAGCATCGCATCTGTTAGCAATTCAAATTATCATATTAATAGATATTTAATCCTACTTTTACCATGTAAGTTATCCTAATTTTAACAAATCCGACACGAAAAACACGCTGCAATAATTTCCAGGTAAAAAGCGATAGATTGCGTCAATTCTCCGCGGTAGAATTTATTATTACTTCTCCATAAATCCTCGCTATTAATTTACGAAAGAATGATAACTTTCGGCGAACATTCCGCACGTAATAAATAAAAGTGAAGATTCGCGCAGGAAAACATTCTCCCGGACGCCCGGCGCATTCTCACGCTAATTCGAAGCCCGGGACGATTGGATGCAAATATCCGAAGGGAGCGGTGAAAGGTTTGACCCCGAACGCATCACGCTCTTCCCATCCTCAGAAAAAAAGGGGTAATCAAAATAAAAGAGCATCTTCCTCGCGGTCGGACTCATAAATACGAGCGCGGATATGAATCTCCGAGGAAAGTTTTGCGGACCCCCGGACATCGGCGCGCTCTTTCAATACTAAGAATCCCTTTTTTGATCGTTATCGGATTGGGAAGAAGACCAGGGTCTCTCCAGGAGACAGGACATTATGTGCGTAATGACAGAAAAAATGAACGGGCATTCGGTAGCTTCTCCTGCCGCCGTATCGGTCGTCTAGTATCTGTAGCAATAGCGGCGGCATTCAATCGGTAGATGGCGATCATGTTTATCTACGAGAAACAGTGTATTCTAAGTCCTTTCGAGGGATGGAAATGGAGGGAGAAACATTCCAGATGATCTCTTCGAAGAAGAAGGAAAGATGAAGAGAGACTTTGTAGAGGGATGATTTACTCCAAATAGACTACAGGAGATCCACAAACTTTTTGAAATTCCGAATAATCCTTTCCCCACTAGCAAAACTAAAGGTAATATTTTAAAATGTGTAATTTTCCCATTCAGTGTACCAGATGTTGACCGTTAAGATCGAAATCAGTCGTAAATATGATTGTTTTGGAAAATACGAAAAACTGTTTTGTTTGAGTATTGCTAACATGATAATGCCCTGTGGGCTGTTTCTAGAGGATTAATTATTTCATTTCCTCACCCTGCGATTGCGCGCTCTTCTATAAAATTGTAACAATTATAATTTCCTTTTAAAGACGGCGGTATCCTATATGTTTTACTCTTTGCATTGTTGTGCGCCTCAAGCCAGTGTTTCCAAATAAACTTGCATTTTATTTTTAAGACACGTTTAGTTTTATATGGGAAAATATATTACACAGGAGTCACGGTATAATGGAAATAGACGAGAGTGATCGTGGGTTAAGATTAGAACACCAACACTTACTTCGATAAAAGAGTTTCTATCCATACAGAAACAGGAATAAAGAGATAGAATAGAAAAGTTCTTATCCATTATAAGACATGGTTATATAATTCGATGTTTTTGCGGCTCTCCAAAATGCCATTATTGGGTCGCATCTTGGAGATTCTTGGTCTAAAACATAGGAGCATAAATATCTCGGAGCTATACCGTCTGTTTCAAAATTGTATGCTCCCCGGAAGTAATTGAAAAAGACATCTTAAGTTACATTGAAGAGAAAATTTCAAATCCTTTATCGTAAATTTGATTAGGTGAAACGATTATACAATACCTTTCAAAACATAATTGTAGACTGATATACCATGAGTTGACAAAAAACTGTTCGAATTCAGGCAATACCTATGGTCAATTAGTTGATAATACTTGGATCAGCAATATGACAGGATACAACACTCTTCAATTTTCATAATTTTTCATTTTCATTTGGAACCCGCCAGGTTCCGCTCGACCACAAATTAATGATTTTCAGAAGGAGGACCGCATATAAAATGAAAGCACCAACTGATCAGGGTTTTTAATTTCGTCTGCAGGTGAAATATTTCATACCATAGGAAACGAGAAGTTGTGTCCTAGAATAAGGAATGAAAATTGGGAAATGTAAATGAAATGATAATTCAGACCATCGTAATCAATACCAGAGGTGGACTTAAAATTTTTCCAAGAAGATGCATGTTAAGGCAATATCTTGTAAAAATATGTTTAAGTGATAATATGAGTTAATTCTCTCGGATAAACTTAAAAATGCCACATTGTGGTGAAAAGTACAATGGAATTTAATTTACTGTAGAAACACTTTGCTGCTAGTCTTTAGTCGGAGCTCCTTGTCATGACATAAGTGAATTGCTTGTCTTGTACAATCATCAAGAGGCAATCATCCGTTCCTCTAAATCCGTCAATCATTAGTATACACTTCTTAGCATTTAGAAATTCTTTCTAAAAACATGGAAAAACAATTGATATATCTGATACAGCTCTCTCGATCTTTAATGGTTATTATGTTCTTATTCCAGTTCCAAATACCATGTCTCTTTACTAGTATATCTTATTATTTTATATTAAATTCTGGGTAATTTAGTAAAGTTTTTAAAATCGGAATATAGTAATAAAAAATGCGTTAAAGAAACCTGACGTTAGTATTACCCTCAACGCTGGGAGTATTGTAAACTGCGCTACCTAATAATTTATAATATTTTATTGACAAAATACGAATAGATAACAGCAAACAGAAACCAAGAAATAGTTGGTTCTGAAATAAACCAGCTTTTTTTACCTAAATATGAATTAACTTTAACGAATACAGTAATGTCGAAACGAAATACTGAAGATATACCTTTTGCTCTTACTGTATCTGTGTTGGAACCGATATTCCGAATTCATAATTTAAGAATTCAAAAACTTTACTTTAAAATATGGCTATAAAATTTTAATTTTAAAATTTATCTGTAAATACAAATATCTTTGTAGATGGAAGGCGAAACCATGCCTTTTGCGGAATTTATCCCTCAAGGAGTCCAATCGCTACCGTACACTGATATTTTAAATAGTGAAAATCTTTAACATTTTCTAAAATAATTTTTTACCATATACTGAGTATATTAATTTAATACATTCATGCAATTATTGTCCTTCTGAGAGATCCTATTTTGTATTGTATTGTAACATATGCTAATCATTGGAATTATACTGCCAAAAACGGACTTTTCTTTAGACCAGAGAGAAATAAATCGTCATATAATTTCTAAAATGTTATCACTTTTTTGTTAATAAAGGGAGATTGAATCCTAACTTATTTTAAATGACTACTGCAAATTGTTTTTTAAAAATTTTCATACTTTTTTAAGTCATTCCAGTAATAAAAATCTGTAGTCTGTTTTGCCATCGCATCAAATGCGCCATGTGAGATACTATATGCTTTCGCTCAAATAGCACACTTCATTAAATTTTTCATTCATGTTTCATAAAATTTGGTCGAAGTAGAAGCTTTATTCTCCTTTGCTTCAAATTTTTAAGATCACGCGAATTTTCTACGGCTGAATATAATAAATAATTCAAAAAAAGAGCGTTAGGCATTCATTTCAAAAGTCATCCAAATATGGATGTTGTCAACGTATAGAATTTCTTTAATTCTACAAATAAAACAAGTATATGACTTCAAATTTTGTAACAATTAAGACTAATCAAGGAAACTTAAGTTTTAAATTCATTTCGAAAATTTTATGAGTTAATATATCGGGCAATTGTCTCTCCAACGCGCCACGATATATAACGCCTGAAAAAGACTGCAGTAAGCGCTGAAAATCTCTATAAATACTCTACTTCAGAATCTGAGCGACCTCCGAACGCCAAGAAACTCGCTCGATTCTGTATCTTATCAGAACCTTTCCACACCTTTCTTTATTTAACCTTAAAAATTCCTATCTCCATAATCTCACGCAAATTTAAATTTCCTGCTTGGAGATTACAAAATTTTCAGAATCCAACGGAGAAACTACATCCAACGGCCCGCGCAAAACATTCATTGCGCAACCAATTTAGGTTCGATCTAAATAATAATTGGGAAAGGGTAAGCGAAAAGCTTGATCCGCCCGTTTTCGTGGGCGCAGAAACGAAATGTTCCACCATTCGGAACCGCGGTGGATGGCACAACATCGCAAGGCGTATTGGCGAAACTCGGCTCCGTATTCGACGGGAGGTGAAATCGCGGCTAAGGCTGGGGAGATAGCGGACACTTCTCCTATTCGCTATCTCCTTATCGTTTCCAAATGGAGTTAAAAATCAAGCGGGAGGCGGAGTCTCGAGCGGGGACGTCGGGATGCGTGGCAAACCGTGATTGAGTTATTTCAGCGTCGCTAAAGAGACGATCCACCGATAAAATCCTTATCTTCGAGTCGCTGTCGATGTATCGAAACATCGAACGACCCGATCTCGAAGATAGCAGAAAGCGTGTTATTAAAAATCACGCACGACACGATCTGCTTACCCCGCAACAGTGGATTTATTTTTCGGCGAAAGTCACGGAAATTTCTGTCGTCGAATGTCCGTCGAAATTCTGGGGAATTTGGAGTATGTATCGCATTTTTTTACTAGCAAAACCCCGCCTGTTGTTTTCTACAGCCGACTTTCGTGCGGTATTGCGACCGCTCTGTTCAGTTGGACGACTCTTCCATATTTAATACATTACGCTCTACATATCAGTTCCGCGTGCGTTAAAATGATGCAGCCTCCGGAGGAAAATTCTTCTCCATTAGGTTATGAATATATTTAGGGTTGCTATCTCTTTTTATAAAATTTCATTACCAATTCAGATATTCTCAGACTGCTCCCTGGATATTTTGAAAATGCCGCGTCAAGGAATGGAAATGCTTCCAGATCATTCGGTAAAATTATCAAACATACAAACTATAAAAGTATTATAAAAAATAATCTTACATGGATTTAATTAAAATAGATTTTGGAATTTTGTAATGGCAAAAAGGTTGCATATCGACGCTTTTTATTTTTAAGCACTTTCTTGAATAAGGTCTTTGTTTAGCTTTACTTTTGAGAAAATCATGAGATAAACGGAAGTTTAAAAGCCAAGCGAGACTTTCGGGAAAAGATCCAGTGTAATGGAATAGATTACCGTCATTACTTATGCTTTTTAAATATGTTTTATGGCATATTCAACTGCGTTATTTCTATTATGTGGTAATTTACTCTATTAAGAAAAGAACTGACCTATGAGCTACGAAATGCCAGGTAATTTGAAAATTGGCGATATTTTCTAAGCTCGACTCTATTTCAAGTTAGGATAAATCCATGCTAATATATTTCTCTAACCAAATTTAGTTTTAAATCATTTTCATTTCATTAAATTGAGGGAGTACGTAAAATGATATAAATAACGGGTAATTATTTAGATATCTAACATGACTTGTATGAGGATCAATAATCAATATTATACATCTATTAAGCTAGAGTGATCTTGCTTAAAATGCAGGCAATACTTAAATAAATAACATTAATTCAAATGAGATAAATGTGACACGCGGAAATATTTACCGCAAGAAAGTATGCGCTGACATTTATTATGGTTATCTCAAAAATTATTGAGTTTCAGATGCAGAACGAGCAAAAAATTGATTGAATCTACTTTGAAAATATTTAGAGGAAATTGTCTAAGGAAAAGATAACTTTGCACATAAGGGCATGCACAAAGGGAAAACGGAGAAAGTCTGACGATTCAACTCTCAATAATAGAGATTCTTTTGATAAAATAAATCCAAATAACTGAAAGGGTTGAGTAGTTAACTAATCTACTTCACGACATCCAAAAAACATACTTCTCTGTACCAACAGTGAAAAGATCCCTATGACAGGAAGTGCTTCATCCACTCGGCTAAAACGCATTTTTATACATCCGTTCGAAGGCGATTTGAAGATTCGCCGGGGGAAGCGAACTCGGACCCACCAAGTAGAAAGATCCCTTGACTTAATCCTCAACGCTTCAATCGAGGATTAAATATGAATAATTCATAGTATCCACTTAAATGAATTATTCATCCATTTAATGCTTTTTATTTTTGGAGCGGAGAGCGCGACTGACACATCATGTATATCTGGGACGATACGCTTGAAATTGTATGAGTGATAGCATTGACGCCCTTTTCCTGGTGCCCGTTAGCGCCTCTATCACTCCATGGATTAAAACGATGCGATTTCACGCCGCGGGAGCCACTCTGCGTACGAGGGCGCGACTGAGATTAATACAACCAGGAAGGAAGTATCGGTAGCAAACACTTAGCGGATTTGAATGTTAATCAGACGGAACATTGGAGATAGCCGAGGGATTATTTGAAGGCGTGAATGTGGAATTAATCGGAGATGTGAATTGAAGGATACATGCGCATGTCATTATCATTACCGCCTCACTCTCGTTGTGATACTAAGCGTTCTTTGACATGAAAATAGTTTGGAAGATAATATAAATGTATTTCCATAGAGTAAAATACGCACTTAGAATTTCTTATCTTTGCATTTGATGATAATGATTTCTGACTAAAATTGCATTTTTTTAATTAACTTGCGGTATAATTTTGTCGGTTTTGCTTCACTTTGTTACTAACTCCTAAAAGTTTCGCTGAAAAATAATTTCATCGTTTCCTGAACAAAATGAATAAATATGCATTTCTTTTCTCTCGACTGGAGGTAGTACATATTGAATTTTGTGTCGAGTTTATTATCTATGTAATTCTTAGAATTTTCGTTTTCGAAGAAGACTTTTAATCTCAAGTACTTAAAATTTTGAATGATTCTTCAGCTCGAGATACAGATTTTAGCATAAATGATTAGACCTAAATATTTATCCTATACTTAGTTTCTGAGAAAAAATATAATCAAAGAGAATTCTTAAAGTAATTTGTAAGAAATTATACAAAATGAGAAAGATTTTATAAGGACTAGATAATGCTGTTTTTCGCGATATTTTTAACTTTCCCTGGAAATATTGCCAAACCATTTTAAATTTTTTATGGAAATAATAATTTTGAGAGCTCAACGGAAAGAAGATAACTGGAATTCGACAACATTCTTGATAGGAATCCTCAATATCGTCTCATATTTCACGCCCATGCATTCTCATTCTCATTTTAATGAATTTAAAATAGAACTCATTAATCTTGATTGATCCCATCAGAAAATTGCAAAACTTTTTTCAACGTGATGAAAAGAAACGTTTTGATTCATTGTGATAAGATATAATGACCAAAGCCTTTTCTATCTCTCTATTAGTCTTATCTACAAGTCCAAAGCACTCGGGCGTGCCTGAACACATTTTACGGAATACTCTGAAATAATATAACAGAAATCGAAGGAATATGAGGCTATAGGGAACAATTCTTATGGAAATATTATTATTATTATTATTATTATTATTATTATTATGCGTATTGCATAACCCTATTGCGTATATTATGGAAATATACGCAATAGGGTTTCAACTTTGTATTTCTTATGTATTTAATTATACATGTTTAATAATGAAGAGAAGCTATTTCTTCGCATTCACCGAAATATGCTTGCAGCAGGCATATAGGTTCATTTCCAAAGAATGATTATTTAGTTGCATAATATTCGTCCAAAAAGACAATAATTAATTTTCCAAATTGTTAAATGAGCGCATTAAAAATTTTCTCTTCATAGGAACTAACTTTAAAGAACAAGTGGAACGAAACGGACTTCAGGTGAAGGGTGTAAACAAGGAAAGGTGGTCAAACTTTTGATAGAACAAACTCTGAATGAACAATCACGTCGGAATACTGCAAAGGCTATTCGTACACCTTATCGTTGTCGGAAACTGACCGTTGAAATGAGGTACCGTCTTCTACACACAAAATAAGAATCAAAAACAAAAGTTCTATATCATCGTACTGCTGAAAACGAATAATAGCTGATGAAAATAGGCTTTCATAATTGATAATTTAGCCAAAATTTGTAAAATCGCACACTATCAAAGAGACATTATTTCGTTTCACCTAAAACCGACGAATTTGATAAATAGTCAATGTTTTGTAAATTACTATCGTTTGAAATCTTAATTAACAGTCACTTTAAGCATAAATTACAATTCATGGTTGAAATAAGAAATTCTTCAAAGTATTTCGAGGAACATGTCGAAAGTATAGTTTTAATTTTTAGAAGGTAATATTTGCTGACTAGTTTTGATAGATTGCGTACTAAATTTAAGTTCTAACAAATCATTGCAGACTCTCTACCGAGGAATGCAATAATATCGTTATTTAGAGAATATTATCACTATAATAGAGAATTAAGTAGTATTCAGTTATACATAGGTAGAAGTACTATACTATTAGAGAAATAACATATCCTTTCGGCAAAAATTTAGGCATTATAATTTTACTTCCAATCCCAGAACGGAATTTCCTACAATATACAGCTATTTTCTATTTTATGTCTCTTTCAGTTTTCCCACAAAAATTGTAAATGCTAGATAAAATGATAGGCAGCAAAGAATTTTTCTGGGACTGCTCGGTGACGCTCAAGGTAACAATATGTTGAGATAAAGAACTATTTCAGGCTGGATACAGAGAAATGGCAAGGACATACATTTCTCCTAATTTTCACGTATGGCATTCGGTGATTTTAATGACAGATGTCGCCGGCGGATTCCGGACTTCGAGGCCCTGTCGGACAGGCAACGGTTCGGAAAAGAGGTGGAGAGTAACGTTTTTTTGTTTAAGAGTTAAGAGAGGCGTAGACCGTATCATTTGCATGTAATGCATTGAAATTCATGTAAATTAATGGACGTTTCGCATGCTAGCGGTCAGTCATGGACGCGACTCCCGTTTATTCTACACAGCCATGGAAACTTCCATTTTATACCTATCTGACGCCCATTTTTTTTCTCCCATATATTTATTTATTAGTCGGTGGCTGCCCATTTAAGTCTGCGAGAGGCATACCGTTTCGTTTCGCGCTATGATATTATTCTCGGCTTCGATTTGCTTATTTAGAGTCAATTATCCTCACACAAAGATGTAGGGTTTATGGAGTAATGAACAAAGGAAAGTTATAAAGGTAGGTAAGATGTCGTTTGCTTTATGACTATTTTATTGCTTTCCGTCTAGCTAATTCGATAGCTGAGCGCGAATAGAGATACACGTGCCTACTTTTGTGGGCACGCAATCTCTCATGTGCAGTCACGGGATCACGTATACTCGGGCCTTCGCTATCATGTCATGCGAATAACCACACATATACTAACGAACAACTAATGAGTTGAGAAGTTTTTACATTCTTCACCTCAGGATAATATGGCTCCACATAAGGTTTTGTTAATAAGTGAAATCTTTTCTTTTGTATCGTTAAATTTAAGTTCTTCCGTGTGTGATTAATTGTCATAAGGCAATTGACTGATTGTTATGACTATTTTTATTTTATGACTATTTAAAAATCATACCCTTTACTAAACTGTATTATATTAATCATAATTAAAGAGTCAGACGTAATGAAAACACTAAATGACGATTACAATAATGAGGACACGAATAACATTATTAGTAAATCGCCTTTATACACTGCTAGTCGCTTAACGACCTGTTGTTGGGGGAAATATAACTAAGCATAAATTTTAGTTCATCATGATTTTAAGGAAAAATTAAGCAGTAGTGCGTATTTAAGAATAATCGAAATAGTGGCAATTAAGCTTACATAGAATTACAAGTAAAGCAGGTACATTAAAATAAATCTTTTCAAGATTATTTGACAAGCTTTCTCGTTACTTCATATTTGCTTGAAAAATTTATTCGTTTTACAAAAAAAATAAAATGCGCACAAGCAGTAGTACTTCAATTATTGTGTTTATCGTATAGTATAATATTTAAATTATAGTTAGCAAAAATTAGATTTGTACATACAAAAAGAAATGCAACTGAGAAAAGATGTCATAATCAAAAATAGCGAAAAGTAACTCACTATTTTTGAAAAAGGAATACATAAAGCAGTTACTTACGTTTTGATTTTGTAGGCTGATGGAAAAAATAAGTAAATAGAATTTATATAGATTAAAGTATGCAATTATAGGAACGGGCTTCTCACGCATGCATTTACTCCTATGCCATAACTAGCTATTTTTGAGGGATAATTTTTATACTGAGCTCTCGCAGAGGTGGATGTAACAGAGTTAAACAAAACTAACACTTTGACCCTACAACATTCTGAAAAACAGTGAAAATCATTTTTCCCAAGTAACAGATTCCACAAAAAAGTATGGCAGTCGAAAAAGTTTGGTTTGCAAGAGACCATATTCCAAAAGGGAAGAGGGTAAACCGCTATAATGCAACTAGTATCATCCTATCTCCTCAATCGCCCTCAGAGAGCTCCAACCAAAACCACTTTCCCCAATGATCTACGCATTAGAGGGTCAGATGCTTGGTCAATGACTAAACATTTCCTTACTCCTTAGACTATAGTTTAATAGTTAGACATCCAACTGGATAGCTCAAGCTTACGTCATTTTAGGGTGCTAGAGACGTACGTGAAATCTCTAACCATCCTCAACTTTGTTTTACAAGTGCTTTCTCCCTTTTCCTTTCCCTTCCATATCCCCATTTTCTCTCCCGAGCACTACACTCTTCATCCATAGGTCTTCCGCAGAGAAATAATGGCGGTGGACCGAAGAAAGGACATCATAAGACGCTTAATATTTACGCGTTTCTCCTGTCCCAGGGCGATTTCCTTATTGGGGGCGGCGGGAGTCGGCGATGCGGAGAAGACGATCAAGACGGATTATAATTGAGGTCTCTCCCCGCTTGGCACTTTTTTCCTTCGTTTTTAATGCACGCATCCGTGTCTCCGAAGCGTTGCGGATAAGGCTAAATTTAATTACGCGGCGATGCTAAAGAGAGCTCTTTGCGTAATGGAAATATCCGTGAAGATACTCTCCGCGCTTTGAAGAATGTCCGAAGGATTAAATTTTTGCGTCCCATTTTTTTGGCTGCCAGTCCGTGTATATTTACATATATTTATAAGTACATACATATACGTTTGCATAAATGTCCCGATAGGCGGAGATCTGAAGTTCTGGTTTTTTTTCGTCTCTCTTCGCAGATGCCTTCGGTAGGTGTACACAGGGAGGACTATCGTACTCCTGAGAATTCTGTACTCCTTATAAAGCTCTATGATTGAAATTCTATTTGATTAATTTGATTAATTGCATCTTGTTCGATTACTCTAAGGAATTATGTATCATATCATTGGATATGATACATAATACTCTGTGAGAAAATTTTAATACGTAATCAGAATACTCTCATAGAGTTCTATAAGTTATTATTTGACAAAGCACTTGTTCCATTATTAAAAATATTAGCAGAATACTAGCAGGGAAATCCAAATAATTCTATATCGATTTTTATCTATAACATTTTCGTAATATTTGAGGTGTGTTTATTAAGCAGTATTAGTTGGCTACCTATTATGAAATCAATGTTTTGTAAGCAGAAGTCGTAACTCCATGCTTTCATTTTGTCTCACTATTCTACTATTAGATGGTTACAATAGAAAGGAAGAGGCAATTGCTATGCATAGTTTAATCTACTATACTTTATATACGCTAGTTTAGTAAGGAAAATAATCACGATCAAGAAAATCAAGGAAATAATATGTATACATTGTAAAGCGCGTGGATTTATGAAATGATTAGTCTTAGAGAGGGAAAGAACGGCAACTGCCACTCCTCATGAGAATATGTGTTAGAGGAGATGACTCAAATGTATACAAATTCTAAATTTCGTACGTCTCCAATTATTATTTTTATAGAAGCTTAAATTTTAAGTTTTTCGATGAATAATTAAGGTCAGTAGAATGAAATTTAATGGAAATAAAATACGGATAACTAGCATGATATTGGAAAGACATTCTTTCACTGGTGTATTAATAATAAGTCTGACTTTTTATTACATTTTTACCAGTTTCTCGAGGAGATAAGATCCCAAAGGGATACCGAATACCAAAAAACAGGCGATTGTACGGATGTCTCAATCAGACATCTATCTTCTTCTTAGAATACACACAAAGAAGCACCTTCACCGACATGGAGCGTTCGAAAATTTTACACGAAGGACCAGCTTCTCAGCGGAAACGAAGAAAAACGAAATTACACGCTTACGACCGTAAAAATCCTTAATTGCCGGAATCAATCGAGAAAAAAAATTTTGAATCCTCCCTCGCCGTAAAGGGTTGCGTAAAAACATACGAAGATCCCCGAGCGTAATCAAAAATTTATTGGCGTCATTCTACGCGGCAGAGGCCGGAAAAACGGCATAATTCAAGCGGACAAAAAACGGCATTATTACAAGCCTCGCGGATTCGCCTTTTATTCAACATTACACCCCGAAAATGCGGGAAATAAAAAGGTTGAATCTTCTCCACGCCCATAATAGGATTTTAGGGTAGACGGCGAATTTCAATCGGGCACACTACTCGCGGAGAAGGGATAGCGGTTCGGTCGGAGAAAGAGAGCTAAAATTCGCAACAGAATAAAACACCGTTTGATGGGCGCGGTCTTGGTAAAAACGGACAACCGTGAAAGCTGCCTGGCCGATGGAGTAAGGGAAGCTGAGCAGGAAGGACGAGGCGGGAGGAAAGGGGCAGAAGGAACTCAATTTAACACGGTTCACCTTTATTGCGCCTCCGCCGCCTCTTTATATTCATGCTTATCCGCCCTTGCAACTCCCCGAGACGTTTCTCCTTTTTATTCATTCTTTTTTATCCCTACATGATTCCAAGCGCGCGCTTCTTCCCCTCAAGGTCCGGTTCTTGGACCGCTCTGCTTAACTCTTTACAAAACTCCCGCGAGCGCTCCGACATTAACGGAGTGTTGTTTTTTCAGAGGTAAGCAGAGCCGGAGTATGGGTTGGGAGGGAAGATGGATGGGGAGGAGGGTAAAAGATTTAGGAACGAATTTAGGCTCGGAACGGTGAGGTGTTAGGGGATTGGAGGGAGTGGAGAGAGATGAATAGGTTTAAGGAATTGATTCTGGCATATTGGGTACATAATGATTCGGATGAAAATATTTTTTACGCCCCATACTTCTTCTTCTTCTTCTCTCTCTTTCCTTCCACGTTATGATGAGCAGATTTTGAATGGAACTCACCGTGAAATGCTATTATAATTACGGGCGAGGTAGCATGAAGATGATGGAACGTTTCGAGTTATGTTTGAGTTAATAGCGTATTATTGCCTTAAAAAGTGGATGGATAGTGAAAAAATAAATAATTGGCGATAACGTATGTATTACGAAGTTACATTAAGATTAAAAATGTCCTGTCGTTAAAGACGAATTAATTGACCGCTCTAATGTCCAAGAAAAAATAATTAAAGAAATGTGTTTATAGGATAATTTAACGTTAATCACGTATCTTCACAAGCATTAAAAGCAGAATAAACGACATCAATATGTTTTACATAATTTCAGTTAATTCACTTAGTTTTTTAATTCATATTTAACATGATAAAGTCCATCACTTAACGGACTACAATAGGTGATATTAATTATCTATAAATATAATAGAAAAATCATTGATAGCTAAAGGGGTCCTGCATAGGATCCTCGGTAGGAGCCAATGTGAGAATGTCAATACGGCAAAGTTGCGATAGCTAGTGAACAGTAACGAGGGAACCTTTGTCATAACCTCGGCTATTATATACCGAGCATAGAGAAAAATTGCCAACAGTACTATAAAAAATAAGTTATTTGAAGTACATACATACCAAAAATTGCGAGATTAGTTCTATATGAACATGGAATTTCTCACCTATAACAATAATCATTTGAGAAATATTGTAATATAGAGATGAATGATTATTCATGATTAGCTCACCGAAAATTATAAGTACTTTTTTGATTTAGCAATTAAATCAAATTAGGTTTCCTTTTAAGAAGAGCAAAATGCGATGCCATGATAATGAAAATTGCGCGGTATTAAATTATAGCGTAATATATGCTCTCGTTAATTAATCTTCGAATACATCGCAGGTTGTAAGGATTTCAGCATAAAAATATGATTATCAAAATATTTTCATGCGGGATATCAAAATTCTGCTGCTGCTCTTCTACAAATTCGTGTATTTCCTTTTTTATTCGCAGTTGAATACCTAATCTATTGATGAACCACAGGAGAAATTTATTAGAGTGGCTGCGATGATGTAAACCTTCACCTTAGAAATTTCATTTCTAGTGTTTCTCATGCGAAAGTGTCATATCACCATAAAAGCTAAGATAAAGCATCGACGCAACGACCGCTACACACCAGTAATTCGGAAGTAACTGTTCGGAAGTAACTTCGAATACATCGCAGGTTGTAAGGATTTCAGCATAAAAATATGATTATCAAAATATTTTCATGCGGGATATCAAAATTCTGCTGCTGCTCTTCTACAAATTCGTGTATTTCCTTTTTTATTCGCAGTTGAATACCTAATCTATTGATGAACCACAGGAGAAATTTATTAGAGTGGCTGCGATGATGTAAACCTTCACCTTAGAAATTTCATTTCTAGTGTTTCTCATGCGAAAGTGTCATATCACCATAAAAGCTAAGATAAAGCATCGACGCAACGACCGCTACACACCAGTAATTCGGAAGTAACTGTTCGGAAGTAACTTCGAATACATCGCAGGTTGTAAGGATTTCAGCATAAAAATATGATTATCAAAATATTTTCATGCGGGATATCAAAATTCTGCTGCTGCTCTTCTACAAATTCGTGTATTTCCTTTTTTATTCGCAGTTGAATACCTAATCTATTGATGAACCACAGGAGAAATTTATTAGAGTGGCTGCGATGATGTAAACCTTCACCTTAGAAATTTCATTTCTAGTGTTTCTCATGCGAAAGTGTCATATCACCATAAAAGCTAAGATAAAGCATCGACGCAACGACCGCTACACACCAGTAATTCGGAAGTAACTGAATTAAACGATACAACCGCCCTTACAATAAGAGGCGATTTATTTGGAGGAAAGCGTGTCGCTCGATGTAAGCCGAAAGATACAGGGAGGATAAGAAGGGATTGAATGAGGGGGCGATGTAGAAAGTGATTCGGAAGTTGCGGGGGTGCACGGTAATTCCGAAGGGTGTAACCGATATCCTTGGTCTTTCGAGGTGGAAAGACCATTTATCGCGGCAGGAAATGGGTTGAAACGGTAGCTTGGTAATGTCCGTCGTCCAACGCTTTATCCGGACTCAAGTGGAGATTTTTCCCAGAGATTTGCGACACCCCTTTGGTCTCCGTATCGCCGCTGGCCCTCCGATTATCCCGCCTCGCTTTTACTGAGTTAGCCCGATATGGGGTCATTATAGATAATTACAAATTTACATCAGAGGCATAATTTCGGAATGAAAGTCGATGGAGCGTGGTCATAGCGCACCTTATCTCCATGCGCTCCGCAAACATCTACTGGATTTTGTTTAAAACGGAAAGTTTCCTGAGAAATTGTAATCCGACGACGATTAATAGGACTATGTTTGTTAATTTCGAGATAGGTGTAGTAAACTCATGATATTTAAGGTAAGAGATAAATCACATTATGAGCAACTCCAGAAAAAGGTTGGAAATTTGGAACAATACAGCTCCGAAGTGAATATTTAAAAAGTTAGCGTAGAAGTTAAAATAGAGATGAATATTTAATTTATAATTTCAATTTTATAGAGAAAATGAATGATTGAATCTGAAACTTGTCCTCAAATTACAGAAAAATAGGCTGAAAATCATGGTTCATGATTTCAAATTACTTTATTGGACAATGATCTTGTAGAGTAAATTTAGGTATTAAGATAATAACTTATTAACAGTGACGTATTGAATGATTAATTGATTTTATTTCGTTAGATTTCTTTCAATGGAAATCTCTTTTCATCATGCACACATCATATTCACATCATATTATTAAGCAATATCAATCATAGAGGCCTAATTTGTATCCACAAAGAATGAATAAAGTGAAGATTTTAACATTAATATCTGTAATGACAAAACCAGCTACAGTTTTGGAAAAAATAAATCATTACCCTAAGTCATTTAAATATTCCTGGAATCCATGCATCTATCTATCCACCAGTACTGGCCCACACGAAAAATATTGAGAAGCATTTATATCTTTCAACGTGAAATACAGTCATGCGAGAAATCAACATACCGTGGTTTCTAACGTCTCCCGTAAAATTAAAAATTTCCTTACCCATGAATTACGATCCCGAGTACAGAAATACCGTGGGTGTGCACGCAGTCATCATGTACAACTCGAGCAAAGAGAATTTCGCCCAAATTAAAAGCAATTACGTTTCGTCTTGAGGAGTAATTTTACAGCGACGAAATTTTCGACGCCAGTGCAAGAGAAGATTGGCGCATTTACCCGCACTGTTCAAAGAAAAAAAGCGGAGAGAAAATCAAGCTATGTCGGAAGCTTTAAAAAAGAAAGTAGCGTGCTCCTCGGTCTTTTCGTAAAATTTGGATTATGAAAACATCACCGATTTTTTCTGGGCCTGAAAAGCGATTCATTAATTCAGGTCGTTTTTATAAACATGCTCAGCCTTTTTCAAATTCATTTTTACACGTCAACATGCGCACATATAAAAAACAACCACAATTAAAATTTAATACCGAGATAGTAAAACGCGAGATTGATTTAATTAATATCACAAAAATAAGATAAACTGATAATGAAATCGTGGCTCAAAATGCAGTGATGGCTTTCTTGGAACTTCATTAGAGTCAATTTCGAGAAACACTAACTTCTTTCATTTCTCCTTCGAAAATATATCATCTCAATTAAAGGTTTATTGACGAGTGAAATATCGAAATCTGTATCCGCGTCACTTATGACTGAATGATCATTCTGTCAGTAATACTGAAACTTAAACCATAGAGGATAAATTAATACTTCTGCGGAAGTACAGTGATTTTCAAGGAAATGCGTAATTTAAAATATTAATGTATCCATATCATGAACCCTCAAGAAACCTTTTGAATAATAAGATTTTTATAGGGTGGAAGATGATGTCAGAGTATAAAAGTGTATATAAGAGGTTCCAGAATCTAAATAAACAGTAAAAACTGACTCATTTTTCACTAGAAATTCGAATCTCAGGCACGTGCATAATGTCATGGGAATCTAAAGTTTCTTTTTTGCCTTAAATGAAAAAAATTAATGGAATGTGTCATATGCACTCATACAAAACTGTAAATATTCTCTTATATTTGAAGTAGTAACTTATACCATAATAACCAAGTAGGCACGCGTTCTATAGCTAAAGTGGTCCCGGGTTCGATTCCCGGTGGGGGTCTATATGTCCGAAATGGCCTTAGCAATTTATCAATACTGCTATTCTTATAATTGATACGTATGAACGTACTATAATGACACCATGAGAAATACCAACATCAAATTACTGTCGTTGTAATTTGAAGGAGTAAAAGCTCTATGTTATATCATTTCAAACAGATTCAATCACTAAGATGAGACGACTACGGAAGTAGAAACGTTTTTGTCAGCTTATAATTTCCAAAATCCTTGATTTTGAATTCCCACTCTAAAAAGATCATGACATCAGATGCGAATCGAGAAGTATTCTATTGTTACATAGGTAGCTATTAAATAAAACATCCGACGAGAGAAAATGGAGTCCAGCGGTTCAGAATGCTGGCAGAAATTGGGAAAAGGTGAAATGAGCGGGTGAATGAAACACGTGGGATAGAGATGATATTTCCTCTGAATCGAGATATAAACCATAATAAGTATTTGCGAAAGCAAAGATTCATTCATTGGATAGCGGATGAAAAGGAGGCTCGTTTATTTGTTTAAGCCTCGTTAACAAGCCATAGAAATAAGGGGTTTCGATCCAAACAATAGAGCACATTCTTAACCCCTTCGGAGAGGGAACATGCGCTCGAAAACAAGAGATTCTTTCTTTTTCTCATCAGATGACTGCGGAGTAGCTAATCAATTCCCGTTTCTGATATTAACAACGATGCCGTATCATGCTGTCTTGATTCATCAAAGATTTTAAAGTGTGAGAAAAGTCAAAAGATAATTTAAGTTAGGTGATCACTGAATGATTAGAGAGATTCATGGAAAAATGTTATATGACATTGTGGGAATAGAGTAACGGCCAAAGTATCGCATAATCGGAGAAACATCAAGGATATTATAACGTTAAATACAGGTTAAGTTAAAATATCATCGTTTGAATTTACGTTTAAACGGTACTGAGAGAATTTATCATTGGTGCATTATTTCTTCAGAAATAATTATTGGGAATTCATTGAAGAAAACAAAAACTTAGAAGAGTTTCAGCAGACAAAGCATTCGTTATTTGATTAAAAATAATAATTAACATTAAACTGTTGCAAAACAATGTCAACTTCATTGTTTAGACTAGGCAATAGAATCTAAATAATTATGACAAATATTCAGATAGCTTAAGAAAATTTTATTATGTGTTACTCTAATCGGAACAGACGTAATAATCTGCCTGTAAATTATTCGGTTTGAATCTCAAATCCTCAATCATCAGCTACGAATTACTCTGGTATGAACCTTTCTGTGCAAGACGGGGAGTAAAGTAATTTACCATTGTCTTCCTGGCGGAGCCAAAAATTCTCTATTTAAGAAAGGGAATAAGGTTTACTTAGAGTCTATTGCTACTATTATAAATTGATCACATTAGATATTCATCATTACCTAGTTTCTCATTAGAGCAGAACATCAAGAGCTATATAGAAAATGGATAATTGCTTCAATTGTGTGATCTCCAGCACATATTCCGATTCATATTCAATCCTTTAATACGACTAATTCTAGTGACTCTGCCACAGCGACTGGAAGACCCTCAAGGCACACGATTACTCAAGGAATGAGAAAAGGAGCAAATAAACGTACAAAAAATCCAGTCTGGAGAACTCGAAGAAAAACGCTCCCGATTTCGTGAATTTTTGGAATAATTTGAGTTCTCAAAAACGATTCCCACAAATTCCCCATCGCGCAGATTTTTATCTCTTCTCTGAGTTTATCGCCTAAAATGTATTTTCATTTCAAGTATTCCTAAATGAGAAGCTGAACTTCTGACATTGAGGAAATATCAATATGGTGATAGAAAATTAAATTTGAAAGGTTAATTGGTTAAAAACGCAAGGAGAAAGCTGTAATGTGCCTTTCTTAGGAAGTTCAATTCTCCATTGCCTTTTTGTCCCTATTTGCCATTTTTCGCACATTCATTTTACTTCGTGAATTAGAAGGAAACATACTTAGCCGTTGCTAAGTTAAATCATTTCGCCAAGAAATTACACTATGATGCCTTCATTGAAGTAAGAGTATATATCATAAACAGAAGTTCATAGCGCGACATCCCATTGAGGGATAAAACCTAGTCAGGCGGTGTTCACTGTAGGTGACATATGGTCAGTACATCGACTCCTTTGCCGCCGCATTCGGCTTTTTCTAGAGCGATATCATAAATAGAAAGTATATAATAAAAACGACATAATTATTTTATTCGTGCTCTGACGTTTTCTTAGTCCATTTGCTGCCATTTGAACAACTGTCAATCCTAAACTGTGAATATTTATTTTTTTAATAGGGTAAAAATATTTTCTTCTACTACTTATATGAATATATTCTTAAATTTTGTAATGCCCTGAAGAAATGATGCGAATAAAATACTTTCAGAAAATTATGATATGCTAAGTTTGATAGACAAAAATTCAATGCTTGTTACAATCGCTTTGAGGGGAGACATACTTGAATATCATACCCTACAAAAAAGTGTTCTGCAGAATATCTCTATTTCCATCAATAGCCATCCCATTGATTAACCTAAGCGTGGATCAAACCTTATCGAGAACAATAGCGCTTTCCGTCCACGAATCGGCGACGCTAACCGGATGCTCAATATTTTACGATAACGATTTATCATTCCGAAATTATATCCAAAGAGCGTAATGTAGACAGGAAAACCTTACTTCCGGTAAGATCTGCAGCAAACATAAAATTTAAATACAAGATGTCTGTAGTTAAGAGGCAGATAGAGGTTTCATGTTCTGGGAACCAATCATTCTTATTCAATTCTTCCTTTTTCCTGATAGCGGCAATGTAAACGGGAAACGGATTGATTGCGGCCTTAAAACGGCAAGCCTTATTACGAGAATGATGAAAGCCTCCCGAAAAAAGGTTTCTTGAAACACAAGGGGTTCTTTACCTGGAAACACAAGAGGGACGGACAGGTGCAGCGTGGGGCGTCAGAACCGAAATCATCTGGATGAAAGCTTGACGCTCCCCGAATTTTTTTCCCATTCCGAACTCTTTTCGGACGCATTTGAAGAATCCGTCAAATTACCTGGGCTAAAGGAGGAAGACTTTTAACCGATCGAGAATTTCTTCTTTTCGAAAATCTTTTTGAATGCTGAATGACGTTCTTAATCTTGGATAGTTGAGCCCCATCCAACTCTATAATGTTTCGACGTGTCTTCAATTTCATTACCCTCTGTTTCATAGATTTTTTAGGTTTCTCGGATATTAAGTTGGTCCTTTATGAAGTAAATGATGCAAAATCGGGGCATCTACAGCGTAAAGAACTAAAAATCTGGCACATACCCGTTTAAATGTCTGTTCCAATCATTTTCGCAGCTAGGAATTACAAAATATTAGTGCTGGAATGGATTCCCTCTAAGTATCTCCCAATTACAGACATTTTATACCTTACATGTCGGTCGTGCGTAAGATGATAAATAAATCTTTCGCGTTATTGTATTTAAGCAGTATTCCTCTTTTTATTTCATAAAACAAAAGTTCAGATCACGTTTATTAAATTTTTAAAACATTTCATTGATGTGGAAGAAAAATAATTTCAAGAGAGAGCTTAAATTCAAGATATAAGGGCCTTAACTGACAAATGCTTATCATTTTTTTTATATATTTCATCCTTGTATCTAAATGAAAATGGGAGCAGAAAACACCACACTGATGCAAAGGTGAATTATTTCAAAGCAGAAAAAGAATTGAAAGAGAAGTCGAACGTTGATGAGACTCGAGCCTGGATCTCTCACTAGCTATAACAAATTGAGCACCCCCGGCTCAACCAACCCTCCTTCGATTTTATGAGGGAAGGAGTGAGGATTTATAAAAGATTTCCTACAAGTGCGACATGTAAGATACTACTAAACAATCAAAGTGGTACCCATATTTAGTTGTAGTTCATATACATAGACAGTAGGTAAAGCATATGTAGTTCTAGTTCAGCTATGGCAGTTTAAATAGGCAATAGGTAGTCACATTTGCTTAGAGAAAGATAATTTTTTCACCACATATCCTTATCATTTAGATATTTAGGGTGTACTTAATCATTCTTTTGGAATAATAAAAGATTGATGAAGCAATGTTCAGAAATTCCGGTAAAAAATAGCAAAAGAAGGAAATTGCTATCAGCGTCTGTAGTTTAGACCTAGTTATAGATGATATTTAAAATGAGTAATTTCTCAAATTTTCGCTTTAGAATAAAATTCCATTGAAGACTATTTTGCGCCGTCGCCTTATGGGGATTAGAGAAACCTCTCAAGGGTTCATTATTGCTCTGAGAACGCCGGTTGTCGGCAACCCGACAACAACTAACTGCCCTTATCATTTCCATATTACTCACCCGTTTCCTGCTCTTATTATGCACTCTCGTTCCATAGAAAATTCCTACACACGGCATAGTATTTAACACGCAACCATTTGAGGACAAACATATCTTTATCTAAGGTTCTAATCTTCATACATATATGTTTTGCCTACGTTCGTGCGAGCACATCACTGCAGATATAATTCACATTAATATGGAAATGAGATGCATATTAATGCTTGCATGCACAAATATATAAAAGTCCTCCGGAAGCTATTTTATATGCATCTATGCAATTCATTTATTCTTTTGAATGGTATAATTCAGGATGTAAACATTAGAGAAATAGCCTAGAATATCATATCGATTCATCACTACATGTTTTCCGATTTTAGTTTGAATTCAGAATTTTACATAAAAAGAAGCCCTTTGAAACTTTTCCTACAACAGAATCTGGCGCTGAAATTTACTGAAAGTTAGTCGCCGTTGAAAAATTCTATCTACATACCATAAGTTTTAACTTTTCGATGTAAGAAGAGGATCCAAATACAAAATTCTAATACATATGAGGATACATAGCAAAGACCAGTAAAATGAATCTGTGAGTCAGCAATAGTCCTAAGGATACCATAGTACAAATTTTCCACTTTAATGCATTCTTCCTTGGCGCAAAACTTCAGGCACATCCGCACCTAATTTAATTCGTCAATTTATTTTTTTATGAAAAATCTGTGGTGGAGAAGTTGGTTTAAAAGCCCGTTTGAATAGCTACAGCTAGGCTTATAACTTTAAGTATCTTCCCATCTAATTTAATTCTTCATCTTTCTTCATGAAACAAATATTTCTGATATTTATTGAGGATGGTACTGAAATACTTCCCTTATGTTATCACATCGAATTAAAATCTTTGCTTTAGGTTTACAGATTTCTTGAAGATAAACTCTCCCTGTTGCGCTAATGAGACCCATAAATCTACGCTTACAACAAAATACTATCCTAAAGGAATTTCTATATTTATAGATCTTGCATCGCGTTTTATCTTTCGGAATTATTTCGAAAAAATATTGACCCTGAGGATGTACTTGATAGAAACTAACAAAATCCGAATTTTCATGAAAATCTCCCTTAAATTTCCTTTCCTTGTTATACAGCTCATGTTCAGAATGTTTCATTGAAATATGACATGTAAAAAAAGAAAACTCCCTCTTAAATCACAGGAGATTCTTAAGATCATTCGATTCGTCAAACTCATCCGTGTTTTTCCTTTATGGTTTACTTTTAATCTTTCTTTTCCCATTCCTTTCGTCTCCTGAAAGAGACACATGTAACAGAGACACGTTTAGTTCCGTTTCCTATTTCAATCGAACACGAGTCAGTTTCCATGTCGAGCACATCAGAGGGATAGACTTTTCAGTGGGTTGTAGTATTCTTTTACGAGCGAGATATTTCGTGGTTTGAAGTGTATTCTTTTAGAGCCCTTGCTTCTTGTAGCGTAAAAGGCAGTCGGGAGATAAGAGGAAGAAGGCGAGGAAAGGCGAGGTATTGTTTCGGTTAACCCGGAGAGCGGCGGAACGGGTGTCCCGCGAGGACGGAGAGGGATTTTCCGCATTGCATGCGAATGTGTTCTTTGTGATGGGAAACAAGAGGTGGATCGGATGCATCGCGAAAGATAAAAACGCGGGATTTTATAGAAGTCGAGAGGGTTTCCTTCCTGAGACGGAGAAACTGTATTTCCTGAAACGATAGCGAACATATACTCATATGACGCAGAGGACGATTTCCATAAAACACCTCATCGCCCACTAAAGCAATTGCGTTTTATCTTCGCGGATAAACGCAGATTTTTAATTATTAGAGTCGTTTATAAATTAAAGAAAAATATCGTAAATTTCACAAATTTATAAATAGATAGATCTGATCACTGGTGATAGGAAAAGGACTGAGAGAGAGGAAAAGTCAAACATAGCCAGGACTCTTAACTTCGGATCGACAAAATGCCTATTTCTCCTCAGACATAAGTCTTTTTAAATACGGAAGAAAGAGGTTTTTCTACTATCAACTCAAAAGAATGGTAGATGAATGACATACATTTCAAAATTTTTTAAACAAATCAATGTTGGAAATGTTCAATTACATGATACGTCTTTTTACTCGTATATCGGTTTGGTCCTCGTAGTTATATACTTTGCTTGTATATCGCTTAAATAAGAATAAAATTAATGAACGTAACACCCAGTTACAACGAAGATTAATCAACTTTTAACTATGTAGGATCTTGAATTGCATTCACCATATTTCCTCAGTCCATACTCCGTAGAAAAATAGGAAAGCTCTTAAATCCACGAACGACTCAAGGGAAAACTAGTTAATCATAAACTTTAATTAAGCTCAACATTTAGAGATTAACTGTGACTCGAAATTTCAGAAATAGGAATTTTATACTTCAAATAGGGACTCAATTGGATGTTTTGTACTAAAAAATGAAGATTTGTCTATAAATCGCTATTTTCTAAATTCGCTCTATAGTAGTAACAGACACAACTGTAACAAAGATGCTATTATTTTTAAGATAATAGCATCTTTGTTTATTAGCACCATGTTTATTTCTGCTACACGCTGTCTTTCTAAGAGTCAGTAATGATCCAAAAAGCACTTCTTTAAACAGACCAATCTGCCACAGAGAAACTCGATGACACTGAAGAAAGAGTTGTGGGAGAGTTACTCAAAACACTAATAAAAATATGGGTATTTTCCCATGCCTATGGGTCATCCGCATGGGAAAAAATTATAGATATCATATCTGGAGACTGCAAAGAAAATTTATAATTATTATGCGCTAGCGATCCATCTCGGAGATCTTGGAAGAATGGTGAGAGGTGGCGCTCAGTGATCCGCCTGTTTGCGCTACTAACCATGGGGGGCGTGGGTGGTGGGCGGGCCTAGCGCCACCGTCTTACACCTAATTTGTTTCGCTCCGTAGAACGACCGGAAATCGTGGTGAATCCATCTCCTCTTTCTTTCATATGAGCAAATGAAAGATACACGTCCTTCGGACTGCGAGTATCATAATCGGTGACTTCAACGTGCAAACTCTTGATGAAATTTGTGAATTCTTGCTTTATTGTCAGGGGTTTTTCTATGGTTGTAGCGCTGCACATATTTTGTTCGTGCAAACCGTTAGACTTTCGAAAACAAGTAAAATACCATAACTTCAATGCCAAGCATAAATTTCCTGTCCTTTTCTATGAAAATGTATAAATTTCGGAATATTGAAAAATCGTTCTTAGTAAGATCTTCACGTTAGATTTTCAGGATTATGATATAAACGTTCACTGCGTTTATCATATCACAATCTCTTAAAATATTTGTAAGAATAAACTAACCGGGCTTCCGGACAGCCAAGAGGATAACTCGTTCGTCTTTGGTGTAAGCGGTCCCAGGTTCGATTACGGGTCGGGATGTACGTGCAAAATGACCTTGGCTGTAGAAGCGCTTTAAAATTACGATAACAATGTACCACTGATAATCTAACTTTCCACACGCAAGACATCTACATGCTAAAAAACGACGCCTAGAATCTGTCCATTTTTATTTAAATTTCGGTGTATAAGTCTCCATTGTCTTGAAGGTCTGCACAGGCAATAAGTTCTGATATATAATAATTTCATACTGCAGACATACACCTTAGATAGGTACAGATTCGTATAATTTGCAGTTACTTCCTATGATACCCAAGACATAACACATTTAATTATACGAGTATAGATATGGGCGTAGATGCCATTTCGCCCTAATAAAAAATGATAAGTAATGGAATCGAAGCTTAACAGATAAATCTAACAGAAGTGCTGTATTAAGAATTTAATATAGTATATTTCACAAGAAAAATCTCCATGATGGGATAAATATTGATAGGAATATTCCAGTGGTGATCAAATGGTAATTCTAATATCATAAGTGCATCAGGCTGATAAATAAATACATCGATTTTCAAAAACTGGTATTTTGTCATTAATAGAATGCAATTCCGATAATTATTGATTAAGTTAAGTCAGGATTCTATAAGATCTATTAAATTACCACTTCAATATTAGAACTCAGTTTTCTATAATTGCATACGCATTATTGAAAGTAAATTTTTACAAAGTAATCCTAGACGATTCCTTTCGACGAAATAATTCATAAGGAACGCCACGGAAATAAATTTGTTTCTACGTAATATTATGGGATGTTTTCTACCAAATCTGTAAACATAAATCTAATCGGTTCCGCCACGAAATAGATTATATACACCGAACTTTATTAGTTGTACTATTTTAGGGGAATTAATGAATATCCGGCCTCGATATTTTGATAATTAAACATAGTTTGTTCTGTAATTCACGCTTATTAAAAAGATAAAGCAATACTATTCCATTCTTCGGCTCAAGATGAACATCAAGCAGAGGTTATCTTCAAAATTTTCCTCGCCATTATAAAAACTAATTCCCACAATGTTCACAGCGTCCCGGCGCCATTTATTCTACGATTCACGGCTAGATAAAATCGAGGACCAACAACAATAGATGGATTCCGAAAGGACCCAACCTAGATCAAATATTTCCTTAATTTAATGTTCTTTACTATCACTGAGATGAAACAGTAAAATTCGATACCATTTTAGTAAGAACTACTGCATTAGCTGTTCATATTCAAACCATATGAGAACGTAGATACAACGGATAGTTGAGTTAGAATTCGACCGCAATAAAACCTTAGCAAGAGCTGATAATATGGAGTCATTCCATTAATTGGAAGCTTCCTTAATAATCTGGCTTACTTTACTTATCTCATCTCGCTTCCAATGCGAGGCACCTGTCATTCTGGAGACATTAATTTGATACGGTTTAGAGTCCGCTGTATAGTAATTAAGTATCTCTTATAAAAAATCTCTCTTTATTATTATACGTCTCTGGCGTCTAAAATCATTCTTTAGTGATATGTTTCATTCGGCAGTTTTCTTGTTTTCCTGTTAATACATGTGGTACATGAGTGAATTTGTCGCTTTTTCTAATGGCTTTAGCCAATTAAATACAGGATTAGGAAATTATAACTATAATGCCTAACCAAATAGAATTCAAAATCTTAATATTTGGGTTGATTTACGTATGATAAAAAGGCATGCATGCACCTCAAAAAGAAAAATCTTCCATAAAAACGGAGTGAGATTGTTTGACGTGATAGTTAAATTGGTTTAGAACATCCTCCTGGAAAGTGAAAAATATGGCTTCGAGGCTCAGTCACGTATAACAATTTCATTTCCGTGTATTCCTTTTTATACTTGGAACCATGCTATATAATGAGAAAGAAAATTGAATGAAAGAAAAGTATAAGGATTTCACAGTAAGGAGCAAAAATAATTTTGGCGACGACAAAAATCGCTACCCTGGGTAAATAAAGTACATTTAGCAGATGATACTCGTATAACAGTAGCAGGAATTCGTTCCCACATAAGATAAACAGACAAACATTAGAAAACTATGCAAAGGTTTAATAACTTGGTTCCGTCTTGAGTGAAATAGACTGGGAGTGGTGTTTTGTTAATCTTTTACTCCCCTCTTTACATGCATCTATATTTCTCGAAGAATTAAAATCCTATTCACAACAGTTCTTCCTTTTCCTGATCTCTACAGAAACTGCTTCTACATTTCTATTATATTTTATATCTACATCTGCACAGTTGCCCTGCGAGTAGACTTTCGGCATTTAGAGAAGCATACTCTCTTCTTTGGAAATGAGCATTTAAGAAAATTCCCACGAACTTGTCGATACATAGGTATCAGACAAATAACAAGCTTTTTATTTCGCGTTTTCTTGCAGAAGTACAAACAAAAGAATAAAAGAAAATTCTTCGAGAGCGTAGCAAAATGAATGAAATTACGGAGATATCAATGCTCGGGTCGACAGGTAACCCGATCAAACAACATAATTTGAAGGAAAGTAGCGAAAGGTAGTCAACACCGAGGGTTTCCCGGGAATAGAGAAAGACGCCTGTGATTACCTTCGCATTCCCTAAAATAGACAAAGGAAGATAACAAAACTAAGAATACTAATTTCACGTTATTCCCTTGTCGCTCGGCTGAATTCAGGATCGAATTCCTCTAAGATTAGAACTCACTTCGACCGATCAAAATGCGATAGCGGAGGAGAGGGCTGTAAAAGAATTAAGTCATACAAAAGGGAAGAGTTCGTGCCATGGGTGGGACACAAACCAGTGACCCTCGACGTCGGTTGAACAAGTCACGCGACCCAAACAATTGCAATTTCTCGGAACCCAACCATTCACACCTCTATCATTCCACCAATTAAAACCCTTGCTACGGCTCTCCATGTGCTACTTCCGGCAGACAGCGAAAATCCATCCACTGTCATCACTATGGGTAGTAATGATAAGCTTAATGGTGTAATTTACACTGAAACGAGGAAACCTCTTTCATCCTTTAAGTAAGCTTTTCCCGAGTTTGCCTTAAGTATCAATAAATCATACCGTTCCTTCGAGTTAAGTGTTTTAACTCTGAAGATTAATAACAGAAAGGAACTGGTTTCCTCTTCTGCTCAAGATAATTTTGTTTCCCTGAATATCACGATTTTATACAATTTTAAGTGACTTCTCTTTAAACTTTGCTGATTTTATAACAATCTTTAAGTCTTTTCCGGCACATTAAAAAACTTTTAATGCCAGTTCACATAGAGAAGAAACTCTGATGTTATTTTAAAAAAACTTCAAAAAGTGGATGTGTATACCTAAGTATCCAGTAATAGTAAATTTGAGAGCAAAAATTTTTATTCCTAATGACAAAGCCATTCAAAAATTTCTTCACAGTCTTTCGAGATCAATTGAACTTGGAGCTATTATGCTTCTCTTTAGCTTGATTACGAAAATGTATAATATCTTTTATTATCCACTAAAAGTTTCAGCTATATAAATAACGTAATTTACATAAGACAATCACGTCAAAACTGAAAGGTCTTATAATTTAATTAAAGTAAGAGTATTACTTTCATATGCGTATCTCGTATAGGATGCCTACGTGTTAGTTTTATAATACAGTGATTAGAATTATACCTTTAAAAATAAACTGTGTCTTAATGGACATATATTTAAGCATAGTCTAAGAAAGATTTCATTGAATCAAGAATACAATGGAACCTGATTTCTGATTAATATGTTAGATATAAGAAGAGAGAAATTCTTCTCAGTTTCTCGCAGGTAAAGATATTTGTTGATCATTTAAAAATTAACTCAAATCAAAATATAATATTAAAAAATGGTAAATGCTCCATGGTTGCTAATTAGAAAATTTCCTCCATTTTGAACACCCTGAACAGAAACAGAGGACGGAAGTTTCCAATGATTTCCCCAAAACTAAATCATATTCGGTACTCGGCACTGTAATTCCGATTAAAGCGAAAAGAAAAGCCACGGCTTCAAGGTGAAAGCCTTGAGAGAGAACAAAAGTTTGTACCGCGATACGGATTCTTGGATTGTTCGACTCGGAAAATTTTCTTCCTCACGAGAGAGCAGATATGTACATACGAACATCTGAGAACCGGAGTAAAATGGCCAGCGTGTAATAAATTCAGAGATAAAGTCCAGAGAAGATGAAAAATATCATCGGGGCTTCCTCCGCCGGAAACGACAGCAGCCACCGCACACCGCATCTTTTTCCTTTCCACGATTCACCGCCCTATCTACATAACCCCTCTCATTTCGTGTATGCTCAATTCATCCTTAAATTTCAGGGGTTCAAGGTGGTAATTTGGATTCTTAACTCTTCTCACCTGGTTAGGATGCAGATTGAGACGGCAGAGGAGATAAAAATGTATATAAAAAGTTTACGAGGTTTTTTTCCCCGAAAAAAATGCATTACCTCCCAAAAGCTGCCGAAAAAAGCGCACGCGTGGGTAAGAAGATACGCTTCCTACATGGTTTTTTTGGTAAATGGGCGTTCCTTTTGAGTGAGCTACCCAGGTAAGGATACTCGATCTTATCGTGGGATGAGGAGGGTGGTTAAGGGACCGGTAGCCGAAGGTTAACAGTGGAAGGATGGTCTGGTGCGGAAGATTTTTGAAGAAAAGGTGAAAGGAGTCGTCAAAGAGGTTAATCAGGGGTGCCCGAAAGGCTGCCGATTTTAGGGTGTTAAGGTCAGGATGTGTCGACTATTAAAATGAAAGATTCGAGAGGGAGTTAAGGAAAAGAAAGAGTCTCTGGCAATTTGGGAGTTTTTTAATGTGACGGAAAGAGATTATACGAAATATTCCTATTTCCTCTTTGCCTGGAATTTTTAACGGGAGGCTCCAACAACGGTTGGATACCCTTCCTTTATTCGTCGATTTCGACCAAATCTGGAAATTAATTGTAAGATAAATTGAGTACTTTATCGTAATATTCAGCTGTTAAGAAACATAAATGCTGCAATAAAATGTAAATGAGGTATACTTGGCCATTATTCTGCGATACCTTTGTAATAAGATGAGATATTGATTCTTTCAAGAATATAATTATAATTTTTTCATAGAAAGATGAAAAACGGCACTACGAGCATATGGTTAGAAGATTCCTCAGTTAGTACGATGAGATTAAGCCCATACCAATATTTTTTGTAGGATTATATTCAAACTTATTGTAACTAATTTCAATTTTTAAATCATTTTAGATTCCCGAATTAAGTAAAAACGTATACTGCCTTAACTTTATATTTCAACCGAGTAATCCGCTTTTGGTTCATTCCTTTCCTTCCAAAACATGTTGCATGACAAGAGATTGTAGATATACACGAACAAGCTCAAAACCAATTACATACCTAAACTTACACGGCACAAGTACACTTTTTTACAAAAATGGCGAATATGATGACCTTAAGGAAATTATTTCGATGACGTTTTAGACCATATTAAAATCCTTTAAAACTCGGATAGCACCAAATAGATATAGCTGCAAACAAAATAACAGAAATATAACCTTCATTTCACCTTTGTAATCTCAATGCATTAACGTATTCCATAAAATTTTAATGAAACATCTCCGATGTGAGAGCAGATTACTGTTATTAAAATGATCGTATATTATATTTACTTTGTGGAAGTTTGCCCCTGCGTGCAGGAAGTCTGCTATATTTGTCCGAATGAGTGTACCTTCTCAATTACAGTGATTCTTTGACATCCGGCAAGGAAAAACTGCTAAATGCACCGATCCCCGTGTGTACCATTAAGAGCCCAACCGTCTAAAGATGCACGGAATCTGATCACCACGCCCTTGAAAGCGCGGTGTTTCTTTCTTCGTGAGGATTGCAAGTGGAGGAAGACAATGCGTTTTCGCCTGCAAGATCTTTGATGGCATTGAAGTCCCTGATGAAGAAACACTGGCCTAGCCGGATGGGCTTCCCCGATAAACAATTAGTTGGCGTGACTCCGTTACGATATTGAGGTCACGATTTGAGGAGAGGTCCGTATCGAAATGAGAGGAGTGTGAAAAATCCGCGCTATCGAAAACTTTGAAGGAGAAAATGAAATTTTCCGCAGTTTAACGTTTCTAATTAGCAATAAAAATTAAATTTTGCAAGGTCTGAGGAAAATGTAAGAAATCAAGATATCTATTATAGAACTCGTGCCATGTTTTGAGCCAATCTTCGCTAAAGGGATGACACGGAAATATATTTCAACAAATATAACAGATCTGACTCCTCATTATTTTATATGCAGTTTTTGGCAAGTTTATCTACTAATAAAATCTTTTGAAAATAAAATCGTTCGAAATCGTAACAAAAAGTCTAAAATAAGCGACTGTAGATAAAAGAGTCATTGATGAATAGAAAGGTATTTCGTTGTTTCTATTTATTCAAATATAGTCAGGCTTATCTCCTCATCCAGTTCTTTACAGTAAGTCGGTAATAGTTGAACTGCTATAGATGAAAATTTATTCAATATTGCTCAGCAGCATTCAGTAATAGAAGACTAACCCAAAATTAATATTCTATTGAAGAACAACCAAATCTAGAAATTGCAATTCAAAACCAATTGCGTTGAAATTAAGAACTATTATGATTTACATCCATAAAATAATCATAGATTAATAGAACCTTTTACCAATTTGACCTATTTAACTATTGGACTCGGGCAAAGCTGCAGGAAACAGCAATATGCACGGATATCCTTGATATAAATGATGGCGAAAATAATCCGTCAAATTCTTCAATTTTCATGATGATTAAGTCCATAGATATCAAATAGTAACTTATTACGTTTGTTAGCAAAAATTAAAATTCTAAATGAATTCTTACGAGTAAGATATATAAAGGATCAAGGATGAAGGAAGGGAGCCAAAAACAATTAGAGGTATACGCCAGTAAAACCATCCCCCGAGCAATCTAAAAGGTGTGAACATTTCGATGTAAAACAGCACCTTTACGAAGGCAACATCATCAAACACCTTTTAAGGCTGCGGAAAAGGGGTCGCCATGTCGGGGTGATTGGGGTTCGATACGACCTTACCCTTAATTTCCACCCTTTTTTATAGCACCATGGTTGACCCTAATACGCCAATACGCGAGCGCAAACGTCAAGGGCTGTAACGGGAGAAGGGTTGGGGGTCGAGGGGGAAATTTTGAAAGGTGCGAAAGTGCCTTCGGAGGCAATCCTTCAACTCGTTAAAGAGTTTGATAGGTGCCCGAGGGTAAGAGGTGTCAGAGATGATGGCTGACGATAGTTGGCAGCGTGTAGGCGTCGATTAACGGCCACCTCGAGACAACCCTCGTTAGCAAGAAGAGAAAGGGTGAAAAAACCGCCGACCTCACCCCGAGGCAGGGCTCGGGTTCCTCCAAAAAAACTGCCTTCTTTAAGTGTAAACTATAGTCAGGGATCAAAACAGTCCAATGGGTTGCTTCGGTATTGGAAGCAGGTGACCATATTTCGGTTGAAGGCGTGAAATACGCCCTCAGGGCCTCGTTGGTCCCACTAATCGCCGTGAATGTGTGACGCCCGTGCACAAATAGGCGCACAGAATGCGCTTCGAATTAGCATAAGTATCCTTTCTGTCTTCTTTTTTGCACTAATCGAAGGATGGGATGGCGTTTTTTGTTTCGGATATCCGGAGGGGACGGTGACGGAATCAATGGTTCGGAGATCTCTCCGCATTCAGGTGATTCCGAAGCTATTCTTAATTGAAATGGGAAGAAATTCCAAAGAGATTTCAACGCCCGAAAGGATTTTTTTGCTCTAAGATAGCCTTTATTTTTTAAATCGAAGTTCGATCGAAATCGACGTAATCGAAGGAAGCATCTATTCTGCTTGAAAGGAATTCAAATCATGAATTTTCTTTTTTTATTCTTACATTTGCGTTCGCATGAGGGTAAATGAGTATATGACCACCGTAACTCAGAGCATACAAGGCTCTATCAATTCCTAATTCTATGAAATGTGCGCATTCATGAGTCGTTGAAATGAAGCTATTAAGAAAAATAAACACGCAAAAATTCTTACAGACATTAAAGGAATGATGTGGTTTATATTATAGAGATTATTGTATGGATAAATGACGTCTTCACTCAACACAGAAAGGTTGTTTTCTTTTTAACTGACTCATTCCATCATCATTTACAAATAGTATGGTAATTATTGAGTAGATTTAATTAATTAATTTAAAGTCTAAAATATAAATGGATAGAAGAATATAAGTATGATGTTATTATATAAACTCTGTGAAGCTCAAGGAAAAGTATCCTCAGCAAAGGAGGAAGTAGATACAAAACATAATGAACCTTTACTTACCAATGAGAAATCTAACTAAAACATGAGAGACTATGATACAAGAAAACATAGAAAATACAGCATGTGATGCGAAATTGATGATGCCGCAATAAATCAAGAATAAGAAAATTCGAAACGAAAATAAAGTAAAAACTATGGGTTAAAAAATAAAATACATTATCGGTTTACCAGCATATAAAAATGATTGTAGGGTGGCGATCATAATATATAATTTAAGTAAATAGAAAGGTATTGATAAACATTTGAACATTACAAAAAAATCAAATTTACTCGAAGAAAATAACTTACTTAACAACATAAAATATGACACGATGAAAACTGAAAACAATCTTATTCGTGAAACGACTTGATTTTGGTGAAAACTAGAAGATATATATTTCACAATGGTTATGACATACGATTTATTCTCAGAAAATTCTTGCTTCGTTTTGATAGATTACATCTGGACACACTTCGAGCACATTCGAATGGTTCCATTCCATCTGAATCGAACTCCATTTCGACTTTGGTATATTCCATCTGATAAACTGAAATGGTGATCATTACCGTTAAAGGCCAATTTCGAAATACGCATTAACCCAAAATACATCGCAGGAGAGCATAAAGATAAATAGAACCGATTTTCTTGAAAATAGTTCTAGTCGTTCAATGTTCCATCTGATTTATCTGCCTCCGTAACATCGAATTTCTTCCGTATATTTATTTCTTCTTCGCAGACATCAACCGAAACAAACCTTCGCATTCGAGGGCGTGGATTATTCTTAGCCCTGTTCACGCTTCTGTCACACCCAAATTAGTCCGAATGCTTTCCACTCGATAAAATCTAACAAAATGACCGACAGAAGAAGGCGGCCGCGATTTCGGAGTGGGAATTAGTGGACAATGAAAGGGAAATCGGAAAGGACTTCGCATTCGGTTTTGATACGGAATGGCACTTGGCGACACCATCAGATACTTCTCCCATAATGTCAGGAAAACTGAGTCTTGTGATCTTCTGGCAATGAAACGCAAAGATAGCGAGGAAATGTGAAACTTATATATTGCTTGGGACTTAATCCGCGCCTATTTCGGTCACGCCTACGCGACTCGAGCAATTTGTACCTTGAACACATCGACGCAGGTAAAACACGTGCTTTGGAGAGGAAAGAACAAATCCGATAGGGCGAACAAGAAAGAGATTCGCTCCTGGGCGTGGGAGGTCGTGGGCGGAACATAAGCAGTGGGTGAGAGGAGATGGGTGTCCAACAGAAGCCCACACGGTGGCCGCTTCTGGGAAGGGACCGGTGGAACGGAGAAGGGAATACTTATGTGATAAGGCGTTAAAGGAAATAGAAAGAATTGATCAATGGGGTATGTAGATGATAAGGGAAAGGAAGGACTGAAGAAAGAACAATGGAAAGATTGAAACTTGTAATGAAATTGTAATGGAAAGAAGAATGTATTGAATGCGGGAAAGAAAATCAACGCGCAGATATAACGTTAAAAAATGTGAACAAACGAAGCAAAAAAGAAAGAAAAAATCAAACAGAGAGAGAGAACGACTTCAATTAAACATTGCGCACAATTGACTGTTGCAGTGTGATGTACCATTAGATCAGTTTTGTACTATTTTAAAGCACAGAAAATAATCACCTCATAGAAGAAACGGTAATAGTGTGTCGATTATAAACTAGAGAATCGACTGCACACAATGTGATTCTTCACAAGAGGTTTCCACTTAAAAACTGTTGAATTATATTACAAGAATTCTCTCGTATTCCCTTTTTTCTTCTTTCAATTTTGCATAATGTATTGTGGACAGTGTTCATAAAATTAAATTCCCGATAGTGATTTCCGAACACCCTATAGTGAAAGGATATTAAGAGTTGACTGAATTAAGGTTAAAATAAAATACAAATAGATACGAAAGAAAGGTGGATGGTAACGAAAGGGAAATGGGAGGAATTTGAAAAAACGAATAAATTTGATGTGATAAGCTAGCAGGTAAGGAGGAAACGAATTGATTGAGATGGAAATAGAAAAAGTTTAAATGAAGTTTAAATGAGAAATTGAAATGAAGAGACAACTTTGAAAAAGAGATGAAAAACCAAAGGATAAAATGTAAGAAAATTTAAAAAGGAATATGCGGGAAGAATCAAGAAATAATAAATAATGAAGTAAGAGTAAAATGAAAAGTGAAATGGAGACCAATTAGAAACGAAGTAGAAATTAATATAAGATGCAAAATAATTATAACAGTATGGATTAAACTACTACAGGCAGAGAATTGGATTAATGAGGAATTCAGGCGTTTGTGTTACGAAAAGCGGCAATAAGCCGCGAGTAAATGCTATATGAAATATAGAAAAGGCTCATAATGATAGAAAGAAGAGAATAAAGAAGAGGAAAAAGTACGAGAAGGACGAGTTGGAATGAGTGACGGAAGACTGACATCGAACGCACATTATAACCTGAGGATGTAGATGTCCTGAAGAGATAAAAACCGCCAGAAACCCCCCTTGGGGTACCCCTGATAAGTCTCCCAGGGGTCGCGTGCTATGGGGCAATTTTTAAGTGCGCTGCCAGTGATGTTGCGCACCGAAAACTTAAACGGCCTGTTCAACCCATGACCCTTACTCTCTCCTTTTATGATGCAAATCACCCACGAGGTCTCACGTTTCACAAAACCCTCCTTCATTTCGTATCCCCTCCCTCGTACTCTTTCTCACTTTTCCTATCAACACATGTGTCCATATATGGCCTTATTTTTATCTAATTAATACCACTAATATCTTATGGGCAAAAAATTAAACCATCAACGCCTCCTTCATTAGCATTTAGATTGAAGATTTATAGGGAGGCATCTTCGGATTAATACGAGGCATTCTTGCGACGCGTGCACGCACGCTACTCTTCCAATGAAAACCTATTTTGGAGGGCTAATCGCGGCGAGGAAATGAGGCACCGGAAATATCGTTTCTGTCGATTGTTATGAGACGCCGTGTTCGATTAACACGCTTGCGACAATCGCGGGAGACATCTCGGCCAACTTCCTTGCACCCGTTCCCTTATCATTCATCTATTCCTACGCTTGATTTTTCGCCTCATCCGCTATCGTGTCTAGCAACCTCCCGATATATTTCTCGCTGAAATTCCAATTTGAATATTTTTTAATCATGAACTGGTTGCATTCCTTAATACAGAGGTGAGGAATCTCTTTTCATATGGTAATCATGTTTAATTTGGCCGTATATGAAACTTCAGGCCTTACATGAAATCTAATTAGGAAAAGGAATTTGACAGCAAAATATACTGAAAGAGAATTCCTTTCATTTTCATTTTCTTTTGTATAGTAACCGGCATAGAGAAACAGAATTATTTAAAAGACTCTGTTTGTTACGAAAAATGAAAAAAAAACGAATTGAACGACGGAAAATGCCGCACAAAGCCTGAAGATCGTAAGTTCCCCACATCTGTCTCAGCCTGATAATTTCTTCATGGACAAAATAACGGTAAAACTATTCAGGAATAATCGTCTACTTAATTAAATGAAATCTTCCCTCCTAAGAGTGGAAATTTTACTTAAGATTGAGTTTCTCTCGTACACGAGAAGATTGAACGGTCATTATAAGCCTTTTACAAATTTCCAAATCCATTCAAATATCCATTTGAAAAAGAGCAACATTTCTCAAGGAATTATATGCATAGCCGGTAACAAAAAAAATACCTAAGATGTAATTCTAAAAACTATGATTACTTAGAATCAGTGAGTCCTTTTATTGCAATAAATACTAGTAATACGAGGAATAAATCGTAATTTACGATAGTAATATCTACTGGACAGTTTAAGGGTCCCGACACATGAAACAAATATAGCCCTATCTGAATATCTTTAATCTTTCTTAGTTTTTCATTAATTATCCATCCCATAGTTTTCAAAGCACGTTACACTGACCAAATCAGGTCTTCTGAAACATTGTATTTTATATTCAAGCATTGCACAGGACTTGATCTTCACTGCAAGCATACATCGTATGTATGCGCATGTGCATATAAACTTGTTGTTTTATATAATAAAACTTTTTTATAAATTTATACTCTACAAAATTCTATCAATCATGCCTTTTTGAAATGATAATGCGACAACGCTTTCAGAAATGCCCAGTATTATGTAACAATTTTAATCAACCTCAATCAAAAAGCTGTGCGACTCAATGAAAAAGTGGTCCCTCAAACAGCGTTGAATGAAATGAATGCCCGAATTTTCCTACCAATATCAATCTTATTACCGTACATGTACGAATAAAAAAAGATACAGATATAAGAGGTTTCGTCTTAGTGATATAAGCGTAGTCTTCAAATTCGAATTAACTGTATAATCTCTATAATTTATGTTTATGAGTGTACAACAGATTTTCATTAAATTATTTTGATGATGAAAATTAAATGAAAAAGCGAAAGCCTTTAATTTGAAATATAAATTTACCAATTGTAATATGATCTGTGATTCAAATAATTGATATTATTGTGAAAAGTGATTCCACAGCTGAGATAATTTTGCACGTGTGGGCTTCCACCGGGAATCGAACCCGGAACCACTTCCTCTAGAGGTGAAGGTGCTATCTATTTGGGCGTCCTGATATCATTTATTTTCATCCAAGAAATAGAGAGACGTCTTTGGATGGGGTTCGCCTCAAAACCGAGCAAACACATTACTCTAAAAACATTTTTCAATCGTCGATAGATTTTTCAATTAATGAAACGACCTTTCTAAAAAATAGAATCGGAACTTTACATCAGTTTGATGATAGAGGAAAGGGAATAACGTTGAGGCTCTCACCGTTTGTTTCGGCTTTGCGTCGCAAGAGACCAGTCCTGAATCGTAAAGAGGTGCCATATTTCGAGACAGGTTATTAACATACTATAGCGCCACAAATAAAACGGAATCGGAATGGTTCGGTTCGTTCCTGAGGAAGGTCTGCGGCGTATTTATCTGAGAGAGATCCGACATCTCTTCTACCTGCTCTATCCCCCTCTCCATTCTCCCTCTCCTGAAACTTCTTTTCAACTGTGGTTACCTCGGAACGGTTTTGACGGGCCGTGTGGGTGGGTAGAGGGGTTGAATAAAAAACCGGATTAAATGCCAAAACGTGGGGGAGACCTAAGTGGTGCGGGAATTTCAACTCTCGCGAGCGATTTGTTCAAATTCCTGCAGTTTCGTGACACATCTGCATTATCAATAGAGAAAGTTGTTCTTTTCGATTCACCGTTATCTGAGATGTTTGGCTTGTAAAACGAGATCAGTGGATGAAAAAAGCATATGATTAAGTTCACATTCATGGTCTCTCACTATTACAAAACAACTAAAATTTTCTTTTAAACATACTCACATTTTAAATACGTTTCTGATACAAGTACTTTTAGCAAATCTTATTTCATTTCGAGATCTTATTGGTGAAATGTAAAATTTCATCGATATTTTTCAGAAATGTAACTAAGCTGACCAAATTTACATTATGCATTATTATATTTTCGTATGTACTTTTAAAAGTAATAAAAAATTCAATTGCCATCGAATATAATATTTATAATTATAAATAATTGGTAATTATATTTAATCTGATTTCAGAGCTCTTCGAGTTCCCAGACTTAGGGCAGCTGGATAGCGAAGAGGCCATTACAGGCAGGCAGAGGAAGAGGGAAGAAATACTGGAATTCCCGGAAAAATGCCTCATACGGGTGAGTAATAATTTTGAAATATATTTCGACAATAAATACTAAAAATCGCCCTGATCCTCTGGATACTAATCGGTAACAAGTATCGTGCGCATAAAATCAATTTCGTTTTCCGATTAATCAAGAGGGGAAATGTGTGTGGTTATCTTGATACTTCTTTGCTCAATATCCATCGTATTTTAAGCTTATGTTGATGAATTAAATTGCCAATGATTCATATTAAGAATGAAAAATAATTTGTGAATAAACTCCCTATTTAGTTTAAATCTTATGTCATTGAAATGCCTAGGAATAAAAATCAAATTTTGAAAGAGTCATTATCTATTTTCTTCAAATCCCGGAATCGATTTGGATCATAGACATGTCTATGTCATCCATTCTAATACACACCGATAGAAAAATCCCGTAAGAGATAAAGCAAACTGTCATTGAAGATAACGATGATGGTTTAAATCGAAAGACTCACGTTAGAGAACTTAGAGAATTCGGATCCCATGCACCGCAGAAAATTAAAACATTCTACAGAAATAGAACACGGAAAGAAAAGATTGTATTAAGGCGTATGTTTCACGTTGAAAAAATTCGAGTCTTACTACAAAAACCAACACAATTAGAATGTGCGTAAACTGGTTGTATTTTCCACTCGATAACTAGTAGTAGTAATATCTCACTAGATAACTCTAGTTCGAACCTGGAAATCGCCACTTCTCTCTCACAGCGATTCGCCGATCTCGATTCGGAATCGCATTCGAATTCTAATCCTCGCATATTCGAAAATTATTCATTACCCACACCTTTATTGCCGAAGGCAGTCTGGATACTAATCGTACCACATCTATAGACATATAATTTAAGAGCGTGATCTAAAACAATATAGAAAAAATTTTAATTTATGTACGACGTAACAAATACGCATTCGAACCATTAGGAGAAGAGGGTGTGATTCGAATTGGTCATTTCCAATTCCTCTTCCAAAGAAAAACGACTATCGCACACTCTCTCCTACTTTTCTGATTCTTGGTTCGATTTGTAGCAAGTACAGAATAAATTCAAATCGCTACAGAAACAAAATACGTGAATAAGTCTGGCTTTGTGGAACTTGATGTAAATCTAGCAAAAAATCTTCGTTTTTCTCCGTGCAATACCTAGAGAAAGCTTGATAAAAAAGAGCATATAATTCAATTTCTAGTACGTACCTGCAAGAATTTCCATAAAAAGAAAAGCCCTTTCATAATTATTGCCTTGATATCATTTCCGGAATAGCTCTGATGTTTATGCTGTCTTCAACCTCTCCGAGAGTTGATTAATTTCCATTGTTCCGAGGAATTCATAATGGAGTAAGCGGCGCGTATTTTGCTGTTTTTGAGGCGATCTCGGCAGCGATTCGAGCGGCAGGATATTCGCTGGATCGGAAATGGAGTGCATCCACGCATCGCATGGTCTGTGCCTTTAAGATATCGTGAAGGAAGCGTTGAAAAAACGACCATGATGAAACTCGTGGCTGGCTTCTTTGGGGGAATTTCGAGAAACTCGAAGAGGCGATTATCTCGGAGGAGAATAAAAACAAAGTGAGCGTAATTGTGCTACGCTTCGGCCATGACATGAGAAAGGACGACGGACCTTTTAAATGCATCGCGAATTCGCTATGCACCTTCACTTAACATTAGATTTTTTCTAACCTATAAGTAGTCGAATAACAGAAAAGTTATGCATTAATTTAATGGGATTACGTATTCCAAGGACACGGGCATTTCGACGACATAAAGGGCGGGATGAGTAGTCAAGAAAAGAAATGACTTTAACATAGAGAATTCTAATGCAAATGAACTTATTGAGAGGTAAGAGCATATATTTATATGCACTTCAGCAGTTATTCAGTCAGAGCCATTAGAAGTACGACTTCAGAACTATAATTGAAGTCGGACAACTTATGTAAGGGAATAATTCTCTAATTTCCTTCTATTAATTACAAAATGATTCCTGATATTAAAACATGTTTATGAAAAAAAAATCTTCCTTAAAATTTTAGGTTTAAAAAACTATGCCTTCAACAGACTTCAAGGTTTTAGAGAAAATGATGACAACGAACCTGATAAAATGATTAAGGAAAATATTAATTTTATTAATAGCACCTTCACCTAATCTGTCTGGCTTAGTTAGAGCTTAATGATAAAAAAATAGAAATCACGAGTCAATCCATTATTTTTCAATTTAAATTATACACTTTCTCAGTGACTTGAATACAGTATTTTTGTAAATACGCTCAGTGAATGTGCAACCTTAATTAATTTAATTTTTGCTTGTTAGAAAAATATCCTGGGCTTAAGAAATCAAGTATAAGTACTGCTGAATTACAACTTAGGCCATTTCGCACACATGATCCCCAACCGGGAATCGAAGCCGGGACCGTGTTCATCAAAGGCGAACGCGCTACTCACTTGTCTATCCGGGAGCTCCGCTTAAGTAATTGTTAATGAATGTGGACCATACATCAAGTTATGATCATTGAATAGAAATAACACTTTACAATACAGCAACGTAGTTATACAAAGACAGATCAAGAAAAATTGAAAACCTTTTTAACTGATTCGTCCTCCATATCAATTTAGTCTGACAATGGCATCTTTAATAACTCACTCATTATAAAAGAATGAATGAATCAAATGTATTAAAGGTGTCAGCGTTCATTTAAACATTATTCAAGAAATTTCTCTTCCGTAAATCCGTCAGCTATATATGAGTCTTCATTCTGTGCTGTATGATCAGCATGAGACGATAATTAGAGACTCAGCTTAAGAATTACACTCTAATAAAGCCAGGTCAAACAAAGATCTGATCGTCAAAGTAATAGCTAGCCATAACGTTCACAACACAGTTTCAAGTTACAAATAGCTGCCACGGGTAATAATTTATTCCATAATCGTCACATCAGCCATATACTTTTGAATTACCTCCGAAGGAGTACATTAAATTCACACATTGTCCACTTCGAAAACCTCTCTTGGGCTAGAATTGCCTGTATAATTTATTTCTCCCGGAAATGTTTATTTCAAGATAGCACCTGCTAAGCACGTGTTCTCCGAGTAAAAAAAGATTTTTACTGCTCTCTCATTTTCTAGGCATCGATCTGCTAAAAGCGCTAGACACTAAAGGAAGGGCGTGAGCTAGGCGTAGATGGCGTGAGCGAGGTTAATAGCAACTGGGCTATATAATTGGCCGGGTGAGAAGAGAATTCGAATAGATATATAAAAAAAGCGATGCAAAGGCTAGAATTTCCCCATAAAAACGCATTTTCGGCGCGTGCAGAGTGGGATAGACGTGGCGAGAATCAAAAATGAGGGAGTTTAAGCGAAAGACGGAGGTCAGCTTGGAAAAAACGGAAATTAGGAAAGGGACAAGGAATGCTCCGAAGAAGTTTCCGTAAAAAAGCAGCGTTTCGAAAGGGGAGGAAAAAAACTGAATTTTTTTCGCTTTTCGGCATTTTCATTCAGCCCGATCCGACGTTATTGATCCCCACACCACCTTCTCTAGTACAAGCTCACATCTTTCCCTCCCATGGTATAAGTATAGCCTACGAACCGTGTTGTCGGAACTCACGATTCTCCCTCATCGGCTCTGCAATCAAGTGCTCTTAGGAGGTGTTGGGCAATTAGGCTACTGGAGGTGTTTCAGGTGAAAGCGAAGAAGGTTGAGGGGTTGAGGAGGGAATAGAGGAAGATATTGGGTCACAGCATCGCCTATTTCATGACTATGATGCCCCTTGGTGACCTATTTGATGAAAAGGTAATAGGGGATTCATAATTCATTTTCCTAACGAAAACTGTATTTACAGACGTCAAAACTCGTTCGAAGTTAAACTTGCATCACAAATTTTTCTGAAACTATCTCCTCAACATACAGCTTAGAGCAGGGGTGTCCGAACTTTCATCGTCAGTATACTGCGTTAGCTCCTATTAAGATCTCGCGGAAGATGTGCTTTACTTTATTATTCAATATTTTCAATTCGTATAAAAATCTTTAGTTCTTTCTTTAACTGATTGCAATTCACTTTTTAGGATAAACGAAAAATAGAATTTCCCCTTTCCTTGCCTATATTCTCTCACCCCTCAGCCATTTTACAAAAGAGAAAAGGCGACAGATCCAGTTACATTTATGTTTTAAGCTTTTCAATTTTAATTTTTCATTCGAAATTTACTGTGTGCACTTTCATTTCTTTTCACTTAGGATCTATCATGCTTACGAAATTTTTGAGAAAATTTTGAAGAAAATTATATTTTCAAAAATATTTCACTAAAGCACTGTGTCTTACTTGCAATCTATGTTTGTAACAAATCTGGACAGAGATCACCTCTTTCGCGCTGCATTCTGGTCCCTAATGTGAACTAGAAAACTTTAATTGCCACAGCTTATTGAGTACGAATATATGAGAGAGGGCTATGGTCGGAGGAGACCCTTCTTCTTCTGCAGCTGAAAATACGTAAAACGCTCTTCCCCTTGCAGAAAATAATAGCGGTGCCCTTTTTCCAAGAAGTGCAGCACTGTATGATCACCGTGTCACTGGAAAATGGTACCTTTTTTCTTTCTCTCCATGGAAAGGGCAAACCTTCTCTTGGTCACGAGCCGCCGTGAGGGCGTGGAAGACCTCTGGTTGAATTGGCACGGAGTGAGAAGTAAGGAATGTTAAAATGGAGGAACTGTGGTCAAAAATAGGGCCTTCCTTCCGATGCACCTGAAGGAGGAGGATTTGGGATGAGAGGGCAATCAGGTGTTAATGAATCGGGGATTGCGTGAAGTGTGCGCCGTAAGTGAGGCCAGGAAGGAGGGTAGAAAGAGAAGAGATAGGCTAGGTAAAATGTCCAGCCTTTTGTAGGGACGGATGAAAATCTTTGAAGAATCGTTGTCGTTTATTTTTGTCTTTTATACTTTACTTTAACCACCTTCAATGCTTCCATCATAGAATTTTCTTTCAAATTCACTAAAATCCTTGAATTACTATTCAGGAAGTTCGAGAGAGATAATAAAATGGTATACGAAAAAATAATTCGGTCTCTTGTAGAGAAATTACGGAGATTGATTTAATTGTCCACGGTATTTTTTTCCTGCTTAGTAAGTCTTATACTACGACAAATTAATATGATTAGGACCATACGATATAAATATGTTTGTCAATATAGACAATTCGTCAAAGACAGAATACAGTTTGAAATAAAATTATTCACTTATACGAGGAATAGCTCTCAATCGATCGGTTTGTCAACATCCCTTGGTTCTACGCTGCAGTCCAGAAACTAGATGTAAGGCCAAAGTATATTATTTGGAGAAATGAATTGTAAGTAAAGAACTCAGAAGAAGAATATATAGAGAATCAATAAAAAGATAAAGTTAAACATGCTACAATGAAGCAGCTGTGATGACACGAGTCTGTTAAGAAATGGATGACATTAAAAAAATCAAATCCGGAAGAGATCTGGTAAAAAAATAAAAGAGACCAAAAATATAAGTTTAAATTTAAATTATAATAGATAAACAAATGGAAAACGCGAATGAGACGAATGTTTAACGGGAATGGAAAAGGTAAGATTAGCAAAAATGACCGGAGTTGAGACATCTATTACAAGAAGTATAGCAAACATGTGCAAAAATGGGTGTAATAATTATCTGCACATGCTACTCTTAGGAAATCACTCTTAGGAGTGAAATTCAAACAACATAAACCAAAATGATCCCATGACCAGCAACCGGTGTTGCTGGTCTAATATGCCAACCCCTATGCTACCGGTTAAGAGGATAGTATAATTTTAGAACAAGCGGCAGCTTATAAAAGAGAAGAAAAATTAAGAATTAATAACTTTATAAGGTAAATCGCGTCAGGTTGCTTTTTATCGGAAAAGCTAAGCTACCGGGTGGACGTTAGGTTCTTTTCGAAGAAATGGGTCAATGGAAAGGGTATATTGGAGAATCATCGGCTGCGGTAGAACCTTTCCAAGGATAGCAATTACCCCAGAAGCCGGCACTTTTCACTCTTAAGTCGATTGGCACGGCGTCCGACAGATAAAGTGAGATGAGCCATTCGCGGAGACCATCTCGTTTCTTCCATTTCTGACCTAGGCTGTAAATTTGATAGGAGAAATTTTTGGGTGTGTAACGTCGGAATAGCTTCCAATTTAACGCCATGCCGTAAATTGAGGAAGATTTCCTCCAATTTCTTCAACTAATTCAGTTTCCGTGTAATGTGTTTGGTTTAGGTGTTTTTCCTCCGCATAAATTAATATCGAATGAAGACCTCAAACGTGTTTTGCAGGCCTGCGCCGAGTAATGACCACGCGAAATATAATAGACCTTTGGCTCGGAGAAACATAATTTGCACCCCCAGATGGGCGAGTTGATCGTTGCAGAAGGCGCCATCTTTAATTAATCCAAGTGAGCACATATTTGCCTTCCTGCTTATCCCGCCGCGGTATTTAAAGAGGAGAACGGTTCCTGTAATGTTTCCTCGCCGGAATTATCCGTTTGTGTAATTTTCGCCGACGATCCGGAAGATTTCGATCGCTCTGCTGATGGGACGCTTCCGCCTTGATCCCACCGAGGAACCGGTCAAGCTAATTTGGAGATCGCATTAATTCTCTCTCTCCTTGATTTAAACAGGTGCGATATAAGGGAAGTGGGGCGCGATGTAACTGCTTCCTTATCTCCGAGGTCTGTGACAACCGACACTCGGAACGAGCGACGCGAAAATTACAAAAGAGCGCGAAGAATGTTGTTTTCGCAGGCGTTTTGGAATCGCTGCATAATTCATCCGGATAACTAGGTGTCGTTTAAAAAAGAGGGCTTAGAATATCCGAATATATTTACGCGATTTCTCCTTTTGGTGCTTGGTTTATGAGGCAGCTAACATATAGCGAAGAAACGGAAATACTAAAAAATTTTAAACCTCATAAATAGAAAATTTATTGATTTTACCTAATGATACTCGTATCTATCAGACGTATTTGTTACATTTATTTATTAAATAAATTTAGTATAAATATATTTATTTTACTTTCTATGAAGACGCTGTAAGTATCAAGCGTACGCAATATCTCGTGATTTTTAACAGGATGGACGCCCGCCGCAATATTCCTGCTACTGTACGCCCGCTAAGTTCTTGGAAAGCACGGTAGAGAACGACAGTTTGTAAGATATATACATAGATGTAAATTTTCCAGTAAAATAGCCATCTTGAACTCGAAAAATATAGTTCTATTTGTTTAATACTCAGAAAATAAATCAGCCAACGCTGATTAAATGCTCCTCTTGGGATCTTTGGAGTAGTAGCATATCCTTGTGGAAAATTACGTAAATGCATGTTTTTTGTCCCTGAATAATAATTTTCATCTTTTTGCGGTGTTCCCTTCCTAAATCTCTATAATGTACTCTTTGAGATACACGTGGTATACATTCAATCCATTGCTCTCTATATGAATTCATTCGATCTGAATAAAAAAATTGATCTAAATCGGTTTCAATTTCCAATCTACCCATAAATGTTATTTTCTTAAACTATGAATAAAACACCTTTTATGATCATATATTTATAAATCGGGATAAATTCATCAATATGTCATCTACGATACCTAATTAAGTTAGAACTAAAATTTTTTCTTTCGTCTTGGAAATTATCCGCGGAATTTTATTCTGCAATTTGCACGGATACTGGAATCCGCAGCAAATTTCAATTTCGAAACACTCCAATGGCTACAGAATACATGAGGTGTTCAGACGCGTATGGAATCACCGAAAAGAGCTATCTCAAACATCGGTTATCGGTTGAAACTACTGCAGGAAGAACGTCAGATGAAATAACCGGTTGCGATGGGATCGTGGAAGCATACTTTATGGGACTCTTCAATTTGGTGAATAAACAGTCCTTAAAATGTTCGCTCCTCTATAATGAAAGACGTCACGGTCATTTCTCGTTTATATTTTTTGCTGAAGTTTAAGAGACGAGGAAGAATAAGCCCTAGACAAAATTTGTTCGCAATCCTCGAAGGAGATAAGCCTATGCTTCAGATTAATTTCCGATATTTTATATTTCATGGTCAATGATTTTCTTTCTGAAGATTTAATAATGTAGATATAATACCTATTCGTTATCAAATTCTTTCTGCAACATAGGTCGATACTCTGAGCCTTAGACTTTGTTGGATCATAATCTTTGATTCCTTGTTTTGCGCATCTATATTCCATTTTCCAAAAGTTAGCGAAAAGCACATCTTGCGAGATGATTGTTAATCACTGCCATATCAATGATATTTTCGTAGCTTATTAGGGATTAAAAATATAAAAAAGAACACGAATACAACCATTTGTTACATATAGTATTCGGCGATACTTCGGCTACATTTGAAGAGAGTAGAAAAAATATGGAGAACCAATTGTATTCTGTATTGGCTGTACCTCAATCGTGTTATAATTTTTTTCATTTTTAAACTCAAAAATGCTTTATTATAATGCATAATATTTTTAAGTTTATTTTAAACGAAAAGATTGATAAAAACTTTTTTAAAGAACTTTATCCCGGGACACCCAACACTCGAATCTCGCACTATGCTTTTCTTCTTTCTGTACACTACAACATCATGAGTGGCAAACTTATATTCTGCTGCGAATAATGTCAATACTAATTCTTTCAACCGCGATCTGAAAATAACTTCAGAGATTTACCGAAATGAAAATGCTTAACAGTCGCTTAACCGTATATGTTTAATTTTGTATTTTTATATCACAGAAAATAGTGAATTTATTCATTCAACGATGTGTTATAAAAATAAATACACAAGTGGTTAAATTTATTCAAAAGTTAAAAATAACTTGTCACGATCGATGGGGAAGCCTAAACGATCGATAAGTCGATTGCGAACGACCTGTTGGTCATTACCGTTCATCACATTTTATCTAGGAGAATAGTTGTCCTTCGCCATGCCTGAGAATCTTAAAGAAAGCCCTTACAATTAATACCGAATAAATCGCCAACTTCAGATAAACAGATAGGCTCCAAGCTTTTACAGCAACGACACTTCCGTAGCTAATACATTGAAAGAGTACGCTATTATAAGCTCTGCCATGGAACATAAGCCAAGATGAACGTCTCAAACGAGAAAAATCACTCCACCCCGCTTGTACGCGAGCTTACACGAAAACATAAGCACCATTAGAAACAAAATAGCATCGGCTTCCGCAACCGATGAGATTGATGGCGTCGGCTAGACGGAACGTATCGGGCATATTATCGTGCCTAACCGAGGACTGCGAATCGTGACGAATTCGGCCGCGGATGTTGCGGTACCGCGACCGTGGGCAAGTCCCGGCAGCGCCCTCTACTTGTGCAGGAAAACAGGTGGGGTGCGTGGACAAGATTTATGGTCGCTTGAACGTTCCCTGAGAGAAGATTTGAGGTAGGGCAACGACTTTCGTTCTGCGAATTGGGATACGATGATTTTTTTCCGCGCGTCTCCGTGAGGGCGGCGAATTAAAACAGGCGTGACAGGAAGGAAGGGCGAGGATCAAAGGCTTCCGACGCCTCGGATGGGAGTATAAATAGGTGGGCTTTATTCGGCGTAAACATTCCTCCTTAAGCGCCGTCATAAATATAAATGTATTTAGAAATAAATAATGCCCGCTCGTCGACTTGTGTGTGTGCAATTTGGGATAATAAACGCTCATTTTTTGAAAAGCAAACCCTAAATAAGTATTGGGGTTTAAGCCTCGCCATGAAGCTACAATTAAACCTACCATTTTTCCCTGATAAAGGAGCAAATAAAAAAGGGAAGCAAAAAGTCTTCTTGAGATTTCAAAGGTGCCGAAATTACGTCATGCTTCGATACGCGATTACTAGTTTAAGGAAATTAAATATTTAAAATAAGGCGGGTTTGCTTATGCGACAGCAAAATCGAATTCAATGTTAGGTCGAGGAATTCACTTAAAGACAGTTCTTCGATCCATAAATCCATAAATTATGTAGCTCATACACCGAAATTTGCTCTTTTAACGTCACGTAAAGCAATGGGTTTCAATTTGTCGAACAATATACGTAATGATATAGCAATTATTCTTAAGATATATACAGTATCGAAATTTCCTCTATTTCTTGAGGGTGTATTAAAACAATATCCCCATCTAATCTGTTCTGTTAGCTTCTTAAATACTCAGAGGGAAAAAACGGCTAAAAGTATCTATCTGTTTTTGATGATTATTTCTTTGACTTTGTAAGTAAGACTTTGACGACTTTTCTCGGAGTTCGCGCCCATATACTTTCAATTCCTTAAGATATCACTCGGAATAGACCCTTGAATTTCAGACTGCTTAATTGTTAATTGAATAACCCCAAAATACTTTTATAAAATTTTGCTGCACATCATTTTATTTATTTTTTCCATTTTAGACCTAAGTTACGGGACGTTTGGTTTGGTTTTCTTCTAAGCCTAAGTAAAAATGTATGAAGAAACGGGTTGAGAAGCAACGATGGAAACACTTGCGTTTTAGAGGTCTTTAACTTCATATGAGATATGATTTCCCATTCATCCAACTACGATTCATATCAATGATAGGTTGAGATAATGCATGATGAAAATTTTTTCAGTGCCTTTAAGTTATTTTATTATAAGAAGACCAGAAATGTAGTCATAATGTCCAACAAGTAGAAACAGTTCTTAGTGAATTTGCTACAATTTGAATAACGAATTTTCATGATTTCTTGAGATAAGTCGAAAAAGGAAAGAATGCAAAGTATTGAGTACGATAGGAAAACTTAACACCTGCCGTCCATGCAAATTTGGACGCTGTCTGAGACTAATACGAGTTAGTTTCGGATGATTGTCGAGAGGCGGATGCAATAGCTTGGGGAGATGATTGATCCTGACTTCACAAGTAGGAGACATAACCATTTATATTTTACATGTTTTAGAAAAGGTATATCAGATAAGGCCTTAACTTACGTCTACATTCCTTGAGTTACGATTATGTCAGCATCATATACGTTTAGGGAATTCATCACTAGGGATTAATATAGCACCTATTATCTCTCTTAATCGTACTTACGGCAGATATGAATCGTTACAGATTGGTGAATATTTTTTTCTTCATTAGGCTCTCCTTCAATTTGTGCACGTGAAAACTTTTACAGACTGTCTTCCTGAATATTACACATTATTTCTAGATAAAACAGAAATTTGTAAACATTACTGAAATTCAATGAAAATATGGGGATCTTACGATTTTAATTTCACATAATTTTTACTATTTGTGCTGATATGCAATAAAAGCAGCACGGAAACCTTTGGTAGTAATTCACTTATAATGTGCAAAAATATTGAACTTGAAGTTGGTTTATCCGTATGATGAACACGCATTTTTTATGTTTCTTCAACTGCAAGCCTTAAATCAAATTTATCCAATTCACCAAAGTTACTGCCTTGCGATGGAGGAATCCTAAATCCCTGAATATAGAGATTAATTTATGAATTGATTAAGCTAACATTTGTTATTTTGCGACACTGATCGGAACATTTCAAGCTTCAGTAATGACTGTATGTGTATTTTCAATCTTTAGAAAGGATTAATTAGATTTAGCAATGATTACTAAAACCAATCCGGGGCTAATGTGGTACGATTACCAGCAGCTAAGAAGCGACAAAACTTAAAGGAAGATATAATGCCTCTTTAGATACTGATGGTTAGGTATAGGATAAAGTTAAAAGAAAAAGATAGCCGAACAAAATAATGACAGTCAATTTTTTAAGCAATGACGTAATTGCATGTAATCATACCAACTAAACAACAAACTAATCGAGAGAAGACGAATGAGGTCATTAATAAGTCAATTAATTTTTCAACATTCTCATCATATTCTAGAGATCAGGGAGAATATTTTTCACAGAATATTACTTTTTATTTCTATAAGAATTCAAACTTCAAGCTTCCGTTAATAATGAAGAGATGGGCAAAAACGAGTAGTTACTGTAAGGAATAAGTCAAGATTGTTAACCTACCAAAGACGCCAAGCTTTACGATATGGTAGTGGGTTTTACATCTCTCACGAGTCACGAGATTCTTCTGTGATGTATTTTCTGACCTTACAATTGATTTCCATCGGCAGATGAATCCTGCCAATATGATATCACTGCTAACAGTAAATTGATGAAGGAGAAGAACAATAATTGAATTTAATAAGGGAAACTTCTCTGCGAGCTCTAATATCAGCTTAATTTCAAAGTAATATGATCTTCGGATATAAAAAGGGAGGAATATAAAATTAAAGATGGGATATACAACTTCTTGAATACAAGTGATTCATGCTAAATTTTTAGCTGGGCATAGTATATTTTGCCCCTTTCGATAACAATTGATAATCTTTTATTACGGTAAAAATAATTGTTTTGTTCTTCTACTGGAGATTCGATTATGAAAAATTAAGTTTAAAAGAGAAAATCCACCGTATCGATGGATGAACGTTTCTGAGTAATGTTTGAGAATAAAAAGAACGGATGTCTAGGGAACGTTAGCAAAGAATTCTAGTAGCAACGTCCGGCGGTGATGGCAGAGTTTTCGAGGAATTTCTGTACTCTTCCGAAGGCGTGAAATTAGTAAGTGCAGGGAAGACTTGCCAGGAAAGTAAAAAATCGAGAAACGGCTGATCTAGGAAAAATTAAGAACAACGACGATAGGGCAAGATTAAGGGAAATATCAAAAGGAAACAGCATAAATAAAGAATGAAAAATGCATAAAAAACCTAACCATTGAAAATAGTTTGTTATTATTGGATAACATATTCTATGTATCGGGATCGGAAGAATGAATTTTTACATAGCCCTAGATTTAGTTTTACGTAGGAAAAGATTTGATGTTTGAAATAGGCAAAAAATAAACAAAATATATTTGATAATTTTTAAAAGCTCGTACACGCGAAGGAAAACATTGATTTAGGAAACGCTGTGGTCCCCGGATAGCCAAGTCCGTAACGCGTTTGTTTTTGTTAAAAGCGATCCCGAGTTCGATTCCCATTGGGGATCCATGAATGATATGGCTTTAGCTGTCGAAGCATATTAAAATTATTACTATTATGAAATCTTGTGAAGTATGATGTCCGCACCGAATTTAAGGAAGAAACAAAGCATCTTGGTTCCGTCCTGAAATTAAATTTAAAGCAGGAAAGAAGCCAATTAGGACCGCAGAAAAGAAACTTTACATTACGAAACTTCCTTCTCCTAGAGATGTCTATCTGGAGATAGGCTGTGGGAGAAAAATTCAACTCTATGACAAAAAAAATAGAGGTGGATGAGGACTTGTGAAGAAACCGATGTCAGAAGATGTCTTGGACTTACGAATTGCTTTCGGTAGTTGACGTTAAAATCTCTAAACATCGAAAATTACTCCCGTAATGACATTAATCTTCCAGACTCCTAGGCATCGCGGTGAAAGTCGAACAAAAAGAAGTTAAATTTGCGGTTGCGCCCGCCGACACGCATCTGTTTCATCCGATCCCTGCAGCCAATCACGTTGCGTGGCGAGGGATGCATGAACCATTAAATGGGTGTATCTGAAATCTCTTCGATACGGAATATTACGAAGGAGAGGATGTCAAGATTAATTTATGGCGCGGAGGCATTTCAAAGTAATTCCTTTATCAATTAATACGGAGAGATTCACTGAAACGCTCGGGGTAACTTCTAGGCCAAATGGTTTGCAAACTACGAGAGGAAAAGTTCTTTTTCCGCTGAATCCAAAGCAAGACACAAGCGTGAAATTCAAAACTGGCGAAGTCGACGTGGAACAGCTCTCCCGAATCATTTTCATTGCGTAATCCAGTAAAAAATGTTACGCTCAATTATCGTGTAAGAGGAGGATAACGAAACCAATAAAGTATCTTGAAAATTATAGTAATATTAGACTGAAAGGCTACCAAACGCGCTACATAAAATAGCGAGGAGATTTTCATGGAGGGAGTAATGATCGTGTGGCACGTCTTTAACAGAAATAAAAATTGGGCATTATTTTAAATACTATTCTTAAATTCCAAGTTTTGTTAGGAATTTCAAGGTTTCTCTGTTTTGATTTATTAATTCGATACTCTTCCTATACAAGCGGCTAATTTCAACCTTTTTCCCGCCATCACACTTCTGCATTTTTAATTGAAGTTTAAAAACATATCATAGCATTGAGCAATCGAATATCTTCAGATTAAGGCATTTAATTTATTGAAAATTTCATTAAACATATGATATCCAATGATGCATTAATCTAATTGTAAGATATATATCTTCCTTATATGGTCTGAGCTTTAGAGAGAAAAATTAAAATCCAGATAATATACTGAATCGGCTCTCTATCTATCATGATTGAAACCACCAAATATTACCTGGGGCAATTTTTATGTTATATTTTCTGAAACATGGATATGAAAATAGCTAAAAGACTATATATTAAATTTTACACGTATGCAGGACATACGACTTACAAGTAACAATAAATATATTTTCATAAATAAGAATGTAATAAATTGTTCAAAGAAGTTACATCCTGGCACGCTTCAAATTTAGTGATTAACTGTTTTCTCTTTTGATTATACTCACGCAAACTATAAATCGATTAATTAAAACCGTATTACCTTAAGCTTTATCATTATTTTAAGAGATACAATGAAAATATGGTGTAAAATAAAAAAGGCCCAAAATTTCAAAACACGGGCCGAACGACCATTAGCCTTCTGTAAAATATTGAAATGAGCTCAATAATTAATTGTGTCATTAAAGTCTGGGTATCAATTTGAAAATCCACTACAGTAAACAAATTGTAGATTGAAGTGTAATATGCTGTTTTATCAATCATTCCCATTCCTTCAATAATCAAAGCATTATCTCTCGCTATGTCATTGTTTCTACCATTTTACCATTGCTTTGAATTCCTTCCTTTTACTCATCAGGAGGAGGGTTGAGGGTTGTTACCCGACAGGTTGTCGAGGAACCCATGTGAGGGTTGTCTTTCGCTTTGATCTTAAAAGAGCGGAAGGTTCATTCATCATGCTCTAAGCCATGAAGAAGCGGCTTGGAGAAGAAAGGCACGCAAATGCACGCATTGCCTCGAAAGTGTCGATGGAAAAGATCCCTTCAGATAAAATCTCCAAAATTACTCATTTTATAAAATGGGAAAACACTCTCGGCCGATCATTAAAAGCGTACAAAGTGCATCGAGACGCATTTTTCGTCCCGTTCTTTCCACTGAGGAGTATGAGAGCTCGTGAACTTTTCGCTGGTTGGTTAACCGTCCGAGACTCTTACGTCTATACAAATATATTAAGGGGTCGCGAACCCTTTTCCTCCTTTCGAAATAGATCTGCCTATCTCCATCTATTTAATTATTTTCTAACGACCTCACCGCGTTAAATGACGCATTCCACTAATTTAATTATTCGCCTAGAGCCAGATAGAGGCGAGACTGGAAGAATGGAATCGAGGACGGTAGATTCAAAAGAAAACTCGAAACTGTTACAACACTTTAGATAAGATTTTCATGAGGAAAATGACTCGTAGCATTTCTCCTCTGGAAATTGTGAATCAAGAAATATCGCCGGAGAAACAATAGAAGTCCATGCATGGTGTTTTAAGAAAGAGTCATAAGTACTGCGGTCCGCAATAATTCGGTAATGTAATCCACAGCTAATTGTAAATATCTGAGAAGTTAACTATTTTTTAGCTGCTATTTGTGTGACACTTACTCTGGTAAATTATGTATGCAGGGTATTAATTACTGTATTTTAACGTTTATTAAGGTTCAGAATTATTTTTTTCATCATGATGTTCGTAAATAAAAGGAATGCGATGAATTTCTCGCTCGGACCTGCCGAGTAACGACTATCCACGCTCTAAGATGTTGGAAGATTAAAAGTGTTAAAATATAATTGAAAAATTTCTCAATTAATGATTTTAAATTTTGAATAATCTTGATAATTTTAATAATTTGAATTGAAGTATTTCATATATATTTATACAAATATCAGAGACCTTGAAAGAGCTTTCTATATTGTATCATAATCCGTATCATTTTTATCGAGTAAAATGAATATGTTTGAGAAATACATCTTGTATCTCTCAAGAATAATTTGGTGGAATATGATTTTCGCGAGAATTCGAAAGGGCGAATAAAAAATTTTAATCAGGAAGTTTAGTTTGAAAACCGTGAAAAACATAAATGTATAATTTGGGTTTTCATTTATTTATTAATTCAAAAATTTTTCGATTATATACATTGAGATGTATCGTATTTATTTATTTATTCCGTAATTTTAAATAGGTAGTCTGGATCTAATTTAATTAATTAAGTTCCCTGAAAGTAGGAAAATATCTACAAGATAACTCTTGCAGAAGATCTGAGTCACGTTGATAAAATACGCACGGCCGGAGCGAATAGATTGATAACGTCGATGACAGTTTGTGATTAGATAAATATCATCAAGAGCTATTTGATGTTATCCTGAAAATTATTACAACCATAGCGAATACAGAAAGCTGTTATGAAAAATATTAATAACTGAATTTTATGTTCAAAATGGCAGAACCAAAAAGAAGTCCTAGTAAACTCAATCTCATAAAATCCTAAGAGAATACATGGAGAGTTATTGTAAGAGTAAAATGACCTAAAAAGCACCGCCTTTGCCGCAAAAGAAACCAATAAATATCCAAAGCTGATGTTTTACAGATTACATAAACGTCTGATCAAAGAAATATATACGGTTATACTAATATATCAATCACAATTTTTCTCGATAAATAGGAAAAATAAGACGCTTGAGCACGCCGTTCCTTATATTGCAAAAAGAAACGTTTCTTCACCCATTTCGAAAACTATTTCTCGGTTTTCAACCAATGATGAAGAGTTTCGTCACAAGGAGACAAGGAAAGAGGAGAAAGTGGAAGAAAATGTTGAAGATGAGCGGACGATTAGGAACGTCACAGTATTTCTTAATGGGCCAATAGAAAACAGAGCAAAATAGGGAGATGAATATCTACCGCATCAAGACATTCTGGACTGTTCCAACGAGCACTGATAAAGCAGCAGATGGAGATGGTTCCTCATATACTGTCCTATTTGAATGTAGAAGCAAGCTATCGGAGGATGAAATTACTGCGGCCACTTATAAAATATCTGAGAATCTCTCATTTTCCAAAGACGAACATGCTTCTTAATGGAACTCCCGAAGTTGACGAGTGCAATGGTTGCAAATGAGCCTAAAACGAGCAAATTGCATCTAATATACCGAATGTTAATTACTAGAAATCTTGCTCTACGTCTACTTATTTCTTATACCCATTCTTATGCCTAGTTCCCTACACGTCTTCTTAATTTAAAATTCAAAAGAAAATGTACTCCACAATTTTATTTGCTTATTCCAATGAGAGCTAAAATGACTATCTGAATATTAAATATAAAGAATATTACGACATTTAGTTAAATCCTCTTCATTACGAATTGGTCCGTCACAACATCTCTGTTCATTATCATCTGCTAAGATGATTAATATTTCGGGGTAAATTAAAAAGAACTTTTGTTCTCGTTGAAGATTTGAACTTAAAGAAACAAATGCAAAAAGAGCATCAATAAATTTCGTTAAATTTTCGTTGTTTTTGCATGATGACACGGTTACCTGCTTGGTAGTTTATTTCATTTATAACATCAATTTACAGAAATCACACTTCTTTAAAAAAAATGACATAAAAGGTATTTTGGCTTTGATTTCACTGCTGATATTTTAAATGTGAGATTCGCAGCTACTTTTTAAGTTTAAAATTAAGGAAGTTAGCTCAAGTTGTTCAAACTTACGACCTTGTGTTAATGAAATTCAAATTGGCGCAAGAGATAGAATGAAACTTTCAATGTATCTGAATCGATCTCAATCTTATCAACTGCCATAGGCTCATACTTCGTAAGCACAATTGTTCTCTGATCTTATTAACTCGGCCCTAAAAAAAACCCTGTACATGTTTTCGCCAAGTTCTTGCCGATAAGAAGAAAAGCTGTGAGAAAAAACGAACAGGAGTATCCTTTACAGTTTTGAGGTGAGGCAATTAAATATACACAAAACCGCGATAAGGAAATATGATTTCCATCCTTTGGGCGTTTTTACGTCGTATAATAAGATTTGAAAGTGAGACAATATTAATAAATTCTCTCATGAACGTGAGATTTTTGGAGAAGGAAGTTTTTTTAGCTCTGAGCGGACATGTAACAAAGCTTATTCAATCGACAAGAGAAGGGTTGGACCTTCGTAAGATACACTACTCTACATAATTCCATCAAAGGAGTTAAAATTAAGAAATACTGAGATAGAGTTAAGGTAATCTCTTGGAATGCTATTGATTAGCTTTAGTTACATTAAGAAGCAGTTTAAAAATTGTGATTTATATTAGAAAAAAGAGTGTTTATTTCTCAAAGAAATCGCGATTTACTCAAAGCCGTATTTTTGTAAAAACTTGTTATTTGGTAAAAAATAAAAATTAGTAATTTCGCACAACGCCTTGTTAATATTCTTAATTATATTATTAACGTGGTTTCTTAATAATCTGTCACAAAATGATAAGCCAAATAATTGTTAGTTCTTTGCTAGATTACTATAATAAGACAATGGGAGCGCAATAGCTTTTTAATGCTCTTCGTCAATATTTATAGATGAAGTATAGACGGACCCGTTATTGTCGAGATTAGGCCCATGCGGGGGAGTGGCACACACTCTTCCACCTAACCTCAAATTACCTTAAGAAAGGGAATATTTGACATCTTAAATTTTTACACTATGATATCCTCATTCTATTGCTTTTAATCTAAAAACAAGATACTCTTTTATAAGGACTAATTGAGGAGATAATTTTAAACTTTACACAAAATATATCTAGTATGTCGCCTAAGGAGATATGTCAAACTAGACGGGAGACTACAGATCAAACAAAATTATTTAATAGTCATAACTTTATTTACTTAGGGTCAAGCTATCGCAACGTAAGTTAATTCGCAACAGAGTATCTATGTGTCTACATATTTATTATTTCGTATATCCCGTTCGTTATACCTCTGGAAGCGAGTGATTATTATATATCTGAATGAAAGGACTCTGCAAACGGTATATCGATATGGTAGATTTTCTACTAATTTTTTAAATTAATTTCTTAAGCTGCGATCTAATCTAATACTATTCTCACTTCAAGGTAATCTTAATTTCCTAATATTTTCATTCACCATTAAAATATCTCAGAGGTATGGCATCATAATTTCCTATATAAGTATTCATATTAGTGCTTCGACAGCTGAGGTCCTTTTGCATGTGAGTTCCCACCGGGAATCGAACCCGGTACCGTTTTTACCAAAGTCGCACATGACTATCCGGGACCTCTTTTCTTCCGTAAGAGAATATATTTATTATCAAAGGAATATGTGAACGAAAGATGCAGCAAATAACTTTCTTTTACACTTCAAAGTGTTGATAACTACACTAATGGCGGAGTAAATGCCTCTTTGATTGACGCAGAAGTATAGTTGACTTCATTCACTACATAATTACGCAGCTATTGCAAAACCTTTACAGATTTTATCGCTACTGCGCATAGATTAGTAGATGGAGGTATGATACTGATTTTTACGATCTAAAAGTAACAGGCTATTTCCTGCAATTTAAATTTTAATATTCTATCTTGAATTTGCTCAATCTCCTTCGAAAAATAAAATATAATCACTACGAAAGTAATGCCGGAAAATTTTTTCAAAACATCCTTCTTCTTCGAAAGAAACGTAATTTGAAATTAGGGAAATAAGGCCGGATAAAGACCGTTCGGGCATGAACTTGAAGGTGAGAGAATTAATATTCGCAGTACACAATAAGTGCAGAATTTTGCGCCATATCCTCGCATTAGAGCGATTAATTAGCAAACGATTGAAATTCATGATTCGCTCGCGGGAAACGAGGAGAGAATTTCATTATCTCAAGTTTCATTCACAACATCGGAGTTAAAACACAAACTCAGACTTCCGGAGGAGATGGAGAGACGATAGGAGCCAATGCCAGAAGAAACACCCATGGCGATTTGATTTTCGGAAGGAAGTGCGAGTGCCTCTCGGAAATCGGCAATTTCAATGTGAAAAACATTCCTAGCTCCCAAACGCGGCGGATGTTGCGATTACATGCTATTAGGTATCATATAATTTAATATGGAAATACGTATCATTTATGATCCGAGACAGCCTTGTTAGCAAGGTTTACGAGGAAAACGTCAAAACTGGATTTCCATTCATAAATTTACATTTAACGTCCCTCCAACGCATACAATGAGGACTCCCTTCGATATTCAAATTCAAATTGATGGTTTAGTCAGAAAATTACGAACGTGTACACACCACGCGAAGCGACGAATTTCAAATCGTCCGACAAAATTTAATATAACTTAACGAGTGAAATAAAAGTAGCGAACTGCGGAAGGATGAGTTTACATTTTCAAACGGCTGCATAATACATTTAAAATAAGCTTAAGCTTTAACCAATTGGAGCAGAAGGTGATACTACTTGGTGAAAAAAATAGGGGCGCGAATCCATACCAGATTTTTTTCATGCCAGGCATTGAAGGTAATAAACTACTATATCACAAAAATTAATACAGAGCTATTAGTTTCAAAATGTTTAATACTAGTAGGGAATACTTGAAAATGAATTCAGAAGACAGAATTCATTTAAGTGAAGTTGCTTTTCTATCTCATCTCATGTAATAACTCAAGCAATACTCAAGAGTAATAACACAAATATATTTGTTCCATTCTTCAGTGAAGCGAAGAATTCCAAAAAATGTGACTAACATTATTTATATCACCTATTTCAATATTCTGTAACAATTTATAATCATTCTGAAAAACAATGTTAGGATTAGTTAATCTATTAGTTGAATAAAAATAGAATTCAAGGTGAGTGATTTATTCTGAATAAACTTTGTTTGAGGTTTGTCATTAAATAGCTCAAAAAATTTGATAGAAAGGAATTTAAGAGCATTTGAACAGCATTCATATCTATAAATTTAAACAAAAAATCCATGGAACGCTAGCCAAAAGGGGGAGCAAGGGATAGCCAAGGGGTATTTGGATTGAGTGCTCAGCATATCTACTCCCACACCATCTTAGTGGTTTTGCTAGACCGCCCTGCTAACTATTAATTCAGATAGCTTCTTAATATTTTCACGACGCAGGGTCAAAACCATGCCCTCCAATGGGAATCGAGCCTAGGACCACTTTTTCTAAGGTGAACACGATATCAACTTGTCTTACTGAACCCGTAATACTTTCAGGACTAAAATTTTTACGAGTGTTTGTTTAATTGATCAATTAAACGAAATTCGTTGGAGGAATACATTATATGATGATGATGAAAAAGCAAATGGGGACAAATTTTAAACAGACAACGGATTTACAGTTACAAGATAACTTAAGTTCCGACACCGGTATCACGTTGGTAGCATGTACTTTCTCCTTATAATAAGAACTCTTTTTACTGAATTGAATTGAACTAGACCAAGCTAGACTCCGAATTCAACGAGAAACTTATGTAACGAGCTTCAATTAATTGAAATTAAGCAAAGAATCGCCATTCATCACTGTACCCAAATGTGACGCTAGCATTAAATTTAGCCAGAGGGAAGCTATTAAGAGCATATTAACTTACATTGTCCCTGAATGACATGACAGCTCAGGCCGGCGAACGAAGAATGAATGAAGGGAAAGAAATTAATCGTTTCGGCCGCAAAAAAATAAATCAAATCTCGTCATATCGCGAGTGATTGATTTAAGCTGTTCCTTTAATTGGATATTAAATGTAACCGCCGTTCAATTACGTTGTTAAACATTAGCAAACGTGGTGTCAGAGAAAGAACTTTTAAGTGAGCAGAATAATAACCGTTCACCAAACTTTGGCCGTCTATGAGCTTCTCGACGAATGCCAAGGCAACTGCCCAGAACGAAACTGGTTCCCTAAATTTGTGTCTAATTACGAGAGAGTGAATTTTTCACGGATCATCATAACGGATTTCATTCTGTCACCCTTTAAATTCTTCAATTACAGGGGTACCAACGAAGAAATAATTTATAATTTTAAAATGTTTATCGAGCATTTATCAAGCAATCCAAACATAAATTCCTTATTATCATTACTGATTCATCTCATGAAACTTGAAGGACATTCACCATTGTAGTAGTAACGGAGTTTTCTAAATATAATAAAAATGAAAGACAAATGGAAAACTACCACAAAGTAATTGTGGAAGTATACAAATTGTCTTTCATATTATTATAATGGCCTTTCACGAAGTAACGCCTTCCATCTCTAAGTTCTCTTACTTTTAACGCATATTTTTAATTTTTAATGAATAGTAAAGAAGTTTTCAAACAAAATATAGCGGGAGAATATTTATCGAGGCTCCCGGATAGCTATGAGGGCAGGGCGTTTTATCTTGAAAAAAGCAGTCCCGGATTCGATTCCCAGAGAGATCCCACGTGCGAAATAACCTCAACTGTCGAAGCATTTTTAGCAAAACTGCTACTAATATTAATTGGACCTTAGAAAATTAACTAATATAATAATTGCCCTATGAAAGATATTTACATTGAGAAAGATCATCACGTACGGTGTTCTTCTGAATAAATATAAGTTGTTATGATATTCATTATATTATCTAATATCCATTATATTGCATTAACATATAAAAATCCTACCAACAAAACTTTAGCTATTATTACTTTTAAACTTGACGAATCAGTAAAATTACAAGTCGATCCTTTGTGACTTCATATAAACAATCAAGAATAAGATTTTTAATATCGACATTTTTAAAATTACATAATCATAGGTTATGTATTCATTATCTTTTCTTGCATAGAAAAGATATGCTTATATTGTCAAACCCTGGCCACAATTTTATTCTAAATTTCTCGAAGAAAATATAGATTAACAATATACGGCCTCCATAACTCTAGTAGCACATACATTTAATCCCGAAGTTTTATTTCAGTTCTTTTTATAAAAATATGGTAACTCATCGAAGCAAATTAGTGCAGGATTCAAAATTCGATAAGATGAAATTCTTTCAGGTAGTAAGATACGGAAAGAGAAGTTGTATCGGCCGTTGAAATCTTCACGTTGCATCGAATTCATCTTAAGTTATATTCGGCCTATTTGCAAGTTTTACCTATTTTTGCACATTACGAATGATTAAGCACTATCAAGTCTTTATTACGTTGAGATTACCTTAGGTACAAGGCTCTCGGATGCGGCCATGAGAGCAGCGCGTTTGACTTTTGAAGCGGTCCCGGGTTCGATTCCCGGAAAAATCCCATAAGCGGAATGACGCCAGCTGTCGAAGCACATTCAGCAATACTACTACTACTTTTTGAGTAGAAAATCGAAGAAAAATAAAAAGTGTCGGGCGTTGAAATCTCCAACTTGAATCTTATACTCCTTCTTGCAAATGCGTCCAGCATGCAAATAATGTATGATATTTACCTGGTGAATACCCTTCGCTTTATTCCATCTACCGGGAGAGCAATCCTCTAATCCGAGGGGATCGCGATCAGTTCGATTCCCCTTAATCCAGCCGCGTCCTTCAACTTCTACTCATCCCACATTCCTTGCTGAAACGTTTATTCGCGCCGAATTATGGTCCCATTAATTAATCTCCCCATGCCACTTATCCTTAGTACATTAGTTTCGTCGCTACCTCACCTCACACCTCCCGCAGATCCTCCGTCCATCAAGAACCGCCGCCTCCACTTATCTCCGCACATCTCCTCATTCTCCCATCACGCCATCTGCTACCGCATCATCCTTTTATGCTAATCACTCCCCACTCCAATGCTTCTCTCAAACAACATTCTCTCTCATACCCTCCTGCCTCGTCTATCTGCCTCCTTTCCAATTTTTCCCTACTCTTCCGCCCGATGAACATTTTCTCTTAATTTCGCCTCTTTTCCATTCTCTCCGCTTTACTACCTATCCTTTTATCTGCCGTGTTATCTTCAGATTCTCTCCTCTTCCCTTATTTCTATAAGTTCCCTTCCGTTCGACAGCTAACGTCCTCTGATTTGATCTGTCTGGAGTTTAGCATTTCTTTCTCATAGATTTTATTCAGAATGGCTGTTTTTGAGAATAACAATCTGGAGGGTAACGATGTGGAAGGAAAGGTTTGTCCGCTGTGAGCAAAAATTTAACTCAGTAATGCTCTTTGGCATTACTAAAAGATATATTCTCACAATCTCAAAATCGGAAAATATTTATTCTAAGATTTGTTAGGAATTACTTTCTTCGTTCTGGATAAAAAATAAGAAATAAAGATCCTAATTCATTGAATTTTCTCCTTAGTTTATGTGCTGTCATTATGAAACGAGTATTGTTCTAGTTAAAAGAAAATATTCTTTACTTTGTTTTTTATTTTCTTTCAATCAGTCTTTTAAGCAGAATTCAAAAGAAATTTTATTACAGTTACAAACTCTAGCATTTCCTTAAAACTATTTCCGTGTGTTGTGTTAACATCTCTAGGTTGTTTCGACGGTAATAACAAAGCAGAGTATTTTGTACGTAAAATTTCTATGCCACATTCTAGGCTACTTGAATAGTTACTATGAAAACTGATTCAGTTTCCAAAAGAGAACATAAAAATGTTTAATATTTATATCAATACCCAAAACGCCTGTGCATCCAAGATGCAAATACCTGTAGAATACCTCTTCGATACCCGCATCATTTACAAGAAAATTTCCTATCTTCATTTTCCAAACGGTAGTTTCATCAACGATTTTAATTAAAGCTCGTGTTCAGAGATATCCTCAACTGAAATCTAGCAAGCTCAAATTTCGGATATCGGGCCTGTAACGTAAATCGTCGCATCTGCTCTTGTTTACACATTCATTATGAAATACGAGTACTTGAATCACATGCATACGTCGAGATAAGTACATTCATAATTTTTAACTTGCGCTTAATTTTTTTGGACGGAATTTTGAGACGAAAAAATTCCTCCCTCTTGAGCCTCTCCATATACGTCCTCAAACAGGTGCAAACCTATCAAGGAATTTCGTCGGCGTAATTACGTCCATCTATCGGAAGGAATTAAAATTTCGGAATGAAGACACAAAGTTGAACATTTTTTGTCCTTTGACGGAGACGAGTATTCCTAAACTTTTTAGACGAAAAGAACTGCTGAAATCGTAGTCTAAGCTAGTAATGGCTATCGTATATATGTTTATATGCATACATACATTAATGTATGCACACATTTATACATGGCTCGTTTTAGTTATTCATTTCCCCATAAAAGGAAACAGTCATCAACTTCATTGGGTCATTAAAATTTATCATTTGACCATTCGGATCCTTCTCGCAATTTTCCTAATGATATCTCAAATAATTAGCGATTGAGACATATCATTCTTATATAATGAGGAATCAAATGAATTCGCAACCTCAATGCCTCCCTACCTCCTCCGAAATGAAAAGACCACGAGCTCGCATATATTTAATTATTCTACACGGGGGAAACATGAGAGGATGATGCGTTGGAAACTCGTAGAGATATGGACTATTTATCCCTGGTGGTTTAAGAAGAAGCCGTGGAGGCATGTAATGAGCGAGGTTTTATCTTCTTGTAATCGTCATGACAGAAACAAAGTGGCGAGAGATAAGACATGTTCTTACAATTGGTGAAATTACCGTAAAGAAATCGAAGTAAAACATGCGAGAGTGTCATGGGAACAAGTCGGAAATGATATACCGAGGGCGTATTTATCATTTGCGATTAGCATTCACGGAAGCAAATATCTCATTACATGCGTTCTCGCAAAGTGCTTTTTCATGAAGGGGCGAAAGTAACTTGTTGGTTTAATAAGTAGACACCTTGGAAATTAAAAATCCAACCATGCATTTAATTTTCAATTACTTAAATCATCATATACTCTAATAAAGGGAAGTGCATCATAAATACTGGTAAGTGAAAATTAATGAGAAAAAGATTTGACCGATAAACAAAGTAAACGAAGCGTTCTGTCTCGCTGGAAACTAAATTTTATTGGAATTGGCGAGAGGTTTTCCATATTTATGGTAATCGTTAATTACAACAGTTTGAGAATGGACTAATTTCACATTCGCTTTAATTCGACGGTAAAGGAATTTTAATGGCCTAATATAAAGGCCTGATATTAACCGGTATAAAACCGAAAACGATTCTTTTCAAAATTATTATAGCTGCATATAATTTATCTAATTCGGTTCCTCCAAAATAACCATAAAGATGGGGCTGCAGTTATGAATTGACGTCATAGAGAAAAAGCAATTCAATTATTTCCATAACCGAGGCAGCAAAAACCGTACGTTAGTTTTAAGAAACTTATACAAATAAAACTACAAATTGTTGAATATATTGGTTGAAATAAAACTATTTCACTGAAGTTTTCTATGATATTTCAATAATTATAATCCAAACTTTTCAAATGGGTTCTGCATAAATCGCATTTTTACTATCTAAACCATCCCAAAGGTTAGTGAACAAAGTTTTAGCGAAACATTACTCACCATAGATTTACGAATTAACACTGAGGTTATGATAAATAATTTGGAAAATAATATAATGAGAAGAAACTAAATGGAACAGACTAATAGAATAGTTTAACATGCAGAATCAGAACATGTACTCAATTTATCTTAAAATTTGAACATCTTTTGCCATATTCTGAAAATTTAGAGAACCACACATCGTATTTCAAAGAAAAATTACATTTTCATATCTAATATGTTGCTTTCATAATATTATAAAAATAATTGTAAAAGTCGCATTTTGGCACAAACAGTTTCATATAATCGTTTAAGCACCAGAAGGAAGACTTATCTTTTAGAGTAAATTAACTAAAAGCATATTTAACATTCTTATTGCCTGCAAAAATATCGGTAGTTATCGTTAAAGGTTGAAAAATGGATAAGATATTTTCATACACTTCAACTTCAACTTTTTCTGTAAACGCAAAGAAAATAGTAACAACTACTCCAAATCAATGTAAATACATAATAAACATATATACTATACAAAAAGTAATATATACATTATCACAGCCAAAATTAGGGAGAGGAGATTCGTCTTAAAAAAGCAGGTGATGGCCAACTGTTGTTTTAGGCTAAAATCAGCAGTGAAAGAAATAGCCAAGAGTCAACGGCGTTACAGGTGGTAAGGAAAGGGAAGAATAAAAGCAAAAATCCAATAATTACTACTTGGAGAAGCTTGCGAAAACAAAACATCAAGGAATTTGCGGGAAAAGATAAGAAAGATCAAAAAGGTGTGATGATACTTTTTAACACTTTTTCGCGCAGAAAAAAGACATTAGGTGCACGATGAGACAGGCAGAATTGGAGAAACCCTTGGAATGACTTTTTTCGCTGGATTGAAACAGATGTTGAATTGTGGCCTTTTTTGTAAGCGAATGTGATTTTCAAATAATGCGATTAATTGTAGAGCATGGAGTTTTAATGAAGACAGCTCTTACAGAAGAAAACAAGCGAGAGGAGGAAAGAAGGTGTAATTCCAAGTTCCGAAAGGAGAGGAAAACTCAAAATAGACAGCGCTTGCAGCGATATCGTGTAAAATGGAAGTTTCTTTGTAAATGTCATGCGACTATCACTACTATCCACGTATTTATCTCAAGCCTAAAGGGATTTAGGGAAAAGGGGGAGATTCGGTCTAGTAGTTCGGTGCGATGAAGGAAGGTCGCTCTAAAATATGATAATCAATCCAATTAATTCCGTCGGTTTGGAATGTATTCTCTAAATATAGCGATTTAATCCATCTGCGAAAAGTTTCGCTGACAAGACTTTTGAGGCAGTTTGCCGCTTTTCCGAGAGCCGTAATGCTTTCTTTCCGATGAATTAGATATAATAACTTCAGAATGCTGTCGATTTAAAGTATCTCATCTTCTGAATTAGTTCAATACAGTCAAAACAGAATAGGAAACAGACTCAGAAGCCATGACCTAAATTCATAATTCATATCAATGGGTTTCTAACCAAAGATCAAATCTATAATCTACTTTCAGAGTGAAGAGTTTGCTCGGCTCCTACAAACACATGTGCTCTTTTGTTTCTCAGTCAGTTGATCACTCTGGCATGCTATTTTGTGAACTATCAGTAACAGATCTCCTACAAATGATTCAAAAAGAATACATTTTCCCATAAAAATGCTAAATTAATCGATGAAAATTCATGGAGAACAATTTCTATAGGCTTTAACGAACAAATAAGGTCAAGAAAAATGGTGAACCTTTCCCATACAAAGCATGCAGTATTTTTATATAAGAATTAAATGGCTACTTTCATGACATAAATGATTAAGTTGGAGTTGCTGAATATGCTAAGTAACTTATATGTCAGCAGAACTATAAATTTGATTTTGATGAATTGAAAAATCTGCCAGGATTAAGCGTTTGTTTCTCTCAGATGACAATAACATCGTAAGAAAAAAGGAACGTACCTGAGACGTATTAATTAAAATAACAGCTATCACATAAAAAAGTCATGTTCCTAAATTCATATTCCTAACGCTGTGTAATACGAAACCCACTCTTCTCTTTATAAGGAAATTATTAGACATCCGTAAAACAAAGAAACTGCTCATATTATACTTTGGAAAACCACGTAGAAGAAATCATGCAAATTAACGCAGTAGGTTGTGCTAGTTTGTTTTTTTTTTAATCCTTATAATATGTGTATAGCTATAAGATTATCCTACTTTCCATGTTATAAATATCAACATATATGGACATTCACAAGAGATTGCACAAGAATGTGGTAAATTCGAGTTACTTCTATATTTAACATCAATAATGATCACAGGTTTCCTTTCATGGTAGACAAGAAAAGCGTGAAAAGCCCTAAGTTGGCAGACCTTTCAACCTGAAAAATTTTCCCTGAAGCCTCAAACCAATTTAAAACGTTACCCTACTTCTGAGTATCGATCTAGCCCTCTAACTATAGACTAATAAAGCAATAATAGGGTTCATTCATAAGCAACACCTTATCGATAGCTACAAGAGAGAATAAAATAACCATGAATAGGAGATTTGCGATATTATATCAAGGCAAGATTTATGACATAATTGCATAATTTGCTTGACCGAAGACTATCGAGGGTCAGGCTTCTTGATAATGCCATAAATCTTATCGAATATTTCCAGTTTATGACGATATCCATCTAAGGAAGAATTAAAAGAAATCTGCAATGAAATCCGTTGCTAAATTACCGTATAAATGTGGTATCATTAATTATACCTTCCTCAACAATTTTTTGATCTTTCACATTCTCATGCAGTATTTATGTTTTTTTCTTACTCCCAGGCGAAGAAAGTAAAGAACCAAAATCAATTTTCTGAGTGAATTAAACAATTTCAATTCAATCGCAGAATATACCGATAAAGGACGTGGCAAACAGTCACCGACATTAATTTTGAATCTGCAGAGCGGACACTTGATGCCAAATTCAACCTTTCCAATGCGCGGATACGAAGATAATTGATATCAACCCACACGGCCACGCCTAAATCAGTTAATATCAGGTGGGCTTTAATAATCGGTCGCTTTCAGACTCCAGACATCTCACAGATAAAGGTAATAATGATAGGTAGTGGATGTAATTTGAGGGGTTGAGTTGGACCGAGAAAAAAACGGAGATTAGAAACGGTAGAGCAAAACCGAGTGAAAATGTTTAATAAACCTCCGTGATCAAAATAGCTCACTAAGTTTGAACAAATATCCTGTGTACAAATCTATCGTCACTGAACCAAAGAAAGCAGCCTGGGGTGTGTACAGCCCATGAACATGTGCTACCATTTTCCGACATTTGTGAGCCGTCACTAAAGGAAGCATATACCATTACGAAGGGAGTATGGACATGAAGAAATATATAAGATAACCAACTTATAAGCAATTCCATCAAAAGCTTTGATTGATTGAGCTAAAAATATTTGGCAAGGATTACAGCTACGATTCCTGAAACAGTATTTCATTTCGGAAAGTTCCACAGTTAAATACTGATTCGATGATAAGATCCACACTCGATTTTTTATGAAAAACTGAATCTCATGTTTCAGTTATGTATCAGATGCAAGCCCGTGGTTTAATTTATACAGGTTAAAATAATGAAATTTGATACTTATGGGTATGATTTTACTTTTTACTGCTGTAATTTTGTTAAGTATAATATAAGTCGCTTGAATTACAGTTAATAAAATGCAAAAGACATACAAACATCTCATACTGTAGTTTTAATCATATAAGTATAAACTATCATCTACATCCAGTTCCAATATATATCTAATTTGAGAAGGAATTGGGGTCATCAGAAATGATACATAATTTTCATGTACCTAATTTCATCATATACTCATCAAATACGAAGGAATTTTACTTCAGGAAAAATATCGTTATATTTCTTTTATGTAAGCCTTATACCTTATGTGTGGTACTCACAATAAAATCTAATTATACTTATATACTGCTATATTTAGCGCAACCCAACAGCAAACATTAATCATGCATTTTTTTATCAGTTATACATCGATATATCACATAGAACCGGAAAATTGCCGCATATTAATGGTTCGATATTTTTAGATACAGTTGCTGAACTTTTTTTTGAAAATCTATTAAATAAAATTTTACAACCGTTGACTTTTTTACCTGGGCTACCTTTTTTCATCACTATCAGACCTGTTCAATAAATCATAGCTAATCAATTGTCCAAAAGTATTTTAGTAATTTTTTCATGTAATCGGAATAAATCGATCCTTTATACCTAGTGGGATGATATTTTCAAACCCATGCTATCGGTTTTCACGGCAATATCGAGAAAATCTTAAAAACGGAAGCTTGAAATTTAGTAAAAAGAGTAATTTGGCAGAAAACGATAGAGGGGCAGGATTGGTCATGGTATCACGAAAGGAATCGCACTGAAAGCTTTATAGCAGATCGAGGAAAAAATGAAGGGCTCGATTATGCCGCTAATGCCGATTAATCGAGTTATTTGGGAGCCTGTGAAATTATTACCTAGAGAGTTTGAGTGGCTTAAACGTTCCGCTTGAGTGACCTCAGTCATGCCAACCTCCGTTCAAAAAATATCCGATCGCAGTTTGATTGTTGGTTACGGGAGACTTCGGAAAACGAAGATTTGAGAGCAGAAAGATAAAGAGTATGAGAAAGGGGCGGGAGAAGAATATTCCTCTTTTTACGCATTGATGCGTGCAATTCATTCCTTTGCTAAATACACCATCGTTTCAAGGAAAAGTGGAATTGTTCAAACATTCACCCTTTGCCCATCGACAAATTACCACAGGTGATGGCTTACTATTCATATGAAGAGGTTTTCCTTGAATGAGGAACAGAGTTTATAAATACAAAACTAGACTTGGTTGAATTCAACTTCAAACGGAAATACACGATGGTAATTGATGATAGTTATGAAGTATTGGCAGCACTTACATTAAGATCGAATTTCATGGCAAGAGAAATAACAGACATGAGAAATAGCGACTGAGACTCGATTCCGGTCTCCCATTTTCCTCGTGCTGAGTAATTCACCGCTTCCTTATTTATATTTATTCTTTAAAAACTGGTTTTGATATGAATCTCGGGATAAATCTTCATGTATACCGGCGTTATACTGGCAGAGGTCACAAAATTTACAAAATAAAATTTATTTTTAAGAAATAAGTTCAAAATTCAAAAATTTTACCGATTTCTCTCAAAAAGAGAATCTATCGATTTCATAGAGAGGAGCTAATGATGATGCTTTTGATAAACTTCCAATTTATTTAAAGAATAAACTTAAATAAATCATTTATAATGTGAAACCTTAATACTATGAATGAATGAATCTCAGTGAATATTTTAATTTAAACACTACAACGGGGCTCCAAGAAGTGAGCTTAGGGATGATAGATTATTCAATAAACATATTATTATTAACATTCAATTTTGTGGAATACTATTTACTCTTAGACGCCAAAGTATTTTACTTTCCCGTCCACCGAAGGTCGGGCCTCTCAAAGGAAAAAAATTCCCCAAGGTTGTTAACATGTGTACAGGTGGGTGAAGGTTCATCAAATAAGCTGTCGCTTTATTACACAGAAAATTTAATGAAACGAGAGGCGACTTTGAAAAATCGTGGAGGATTAACCACAGGAGAGGAAATAAGGAAAATTCAAACCAGAAACAACAGGATGTGCGCTAGCAAAAAGCGTTGGGAACTGTAGCTATCGGATAATGCCATCAATGACCGAGAAATTAGGCGTTTCGCTTTCAACGAAAGCGGTCTTTAGGTCGGGTTCCATTGCAAAAAATGCTTCCATACTCCGAATTTAAAGATTTCACGGTCAGAATCTTTTATGAAGACATTAAAGTACGATTTGTTTTATAAATGTATGCCTTGTGAGAATCGGTCGATGGCTGAAGGCATCCGAAAGTAGAAAAGAACTTCAACAAATATTGGTCGAAGAAAATTTCATCTGGTCAGATCCCCCTTTCATCTGAGCAATAGTTGTTTTGGGTCATTACTTTAGTTTCAGAAACAGATAAGCATCTTGCGGCCGCGAAGAAACCGTCTGCAAAATTCTGCTACCGACTTTATAAATTTATCTTTAATAAATTTATAAAGTCGGTAGAGACTTTATCATGAAATAAAAAGATGCCGGAGATATTTGAAATTATCGAGTGGAGTTTTATATACCAAAATGTTAATTTTATTCAGGCAATAGTGTCATTAAGGTATTTCCTCTTCTTGCTTCAGTAACCTTGTAAAACTATACACCACCATTAAAATATGTGTATGGGGCTATCTAACATCTTTTTCTTTCCAAGTTTGGAGATTAGATACCGCATTATAGACGCCAACAAGTGCTAAAATCTTAGGGAAAACGAGGAATTTAGCTACCGCGCAAAATTTCCATCCCTATCAAAGCTTTTGAGCGTAACTTATGAATCATATCGAGATCTAAGAGAGGGCTTTTACATTCTTTGAGAATCACAGCAGAATAGACGAGAAGCAGAAAAAGAGAAAGAAATGTGGCTGAACAAAAATATTTAGCGCAGAAGGTCAAGGAAAATATTCCGATTGCTATAAATACGAGGAATTTGAGGATAGAGATATACTGCGAACAAAGAGTTAAACTAAAGAAAATAGTTTAATATGAATGGGAAAAATAAAATGTATATAATTTAGCTACCTTCTTTTCAGTAAGATAATCTCTGATATTTAGCGCAGCAAGTTAAATGATGTTAATATGGCAAGTCATACCTTAATATGTCTATGATGATACGCAATATGAAACCATAGAACAACACAAGATTGGTTCGTAGGGTTATTTGTAATTGATAACAGAAAGCATTATTTCAAACCTCACCCAAGGTTGGTCTTGACCTCTTGACTTCCTAAACCATCGATCTCTGTACCGCAACTATTGCATAGTAAGTAACAAATTTGATGGTATTGCATTTTGGCACAAGGATCATATTCGTTTATAAAAATCCTCAAGAAAGATGAAATATTTTGATAGCCTACAAACGTCTTAATAGAAACACAAGTGGTACCTCTTTGTATTTCCGATATTTGGAATAAGTAATGCAAGGATCGCTGTTAAGGGATTGGAAAATCTAGAAAATCGTAGTGAAATGCATAATTTTGGAGCATAAATTACGATGTTCCGAAACTACTCTTTAGTGCACTTATAGATATCTTCTAACTTGAATTAAATTAAATCTGTACCTTCCATACTGTACGGTTCTTTAAGCACATTGTTTTTGGCCACTTCACAAGAATTGCTTGCGTACTATAAAAATGCTGAATCTATCTTTGGGTCTTCCCCAACTTCAGCGAGACGAATGGAGTACTCCTTAATTAAGATGCACTCGAGTTATCGTTTCTTAACATGCAACTGAGAAGATGGTCATTTCACCATAAGATGATGAAAACGTTAAAGAGAGGAAAAAGAGAGTAGAATGCAGCTGCAGCTAAAAAAGTTATCGATCGATTAAATATTCGAGATGTGAGGAATATTGACGTGCTCCTGTCCGATTTCGTCGCTTTTTCAGATGAATCTTACACCATATAATGATCAAGATAATGAGTCGATATGCCCGAAAAAAAGTGCCAGGCGCCATTATGGAACATTTTTATTGCCTCTGAGTAATTCTGATGAATACCCAGCTGGACCATGTAATTAAAGCGCCACTTTGCCACCATCACTGAATCAATTTATTCATTTTTGTTATCTTTTTCTTCGATATAACCGTTCTCTCAAATAACAGTTCTGATATTGGATAATGGAGCATAATATCTCGAGCAGATATTTGTGAAAAAATGCATAAAAACCAAACGCCTGTATGTTAATTAGGAACCGAACCGTTTTAAATGGAGTGATTAAAAGGTAGGCAAATTTTACAGCATTAGAATATTAACTCATAACGAAATATGATTTGAATTCTGAATGCATTAAAATCATATTTCACGGCGCGAAAGAAATATTTCTAAGTTTACATTATCCATCAGAAATCTGTATACTGCATCAGCTATTAAAATCCAAACGCAAAATATATAAATGAAAGGGGTCCAACAAGGATATCCAAATAAAATAATTATATCAACTACCTTTCCTCATATGCCACTTGTTCATTCGTAAGACATGCTTTATAAGAAAGGGTGACAGCTGAAGCTATGTTCTTCATGTTTTAATTAAAGGTCATTTCTGGAATGAAAAAATGTGGGTGAAATACAGTTATGAAAATATGTACCCCAGAGTCTGCAAGTACAAAGAAGGAATAGGACAACTGTATCAGTTGATGTAGGGTACATTGTCACAAAAATTCTCGACTTTATATCTATAGAGATCTGATTTGCAAAGATCTCGAGGAATACAGCCATAGGATTCCCAGTCTGTCTATATTATGATTAAAGACGAAAAATTGAAAATGATGCAGCCCCTTAGAACTCGGATAGGCATAATTGACTAGAGATCATTATTTGAGAAATGATATTTAAGTAGTTTAGTGGTTAGAATCATCTGGAAAGTGAAATAGGTTTGAGACCCAGTCACGTCGATGTTTTTATTTCTGTATATCATCCTGTTTAAGGCAAGCGTTTAGACGTGAGAAGTACTTGCCTTTGCTTAATCGTAGCATTTATGCATGTATACAGTATTCAGCCGAAGTAGATCATGATAAATCGAGCGTATAAAATCGCTTACATTTCTTGCATTTACAAAACAAAAATTGCTCCAATTTGGGTAACGTAATCTCGGAATACTTGCAGGGCAAGCAGGAGTGAATCAACTGGGCGGTGTGTTCGTAAACGGGCGCCCCCTACCGGAGTACGTTCGAAGGCGGATCGTGGAATTGGCGCTGTTGGGAGTTCGACCGTGCGACATCTCAAGAAGATTGCTCGTCTCCCATGGATGTGTGTCCAAAATACTTACAAGATTCTACGAAACTGGTTCCATTAGACCTGGATCCATCGGAGGAAGCAAGACAAAGGTATTTCATTAACCTAGCATCCTCTAGAATAAATTAGACCAGAGGTGGGAAACCTTTCTTTCATTAGAGAGCCACAAATGTAGCCATCAGACAACATTCGAGTTGAATTTGCCTATACAGTGATATCTCAACTAAAAATTAATCCCCTTTTGAATTTTTCGGACTGAATATATTACAGGAATGATATAATTCCTACCCATTCTTGCTTAATAGTAAAAACGTGGTAGTTTTTGGCAGTGTATCTTTTATAAGAAACAGGTCTTAGGCTTAAAAAGATTCTGGAACTAATTACTTATATTAACATAAGTATTGCTGGATTTTATACGGAATCGTGCTTATAAAACAAACTTAGTACCATATGTAAACAAAGGGAGTTATAAATGTTCATTTTACATTTTTATTTTTGCTCTCTGTGATAAATGATAAGGAGGAATAAATATTTGCATCCGATAAATGGCCGCTTTGAAATACGAAAAGGATCGCAAGAGCTAAAAGCCAAAAAATGTATTTCTTTCAATCGTCATAAATGCCAATCTCAACTATTTCAAAATCGCTGAGGATATAGATATGGTTCATAGAGATATTGATATCCAAATATAAAAGCAATCAATTATGGCAATACAGAAGATCGAAAATACTTGAATTGGGTAGATGAACTATGAAAGAGCAGTTGTTTTACATTCACACCCTCAGCTAGTAACGATTCATCACCAGTTTACTGATATAGGCAACTTCAATATCCCCTTTGGATGAGATACGACTCGAATAAACCTCAAAGTGATACTAAAAGGATAAGCGGCACCAATCTAAACACACGTATCATGGTATATCCCACTTTAACAGTAGCACCTATGAGAATGCTGCATCAGAGCAGCTTATGAAATGAATTATTCATGGGGTTTCTTTTTCAATTACGACCATAGCGGATGCCATTAACGAGCAAACGCGTAACCTAAAATCTACCGTTTGAGAAGGCGTCTCGCTTTAACTATATGTGACACCTACCGGTATAAAAAACTCAAGATAATCAATCAGGGGCCAATAAATTCTCGCGACCTTTCCCCCGGAGGCCAAGAACCCCGAAGCGCTCCATAAAAGAGCTCCGGAGTGAAATTAATAAAAAATATATGGAAGTACCTCGAGGGCAGTCGCTCCTAAACCTACAGAAGAATTAAAAATGGCTTTAATTCTTCTTCCTTCCGTCGCGGCCGCTATCCCATTCCGGAAATGTCCAAACCATTCTTTTATCACCTCATAACGATCCAACAATTTAAAAAATAAAGGTTATCTGGTGAATCCTCAACAGCGACTCGGCTTTCCTTGGGCGTAGATATGAGGAAGACAGAGGTTCTCGCTGAACGGTCATGAATATGGAAATGAGGAGGTTCTGAAGGGCATGAGGTAGAAATGGATCGGATGCGATGGGAAGGGGAGAGATGGTAAAGATAATCGTGTGGAGAGGGGTGGAAATATCTAATAAGAGCCCTTCCTGATGATAGGTGCACATTGCGCTCGATTCCCAATTTTAGAATTTCTCTGCACGAACGGAGACAAAGAATGGCACCGAAGCTCATTTAATGAGTGGATTGTAAAATATAAACAACCAATTCCCCTCAAGCTATCAGAATTCCATCGATCGGGTTTATTTTGAATTTATATATATATCTCCCGATTCGATGCTTCCCGACCAGTATGTCGTAAGCCGTATGATATTCAAATGAATGTTTGCACGAGTGACTAAACCCGTATGACGTGTTTCTATTTGTGCGTTTTTCAATGACAATTTGTCTAACCCTGCTGACGAGTATTTACTCAAAAAGCAATCTTATTTTCTGTATTTTGGATTCGCCTATCGAATAGGGATTCTGTTAAAGAATGTTTCGGGGATGAGCGCGCATGATCTTGTCCACAGAAACTGCATATTAGATTATGTCTATTGTTACTTACTAGCAGATGAACTTGGTAGGGTTTATGTGTATTTTTGGATTTATGATACCGTGGTTAATGGTATTGCACTGAATAAAAGTGGCTTTCGAACATAATTTCTCGTAAGACGAGGTAATTTTCTGAAATCTCTGAATTTTCACTCAATTTCCTAGGAATATTATCATTGAATGGAATTTCGTTGAGAAGATATCAAAATTTTCTACCATACTCGCTTTGTTGTATTTTTCATTAATTTGAGAACACATCGTTCTTAAATTGGGAATTTATTAAGTATGCGTTATTCTTTCTTTTTTGCTGCAAAGTTTGGATTTATACGTACTCGCATATGCTCTGAAAAGTAAAAGTGGGGAAACACAGAACCAACTGATTGTTAGAATACAATCAAGTATTGTAAATATGCAGTCCCATGCAGCGGATTTCTACATAAGGACCAGATAACAAATACGATAATTTTAATAATATGCGATAAATTACAAACGGATTTAAGAAAATATAGACGCAACAAAATTTGGAAGGAAAAATACCTAAACTCTAAAAAGAAGAAGCTGGAAATTAAATATGTAATTTCGGCTAATCTAATTAACTATGCCGTACGTAGTGCTAAGCTGGAAGTCTGTGCTAACAAAGTCCATGGACCGTAGAAGTAGAAAAACATAGGTTATCATAATCATTACTTGCACTTATGTTAGAAACACATTTGAGGCATGTTATGTATATTTTTTAATATAAGCAACACCACAAAAAATTGAGTTCAATATGTATTTCAGGAATACACATGTATGTTTATTGCAATGTAGTTGCCCTGTAATTAAAATTAACGGTAATAAAAAAGAGAAATTAATGAATTATTCATTTACTATCTTTATTGAAGTACTTCTACAGGGCAATAAAATACTTAGAGTATAAAAACACCAATTTAATGTGCATTAACTCCTCATGAATGTAAAATTACCAGACTTTGCTTCACCTCCTTGCATTTTCATCCATACGAAATGTACAGGAGTGAAAAAATATGATAAACACGAACAGCGTTTTATAACTTTAACTTTGATGCAGTACTTAAAATGCAGCATCATAAGAACGGATGCCGGGCGAAATTAGCAAAAGAGGATTTTATATCCATATGAATATGTATTAAGCCGCCAATTTATTCAATAACTCAATTATTAATAATTCTACCTTTGACTTTCATTCTTAATATCATGAAAATGCTATCTATGTAACCTTATTTTATTTACGAGAGTTTTACTCAAATATTGTGTAAAGGATTGCTTTAATGAAACGATGGATAATGTTCCCTAATATCCTATATTTTTCCTTCAAAAAGTTTCACAAGGCCTTCTAGGGCTTTATTTACGAGAGGGAATTAAATAATGTATCGCGTGTTTAGAAAGCCTGTCAAAATATACTGCGTTTTATAACGTAAGTACCAAATTGAAGCTTTTCAAAAATTGAAGCTTTTCAAAGATACTTTTTAAATTATCTGTATTATCCTTGTCCTTGAAATAAATCTCACTTCAAAATATAGTATATATCTCACTCAGAAATATAGTTCAAAATAGACAGATGCATAGCATATATTTATTGTTTATTGTATTTTATTATCGGTAAAATGGTTAAAAACGTGTCAAGGATAAAACTACATTTCGTCACCTTCAACATCTACATTCTAAATCTCGTGCAGCGTCATTTTAAAGGAGAGAAAACATTAATCACGCGCAGCTATACTTTTACATAACCTAGAATGGCTCGATCCGTATTTTTATTTTTAATTTAATAATAAATGTAGTATTTGGAACGATTGACTGTAAACTACTTTAAAACCAATTTTCATAGAACTATTTCATAAAAAAATAAAAGAATAAAGAAGGAGAAACTACAGTTCCTCGTTAGTCCTCATTGCTGCTGAAATCTTACGAAACATGGAATAAAAGATCTATGATGAAAATCTTTTAAAGAAAATGGACACCCTTATTACAAAATTTTATACACATCTTTTGGGCCGTTCCTGATTATAAAATGAAAACAGAAGGCAAAAATGCTTTTCATCGCCCGTTTACATCCATTGTTTTGCATCATTACAGGTTGTAGGTTAACTATTTAAGAGTTTTTAAGAGTGTTCCCGCTTCCTCTTCACGTGTAAGCGTCAAACTCTACTGATTTATGTTTCACCTCTTGGTTCGCCATATGATTCTAAGGGCACCACGACCTGCTGGAGGTTACCGGTGTCGTTTAGACCTATAATTTGCCCCGAAACGCCTCACTAATGGGGTTAAGCATTCTAAGGTGTGTGCGATGTTAAGATTTATATCAAACGCTAACGAGGTCATTATGAAACTCCTAAATTTTCATCCGCTGTAAATTAAAAATTCTTCCAACTTCCTCAAATTATCCCAAAAATACTCAATTCCTTTAAAATAATCCGAGGAAAACCTTAAATGAGTAACTATTTATGCGAAGACGGTAACTCTATCCATCACCTTAAAATATTCCGCAAGAAAACAAGGAACCATCATTCGCTCATATTATGTTGCACACTAGACCCTTCGCCTAAAAAGATAACATCTTTGGGATAGACGATCTCTGCACAAGTTTGTTACTCAGGCGTACCTCGACTAACGGGGATAATTAGTTCCGGAATCACATTCGTCAGCCGAAACTTTCGGTAACCGAAAGGCAGTTTCCTATTATCTGCCAAATTCTAAAATACATGAACATACTGGCAAAATACCGTCACTTACTTTCAGTGGAGTGGCAACAACCATTTTGTTCTGGTCGAGCTTGAATTTTTGAGTAAACGTACAGGCAGGTGCATCGTCAATATAAATCACAACTTAGGTCCGAGATCATTGGCTGAATTTGAAAAACGGTGAAAAAATTCATTGAATAGACGGAGTTTAAAGAATATGGCGAGTTCTGGTAACGATTGCAGATCTTCCGCTTTCCAGACGGATGCTGTTACCTATGAAGCTATCTCGATGAACATTCGCTTCAATCGCTCTTTTGAGATAATATTGAGATGTGAGTACTACTTAGAGGCATGTTCTCACCGAGGCATCTAGCAATGAGACCGAACGGCCCTTTCATTCCATGAGAGAGGTTATATACTATGCATATTGGTGCATACAGGAAAATTCAAAGGATGCATATAAGTGAGAAAGTCTGACACGGTAGATCTAAGTATTCTGTATCTCCCTCGAAAAACAATAAAAATCGCATAATTAGTGATATGGTCCGTATTTTTCACCTCCATCTAAACATTGGGTTTACAGGGCACTCCACTCCAATACGTGCAAAGTTTACTCTTTTTCTGTGCAAAGCTTACTTTTCTTACTCTTTCTTAAGGAAAAATCATCTTCGGGGGACGGAAAATTTGTTAGCAGTATAAAAAGACGATATACGAATCCACATTATTGATTTGGAAAGGTCTCTGATTTGGTCATAGCCTCGGAAATAAAAATCGCAAGATGCGTTACCTAAAAAGCCAAAAAAGGGGCCGTACTAGTTATTGACATTTGCTGCGATTCATCTGTAAACGGCTGCTAGCACATGGAGGAGGGGTGCATTTACAAATGCAGATGTCGTCTCTTAGCTGAACCGAAGGCCGTTATCCGAGTATTAACCTTGATAAGCAGTATAGACAGTTATCCAGGTGGGCCTTAGTTGGAATAGACCGCTCACATAGGTCACAACGTATTTTGTGACTAAGGGAGGTAAATTTGAATGTTCGTTATTTGAGAAGACTGAAGAAGGTACCGAAAAATATGAAAGAGAGGTCATATATTTCGATTCATCTTATTTACTCATATAATAACCTTAAAATACCGCGCCTTGTCCTTAGGTATGAATAATAACTTAGAGAAAAATGAGAAACGAAAGAAAAATTCAACAGAAATCACCATTTTTCCGGACTGCTTTGATAGTGAGAATTAAATCACCCGTCCTGAGGCTTATATATAATCCGATGGAAGAGCCGTAAATTCCTGCAGAAAAGGAGAGCTATTGACATAGCATAAGGAAAAACATCAGGAAAGCAGTACTGGAAAAATTAACGCCTTCGTTGCAGGGTAGAAACCAGCGTACGGAACGTATCAGATTCCAATCGGGGTAGTTAGAGGCGACAATTACGACGTAAATGAAGGTAAATGGGTGGCGAGAAGAGAGAAGGTTGTAAAAAGTAGGGTTAAGTATGCGTAGAGGGCTATTGAGAGTGCAGCGGTAGCGTGAAAGATGGATGTCGATAATTACTATTGGAATGATGACCGAAAGAACCTCTCTTGTCACGACCGTCTCCGAGTCTTTTATCAGTCCATAGAATCCCTTTCGCTTTAACGATCACGGAAGCCACGTTTAATAAATGGTTTCGGCGGAAGGGTTCCCTAGGAAACTTGGGTCAATTCAGCAGCGCCGTGCATGGCGATAACAGGAAGCACTATCGAGCGGTGGGAATTTAAGGAATTGCTAGAAGGCGAGCATTAGGACAGGTGGTGTGCGTCGAAACATCTCCCCGTGAAATTTATCGCACCGGTTTGTTTTACCATGAATGATTTATCTCCCTGCACTCTTAAATTAATTAATTATTTGGACGCGTTAAACCGATACCCTTTTAATTTGCCCAAATTTTCATAAATAGCTTCGCTCGATTTTAATGAATATCTCGGGTGTAATGTCTGGCTGCATAATAACTTATCGATGTTTCAGCTGAAAATTTTTCTTACGAAAATTGTCCAGAGTGAAATAATTTCAGGAGACTTATGTCTATAAACTTTCCTGCAATTGTTTAATGACTACTAGAATAACAACAGAGAATATTGTTACCTTTATGAAAGCGACTTTTCTAAGAATCAAAGGGAAAGGAAAAAAGGAAAATAATTCTTCCATCAGCGCCAGAAAATAATGAAAGGGATATAAAAATTCCAGAATATTCCTTTTCAAGTGCACGGCTTCGAAGTTCTTACTACAGCCTTCCAAGCCAAACATGTAGAGCTGAACTCAGTATCCCGAACTATTACAAGATCTGGTAACCCATTTACTAGTTTTACTTCTTAATGTTTTCAAACCATTTTCCTTGTAATTATTTGAATAACCTTACATGAACCCAAGGCTTGCTAGCAGCTTCCTTTTGGATGGACTCTTCAGTCGGATTTTTCAAGTGCTCAACAGATGGAAAATTAATATACTTCCAAGAGGTGAAACGTTCACTCACCTCATAAGGAAACTGTTAGTGACACTATCTTATCCAATCTACCAGGATATTCAAAGAGCATGCAAATCAACTCTCGGTAATTATTAAAGCTGATTCAGCATTCTCAACATCCTCCTTCCATTGATTCAAGACTCTTGAAAACATTCCTCAAATAATATTAATTTCAGCGTTTACTTTTCGTCGATCTCCACTTGTCCAACACCCAATAACTACGAAATAAGGTAGAATAGAACTATGGAACGCTCACTACTGTTTGTTTCTATATAATACATAACTTTTCAATTAATTTTTCTTGAGAAATAGTAAATAATTGATTGCTGAAGATGATGAAAACACGAAGTTTACGTTAAGAGACGTAATTGACACATGGAGTAAGTAAATAAATTGTGAAAAATGACACAGGCTTATCAGCAAGTAAGCAGTGAATGAAATAGAGATGCCTAAGCCGATAATTTTTTTGTACAACCCTGGCGTAAAGAAACCTTGCACAAAATAGAAATAAAGGAGAAGATAATGTGTGCTGACTTATAATTATAAGTTTTCCAAAATCAATAAGAGTGAAAGGAAACAGAAATTTCTTTACGTCACATTATTCTTTGTAGTTGATGATCACAGATACTACAGCTTTAGAAATATTATTTTGAAGAAATAGTAACTGCTACGTTTAAGATCGCATTTTATGAACTCTAGTCATATTGTCGAGCATAAAAATTTCTGGAATTGAAGGAATTTCAACCTTTCGTTTCACAAGAAATATACGGAAAGGTACAAAAACTGTTATTTATCTTTATCATTTACTGGTTATTTTTTACTACTTCTTTATTGATGAAGACAGCGTATCAGTAAGCTCTCAGAATCAGAAACCTATCAGATAATTCACTTTTAAAACTCTTGAGAATCATTAACAAAAAGATTGTATCAGATAAGAATTGTACATCTATTTCTCAATTAAAATATTTTGTAGCCATTTTTGCAATATTTCTTTTCCACTACAAAACGAAGCACCGATTAAAGTCCCTCTATTAAGTAAGTATCCCTCTATTATCATAATAAATTATTAATTGCGAATTAATTGCGTCACGGAACGGCAAGGTGAATTCGCCGGATCGTGAAAAAACAATAATTTTTCTATCCCACGACTTGTCTAAAGGAAATATATCTTCATCGAGACCATTGCATTTTCTTTGTAGATTGCGAAAGAAATATTTTAATCGGTGGAATTAGAAATTATTATTCCTCATAGCTAGATCCTCATCTACAGGCAGGAACTATGCGTGTCACATGCGAATTTTGTGCAAGACACGATGCCGCTTAACGCTCCTTGTTTTCGCAAAACATGATTGATGAATGAGAAAGACTGAATATAAAAAGCTCTTCAAGCGTTCGCGTGCGTTGAGGTCTTCCCTTAGGCATTTCGTGTCCACAGAAGCCTCCTTCAGGTTGCATTTGACTTTCGCGTTAGAAAGCGTACTTCCTTGATCGCCATCTTGTGAACGTTTGAATTACCATAAAGGATGCCATCTTGTCAAACCTCTTGAGCTTCTCAACTCGAAGCTGACTCTTATAATCGCCAAGTTAATTATCAAATTAAAGTAAATTCCTTGGGACCTTAGTTCATATTTTCGGGGATTTTATATTTATTAATTATGAATTGAGACTACAGTTAGGCGCTTGGGCAGGTGGTCGTAGTAGGTGGTGGTGGTAGTCTTGTGACGGCAAGGAAAATGAATTGAATATGATCTCACTTGAAATACCAAGCTATGCTGAAAGAAGTAACTGAGTATAAAAACTATGGAAATGCTATCCTACTCTTTGACAAGTGAGATAAACTGAAAGGAGGAATATTAAAGCTTAAGATTTAGAGAGGATACTTTTTAATGAAGAACTGAACTGGACGAACCAGTCCACTGGATTAGGAGCTGAACATTTCAAAGAGAACTAGACGAAAGAAGAGCGATAAACTATTTTATACCAATATAAAAGAGGAAAAGATTGAATATTACAAGAAGTAACATGCAAAAACAAGTTAATCCTAATTGATGTATAGATTGTGCTGATGATCTTATTGAAGAATAAACAAATCTTATGCATTTAAAAATATAACTTGCTAACTACAAGACAAAGGGAAGCACTGAAATTTTCACGTAATATTGTGCCATAACTACATAATTCTATAGCTTGAGAGGACAGAGCGAACTGAACTATTTGGAGGAGGATAACGGCAATGACATAAAAACCCAACATAGTGTTCATGAAAGAGTTCAAATCTAAAAATTTCATACTGATCTCAAAAATGCATTGATAGTGGATTTGGCCATAAAAGAATTTCAGCTTTGGGTAAAATGCTATGCATTATAAGGGAAAAAGGAGACAAAGTTTCAGGTATTCTCTGCTAACCTCAGTCCTACATCATTTATGCATTTTATTCATTACTTTTCTAGAAATCTTCTAAGTAGGAACTGCTGAAAGAATATCTCTCCTATTTCTTCTTCCCTCATTTATTCTGATCTTCATTTATGACCAATAATAAGCGGTTTCAATGAGCTTAACAGACCGTTTAAGTATGGGTTCTGCTAATTCTGTGAAGTACTAATAAGCTTCCCTATGAGACTCTTCCTTTATTAGATTCCTCATTTGAATTCTAAGCCCTGAATTACCCCAATTAATGAATAGCAACACCTTGAGTGTTTTCAAGGCGATAAAAAGATTTACAGCCTACTAAGAGACGTCTAAACATCGTGTACAATCTCAAAATAAAAACTACTAGCTCGTGAAACGAGAGAGATCTTTGGGGTAACTAGCGATAAAGGAACCCTTTTAATTCCTTAGGCTAGGAGTGTTTGCAGTCACTCGTACATGGATCCCGTCCTAGAAAGTGAAATAATTAAGATTTATGGGGTGCATAAATTAACCCCTCCGGAAAGCAAACTACTAATCTGGGCATCTAGAATGAAAAATGGTCGCCACGAATTCATAGGTAGCACGAAAGCCATGCTTATAAAAGATCAAAATTTGAAACCTTTTACCGTAGAAGCCTAACGGAAATAGAAAGTAACCGGTAATAATTCACTTCTAAAAGTATAATAGATAAATGAGGGGGTAATTAACTCAGCTATGGATATTAGCCAGCGTATGATATTATGTTTTCTAAAGCCAATCCTCACCTCTTCCCTCGGTAATTAATTTTCTGATCCCATTTCAGTCCCTCACTCCTTTCCACAGATGCACCTTTCTTTTATCATAGTAGCGGTCATCAAATTAGCCTTTCTCAACCCTCATAAGGTTGTACAGCGTTTTCTTTCGCCGCTCTTGACGAATCCGAATAGTAAAGGTTTAACTACGAAATTAAGATATTGTTTTATGAGTTTTATAACTAGGTCTTGGTTATCTCTCACCAACCGCAGTTATAAAAATACGCATTATCCCTCAGGATTTGTTTTTTTATATGTGGAATGACATTCTGAGTTTGTTGTTCACAAGTATTTTATTTGTTCTTCTCAAAATTATCTAATTATATACGTCGTTCTTCATTAAAGTGATATTTAACTTATTTATCTTGATAATAATATTTGTATAGTTATCCAATTGTATCCAATGTCAAAGTTGTAACTTTGCGAAATCCCATCTAAGGAATGGGAAAAAGTTACTTCGTAGCGTTTCAAATTCTTAAGTAAAGCTACACAAATATTATTTTGTTCCCATACCTTAAAAAGTAAAATTCCTTTTAATTAGAAAAAAAAAGAACACTCGTCGGTGTTATTTATATTTCTTGTCTCCTAGGTTCTCATTTTTCTCATTTAAGCTTTATCCTAGTCATAAATACGGACTGCGAGCGATAATTCGGTTCATTGAAAATTTTCAAATGAAATCCTCCGCCAATATAAAGTTTTGATGATTCTGGTCTTACCGAAAACAGTTTCGTGTCTCTAGATGCGAATCCTTAAAAATAAAGGAACTATCTGTGAAATATTCAAATTTAATATCATTGAATACATTTTCAATGCCTTTAATTAAATGAAGATCCAGATAAAATTAAAGAAAAACTAAATTTTCCCGATATTAATTTAATTGCAAACATTTTAGAAAATAGTGCTCCTATCTCAACCGTAAACTCTAGAATATTTCTTATGCGAAAACACCCCCCTATTGAGAGCCCCTGCGTTGTAGCTTTTAGAAAAGGAACTTTAAAAAAATAAAATTCTTGTTTCTCTTCGCCCTTATCTCCCCAGTCCTTCGTCAAATTGACAAAGCGATGCCCATTTCGTGGTTCTCTTCGTTTATTTTCATTCGCGTGTGACTCCGTGGAAAAACGAGATAAACACCGTAAGGATATCAGAGAACTTCCGGATAACTATTCTTCTTCAGATTTAATCCCTTTCCCGTCATTTTTTAATCTTCGTGAAAAATGTTCGGGATCGACCCGAAGATGGGAAAAAAGCGCGACGGCAGGGGAGAAACACGAAAAGACAAAAGAAGTTCGCACGGCGAATCGAAAGGAAAGCTGTTAGAAACGATCACCGGGATATAAAAGAGAGGAGAGATATCGGATAAAAGCGTTGGGAAGAAAATGGCTTCTAATTCAATTTTAATTGTTTAAAATAGCTTCGGTTTCCAAGTCGGAATGTTTGTATCTGTTCTGTTGAACAGGAGGGATATCGCGAGAGGCGATCAGGAGCCAGAGTAACGTTTCCGCTTGACGAGAAAATCAACGCCCAATTATCCCGAGCGTTGAGAGGTTGAATGCGTGCGATGTGCGTGATGTCTTTCCGCTCTCAATAAAGTTCCGCACTACAATAGAAGGGACTGGAAAGTATCGAACCCGTCATCGGCTCGCATGCGATTAACTTCGCACAATATAAGAATCACTTAGGGAACTATAAAGAGATGAGATGAAATATCGATTAGCACGAAACGAATCCTCTTTTCTTTCGAGCTGTACGCCGTGTTTCCCGGCGTTTAATCATTCGTTTTGCCGGAAAGGGGTTAACACGAAGACTACGTTTGGTAACGAAAATGGGAAGATTTTTCCAATATATTTTGCGATAAGCTGAATTTTATGGCGCAGAAAAAGTAATGGAGGTTCTACAAGAGATATGTTCGACAAATCGGGAAATTTACGGAATTAAGCTAATCATAAACAATCAAAGGCGATTGAATTTGAAGCTATTGACATTAATGCAGACTCAAGACAATATTTCCCTGCACTGAAATAGTTGATTTAAAATAAAATTCCCTTCTCTTTGTAGTAGGGATAGTAGTTCATTTACGCAAGTTATCATTTTAGTATAAATACTTGAAATAGATATTTACCCAGCTCAATACTCATATCAATAAGCAGCAAGACTAAGTGAACGAGAAAATAAGAGGATTACATTGCCAATATAAGACTGTGAATAACATTATTAGGTGTCGATATTAATTACCAGGTTTAGGGGCAAAATAGTGTAATTTGCACAAATGAACAAAGAATTGCATAGATTAATACAAAAGGAAGCAAGTTACACGTTATGACCAGCACCAAAATTATGATATTTCCAGAATTAAGAAAATTACAAAATACAGCGAGAAATATAAAATAGATTTAAAAGGTATATGAGAAGGAAATCACCGCAAAGGAAGAATCATGGTGATTCAAACATCAGTAGTTCTCTAATTTGGCTGACTTGGGTACCAGTTATTGTAGATGCCTAATCGATGGATTGCAGTTTAACTTGCGACCAAGTGGTGACCTAGTTAATTAGTTTTCCTTCTAAATTACATCCATACTTGGTTTCGAGTTACTGTAAGGGTCTTGCAGCAAATATTTCATGAAAATTGTCAAAAGCTCCCAAATTCATTGAACTCGCGATTTGACAAACAATCAAAAAGGCTTCCTTTACAAAATACCAAACATTGTCTTTATCAAGAAAAGAATAAATATTTGTAATTAAATAATAAATAAAACTTTGTGATTTCCACAATATTTTTGATTTACAAAACCGGTTGCGACAATAATGCCATGATTAAGTAAATAGTACCTGAAATGCAAGTACTATAACATCCAATGCACTAATATAACATCCAAGTATGGAAGGAGTGGTAAGGAGAGTTCCCCGATCATCTAATTAAAAATATTGTGAGAATTATAAAGTTATTCTTCACCTCTCCAAACTGAAATCGCTAAATCTCATGCCGTATAACATTATACTAATTCCTCTCACTGATTAAGAGATGAAACTGATGCGAAATAAATATCACCAGAGTTATTTATTTTCACCTCTCATATCTCCGGCCTACCCCACTGGAATTCCTGTTACATTTCCTTTATTTCATTCTGGAAGCGACAAAAATACGAGAAAATAAATTAGACGAAAAAATAAATAGCTCCGGATGCGAAATATTTCAGACTTTTTTATTTATGCTTTTTTCGACCTCTAAACACTAGCGCCTCTCATATCCTGTGGCGCTGACCATGGCTACATCCGACTCGCTCATTCACACGAAACCTTTTCCCGCGAGTACCAACGCCTTCGGTGGCGATGCATAAGTTTACACGGATGAGATGAGGGCGGTTCCCCATTCATCAAGAGATCTTATATAAGAACAAGGCGAAATTCCGGTTCCTCCCCGAAAAATGGCAAGTGGGCGCATCCGGAGTGGATCCATCTCTCATCGCACTCGCCATCGAGGATTCTAAGAATGGAACGGAATTGAAGATTCGTTGCAAATTGAACGAAATTTTCCCGCGTCGAAATCTCTTCAGTTTATCACGTCCCTGAAAAAGAAGCAGCTCAGGAAGTTGGATGAATGGTGGGAGATGGCTGATTCTACGAATTTCCATTTAACGAAGAGCGAGCTCGTTTAATTACACATCGGTCGTCTGGATTTGAATTTCCTCGGCAACACATATTTATAGCAACACATATTTAGCACATCCAACCATCAGAGTCAACAATCAGCCATAATGTTGCCAAACGTCTTGTTTTATATTATAGCCCCTGATTTCACTGTCCTGCCCAATTTCTTGAAGATTTCCACCGTAAACGCAATCATTGCATTACACTGTATTAGTTAAGTGCCCTTTCCACAAAAATCTCAATATTTGCGACTGCTGCGGTTCCGATCACCCTATGAGAGCTGAAATTCACGATTAAGTATTTTATAATGATTATGGTACCTAGCCTTTTATGATTCTTCTTATAGATTATATATTTATAAGAAGAATCATAAAAGGCGTAATTTCCCCATCTTACGGTTTCATAACAAGTTTAAGGTAATATTCCATAAAAATATTTTGAGTAAAAATTTCCTTAACGATGTCACTTGCTTCATTTTAATGGCAATAGATAAATCAATCCTTAACTTTCCAAATTCAAAAATTATCATATTTTTCGTAAATGCAAGAATTCATGAGATTTGGATTCGCGAAGAGTGGAGTACGATTAGCGATTACGATGGAGTGCGATCTATTTGCATCTATTATAATGGGTTCAGTTATTATTTGGTTATTGTTTTACGAGTCTTAATGGGCTTATTATATTTTATGATTTCAATTGATGTATGTGATTCTTTAATTTTCTTTGATCTTCAGTATTTGGCTATTCGTTATTTTTAAATATCTTTATGATACAAATTCAATTTACACAAGCGGGAAGCTAAAATAGTAGTTACTGAAATAAAGATAGGAGTGATTCGCAGAACTATGTAATGATGGCATAACTCCCTTCTGGCTTTAGATCTTGCTTTTAATCCAAAACCGTTCCATTCCTTACTCAAGAAGGGGTAAGTTATCCTTTCTCCTTTTTATTAAACCAACAATTACTCTTCTTTTTCATAATTTTATTATTAGTACCTAGGAACCATATTAAACTTTTTGAATAAGATTACAAATTACATTAATGTAAAAATCTGACAACTGAAATATTTCATAGAAATTTAACAAACGATTTCAAAATGTTAATAATTATTGAGATAAAACGTTGAAAATTTTTATTGATCTCTCTGAAATATCTGTTAGTAGTTTCTATTTAGATACAAATAGAATAGGACAGTACTTCTCAATCTTTTTCGTCCATGATTGAATTACATAATAATAATATAATAGATAACGTCCTACCCCCAGGAGAAGCTATAACGTGGAGCACTTATAGATGAATGAAGATGAAACAAGGTGTTCTATAGTATATTATGTGTGCTATAAGTTTCTCTATCGTATAATATCATCAGACAATAAAGCTTATTCCGTGGGAAAAATTAAGTTAACTTTTTTCCATCACAAGTTTTGATTGCTAAACTGATATCAAGCTTTTGGTGAAACGACTTCGCGCGGATTCCAAAATAATAATGTAGAAGCATTAATTTAAGAAGAAAAGAAAACATGAACAGATATTTATTCCAGTAAGAAACACTTTTTATAATGATTATAGCTAATTTTCAAAGATTATGACAATAAAAGTCAGCAAGCCATTGTATTAGGATTAAGGTTTTATGTATAAATATAAGCAGCGGTTATTTATGGCTGAGCTTATTCTCGCTCTAAATGGATCCAACTTTTTTCGAGATTCGCAGTTTTGATTCACTTTTTCCCGAAAATCTCCGAGCAATAAAAATCAGGATACCAAATGAACTTCCGAGGAATTTCCGACGATAACAATCTCCGCAGCATAATTAACCCGCGTCTCGAAAAAAACACGGCAACTCTCGAAGGAAACGGACGTAACCCGGCGCATAAGTGACGCAATTTCGAGAGCACTCGAAACGCATGCCCAACCTGAACCTAAAAAAAGAGGAAAAACAAACAAAATTTGCAGTATTCGACACCTTCACTTACGTCTTCGCCGGCAAAAAATGGAAGATCGCCTCTTTCTTCGCCTGCGCGTTTTTTCCCTAATTTTTTCCGACGCCGACTCATTATCATAATCATGTATGCTCAGATAAAAACCGGGGGAGGGAGAGCTTTAAGATGGAAAGGGAATGGGAGAATTAATTAGTGAGACAATGCGCCATAAAGCGAGGCGGAGTTGGGACGGGTGGTTTCCTAGACCGGAAAGGGGGCGACCTTACACGCTTTAAGAAGGAGCGGGCCATTAGAGATCATATCCGAGTTTTTCGGACATAAAAGGGAAGGCGATTTTTTCCCACTCCATAAAAATGATCTCTCCCTACCGTTGAGCCACCCCTCCTCCACACCCTACTCTTCTTCGGTTAGCCAACTCATTCTCACAACTGAAAATAAATTCACGCTCGTCTGGATTAATAAAGAAAACTTGCCGCCTTGCTCGGCGTGATGGATTGCGTCTGGATTCACTAATGAAGGTTACGAGTCGACCACGAGGCTTGCTTACCGCGTATCAAGAGGATAATGTACCGAGTTTACTGATGATGACATTACGAGGTGGCTTGCATAGAAAGACACCTTGATAAAAAGATAATTCTTTCTGGAATGGCATTAGCTGCTGAAAAGCTATTCGCAATAAGATGGCAAATCCTATAAGACAGGTAAACACTAGTCAAACTTGCCTTAGTAGCTTTTCTATCATCAAAGGCATGAGCAACACTGATATTTAAGTGCATTTATAACAGTTTCTTTACCATTTGCTACAAGATAAAGAAGAATAAGTCTTTCTCTTACAAATGTCTCACAATCAATCGTATTCATAACTGGAATAAAGCCGCTGAAGCATGAATCATGCTGATTCAGGGCATTCATTTTGACCTCTCTTTATTGAATTCTAGCAAGTGTTGTTCTTAGGGAAATCGTGCTGCATTTACGTTTCTCACTTCTAGCCTTTAAACTACTCATTTTGCCAATTATGATTGGGCAGAGAATATTTTGGAAAGGAATGAAACACCTTTAACATTTAAACTAACCTTTGGCCCATAATCTCTATATGCTTTCCATTATTAGGAGGTAAGAAAATTACTGCGAGCACTTAGTTTACGGTTCTTTATCACAACTAGCGAAAGAGTTTGATGTTGTAATATTTCTGATTTTCTCCGTCTGAATGACTAAATGAACCATGTTAACCCCTAAAAAAATTCATAATATATGAAATCATTAATTTATTGCAATTAATTGCGCATTGTAATGTGCTTTACAATCTTTCCATAAATAGTTGGCGCTCGAGAAATTAGTTGGTCGGCACTTAAAAAAGCATTGCACGGCCGACAAGGTGCGCAGCTTAGATGGACCCCACTACTGGCTGAATACTGTAAGCACTAACATTCACTAGCGATCAAAAATTTGTATTAACCATTTTGTTCATCATTCCTGAATTATTTGCCACCAAAATAATTATCAGACCAATCTGTGCTCATTAGCCAAGTTAGAAAAATAGCATAAAGCCATCAGAGTCATTATTAGTTAGCCACGGTAATAAATCTACATAACCGAAAGGTATCACTGAATTGCGCATTTGAATATTTCAACGATGAAACCTATAGATTTTATCCTATGACTTCCTACCTTATCATTTAAATTGAATTTCCATAATGTATTTTCTGGTTGAACTCTCCATTAGAGTGAGGCGAGAGAATATTAATGAGCCGAAGAAGACGTAAGACAAGATATTTGTTCTTTATAATAGGAAATACGCTAGATCTATTTACATTAAATAGCAAATTTTGGAGATAGGAATTGAAGATTAAATTTTACAAACAACTAGAGGAATATTCATGAAATCTGTACTAACAAGATATATATCAAGCTATTTGTAAGGTTAATCCACAAATATAATCCACAAATATAATCCACAAATATAATCCTCGCAAAATCTTCCTTATACTCTTTGACAGTTTGGCGTAAATTGTAACTGAGGTATTGATAGGAAGTTGATATATTTTATGCTGGTGCATTAAGTCAATAGTTTATGATCTGATTATAGAAAATTATTTTAGATAGAATATTTTAAATTGTAGAAAAAATGGACAAATTCACAATCATATGAGTATGATTTCGGACCTTCGGTGACGTCATTTCATAATTCATTTCGATTATCCGTTATCTTTCTCAAGCAGTTGTAATCTTGGAGAGAGGCTCGCAGTACCTCATTTTACAAGGCTGTCATTAAAATTTAAGTAGTTTAATTTATACCTTGAATTTTAAAAAAACACGCAAATATTTTACTGAAATAGTTCTTCAAACACAAATTTAAAGTAATTAATCGGTAAAAGCACCTTTTAATATTCATGGGTTGGATTTTGATTCAGCAATAATTAATTCAAAGATTTATTCACGCTGGAAGTGAAACGAAATACCTAATAATGATTTATGGAAATTTCGGTAATTGACAATTGAAGAGTTTTTCATCCGTTAAGCGAAAGTAAACCACAGACTGTGCGTTGGTCCTCTGAACCATACAGACCCTCGAAAACTCGTTTCCTGTGTTTTAATATCATACTCTTAGTTGCTTAAAATTCCTTATTCCCAGTTAACGAGAGTATTTGGGAAATCCAGACTCGCTTCAAAGTAGTCACACAAATTAAAATTCTTTTCCTCTTCACGACGTATCTGAAGACTGCGGCTGGCATACCAGCAATTCATTGTGAGGACGAGCTTCTCGTCAAACATGTTCTTTAACATGTTACGTTCCGGTTTTTTTCCGCGCTGTAATTAAATCTGAGTCCTTTTATACGCTCCGCATATTTAAGATGCGTAATTTGAAGAAAACGCATTCGTCGAATTATTGTTTACTGTGGGAGAAAGCTTTTAGATGCAGACATCGGGTGAAAGCATGACCGACACGATTCTTACTTGCTCATGAACTCATGAATGTATGGAGTGCTTACTTAAAAAGAGGTACGATGAGAATCAAAAGGTATGGAGAATCGTTACGAGATGGTCATTACGATTCCGTAATTAGATAGAAAGGTGAGATGGCGCAAACAGGAAAGGAGTCTCGGGAAGTTTATTTTATGTTGTCGATGCGTACATCAGTTCCGAAGCTTAATTCCATCGCTAATCGAATAAATAATGCATATTTTTAATGAAAAAGGAGATAATTAAATTTCCTTCTCAATTTTAGATACTTTGAGTACAACGACGTGAAATGCTATCTGATTTATTATCGAGAGCTTAACTTACAAAATATTACTAACTGCTAAAGTAGGAATAAATTTGGTAGACAATAATAATAAAAGAGATTATTTGATTCCTTCAGAATGTACAAGACATGCTTCCATTAAGAATTATCCAATTAAGATTTGGGAATTCAGATAAATTACATCAATATACCTAAAAATACCATATCATGATTTGAAATTTTTTCAATCAAGAAATTACTACTGATTTCCCAGCAGCAATACTCCCTGCCGTAACATATGACGATAGTATTTTAACTATACGTATATTTTAGAATATTTTATTAGCATTTATTTTAAATTTGTGTCAAATGCTGCAAATAAATACCACTCTTTGTGAGATACAAGGCTTAATATTAAAGATAGATGAAATAATAAGCACAAACGCTGAATAGTTGCAAACATGATCTCAAATATAAATTCGAAAATATAATTAAAATAAAGAACTTTCAGGAAAATAAATTTGAATGTCGTGAGAGATAAATTAATATTCACCATTCTTACCCTTTCGCTATTCAGTAATTATTACGATTCGTTAATCACTAATTAAAAATATATTTCCCATTATTATTTCGAAGTATAATACCTGCGAAACGTAAACATTAAGCTTTTGAAAGTAATCTTGAATTCCAAATGAAACAGATTAGTCTCGTGATACGGAAAGAAGTTAATGTGTTGGGTTATTTTTTAAATCGAGACTTGATGATCTCTTTGATGACTGAAAATTCCGTATTATTAACTGAAAAGTTGGATATGAACATCTCGTTTGTCTGGCTATAAACAGGAAAAAAGAGCTTCGGTTCAGAACAATCGGCATAAAGAATTATTAAATGAATATGCAAATAATCATCATGTATGTAAGGAATGAACTTCATATAATGAATGCATAAAAGATTCTTATGCCTGATCAGAAATCGGCAAGAAGAAAATTGGAATTGAAACTTTTAATATAAAATATGTTTATAGCTATAGTTATGCTCATATACAGAACTTCACCGCCTTTACAAGATGTAGCCGAGTGGATGTACTGAAGGTAGTCGTAGTTAGGCTTGTATTTAATTGATAAATAATTCCTAATGTCTAAAGTAGAACTTGAAGTTAACTGTACATTCATTATTCTCCATAACATATCTTACACCTATTTTTTTACAACATTTTACGTTTTAATTTAGATAGCTTATCATAAATCTACGTACAAGGCATCAAATAAGTATTTGATTATTCTGATATTCCTTACAAATGAGAATTGCTTTATGCTTTAAGTTACCATTAATTGCAAATAATCTATCTTACACTGTTATGACATGTATCGCACAGCGAAAGCCTTAGAGCCAAGTTCACATATTAATGTAAATCAAATTAAAATACGCGTAGTATACACGGAGCATATTTTTACAGTTCTTTGTATCATCGAATAATTTTGATTTCTGATTCAAATTCGTTTCTTGGCTTCTCTCAGTATCAACTTATCTTCCGGATGTTATGCAATGGGAAATCGCATTACAACACGGGCGCTTTCGAGAACTATTAATTCAGCAAAAATGGCGTTAAATTATCACTCTGCCCCAAGGTCTCTAAGCATTTTAGTCCAAATGAATGTATCTATATGTATCGCTAAATTATAAACTCCCCTCGGAGAGGGAAATGTGGGATTCGGATAGGAGCCACTGGTGTAGCCCTTTCGACGTTGATGTGTTATCGCCCAGCTATTATGTGCATAAATGTTAAAGTTTAGGCCGATTAATTGTTATCTGAGACTCTTTGCCGTTTCCTTCCGGCAGAAATAATAATGATGTATTATATAATTTGAGAAGTATAAAATAAAACTTCGGTCTTACTGACGTGTGAAGTGACACTGCTCGTAACCACAGGCAAGGCCATCTTTCCCCTAAAGTTTAGGCCCAATTTAGTTTCGGTAATTTTATGCACGCCCTAAACGTTGGTTTTAATGACACATTCCTCATCCAAAAAAGAGGTCATAGACCTCGTAATGATGATGTTTTAGCGAGCACGGACGTTTTGCTGGAACGAATTTGCCTCACTTAAAACATACATGGCCTAAGAAGCGAAAGAATAATTTTACGGAAAATTGTGGCGAATCTTTCTTTCGCTTCTCCGTGAACATAAGGGCAAACACGCGCAAGGAAATTATTACGTATGCGCACGAAAAGGTTTCTTGACTTCTGGATTAAATTTTAAATTATCTCCGTCGTAATCTTCAGCTCGTTTGGCTCCTCTTTCCCCAAATATTCTCTCATATCTGCGCCTTTTTGGCGTTCAATTATCCCATATTCCTCCATTTTCAGGGGAAAGTTCTAATTAGCGTGAAACTCCGCTTATTGCGCGGTACAAAAGGATGGAAAATTACTTCCTCTTTGGAATGTATCATATGAATTTCGTTGATATTATTCTCGAATACGATCATATGATATGATGCTTAACTCTGCAGATAGTATATAAACATGCCCTCGAAAGATATAATGGACGGGAATGAATTAATTCATCGCAGGGATCATGAAGTTAGTGATCAAATTCGTCGTCGTAAAAATTTAACGTAAAAAGATTCGAGAAACATCAAGATATTCTAATCTATTTCAATTTTTTTCATCTGTGACCTGAACCGCTGCGTACTTACTATGTAAAACAGGCTACGGAGGAACATTCTTCGCAAAGATCATAGAAGATAAGATTTAAAGAGAAAAATTCTTCGAAAATGATAGATGGGGAAAAATTCTTCGATACTTGGAATATAATAATATATCAAGCGAGCCCAACATCTCAAACTCATTTACGTAGTATTAATCAAGGAGTGACCCGTAACGAGGACAAGGCATATGAATTACTTACTTATTTTACTCGTTGCCATTTGGTCCTCTACCCATGTAACAGCGCTCGATTAACTTAATAAATATTTAGCATTGCCTGGAATTATCCAAAATCGGGAGGAAGATCCTACCAAAATCTCCCATAGGCAATACATTAAGTCAATTCATTAAAATATACGAACTACAAAAAAAAATATAAGATTAAGTTAAGGAAGGGGTGTATATCCAGAGCGCAACTATAAAGGAGCGACAAACGAAAATCATTCTCTACGCAATTCCATACAAACAGCTATATAAAAGAAAAATTATCGACTACAACATTCTAAGTATAAGCATTAACATAAGCTCTTCTAAGTAATAGGTCAACTTTACAAAGCCTTAAACGTAACTATTCGAATCTATTACCACAGGAAATTCAAAGTTTGATGGTTTTTATTTTTCAAAATAAATTAACTTTCTTAAATGTCGAAGTCTTCTAGTGTTGCGTAAGAAATTCGAGAGGTAATTCTTATAAATACGCTTTAGATAGTAGTTATCGCTCTTTTCATTCCTGGTCACGATAATACTATTGCATAAATGGAAATTTATATTATTCTGTTATAGTTAGATATATTTATTCCTTCTGAGTGAGCTCAAATATTTCCACGAAATCTCAAATCGGCTAAATTAGCGAAATAGATCTCAAATCCAGATTCTAATTCAGATTCTACAAATTTTGTAAAAGGTGTTCCTATCACTAATCGAGAATAGTACATATCTGATGGATGTGGTGTTCAGGGGTCTACTTGCTTCTTTAATGAATAAAAATATTTCTAATATATTTATACTATAAAATTTTCGACACCTTAATCTCCGTAGGAGGTGAATTACTGCAGAAAGCCAAATTTTGTAAGATGCCCTTAATTTTTCCCAATATCTCATCTAGGAATATTAATTTTAGTAATCGTCTCACCTCCGCACCGCTGAATTCATATCCTCTCTCATAATCACATCCTGTTATCCTCCGCTTAACTCTTTTCGGTTCTTCAGTGAGGCCAACTTCTCTCTATTCGACCTTTTCGCAGTCCCGTGAAATTCCCATCACCATACATTCCTAACTCTTCCATCCTTTCTCACCACCCTTCCTCATCTCAGAAGTCATAAATCTTTTTAACTGCAGCTGGAACCACGGTTGCCACCTTGTCGATATTAAGCCTGGAGGAATCTCAGGGTTTTAATCGCGCTTTACGACTTAATTTCACCTCGTAACACCGGGCGGAGATGCGAAATGAATACCCTCGGAAGAAAGAGCGAGTCCGATGAGGAATGATACGACACCGAATTTTTTAATGTCGTGTTTTCACCGCCACGGAGATTTTCACGAGTGCGCGGTGAGAAAATCTTCTACGCCGAGATTAGTGTTGTTTTCTCGCGAATAACACGTTCAAATAGCCCTTGGATGCAAGCGCGCACTGTCCTCACGAATTTCCCTCCTATCTTTCGAGCTTCATCTTCGCTGCGTTATATGTATATGATTTCGACTCTAAAGTTGGGGTGTAAATGAGAGTTACACTCCTCGAGAGGATGTAGATAAGCTCTGCCTCAGGAGATACTGCGTGACAATTATATAGTCGCCTCCTAAAATTTAGAGGAAGATTTCGTGAAGCTATTCAATGGGTTTCAACTAAATGCACAAGATAAGATTTTTTCAACAGAAATATTGTTAACATTATGCGGTAAATTTAGGGTTTAAGTATGAATTAAGCCAGTCGAATAAAACACAAAATTCTATTATTACCCTCAAAACTTTTTACTTTAATCACATTTACATGCAATTACTGCTTCCGCAACCCTCTCTCTCACTTTTATTGTCGCTTATTGTCAGATCGACAGATAGATCGCACGTACTTTCATGTCTTCCGTTAACATATGGACTTCCTCAGAATTACTTAAGCAAATTAAATATATTTATTAAAAGTCTACGTAAGTGCAACACAATACCGAACATCCTCAGAATGTCAATCTTCAAATCACTCGATCAGGAATGATAAGTTTGAATGCCATCTTTCAAAATTATCCATACCACAGTAGCTTCTACGTTATTGGAGCCATGGAAAATATTGAGGTAAAGGTAAATGATTAGCTTTACCGTTGGATTTTCATGTGCCCTTATCAATTCCTATCCAAACTTGCTAGACGATTAGAATCTTCCTGGATAATATTCGAGCATGAAGTGGACTTTGGAAAAAAATTTCCAGAGAAAATAATGTGAATAAACAAAATAAAATTTCTAGAATATTCTTGCTCATAAAATTTGTCATTAAACCACCTATCCAGAATGGCAGAGTATTCATAATCACTAATCGATTGGATTTTACATCAGTAATGACTAACGGAAGTAACGATTTCCTATCGGATGCTAGGAATGTATCATAGGAATCATATCATTTGTAACAATTAGGAATCACTTGAATCATTTAGGAAACATCGCAACATCCGCTCATCCAAATTTGATGCAGGAAACAAAGAAATGACTTCCCACAGAGATTATTAGTGTTAAGAACTTTTCTTTCCGATCGTTTCTTGCGATGGAAATATCCTAATTAGAGATACTATGAAAGCCGCTCCTACAAACATCAATAAGTTAGACTTAGCCATTAATGAGTAACCTTTTTCATACTCATTTGATGGAAAATATGTTTTGGCAATGTAAGAGGGTTTTCGAAAGACGTAAGAAACTTTCTATGAGAATTCTATGTAATATCCTAATGCATTCAAATCACTTAATATTTAGGTAACCTAATTCTCGTCTTCAATAATTATTCAGGAGATGCAAAATTTTACCCTGAGATACAGATCAGCATAATCAGATAGAGTGGTAATAGATTACCTAGACTCGGAGATTCATTTTTAAGATAATTCAATAAGGATATACCATCCCTTTAGCAGGATATAAATTTTGGCCTCGTATGGGAATCAACACCGAAAATAGCTGAAGACAGTCAGAAATTAGCCTTTTTCGCTATTATAACGAGTGGCCAGTTTTCTAGAAAAATTCAGCCTCCCGGCTTATAAAGAGCAGAAATTGGGATATAATTATTAGTTATAACATTTTACGAGCGACTTTTATGACAAAAGAACACGAGCTACAACTTCACGACGTTTTGTCATATGCGAAACGGACGCAGCAAACGGAGTGAAACCTATTAGACCGCCTCGTTAATTACTACTCTTAGAAGGAAGCTTCATGAATAAAACATTTGGTTCTCATAGAAGCATACTTAGGACTCATAGTCGTGGCGAAAAAGAACTGAGAAGGCCCTGCTTATCTGCGTTGACATCATAATTAGCTAAAGTAGGCTTAGCTAGCTTAGAAACAAAATGATAACCTGAGAACGGAGAAGCAGGATAGAGAAAAATACCCCCAGGCTCATCTAGGAGATCGTTTTCGAGGCGTTCACGTGATTAATAAGAAAATCGCATATCTTGTGTTTCCATTTCGCGCAGGGACTCGAAGCTTTTACATGGACTGCCGGCAGCCTACCCGGTTGCATTTTTCTGGGGTCACTCCTCTGCATGTTTTTTACATCGTGAGCCAATTTTCGATTTTAAAGTGGCGATGGCCGTGATTATCTGGATGCACGGGGCGTCGGCGTTAAAATGGTGGCTTGCGGCCGGTGGCGGCGCCCCGCTGTTCTTAATTAAAGAGTGGACTATCTTCTGGTGTGAGATGGCCCTGCAGAAGGGAAGGCGAGAGATCCTCCGAAAACCTGATAGCGAGACTGGTCGAAAAGAATGAATATGCAGTACCAAGAAAATATCGCCCATTACGGGGGTGGAAGTAGTATTTAATCAGAAAGTTACAGAGGAATCAGCTCCTCTTTTTCCAGGCCGCTCTTAGTTTTCAAATACTCTTGTAAGGAAACTATTACTACTTGATCCAAAAGTTTAAGACAGCTATTCTCAATCCTTACTGACCTACATAATAACACTGCTTAAGTTACTAAAAGTAGACTTACACAACTTAAGGTGCTGGAACATATTGCTCCATATTGCTCCATAAAACAATGTTTTCCAGCATTTCTTCCTTGACGGTACACATAATTCGCGGCACCTAAAACTACGCGTTTACTTCTTTCAGGTTAAGAATGGAGCGCCTAGAATGGAAAAATTTTAAATGCTCGTAACGGAATTCCATCATGAGAAAAAAATTACAAAGGTATATGAAGTGCATATACCATGAAAAATTGGCATAAAATCATGGCACTCAGACATTTCATACTCTTCGTATGACATTATGACACACGAAGAGCGTGATAGCGACTGACGAAATGTAATACTTAACTTCCATTCAAATACTTCTATACTACGTTCTTAACTTCTAATGTACTAACATTAAGTTAGCCCTGAGGTACATTATATATCCTAATTATGTGAAACAAAACCCTATAGAAGAAGTAGAACACCGCTGATGGTTTTAGTATAATCGAGGCACTTTAGTCCAACAACCATCAAAAATAGGAAAATTTTCCAATATTCGATGGTTGTTGGACTGAGGTGACTCGATTATGTCTGTTATAAAAGATCAAAAAATTACAAAAGAAAGAAATATTTCTGAAGGTGATGAAGAGGTTGTGAACTTTATTAAAGTTCATGGTACTAGTACTAGTAAGTGTGAAAACAAAGTGTGGAAGAAAGCAAATTTTTCAAATAATACATTCAGTTCATTAATGCTGTAAGGCCAACACAAGTAAATGTTTTAAGCGTATAAGGAGTACGGCAATGAAGTTTACATATGACCAAGCCAACCTAATATCCTCAAATAGCAACAGTATGTCTGCTGCAGTCATAAGAAAACGATAAAACATCTTTAATTTCGAGCCCTGAGTGATCTTTTACATTCTAATAAACGTTTGTTTGTGGGGACGTTCTTATTCTAGCGACAAGATTATTGGACAATAAAAATGTATCCTCGTGAAATAACCATTCCTAATGATTATAGCATCACCAAATTTGCTGTGAGAGGTAAGCCGCCACTCTCTGAAAACAAGCGCTCGAGGCATTTTCTCAGTTTTCTCCACGTAACAGCTCCGTAAATAATAAACCATCCGTTAACAAATTTATGATAATGAATACGTGGAGGAGAGAGCTGAGGGATATAGAATTGAAGCTTCAACACCATGGTAATGAGTACCTTGGCGCGTCGTAGAAACGCGAGTCACATCACCCACGGGCACCTTTAAGAGTTTACATTGTTTTAGGAGATACTATCTTGCGATTCACTATACTATCTCTTCTTCTCTCTTAAAGTAAATATGCTGCTTTTAAACGGCTTAATGAAGTAGAAAATATAAAAATTCTCCTCTCCATTATCAACATGATTCACTGAAGTGAATTATGAATTAAAATACACATAATCTAAAACTTTTTAAACACAACTCTAATGTAAGAGAATCGTGGGTTTCCTAATATGTATAGTATATTAAGATCCTGATGTTTCGGACACCTGAATAAATTTGAATGGGTTTAAAAAATATTAAATGGATAAAAGGACAGGCATACGATATCACGTACAACATAACACGCATTAAAAACAGCCGATGAATCTCCTCCTCATCTCCTTCTAGGTTTTTGTACCCATTTTGTACATACAGCTAAATGGAAATAAATTTACTGTCATATCCCGCAGCACCATTACTTACATTTAAATTGTTATTTTATTAATTGATTTATGCCCACATGACCCGGAGCAACTTATGAAGGTACAAGCTGCGCTTGGCAAGGGGCCATTGCCCGTAATCGATCAATTTTATAGCCATCTCGAATTTCTTTCGAGATAATTTCTTCCTTTTTCGTACTGCAAAGCTCACCGCTCACCCGGATTCTTTTTCTCCTACTCCTCATCAAGAGGGGCCGCAACTTGTCAAAATCGACGTTTCGAGAGCGTCAAGGGATAAATGGTCCGGATGCAAACACGGGACGGGAAAAAGTATAGGAAAAATAATTGCTGAGCGCGAGACGAGCGGGTGCAAGGGTGTTTTTACACCCGAAAACCGAGTGCATCTGCTGTCGATTGAAGGAAAGTGCAACGTCTTTGTGCACGGCGATCGATCAACCCCTTCACTCCTGAAATTTCGTCCTTTTTCAGAACCATCAAAACCGTCGTTCAGATTTTGCGGTACGAAAAAAATCGGTCTTACATTTCGGCTCGATTCGAGGGCCGTGCGTTTAATTTGGGATCCGCCAGATAATAGGAGAGTTCAAGGGGCCGGTGGAGGAAGAAGTGCCCACGTATATGAGTTTGGAGATGAATTAACGAGCTCTGCTCACGGGCACGATCAAATAGATTGTCTCGAGATGCAACTCTTCTGACACTGAAAAAAGGTCTCGCACGAAGCAGGTGGAAGTTGCGGAGGGCAATCAACGGCTCTTGGTAGTGATTCTGGGCCGCGTTAAGGAGGAATCGTGTGAGATGATTGGGTGAATAATTGGAATATTTAAAGGCATCGTAATTACAGAGTAAGGAAATGACGGTGGCTCCTCTTTTATTAGCCGAGCAAGAACGTGGTAGTTATATTCAACACGGTGCAGTTCGACAGCTGAATTGCAAATCTTTCGAGTTTGGCTCCTTCAAGAACTCTAAGAAAAATAAATCAATTTACATTATACAATTATAACCTTAACATTTTAGACTGTCCGTACATTAATACACACTAATATATCGTGTAGCTAAGTGTTTCTGATTTGTTCCTCACAACGTGAAACCGTGCGGAGTAAAATATGTTTATCAAAAATTTAATATAATGAATAAATGCATCGTTACAAAAGAAAATCAATTTTTTCAGAAAGATATAATACTAAAATGTCTTCCAAGTACAATTTCAAAGTTTTATTTACATAAAAATATTCTGTAGGTGTGAGAAAATATTTGGAAAAAGAATTAACTAAAATTCGTAAAAATTTAATTCGATGAGACTAAGCAATCGAATGACTTCAACTGTTCACTTTCTGTCGAATTTATCGAATTACGCATTTCCATTGCATATTAATGTTTCGCTTAATTCATTAGCGCAGATTAAAAGGGTGGAAATATTCAACGAAGAAATTAATTTCATTCTTCTGAAGATGAACTGGATGGCCCGAGATTCAAACGTAAATATAAAGTTATTGAATTAAACATGTACCATTATAATATCGTATAAAAATTAATAGCTCTCGTTGTCAACTAGTAGAAACCATCCCAACAAATAAAATTGATCTTCTGAAGTAAAAAGGAGAGATATACCCGGTTATAATCAGCGTAAAAAATCTACCCCACATTTTATGCTGTTGGTAACGGAAATTAAATTTTCCCAACAATTTTAACGTTTTTCTATCCCGTTTCTGTAGCAGGTAGCCACACCTTCGGTAGTGAAGAGGATCCTGAGATGCAAGAGAGAAAACCCAGGAATGTTCGCATGGGAAATAAGAGAGGCGCTCCTTTCACAAAGAGTGGTGTCCGATCCATCATCACTGCCTTCCGTTTCGTCCGTTAATCGCATCCTACGTCACGGCGTTCTCGGCCCGATTCCCACCGAGGTTACCGCCAACTCGAGGCCTGCGGTCTTGAGCCCCGGAGAAGGGAGCGGAATGGCGCCAGAGACGGGAGCAGCTGTGGCCGCATCGGCCATCAACTACGGCGCCTCTATGGCTGCGAGAGGCATGCCCGGGGACCACGGAGGAGGAAGGTGAGATGACCAAAGCCATCGTTTCGGAATCATTGATTAATTCTCGATTCAAAATAAAAAAAATAACAGAACAGTTTTTTTAGGTTTGAGATTCAGAAGAGTGATAAATCCAATGGTGAATTCTCAAACCAATTAAACGAATGAAAACAGTATTTGAATATGTATCCAGTGTCATGATAAACATTCCGCATATACTTACGATTAGAAAAGTTTCCAGTAAAAAACTTCGCACTTCCAATATTGAAAACGCTTGAAGTTCTTCGTACGAATCTGGTATCTTCTCGATTATTTAAAAATTTATGTCCAACCCTAGATTAAATCTAGGGATGGACATAAAGCAGGAGTATTGTCTGAAATTCAAGATAAAAGATATGTAACAACTCAGTTGCAATACCTTAAAATGCTAAATAATAATCTTAAAATATATATGAAATACTCAAAATAGTCTCACATTAACATTATTTCATCCATAGTTTTTTAAGTTTCTGGAAAATTTCACTGCATCAATCTGCATTTTGAATAATTTGAGAGGTATACGATGAAGATCGACTTCTTTAACACCGTTTGCATAGAAGATTCTGTTTCACTCGATACGCTGGTTATTGACCTAGAAATAAATAATGATTGTTAGGCGAATAATTTCTAAATAATCATCTCTACTAATATAGATTGACTAAGAAATCTATTTATATTGAACAGCGATTCACAGGTCTTCAAATAAACACTAGGCACAATCCGAGGGACAGAATATAATGCATGTAATATGTGTTTTGGTAAAAATATAAATATTATTACATAATTAGTTTATAAATATTAATTCTTTGATGGCTGATACTACTTGATTTACCTGGTTTAAAGCTAATGATGCATATGTAAAATTACGTGATTAGTTAGAGTTATTTTTTGTTACAGTGATATATATTACTGGGAAGTAGTGTTATATATTATTATTGTTGTTTTAATTGTTTATCATTTCTGTATATGGCAATATATTGTAGATGTATGACTAAACTTCGCCAAAAGACCTATAACCCTGTTGTGGCGAAAATAAAATTAAAGTAATTAATATAATTGTTTGTCGAGGAGTACTGCCTTATCGTGGCGAGTAATAATATTATTTCTTCTATGATATAAGAAAAAATTAAAATTTCCACCAGAAGTGGACGCACTACCGAGTAACGACTTAGAGTCTCGATACATAAATCGTTAAAATAAGAGAAAATAATTGACACCAACTCAATATAGCACTTTAATTTCCTATGAATGCCGTTTCCGTTTAGTTTTCTTTATCTCGCCAATAAATGTTCATTTCAGGAACATTTTCTTTAGTTCTGTTTTCTTCTCTTCCAGTGATAGTATGCCGACTGACTACGTCCACGGACACTATGACAGCGTCACCCTATTGCCAGACGCCGCGACTCCGGAAAGCGGCACCCGGCTTCCCTACCACGGAGACCACGATCTCAAGAAGCACCAGGAAGTTCACTACAGCCACGGAGGGGAGGCCAGCAACCCATCACCTCTCGCATACCCCACGCCACACCTTCCCCAACACCTTCCGCCGCACCATTCACCGCCACCTCCCGCACCCCGCCTCCTCTACCCTCATCCCTTCCACTTCCCACACCTGCAATCCTCCCACTACGCGGGAGTGCGGTTCCCCCTCAACACCCTCCTCACGGCATCACCGCATCCCTCTCCCGCATCCTGGATGCCGCACCAAGACATCAGGTCTGCGGCAATGTTCCTCCTGAGCCAAGGGAGAGAGAGGAGGGAGGAGGAAGGAGCGGCAAAGAACATTGAAGGGGGAAGGAGCAGTGGAGAAGACGAAGAAGAAGATGAGGAAGAAGAAGAGGAAAGACGGGGCAAGAGAAGAAAAGAAGAGGAGGAGGAAGAGGAGGTGGAAGTGGTGGATGAGGAGGAGGGTGGAGAGAGGAAGGAAGGGGAGGAGGAGGGAGTGAGGGGAGAAGGAGAGAACTCAAAGAAGAAGAATCCTTATTCAATAGAGGAGCTGCTGAAGACGGACCACCGAAGGAGAAAGAGACCGGAGGTGCATTACCCTATGCAAGGGTTGGGTGTGCAAGGGTGCGGCTGTTCCTACACCGCCACCCTTTCCTCCACACCCTCCTCCGCATTCTGCGTTCCCACATTCCCTCCTCCGCAGACCTCGCCGACGGCTACCGCGTCATCCTCTGCCATCGCCCAATGAAGATGAAGTAAATAGTCTAATTGCCCTGAAAACAGCAACCTCGCACGGTGAAGTAAAAGCCGTAGAATAGAAAAACGAAGAGGAATCTTTAAGGGGAAAAGCTTTCCAAACGCCGGAAAATCCTTCGAGTTAAAGTCGATTGATTGTGGTTTATTTATACAAACTCTCAATTAATTAGAAACTATCCTTTTTCAGCGTGTTCTTCGCCATACGGCAAAGTAAATTACGCCAACAAAAGGACAGTCAGACAGAAGTAATAAGGATGTATTTCAGGATCGTGCTTTAAATTAATTTGTCATCATGAAGGAGATTAAGTCCTTATAAGTCAAATGACATTACATAACGATGCAGCAGTATGAGAAAAATCCCAAGATTTTGAAATAAGCGGGTGAAAGGGAAAAGATTTCACATCAAACGACACCGCCCACATTTCGAACTAATGGGGAACAAGAATGCCAAAACTTTGCGCCATGTGTACATACGCTGAATTCATAAATAGATTGTGCTGTTGTTATTTTATAAGTGTTAACCGCGTCGAGGAGTGCTCTGAGAGACTCCGAGACATTAGTGCTGTGGTGTTACTAGGACAATAACGATGTACGATTTACCTAAGAATTGAAATAGAGGAACACGAGGAGTACCAAAAATGTTGCCATCTGATGTGTTGCGATTGTAAAGTATATGAGTAAACAAAGTAGTAAAACAACTCGTTGTTGATTCTTTCTCGAAACAACCTTTCCAAAAGACAAAAGGAGAATCGGAAGGCTGAAGAGTGCCAATATACGTCTCGTTCGTACTTGGCAGCTGATTGCGATCTTTCCAGCGATGACTCCGCACATCGCTTTAAAGAGTAATTGAGCAGATAGGTATCTATTAATTAGACTCTACTTAAGGGCCTTAACTCACAGAGAAAATCGCAAGTTATGGGTAATAATGCAGTAAAATTATATTAAAGTATCTTAGCATGTGGCGGCGAAAAAGCTGTGTAATCCGATCAACTAACCTCTACACCGCCGGTGGGGCTTTGATGGTTTCACCCTTAATATGAGAGGAGTTCGACCGAGAATGATTTAGGCATGTGATACGGTACCATCTGGATTTCCAGAAAACTAACTTATCTACATTGAAATCTGGCGGAAGGTGAAAACGAATATTTTCTTCGTTTCTATGAATAGGATGAAATTAGTTTTCCACAAGTACATCCGCTTGAATGCAATGTCTGCTTCCAATGAGTGGCCAACCTGGGGCAACTTATTCTTTGCTTTCTCAGTTGTTGATTTATTCAACTTATACTTAATCTCGTTTCCGATTTAAGTAACTTAAGGCTTACATAAATTGTAGCGATCGTTACTCATTTTGTTTATTCAAGTGCATATGTTTATGCATATCTTAAGTATGTCACTGATTGAGACTTAATTTATCATAGCCTCTTCAATATACATAAAAGAAAAAAATATCTACATATTAAATTTACTAGTCTTTTTAGGGATTCACATCAATTCACAATACTCAATTATGAACCCTCCATCAATTGTAACAGCCTACGGCGGTTTCCTCTCATATTTTTGAGGACCTCTCCTTTGAAATATTAAAAAATTCGGCACAAGATGCCGATAATTGCAAAATAATTTCATGCCTGATGCAATGAATTTCAACTTTCTCGAGGTAAAACTAATCAGTATCTTTGCCGAAGGTTAAAAATTCACTCGTCAATATATAGCATGCGGTGAATCTCTGCCGAATCCGTGCCGAATCTGAATCCGTTTCAAGCTCTCTGAAAGTTATGTCGGTTCCAGGAGGATCAGTAGGACGTTCATTGGGGAAATAAAGAAGACAAGTTCTAAAATGTTTAACTACAAACCCAAATGGACGGAACATGAGCAAGTCTCATTTCCACCCATATTAAATGCAAAATTTTAAGTTACCTGAGTTAGAGTGAGTTTAAAAATTAAAGATTGGAATAATTCAATATCATTGATTTACATACATTTTCATATTTTCCAACAAATAAAAAATGCTTCACTTGTTCTATTTTAAAAATTATGCTGTCCGATTGGTTTTAGCCTCATTACCACCATTAGCAATAAAGCTCCGGAGAGTGAGTGAAGCCAAGGAAAGACGGGGAGTCATGCAGTCTGCATTCTCATTCCTCCACTGAAAGAGAGTGCTATGAGCGGAAAATGCCGAAATATATATAATATCTATGAAATGAATCTCCTATGATGAATTAAATCTCCTGGCATTGAACAATATATGTATGAAATAAATCTCCTGGCATTGAATAAGGACCAAATGAATGCAATTGTTAGACACCATTTATACCTCAATTTGTTGACGTCATTTTATTTTAGTACCTTGCATGGTATTTCAGCCATGAACAAGACTGAAACAAGAGTAAATGAAAGGTACGTACATATTCCCCACTATAAAAATAAAATATTCTATTCATCATGATATGATGACAGAAACAAAAACTATTATGGATTGAGAAAAGCAATCGCTCTTTATTCGAATTAATAAACTATATATTCTGCTCTTCTGGTATTTGTCACCTATCAAAAACTTTGAGGTTATAAGGAATGACTTGGATTTGCACAGATATTCATCTATTATCGATCGAATAGCAAAGGGAGTATATTATTATCTATTTAAACCATATCCTGGATTCATCCGCCATTTTAAAATGTTCCCAAGTCAGAGCCCTCTCTTTATCGACCCGCAACTATGGACGGGAAAAATAAAGAATCCCGAGAGAGAGATACTAAGCATTTTATTACGTAACACGCTGCCAATCTCCTCGGAATCACTTTTCACACCTTCTTTAATAAGAGTTTTATTTTTAATGTCCCGACCTCTCCCTCAATCCTCCGCCGGGTCATTCACGCGCCCCCTCAACACTTCGCGAGTCCGTTAAACGAACACGAAAGAGTAATTCCCTAATGACATCAGTGCCGTGAAATAGCCTCTAGAGAATTTCGTTTTTTCCCTTCTTTTCTCAGGGAGCGGAAAAATATAAAAAAAAAACTTCGGCCTGGTGTTTTATGGCCGTCATTGCTTTAAACGAATAGCCTCCGGACATCTTTCTTCTCGGAGAACACGAGCGATTAAAGCATTAAAATAAGAGAGGAGATTTTCTCTAGATTCTCTATCACGCAGGAAGGAACCAAATCGAGATAAAATTAATTCTTCGGGAATTTCTCCGAGTTCCAGAGGAGCTCGCTGATGACTCTCAGATAAGAGATACCTATCCAGCCTATTTTGTCTATTTTTTTATAAACGACGCAAGAGATTTTTTGACTCGTCAGGAGTCTTGGGAATATTTTAAATTAAAAATTGTTTGCCAAAGGATCCGAGACCATCTGAGGAATCAAATGGTGTAGAAATTTTATAATCTTATCTGCCGTCGGAGGTCTCTTGACTTCGGAGAACAACTTTATGATTCACGAAACGGAAACATAGTAATTGCTTTATGGGTATCATCCTGACCGTAGAATTTTATTGTTCCAAAAGATTTCTAGCTTTCCAAGGGCATCTCACACCCCTTATCACTCGGTATCTATCAAATACACCGACTATTAAAGAGATTGATACAAAGAATAAAGGAAAATGTCTCAATGATATTATTCGCTACATTTTCACAAGCGACAAGAGATACACATTTTAGAATTATTTTCCGAATAGATATCCTTTGGAAAAGAGAAAATTTACTTCAACACCCTAACCTTCAAAAGAAGGTAATTTGCTTTGCAGTCACAGCTCATATACACTAATATACGAGGATTTATTCGAAGGTGTGGATACCTCATAAAAGTGTAAGTTGCACTAAAAAAGTTAATCCGTAGAGGTGGTTAAGGTAAAGGTAAAAGTCAAAGAAAAATTTAGATTTTTCATTGTGTATCATTATAACACGCGGTACAACAGCTGTATTAAGTAAGAAAAAATTGAAGGGATAGGGATACAGTTGAGGTGTGCACAAGGAAACAGTCACTCGTCTACAGGTTTGAGAAGAGAACAATTAGCTCATTATCTAAAGGAAATTATGCAAGCAAAAACTTACTAATCATCTCCTTTAACAGTAGGCTGAAAAATTAAGAATTTTTTGCCTAAACGTAGAGGTTTATGGCACTTAATCCAAAAATCAAAACAAGCCATTTTCAATTTTTAAGAACGAGTTATTCAGCCGCATAGGTAAGGCTGAAATATTAAATTTATCAGGTTTTTCCTACGGATACTGATTGGGAAGATTAAGGTTGAATAATTCCTCTTGCTCAGGAAGTTAGATGAGGCTTGGTATCGAATTGCTAATTAATAGAGGTATTTGTAGGAAGTACGAGTATTACCTTGATTATTACCTCATTCGCGAAGTTGTTATGATAATGTAAAACCTTAAATCCCGCAGCCTTAACTTTGCAAATGATTTGAACTGGATAGAAATAAACGAACCATTTTCAATACACGAAACTAGATTATCTTCAAAATTAGTAACTTATTAGGTGTCATGTTAAAGGGTGTAAAGGAAGTAACAGATAAAAAGATGTTAAAATGGATCAGAAGGATGATATAAGATAAATACACGATAATCCACATGAAATCCTCATTTGTGAAACTCAATTTAGATATTTAATCTTGAAAAAGAATTAGCTAAAGATAAAGGCTAATTAAAATAAAGAGCTATTCTTCAAATTTTCATTCCCAAACCCTAGTTGCGAGGAAAGCACTAATTTAGCGACAGCATAACCGTTACTAACTATATTTCGAAAATGATTCATCCCAAGAATTGTATCAAAGAAACGTTTTTCAATATGCATTCGAATATAATCAGTTCTCATATCCCGAAGTAACTACAGGGAATTATATGTTTTGAGAAATTTCGAGAATACACGTAGAATTTCAGATCACAATAATATTGAATGATTGAATTGAGTTTACTCTTAAAAGAGGGTGCTCTTCCACAAATTTAATATCAGTTAATTATTTTGGTATCTTGATTTTCTGAGAATTCATAATGCATCTGTACGATAAGTATAAGACTGGTCATGTTTAAAGTAAGCGTCTATCCCAGATTCTCCATATTTTATTTTATTACGGAACGCTTGCTACAATATGCAGAAATAATTTGGAATTATTTTCTTTAGAAATTGAAATTAAAGCACAAATATATAAAGATGATCAAAATCGATTATACTCAATGTTTTTCCTTTAATATCGGACACTTCCTTAATAAAATGTGCCCTTTTTATTTTTCATCATAAGATAGTTTCAAACATTTTCGTCCTTTCGCGAAACCCTTGTTTAGGCTCTGAAAAGGCCAGGGGTCCCACGGCACAACATTTCAAAAATTCTATTCTAGCATAATCTTACCAATCCAAATTGATATTTGTTCAAAAATCTATTGATTAGAAAAGGTTCATTTTAAAATCTGAAAATTCGAACCGGTTTATCAAATGTAAGGGATTAAGCGATATTTACAAACACTTTACATAGTGAGTATATCAATTTTCGGCTGCTTGATTTCCAGGAGATACACTTAGCATTTGAGCTTTCCTTAAATAAAGGATGTCCGAGCAGTGACTATTATGCCCAATTTTCACCAATTAGGAACTGCACAGTTGATCATTCTTTCCTCAAGATTTCATGTAATATCTCACGCTAACCCTTGTTCTCTAAAGTGGAAGAATAGCATACTCTAGTTGATATCTACCATAAGATATGCAACGATATCTACCGTAAGAATTGAACGGCTATATTTACACTTCTCTCAATTTATAATCATTGTAATCGATAAGCATAAATTCATTTTTTAGGAATTTACAACTTAAGTAAAACAACGACAAGGAAAGTTTGTCTGCTGCATGGGAAACATTTGTGATGATTAATGCGACCCACTAGGAGTGATACGAGCTTGGCCTTCCCTGCTCTAAATTATCACAACCTTGCCTCATTCATGTCGTTTAACTGATGCGATTTTACACTTGCACTTAATGCACTTTTACTTTGCACTCTATATATTGCGATTTAATTTTTATCCTATCCTCAAGATTTGGAGATCTTCATAATACCTTCGTAGTACATAATCCCTTACACGTACAGCGATATCAAGGATAATTTCGAAAGTCGATGTTTAATTCTCTATTAGGTCTCAAACCACAAAACACATACAAAATATTTCTAAAAAACTTTTATCTCTTATTAGCACGAAGATTCAGTAGGATTCAATTCGCTTTGGCTTTTGTGGATATTTTTTAGCGCGTGTACCCAAAAAAATTTGTTATTAGGATAGGAATTTGCTAGAATAGCCCTGATAAAGGGAAATACTTCTTAACTTAGAATATCGTTTGTGGAGTCAATCGTTAGCCAAGTAATCGCTGTATTCGACATACGAAGAGCTGACCCCCCATTCTTCCATCCCCCATAGATTCCACCGCAACAGAATGTCTTCCATTTTTTGCACATTCCGAGAGAGAAGCGATAAAACTCCAACCACCTCTCGAGGAAAGCGTAATTTTCCAATCTTCGTGCGCTTCGTAGCCAAGCGAGGGGATTTTTTGCGCGGAATAACTCTGTTTTCCGCTCTTTGCCACAAAAATACGAGTCGCAAAACGCCGCACTACGCACCTGCCGAAGAAAGGCCACCCACACATTCTTTCCATCCTATCACCCTCCAAACAATCTACTTTATAATCCCCGATGTTTAATGCAAACTGGCTCCGTTCTTTTCCTCTCGACCGCTATTAATAACGCTGCTCGAGTCCTCTTGCTTATAAGAGCTCCGAGGAGTTGCATCGCCACTGACAGCACTCTCCTATCGTGGATTATAAATTTCTCATACGACCGAGGAGACTTTAACAGGCGTCATTATTCGTCCGTTTCGCCGTCCCTTCTGCTTTTCGGGTGACTTTCTATCTGGAGGAGAATCCCTCCGGAAAAAAGAGAGGGAAGGAGGTATTTTACTTTTTCTAGTGCTGTGCATGGGTAAGAGAATACGAAAAAACCTATATATAAGCATATAACCAATAGGCAAAAAAATACTCTCGAGGAATTTCGTGGTTAAAAGAACGATAAAACTTAGTCGATTTTTCTTATATCCAAAAGTGTTTACTCGCGTCGCAGACTCATTTCAAGAAGAGTTAAGGAAAAAAGAAGTCACATAAACAAAGGACCCAATTACGCAGGTAAATTAAGCAATGGAAAACTGCTGCTGACGATTTGCAAAATGAAAAAGACTAAAAAAAGACTAAAACAAAAAGATACAAAAATAAAATATAGCATGACAAAATATAAATACACTTACAAAATATTGTCAAATAAATACTTATTATAAGTAAGACACAGTGATTCTAAGAAATAAATACGCTGCAGAAGATATTTTTGCTGCTTTTCGAACTTATCTTATGAGTATGGATTTAGCTAACGTGGCTGCGCGAACTTGCTAACGGACAAATGAGCGCGATAAGTAACATTAACATTATACTCCGTCCGTTCGTGCTACTATAAAAATATTTTAATATTGTTTCGGTAGCATTCAGATCCACGTTCTTAATTGAAGACCCCATGGGAAGTAATTTTAGGCTAGCGAGCGATATTCTGTACCACACCTTACCCGAACTATGGTTGAGCAAAGTTTGAGCAAGCTTAGTATTTTTCAAATAATTTTGCTCCAATACGGCGATCAAATAAGATGATTGGTAGGAAAGCTATGGAACCTGTCCTATTTTATTTCACTTTACCATGACATATAAAGCAGTCAAACTTCACTAAATTGATTGACGCACTCGGAAGATAATATTTTTGGTAAGCTAAGGGTTTTATGAAAATTCTCATTCGTCGGGATAGTGTCTAACAACACGAAGTTCGTTTTCTAAAGCTTATTAGAAACTTAACATTGCAGTCAGGTGACAGAAAATTTGAATCCAAGAGAACTTTTCTCAAACTCTTCTGACAACATTCTTATCTGAATACTGCGGTTGAAAAAAAATACCTTTTTATCGGAGACTGAAAAAATGTTTGCATTGAGAAAGACTACTGGAAGGGAAACGAAACTCAAAACAAAGGTTATTTCTCTTCCTTTTAACCGATGAAGAGATAAGAGATCGAGTTCGACGTTTCCGACGAAAATGGCGGAGTTTTTCTCTTCCACTTTTGCGTATTGACTGCAGTTTTTCTTCGCCCGCTCCTGCACCCAGTTTTAGGCATTCCATGGGTGATTTGCTTCTCCTCTCGATTTTATTCTCGTTTTTCGAGTTCAAGATACGAAATCCTCTTTCTTTTGCTTCCGCGCGTGTTAGGAGAAAAAGTACTAGAATAAGTCATAATTTAGCGGTTTTCATTTAGGGATTAAGTAAACTACACACACAATATGGTGAATATGCTAAACTCGCAAGTGATACGCCAAGTTTTATTAATGAATTAAACAAAAGAAGAAATTGGAATACAGAAACGAGTAACTCTACTAACAATCTTCTCAGATAGCGATTGTTTTGGTAAATAATCGAGCATAAATGTCACATTGGAAATTCACAAATTAGCAAAACATAATTCTGCTTGTTCTCACTTATATATAAATGTCTGCAAGAGCTTTTTGATAGCTATAGTACACATGGTATAGACATCGATCATTTATTGACTAAATCGGCAAGACGTGGAAATTCTACTAACTATTGAACGCCCTGCCGTTTTTAATACATACCTACATACAATGCAGAAAATACCCTGAAGCTTTCGCGAACGTATTCCCCGGCCTTGAAGACTCAATTATGCTTATAACTAAAGGTGTATGAAAATTTAAAATTTCGAATGGAATTGAATTTTTTTCGTAAAACATTTCAAACTGAATCGACTTCATAACTCAAAATGGATTATAAATTTAAGTTCTTGAAAATTTACCGTTAAAATTGTCTCCGTTACCTAATTTTGTCATTTTCTTCAATTTCTGCGTGGAATTTGTATGGGAGTGTTATATTGATATGCTTCTAATCAAAAATGATCCACTTATCAAAATGACAATAATTACGAAATTATATCTGATCTAAACATTTTTCTAATCTTATAATAAATTTGCAATGCTATTTTAGACAATAAAAAGCAGGAGATGAAAAAACATGAGCTCCGGTTCGAGAAATTGACGAGAAACAAAGCAACAAAGTATTGTGTATAGAATCGAATATTTAGTCACTTCGTTCGAATTTTAAATAATTTACTCAAATCGATTTGAATTCCATTCGAAGTGAAAAGCGTGATTCATACGCGAGACGCGTCGCTACTAAATGTCTTTCTGTGATCTTTTCCCTTTTGCTTATGAAAAAAGACATCGATCATCAACTTGACACGGGTTGGCAGTAGAGTAAAATACAGAGGATACATCGGGAATAGCATCCGGATATTTTGATATTCACTTTATGACCTACTAACTCTTAAATGAACCCCCATTCCTTTTCACCTGCTACTACTGACTCAGGACTAGAATCTACTCCATCCACTTTATTTTGTCTGTTCACTTTTCTTTCCTCATATCTACAACTTCTCTTTACTTTATGTCCTCATTGATTCCGTCTCATTTCATCCATTATCGAAATAAAAGCTTCTTTTCCGTCCTTATTATCTTTTCCCTAACTTCACCTAGGGTGGCCTATCTCTTTCCTTTCTTTATACATGGTAATATTCCAAAGTTGCGATAGTACGTTTCAGACCCATTTCCATTCTAAATGATTTTTTCTCATTCTTCAGACTACATTCTTTTCCCGAGTTGAAGGCGTAGGGATTAGCGAGCTAGTTCAGCAACGTCAAGGGTTCGGATCCTGTTTAAGGCATGGTTGTCTAAGTTGTTATAACTCAAAGGGTTTATTATAAAATTGATTTTTACAGCAAAAATTCGCCCAATCAAGTCGTGAAATAATCCATTTTCTTATTGCACCATTCAAATCCCTCTTATTTCATTATATTGCTAAACAATATAAAAACACCCCAGCATTTAAGAGATTTTCTATGAAGTCTCCCACAGTTAAAAGAGTCCTTCCGAACGATTTCCCGACAAATTAAAAGTAAATCCTAAATCAGCATCTCTCCACGTCAAGTAGCAGTGCAATCGTGCATCGATCGAAATCCTTTCCTCACATCTCACGGACAAAATATTTTACACTCCCTTTCCTTCGGCACGGGAGATACAAGCGATTTCGCCTCGCCTGTGCATGTTAAGCTGTACAGACGTTCCCCTCGTCAGCCACACGAGCATACGCCAAGTGGGTCGCCCTGAATGCAAAAACCGATAAGGAGAACGAAAAAGGAAGAAGACCCCTTCGACCCTTAACTTCAAACCCTCCATTCCAGCCGACTTCCTCAACGCAAAACATTTCCCACACTTTGCCCACGTCATATCTTCTGCTTGCTGACATCCCCCTTCCTCTCCTAAGGGATCGATTAATGCTCCTGTGCCGATCAGATACAAGAGAGAGTCTCTTTTGCCGGTGGATGCGACGGGGGAGGACAAGGTGCACCGTGGGGACGGAGATACAGTTCGGACTGCTATCGTTCTGGGAGGTGGGTAATAAGTGGGGGGCGTATCAAGGGGGGCCATCTCGTCTGTTGGTGGGAGGCCATTGTTTTCTGCCGAAGACCCCACCCCAACCCTTCCTCTCTTTCTCGCCGCCAACGCCGACATGTCAGGGCGTAATGCGCAGGCGCTTGGCCACCCGATTCAAGCGTAATCGGTTTTTTCCTCTCGAGGAATGAGCGGAACAAGGGGAGAACAAAAGGGTGTCTTCCATTGCCTATTTCCAGGGTCAAGGGTGGCCGAGGCGAACTAATTCGTCCAGATGCTTACCTAAGGAACGATTTGGTCTATCACAGGGAGGTTCAAAGTTTGTACCATCATACGTGGGTCAACATTTGACTACGGGGTATCCACATTCAGTATCAACAGTTAGGGTGAACCAATGGGATTATTTTATTTTATTCCGCGGAAGAGTGCGTCTTCTTTCCGACACCTGTTCCTAAATGCTGCGCGACTATCACAGCCATCAAAATTACTTAAATACCATACAAACAGGGCCGATTTCAGACTTTCAGCCACCCTGAGACGGGAGGTTACAGACCACCCCCTCTTGCACTCCTCTCAGCGGTCAGATGTTCGTTTTGGTAGACCATTTGCATTCAAAATTATCACTAGGTACTTTTTGATCATTAATTTTAATTCAGTTCATAATAAATTTAACTTTATTCAATTCTAAATATTTTAATTTATTCATGAAAAGTAATACGAGAAGAATGTTAAATGTAATTGGGCGAAACCGATAGAGAAAACGAGAAATTTCAACCAAAATGTTATGGAAACATCGCTACATCCCTGAAAATGTCTACTCTACTACATTTCTAGATAGCGTGTAATTCCTCATTTTTTCGGACATATTCCTGATTAGCTAATTTTGCTGCGAGAATTAAATGGGTGCGCCATTTTAGCTGCAGACAAAATAAGGCTCCCCTCTTCTATTATACGACCTAAAGCGCCTGTCTCGCTTGCTTACTGGCTGAATAAAAACCAGCTTCCAAATTTCGTTCTTTCTCATTTTTCTTCACCTATAACTATTACATCTGAAACTACAAACTAAAGAGTATTTGAGATATGAGGAACAATACAAATAATTGAATTCCTGTAAAATAAATTCATAAACCATTACAATAAAACATCATACTCCTAGAAAGCGTTAAGCTATAACGCATCACTGATAACAGATGAGAAAAACACTCCTATAAGAAACCGAGTGAAAATTTTCTTTATCTCCTTACTCGATGCCTATTTTTAAATTTTATTGAGAAATTTACAACTCTCTCGATAGATTTACAATTTTAATGCAGAATTTCCTCAATACTAAATTATTATTCGACATAAAGGTTAGAATTTTACGGATTATATTCAGTAATATCATGACTTTTGGGATTACCTCCTAAGAGACAGTTGATATCCATGGAAATATTTCAGTTTCAATTTGTTCAACTCTAAAAAATCATTCAAGAAAATAGTTTCTCTATTCCTTGTGATGTTTTTTCAAAGCAGCTATAGATTGATGTTTTCATTCATCAATTACATGTATATGAATCGGATAGAATTTCAAAATTGATAATTAAACGTTCGAACAGCAAGACAATGGAAATTGGTTAAAATTAATTAAATATAAGATTTGGTGTCTCTGAATACTTTCTAATTACAAACCCGCAGTTAAGCTCCATCTAAAAAGGAACATGATTTCAATTTCCAACCATTCGTTCGGAATGCTACAGCGAAATCCATTCTAAGAGCTTATAACTCGGATTCCTTTGTCCGACCGCCGATCTATTTGTTTCTACATGCAAGAAACATGGCAAGCATGGCGAAAATCTATGCTGGAAAAAATAAAAATCCCGGAACGGACGAGCATAACTCGATTTGCATTGACCAGCAGGTAGAAAAGGGGGATATGAAAGCGAGATCTGAAGAAAAAAGCTCTCAGTTTGGGTCGAGGCAACCTTCTTCTGTACCCGGCAAGAAATCTCAACTGACGTCTGGCCACCCGAAAAATCCTCCTCCCACTCCTAATCGCAATGTATTCGAATGGCAAGTGGAGTGGGTTAAGGGTGTCTACACACCTGCCCTCCCACGGAGAAGAAAAGAGATACTCTCGAACAAGATGTACAGCGGCTTCCGAATCGTAGATTTTTTCGCCAAGTAACAATTCTCCGGGTGGTAAAGGAGTTGAGCTGACATGTGGATGTGTGTGATAAGGAAGGTGAGGAGAGGGATTCAAGAGGAGAGAGGATCGAATGGAATAGAGAGAAGAAAGAGGGGCAAAAAGGTGAGAATGTAACACGGGGAAGGATGTGGAGAGGAATGTGATGGATAGATATAGAACGTCTATAAGGAGAGAAGATGACAAGATTATAAAATGCAGAGAAAGTAAACCGAATGAAAGCATTAAGCTTACAATGATATTTTTGCATGGATCTACAAGCGGAGCTCGGGTAAGCGGGGCTTTGTTCCCGGGGCCCTTGTCTCCAGTGCTCCGCATTTTTAAGTTCCGTAGTATTCAAAGGAGGTCAAAAATTTTCAATATAGATCAAATTGTAAAAAAGCAGGAAGACTAATTCTACTTTACCATGAAAAATAATTTATATTAGTATATTTTAAAAGCGCTTCATCAGCTAAGCCATTTCCATAAGCACATTAAACTCCCAATGGAAATCAAAATCAAAATAGCTTTCATCAAAGGCGAACACGCTACCCACTACTATCGGGGAGCCCAAAAATAATTTAATAATAGTAATATATCTTTGATGCTTGTATTAGCTCATGTTTTTCCCCGAAACGCAACACCAGCATAGTGTTGTTTTGATTTTATAATTCATGGTTCCAATATGCACAATTTTGACAGCCTCTCAATTCCTATGGACGACCCTGTCAATATGGTAAGTTATACGCAAAAATCTTTTTTAGGAAGCTTTATGACTTTTTTGCATAAATTTAAAACCCTTCCGATGTGAGAAGAGACTGTATAGACTAGCTATGTACTATCTGGGCAGAGAGTGTATCTCATGGCAGAATGAGAAAAACTGAAAAAATAGACAAAACAAAACATCCCCGCAATCAAATTATAGTTAAAATAATACGAACTAATTATAATTTCATGATTTAAATGTGCAAATCCTCACTGGAAAATAGTGTTAAAGAAAACATGGTAATATGCGAAATGATTAAGTATGATCGTCTCGACCTGTATTCGATTCTTATGAAGACTCTTTCGAGTCCAAACACAAACGTAATCGTAAAAACGTCCTGCTAAATTTCCTTTTATTTTCAAGAAGCCTAACTAAAATAAAATATTTAGAATTTGTTAAAATTTTTCACAGATATGTTCTCACCAAAATGTCCCAAATTTTCCCATGATAAATTTCATTGGTAATATTATATGAGTACATAAATGATTTAGAAAAAAGGAAAAGAAAGTTAGCATCCGGCTTAAACGGTTCACTCCTTATCCTGTAAAAAAATATACATACACTATGCAAAATGAGCAACAGTCGACAGAATACATACTTGAACATACGTAAGTGCTTTTCTTTCTGTACTAAAAAGCTTTTAGCCGAGTAAATGTATTGGAGCTATTTTCCAGCTTAAAAGAATTCAAGAAGGTTGATAAAAGCGTGGGAGCAAAAATAAGAAATGGTAGCGCAAGTTGGGTGAGGAGGGTGCAGAGAACTGGGAAAGACCGCATTTAGTTACTTGAGCGATAAACAATCGACATATCCACTTTATGGCCAGGACCCGAAAAATCTAAACTGAACTCCTCCCTACCCAAGACTACCATTTCCCCAACGCTTTCGGTTTATCGAAGACAATGAGAAAGCCCCTTCTCTTTCTCTTCGAGAGCGCCGTCATATTCATGAGGAAAACTCCGACGAATTATATGAATACAAATTTTTACGTTTGCGTTCTCTGAGTTTTGAATACGTATTGGGCGTAGATACTCCACACGGTATAAAAATTCATCCCGGTCAAAAAAGAATGAATAGGAATCTTTTTCAAATTTTGCTCAGAATTTATTTGCAGCATTAAAATATTTTAAAACAATTTACTAATAACGGTTACATGTTAAGTAGTGAGGACATTACGGAGGTAAACAGTTCTGACACCCTAGGATTCATAATATGCAGCTATGAAGCTTAAGGGGCTCAAAGTCTCATTACTTCCCAGAAAAGCAGTTTTCAGGTTGATTGCATTTCCCCTTTAAGACAACCTATGAAAAGAGTTCTATTTTCTCCATAAAAGAGGTAGGATATATTATTTTATAATTACTATATTATTTCACCAATCCCAGTATACGTAAAAATTCTCGAGGGCACGTAATTATTTAGCGGCAAAGTTCTGAAAACTTTACGTCTGACACTTTTACCGTAAAACAATTTTAGTATTGGCCCTTGCTTCAAGCATGCACTTTTAAATCTCCTACGAAATATTTCAACCTTTCTAAAAACTAGCCAGCTTTTCTTCGATGTCAATACGGGACATATGACAAGTTTTTTGTGTCCAGTCCCGGGCATGCGGGACGCTCAACTAAAGGCTAGTTTAATCAAAGATTAACAGTGTAATTAGACGTGGAAAAACTGATATTTTTGCAAGACTTAAAATTTTAAATTAATTTTAAATATGCCTTTTTTTAATTAACTTTTGACTTGACGTGTCTCTCTTAACTCGGTGTCGATTCTTTTCGAAAGAAACATCTTCAATCATCATTAATAATCAAAATAAATATGCAATGATTACCGCACTTTAAATATGGAACATTTCATCCGGTGAAAAGCGAACGCAAGTTAAACCAAGTTATTTGGTATTTAAGGAAAAATTCGCAACCATTTGGATGGCTTACGATATCAATGGCGGAAGGATAACATAGGGACATTTAAATCCGTGATCACTTATTACTATTCCTGAGAGATATTCAGTGAGCCCCTTTTCCATTAGACAGTTTCTTAAATCGAAAGTTCCATAAATCATGGTTTATTCATAATTAGGAGGGCACCAATCGAAAGAGACCTGAGTCCACTTACTATCCTGTTTTTTTAGAAAGTACAAAGTACATTGAATAAATTACTACCGGATATTTTCTGAGACTCATCACCATCTGGAACACAACATCGATACCCGAAATTGCGCAGCCTAATCCGAGACGCTGCTTCAACTTAGTTTATTACAAAATGTATACCGCATGGCTGAATGCTGTATATAGAAAAGTGTAACCAAAAAGCATATTCTGAACATGAAATAGCTCCCAAAAACGCTAAAATGCGAAGTTGAACAATTGTCCTGAGAATATCCCGAAAAGCATTCTGTTAAACATATTAGAATTCATAAAAGCAAAACTGATCAGTGCCATGGTATCAGATACGTATGCAAAAAATATAGAAGTATATAAGACTTTTTAGACTTATAGAAAATGTATAAGCCTTTTTCGTTCATGATTGTTCTTAGGTACAGTTACAGAAAGTTACATTCGCAGTAACGCACCCAACCAACTCCTTGCTCGAACTAGACGTTCATAATTCCGCAAGGAATGGTTTCCCAAGTTAGGGCAATGATGATGTCAAGGTTGATACTACTACTAAGGGTTGGTGTTTGTTCTAAAGTAAACGATGAAATATTTGCAATGACATTGTATACATATTCACTTTCGACCACGGTGAAATCCACCCGGTATCAACACTAAAACAAAATTGACCGTTTCATTAACCGATGAATGATAGACGAACGTTATTTTTCCGACTTAAAAATTGCTACGATGTTAGTCAAAATATCTTACATCGAATGATCAAAACCTTTCAATTCGTATGATGCTGAAGTTTCTATATTACCTAAATTCAAACTTATTCGATTTCAATTACAGGAACGTGCGTAAGAGAGCGCTAAAATATAGGCCGCTATCGTCATCTACTGGTGGGTAGCCACACTAACGTCGCGGATATTTTGAATAGTCGTAGAATGTGGAAAATAAAGTTGGGAAATATGAATACGGACGCGATAAGAATATATCACACCATGGCTTGGGTAAATTACTTATCAAACCTATGGTACTATTTTTCATTTAGTGTAGTAATCAATCTGAAATCTACGAAATCCAGTATTTCATTCGAGTAGCGGAACCACTTGATTGGTATGAAAAATTCTTACTATGTATTTTCTGCTGAATAATTGCCGACACTCAGGTAAGAATAAAATTTACGCTATCAACATCATGAATCAGTTACAGCAAACATCCAAGTTATCGCCTATTTTCAGAACATCTACCACAGTGAGATTCATATTCCTCAGAGCTCTTTCCAATGAAATTAAATCATATTCTTAATTACAATTACGAACGAATTAAAAATTAATTTCACTCATTGTACGCGAAGCTGCTGGATTACTTATACAGTCCGGATTTTCTAAATACAGTAAAGCTCGTTTAAGACGCTTAAATCGCCAAGCGAAAATTGCGTCTAACGCGGAATGGCGTTGAAACCGAGTCTAAGAAAGGTCAGTTTTTCGCAAGAAGATAACGCCTTAGATACTTAATTTTACTTAGTACTTTTCGCAGTACTAACTGCGATCAGTAGCCCCATAAAATCTTTCTGAAGTCTCGGTATGTTAACTTCTTAAGATTATGAAGAAATAAAACATAGAAAAGCGACTTTAAGTCTACGTTCTGGCCTTAAAAAAAGTGATAGAGAAGATCTCATTCAATCTCAGAGCTCGTAACAGCTCCTAAAGTGAAAATATAGATTGCTCTGCTTCGTGGTATCTTCATTTTATTCGCACAAAATTAGTTACTCAAAAGATAAGAATCACAAGGAGCCCTTTTAAAGGCAAGGAGAGGAGGACAGACAGCGACACAAATAATGTAAAAGTTTTTTAGTCTATTGAATGAGGTGGCGATTGCTTATAGCGGGTTGCGGCGAATCTGGAGACTGGAAAAATCCACGTCTTAAGCGGGTAGCAGAGCGTCATATGCGATATTTTTACCATATATTTCATAAGAAAGAGACCAGGGCCAGGAGAAATCGCGTGGTAAGCGGGAGTATGTATTAAGCTGGAGTTTCTTAAACGTATTTTACTGTGGTAAGATCAACAACTGATACTGATGAGATGAATAACGCTGGAACGAATTTCAAACTTTGTAAGATTTTCTTCATACAGTATACCATACAATACCTTGAATGATTAAAATTCTTAGGTACGGATTCTAAGTGACTTGTAATATCTAACAATTCATTGAGAAATTCATTATATTCGTAATATGTCATTGACATTACATTCTTCATTATAAATTTCTTCTGAATATGATTATAATATATCAAGTTCCTACCACCATCTACTCACTTGAGATGATGATCAAAACTGAGTTACATTGAGTCTAAGCTTGAAATTATTGAGTATTGATAACTGTAAGGGTCACCCAGGTGCATGTTTTGACTTGAGTAACCGAGCACCAGAGAAGCTTGCACATTCATTTATTTCAAGCTGTCAAACTTTCATTCACGAAAGATACCTGACATTTAATACCAGCAATCTGATCTCTTGTAGGCCAGGTGCTTTTCTCCATTGTATAAATCATTTTATTTTTCTAGACCATAGCAAAACAATTTGAGACCACTCAATTCATCACTTTCTTGTTTGATGAGGCTGATAAAATAGAAACATGGGAGTAAATATTCAGAAAAAACCTAAATGAAAGAGAAAATTGTGGTGATATTACTTGTCACACCCTATTGATTTACAAATTAATTTCGAATAAAAATTTTAATTTGAATGTTTTAACATAAGGAAAGGACATGACTGATGGCATCAACCTCTGCACCAACTACATAATTAAAGATTAATTTGCCATAAAATTATTACTTAAAGCTCCCATTTTTCACTATCAATGAGAGAAATAATGAGAAAAATTCCCCTTAAATTTTTTTAGTATCTGCAAACAGCCCTGAAATAAATTCATATTCTGACTTGATTAACATATAAAAGTCAGAGTAAAATGTGATATCCAAGTAATGTAACAAGGAATTTCAATTCCTCATCAAGCAGATGTAATGTAATAACATGAATCAAGTTAATGAATAACAGCATTTGATGATAGTAAGTTATTAAATTTGTGATGGGATATTTAAGCATAAACTAAGAACATAAACTTTACAGACATAAAATAATTACATGACTTTGTTCTCAGGTAGAATACTCTAAATAAAACTGGTTTAAAACTAAATATTTAACTATAAAGTTACATGGTTTGAAAACAGTAATATAATGCAACTAAACTTAGCATAATGTCCAGTTCTTTTCAATCATAAGATTACAATTAAATATATAAGTTACTTATAATTGACAGATACTAAATTTCCAACAAAAAGTCATTTTAAAGTAAGATCAAGGTTTCAAAGCAAAAATTCCAAAGGCATATAAATACAAACCTTTAATCATGGCATGTATATACAAAATATATATCTTAAAATCTTATGAAAGTCTGTTTAATACAATTTTTATGGATTATTCTACATAAGGTACGCATACAGTCCATTATATCCTACACCAGAAATACTTTACAAAATATACCTAAATATAATAATATATTAATAAAGCACTTCAAAAACTTGACAAAAATATCAGTACGAGTAATGAATAATTTATGCTTTGTATAATATCCTTATTGCCTAATGAAAGCAATGCTTGATCTGAAAATGAGATGCATTTACCTCAGACTGCATTGCATTGATTGCATTGAAAGCATTAAGAATAGCATTCTGGGATAGCATGATAAAGTACATGGTATTCCCATTGCTAAATCTGAAAAAATTCTTTCAGGTTGATTTATATTTACAGCTTAAAAATATATATACATGAAAAACCATAACTTACATCCTGAATCTCTTATGGCATCAGTGGGCTTTTCAAATTAAACTTGATAATTCCAATGGATAATTCCACAATACAATAATGTTGAAGAAGGTAACGATGATGGATAAAGTTAAGAGGACCAATATAAATAGTTTAATAATTTTTAAAATAGTAGAAAACTCACATCTGTTTCTCTCTTTTACATATCCTACTTCTTCCTTGAAAATTTTCAGGAATCAAAATAAAGTAAACCCATCATCTTTGAAAATATTGTAATAGAGAAGAAACTACCTAATTTATAAATCTAAATTAAAATATTGTCAATCAGATTTATAATATCTGACAAATGCTGATTCCAAGTAAAAAGTAAATAAGATAGAATGAAAGACAAAGCATATTTTATCAATGTAGCAAACAATCATTTCTCATGCGCAGAGTTAAAAATTTTTTAAATCTTTCCTGAAAAAAATTGAAATAATGAGACTATAAAAAGACAAATCAAGGGAAAATATCAAGAAATACATTGACCAAGGACTGTAAAACTTAAAACAAAAATATATGCTATGGCGCATCAATAAAAATTCTAAAATTAACATCTACTTTGTGGAAATGTTGCACTTCAATGAAAATTGAATTCTTTCCTCATGATGAAGATGAATTTAAAATGTCAGATATTTAAGTATCACATGTAGTATAAAATTAATGTAAAAAGTTCCAGAAAGAACTTCTTATGGTTATTTTAGTAATCTAATTTATGAAAATTAGTAAGAATTAATTATTGGGGAGGATTTTTGAATGTTAAATACTTCCATTATTTTGAAGGATTATTGGAAATATTTACTTAATAAAAGATAAGTAATTACTCAACCATCTGAGTTGACAGTCTCTACAAACAAAAATTGACATGTAGGGAAAGATCTGCATCTTCCTAAACCAAGACTCACAAATAAATAATTCTAAAGTCACTAAAAAATACCACACAAACAAATTAAAATTATGACATCCATCTTGCTTAGAATACGGCTCGGATTTCAGTAATTGCTCTCACTGCCAATGTTTCTTTAGAGAGACCCAGTTTTATAAAAGTACTCAAAACATCGCATAATAGACAAAAATATAATGAAAAATATATTTCTCATCTTTGTACTGAGTCCATACCAAATGAGTTGTTACTGGCAGTGGTTATGATAAATTTCTTATAAGAAATTATAGCATTTGTTTAGGGGTTTAGTTATGAATTGATTATAAAATTGAAAGCATGTAAAAATCACAGCTGAAAATTGTGTATACTGGAAGAATATTCCCCTCGGTATGCTGATGACTTGGAGCGGCCACCTGCCGTTCGACTAGAGAACTCTGAAAAACGATCTTGTTCATGATGGAGAAGAGGAGGTCCAGGCATCATGCCACCATTGCCTCCAACAACAGATCCAGGAGGAGGAGGCATCAACATCACAGGACGAAGATTGAGGGACTTGCGTGAGCCAGCCAAAGACTGAGCATCACTCACATAGGCTCCATTCACCTCACCTATTTCAAAGACAATTGCTGTTATTAATATTTGAACACACTTGAAATAAATTGAGTTGGAGATAACTCACAGAAACTCAAAAAAGTCTCACAAGCATATATAAAGTTAGGCTTTTAAGTTTATAATAATAACAGAAACTGTATAATAAAGTTTAAGGATGTCTTTTTATGGTTAAATCATGAATAAAGAAAAATATTAATAAAAGGCATTTTTGCTTCCAGCACATCTCTAATATAAACCTTTACTTGGCAATCATATATCACCTCACTTTATAAACCTTACTAGTTGTAAGACAAAACATCATTTAAGATTCCATCTTCAAAAAATTTTAAATAAATACTTTCATTGACCACCTACTGTGCAGTGATGAATAAAGTGAATAGAAAAATTGAACACATGCTATGTGGCTGATAAATGAAAGCATGCAAGGAAACAATCTCATAGTTTTCATTTTTATTCAAATCAAGGTGGTATCAATGACTCCTTAGCTAAACACTATGATATCACAGATGGCTTATCAGTTAAGATATTAAAATCAAAGTGAGATACGCAGTTTCACTTAGATGATGAGAATAAAAATATTTATGAGTGGATATAATAATGTGGTGACACCTCATCTACTCTTCAACTATCACATGATTATTTTATTCACAATTTTGCATTTCAATTGAGATCATTTGTTCACCATCCAAAGAATAAAGATCTGCATACAGTTTCATTACTTTTAGATTATTCTTTGGTTTGTTATTTACTTAAACACAATGATTACTAAGTATTGTGTTGATCCCCTCTCTTTAACAAATTTATCAAAGAAATTTTCACATTATAATAACTCCTTCCTTACAAGGCAATAAAAAAAAGTTCTTCTAATGTGAATAAATGTGAGCTATAATTAGTAGAGCCAGATATATCATTATATCCTTAAATCAACTGTCTCTGAATACCTATAAATTCTTAGCAATATCTCTTCTAACTGCCATTTTATTGAGATATCATGAAAGTAGAACACGTAGAAGCATAACATTTCGTTCTTGAATAATGTTTCTCAACTTCTTCTTATATCTTAAAATAATTTGGAAAAGTTTTCTATTTATGTGAATTATTTAAGTAGAACTCAATATGAAAACTTTATCTATGATAAAAAATTATATACCAGAAAATAACCTTTTGATGCTATTAAAATAAATGCTTTATTTACTCAGTATAAAATTAGAAATTTATCGAGTCAAATGGAGTATATAATATGCCACATAGAAGACTTTGGCTTAACTGCTGAATATTGTAAGTAAATTGAATCTGAATATTGTAAATTGTCACAGAAGAACTCCAGCTAATGTTTCAATTTATTCTTCAGGTAAGTTAAGATGTTTAAATAAATACAAGATTAGACTTGACAATTACCACACAAAAATATTAAGACTTGAAACTGCCAGGACAAATATCAAATTTAGTTCCCTAGTCTAAGACTTTATTCTTTTAAAGAAAACTATCTTTTCCTGTTCAGGCGTCGTGATTTTTTTACTAAATATGCAACTCATCATTTATATTTTCATTGTTGACAGTCTTGTTATAAGCAAAATAACTTAATTGTCATAAAATCTTGAGATGTAATATCACAGTTGAAATTTTCTTTCTTAAAAACTTCATAATATCAAAAGTTAAACTAGATACAGATCATCATCATATTTGTTTGCCTTTTTTGGGCCTTTTAAACCTGCCAAAAAAGGCAAGGAAACATGTGATGATAAAGATAATAATACTAAATTGATAAGTTAAATTTCACAATATAAAAGTTACGCAAAATTAATAAACCACATGTTAATCCAGCCAATTATCTTCCATCTGACATACTTATTGAATAATAGGATTTGTTAGGTTATAAAGGATAAACAATGAACTTCAGTTGTTAAATGACCCAACCCACCAAATGTAAGCACCTACAATATATGTCAATCCTGATCTAATTATATGTTACAATTGAGGATTTCATTGGGTAAGTCATAGATTTCAGAGGGATGACTCATTAACCAATTATTTTTCATGTTTTGTTAACAGATCACCAATTTGAATATTTTCTAGTCTTAGATCTACCATTACCATTATGTTATGAATTTGAGGAATATATTTAAAAAACCATCCCCCATGAAAACTTTCAATTGACATATCACGGAGAAAGAAAATTAACAAATATTTAGGAATAATACCACCATAGCCTATAAATCAGTTAGTAGCTTAAAATCTCATTTTTAGCAATCTTTATCTTTAGCAATCAATTCATGAAATTGATCAATAATACTCTGGCCAAATCACTATTATCTGAAATGTTCTTGAAAAAAAAAGATTCTTAAAATAAAATTACTTAGATACTATTAAGAATAGACATATCTTTAATGACTGAATAAAATTTTAAATAAATGAAGTTAAAAGTTTCTATCATTTTATGGATTTCATTAGAAGCTATACCATGTGAGAGACTTCAGTATTATCAATTTAATAAAATTCATATAATTCCAATATATTTTCAATGAAAGTAACATATTAAAGTACAGGGTGGGATGTGGGAGCTCCCTATTTTTATTTCCTTCAAAAAAGAGGAGGTTTTCTTGCCATTTATTTCAAAGAAAAGGCAGAATTTAAGCATATATGTATGACAGTCTCCAACCTTTAATAGCAAAGGTAACCACTAAACAATGCCTGAACTATTCTGCATGCTGGATAATTTGTAATGTATAAGATCCAGGATTGAATCTGAAGTTATGTTGATATTTTCTGTCTTTACTTATCTTAGTGAGGCATTCATGTCCATCAATCTTAACTGATAAATCCTAACAGATACAAGGAATGAATTTGAAACTAATACATAAATTTAATTCCCAATCACTAACAATTATGTAATCAACATTTTAATAATAAATATACTAACAATTTCACTTATAATACTAATAATATAACATAGAATAGAAATCTATAATATACAGCAATGTAATATATTTTTTACTCTAATTTAGGAGCAATGATTCTTTGGTAAACAATTGGTATATCATAGGTGAAAAGATAACAAAAATGTATGAATTCTTCTTTAAATATTTAAGTTTTTTCAGGCGATTCAAAACTGTTTTAATGTCAATTAATAATATGAAATTTCACTTCTACGCAAAATGAATTTTTGTATTCTCACTAATGACTAAACAGAGGAATGAGTTATATTGATCTGTAGGATTATCTAGATCTGGAGATAAATTTAATTACCATCATTCATGGTAAACAATTAAGCTTCCAGCAAGAAGATTTTACAATTCCACTTTGGTAGACATTTTAGGTAAGGGCTAGTGATTTATCTGAATTAGCAGTATTACGTAGCCTTTACATGCAAAGTTACCATTTACCATTATAAGAATCATCACAAATTATGAGAATAAATATATTTATATTGCTGATCAACTTCAAAAGAAGGGAGTCCAGGGGAATTCAACAGTGAACATTGCATATAACTTTATGAGAATATACATGCATTTCAGTTGAAGTTGCAGTGGTGTCATATTCAACAGTGAATCAGATCCGCAAGTGAAAACCAAAGAGGCTTCATAGTCAAAACTTTGATAGGTAGAAAAGAAAGGGAATATATACAAATTGTATGCATCTATCACAGTTATTGCTATAAAGTTATCTCTTTAGAAAGTTATATTAACTTATGTCATCGAATCAGCATCGTCCAAGTAATTGTGCTATAATCAACATGACTCATAAGCATGCATTATCAACTTCACAAGCTGTGTCCTCCAAAAAGTTGTTTTTTAAAGATACAGAAACCCAGTATTACTGTAATCAAAGTAGTCCATTCCAATTACATGAATCTGGGTCAAGTACATCCCTGGCATTTGTTGAAAGAAAAACTGTGATTAAGAAATGACATGCCTGTGCCCATAAAAACTACATCAGAAATGGCTTCAAGCTTATCATATTTTGCCTGAGCACTAATCCTTTCATACAAAGATCAAAGCAACACATTTTTGTTGATGCACCAATCTTTTAAGATGAGCTTGATATATAACACAACAAAATAATCCCTTCTTATTATATGTATTCAACAATAAAGAAATCCATCTTAAAATTAGATCTACAACAAGAGTCAAGAAAACTACATGCTACTTTATATCATTATCATGAGATTTCTCTTATTTTTCAATAACTTCAAAAATAACCACTCTCATGCAAGATTAGTTTTGATTAATCAATCCTAAATATCCCAAAGTACTGGTACAAAATATATCACGTGAATAAATTTTAAGGGATATCCTACAAATTTAATTCCTAAAAAAAGGATAGAATTTTATGAAAGGTAACTAGAATCATATTGTAAATACAACTAATGGGCTAAATTTGGCTCAATTTTGGGAATTGAAAATCATAATTTTTTGAGTTGTTGAGGCTGAAAACTATCAAGGGAACTTTTTTTAGCTCAAATTTAAAATTAACTATACATCAATAACTACCTTCATTACAATAATGGGTAAAAACAAAGATAAGGCTGCTTTATTTTTTCTTACCGAATTGTTGATGTTAAGTAGCCAAACTAAAACCATTTTCCATGCAAAAATGCCAAGGTGAATTGTTCCAGAATAGTGAATAAAATTAAGTCAATCAATACTTGAAAACCCTGCAGTTTCTCAATGAACATCAACCAAGGATGCAAATTATCAGTCATATGCACTAAGCACTCACCATACCAACCCTGAGATACTAAAGATGTTGATTAGTATAAGCTGATAAATATCCAATGTGCCCACTTCCATGAGAGCTTTAAATTTTTTTATTTGAACGATCCTTACTTTTGTTACTTAAGGACTGACCCTTGTAAAGAGAGCCTGTAGTGGCTCCATTGTTGTGGACATGGCTGAGGGAGTCCCCAGTAGATAGAAGTCGCACATGACGAGACGCCAAGAGGAACGCTAATGCAGACAGCACCAATGCATCTGCAGCAGCCACTGCTGCCAGCACAAGGGCCCACCGAACACCACATCCTCCATTCCCAGATCCCATGCTGCCCCCACCAAAGCCATCACCAAGTCTGTAGAGTCCAGCAGAGGGGCCACATGTTGCTCGTACTGGTGCCCAGTCCCATCCAGCTGGATATGAAGCCACTCCCGCAATCATGCATAGGGCTGGAAAGAAGATTATTCAATTCTTGAGTCATGGAACTACATTAATGTCTGAGCAAAAAGATCTCATCTTTACAGAGAAAGAATTCAATTAATAGATACTTCAAATCCAAATATATAATAATAGTATTGATTAAATTATCAAATAATTTTAAAGCACATGTAAGATATAATGGAACTGTTAAAGGTAATGTTGTGGTTTAAATAAGCACATCTATTGCTGACCATCATCGCCATCAATTTCTTCTATAAATTTCTTACAGGAGTTACTCACATTATATACATAAATATATAAGAATCAGTAATTATTATATAAGATAAAATGCATAACATTAAAATGGATAAGATTAAAGTGTATCCAAACGCTTCAGAAGTTTAACAAAAACAAACTGGCCTCAGTGGGCTTGCCAAGGCGATAAGGCCTTTTCTGAAACGAAAGAATGCTCCTAAGCAGTAGGTGAAAAAGAAATTCGCTGATGATATGAGACCACGCCCTAACACTACCACCATTCTCAACTCTTTTTGCTTGTGATTGTGTGAGATTCAGTGAAATACTATTTTCAGGAAGATATCCATCGAGATACAGATAAAATGCGGATGCATGATTACCTCGAGAACTTTACGAGAGGCATCTTCTAAAATAACAATTCGCGTAATGATAATCATTAGCTATGGCAGAATAGGCTTTCATGAGCTGTCTACCTGCCTAACTTTCCAGTAGACTGACTTGTTTACATTAACGAGATTTCCTTCGCGTCGTTTAACTTCTGTGCCATTGACAAGGACGGAGATTATTGTGATGAATGACGGCCAAGCGAAATACTCGAGTTTATCAGTCGAGCAGCCGTATCGTTTATTTAAAACTAAAGAAAAGCGGGTAGAAAAAGGTAATGGATTTTATGGCTAGTTATATTTAGAAAAGCGTGAGGAATTAAGCGAATTGCCGTTACAATTCGAAACACGTTTCAGCAACGCATTCCAAGGAATTCAAGTCGGTAATTATCTATTTGTTTGAGGCAGAGTAGAACATTTAGAAAATAATACCATTATATCTCTATTAGTTGTTCCTCCTCCTCCTCTTAATCACTATTTAAGATTATTTGTAAAGAGCCAGATACAGCTGGAAAAATATCTATTCGAAATTGTTTAGTTACAATCAACACTTAACTTTCGTCTTTTAAGATAGACGTATTACACAAATCTAAACATTTGGTTCCCTAAATATTTAAAAACATTTATTGACGGTTGTTCTTTCCTTCACATTTACCTTGAGCATGGCAATGAATGTGACATGCCAATGGAATGTCTGACTAAATATAAATTCTGAACATGAAGTAGTTAAAACTATCTACTTCGACAAAATTTCATCTAGAAGAAGAAAGTATAAACTTGGTTATCTCTAGAAGGGATGTATGTATAAATGATCAGATTTCTAATTACGGCAATCACATCGAGATTAGAAATTAAACCAAATATCCTTATATGAATCTAGGCATCTACGGCATCCACGCATCGAATGGAAAAGAGACCAACCAATCAACCCCACATAAGTATTCCATGTCAATAGCATTCTAACTTGAGCTCCCCTTTGAAAGTCAACTTTCACAGATCGTGCCGATTTGCGGAACTATCACAGCCAGTAACGCACCATGGAGGATTTGAACCGCAAATTCTTTCGTGGCAAGCATTCGTAAGTAATTGCGCTCGCTCGACTGCAGATAGTGCATCGTAGAAACAGAAAGAGCATCACGTTCAGGAAATGGGGAATATGACTCGCATTGCAATCGGGAAAAAAAAACTCTCGTAAAATAATCGAGTAAAGAGACAACGATTTGTTAGAAAGGTGAGTCTGGTTGCCTCGATTCTCCTGATTAACTACTCTTATTTACCACTCACTCAAGCTTAATTTCAAACAATTTACATTTCTTACAACTAATAAATAATATCATATATTTTAATTCTTAAATAAATATTCACTGATTATCACTGAATATTCTGAGCGTTTATGGAAAGGTTAAAAAATCTAGAGGAATGTGGAATCATAAAACATGAAATATTTTCTCAAAAGCACATAATTTTATCAGGCGATAATCTTATACCTTATCGTTTAAAAATAGCTATTTCTTAAAGAAATTTCATTATAATACTAAGAAGAGTTGACATCTTTGAAATAGAACTTGAAACAATCCGTGTGAATAAATTAGTAATTAATTCTTCACAACTCAGAACCTTAATTTCTACCTTAGAGCAGTCTGTTTCCTAACAATTTTACAAATCATTCTCATCGATACTTTGTATAAAGTGAAACGCGATTCATTTATCTCAGACATTTTCATCAGAACTCAGAGCTATTTCACTGAATGATGAATTTGGATACGCAGCCATAGAAAATTCGAGCACTGGCAACGTTGGTTAGTGGGCGGATGTTTGGATCACGGGATGAACACGGAAACGCCGTCTAATCGCGAATGCCAACGAGTTCGCCTTTTACCGCTGCGTTGCCGAGGAAGCTGCCCGAGCCAAGTGCTCACCAGCTAATAATGACGACACTTCTTTTTCAGAGATTTCGCATCGCGGAAATGCATGAAGCAATGTGCGGTTTTCCATATTAGCGCAACACCTTTCGCTCTTCACGACCTGAGCTACCTTAAAGATTAGCCTATAACGAATTGAAAGAAATAGAAAGATTTTCTGCCAAATCAATAGAATCACGAATAAGGATATGTTAATAAGGATACATTTTATTAATGTAAAGAATTAATTCCAAACAAAATAAATATATGAAGTTAAATACGGTTCGCTGATCTCCATATACTATTTCTAAATGTGAAAATTTGGAAATGAAAAGTTGTGGTACAAAATATCACGACTGCGGTAATAATAATTTGGAATAAATTATAAATGAAATTTTGAATGTGATTCAATCACAGGCGAAGATACTTAAATAATCAATATATCGTGATTTAGTAATATTACAGGAATCTCAAGTGTATTATATTACTTCGAAGATAGAAAGTAGCTGAAAATATGAAATTATCGCGAAGCATGTAAACTATTAAATGGGTAAAATATTCTTAACAAACAACTACAAGGGATCTAAAGGCAACGCAAACTTCTAGCAAATCGTTGAATATTAAACAATTACGACAAATACACCTACATTGATTAAACTTTCTTCTGCATCCAGTATAGAGCGAGCAATAATACGGCACGTACTTGTCGGTTATTGCTGTGAGAGTACAGACATGTTGCAACCGCTCAGAGTACGATTAATAATCATTCAAATGCACTTCAAATATGAGCATACAATTATACGAAGATAATAGGGAAGTGCGGGTGCCAAATGTCGATTCGGTCCTAAACGGATCCAAACCTGCCTCGAGGAAGTGACTCATGTGAGATACAACGGTGCACGTCTTCTAAGCAATTTAAGGAGCGCCACGTACCACACTATTCTTAGTCCAAGTCATTGGAATGTAATATAAAGCTGAAACCGGTTAATAAGGAATGCAAAGAGAAGCGAACTCCATGCTAATATTTATCGTTTTTATCAGTCTACTGCGAATATATTTCACATCTAAAGTTTTAAGTAAATAGAATAATTTGTTTGAATAATTTCACAAGTGATACTCAAATATGCTACATAAATACAACTGATGATTGCATATTAGCATGTAAATTTGATCATTTTTGATTTACAAAGACATAAAACAGAACTTTTTGTAATCGAAGAAGATTCAACCATCGTTTTTTGAGAGAAAAATATCCTTTCTCATATAGTTATTTAAAATCAATACTCATATTATCTCATGTTAATCGGCGACTGATGTTCTTCATTTGTTTGCTAAGTCAATAAATACGCATCCGAAAATATGCATGTCACGACGGAGATACTAACTTAAACTTCAGGAGAACAGGACTTTCGCCCTGAATTTCTCCGTATTTATTAGTCCTGAAAGCAGTGGCATTATTCATCATTGTACTAGCTTTCTATTTGAAATCGGAAAGCAGAGAAAACTAGTAATTCACGAAGATCAATGATCGCAATAAATCCGGTGGGGAATGACGTTGAAATCGATTTCTAGGAGAAGTAGTGATGAACTAACTGTCAGTTAACATTTTCCGGCCTAAGAAATATGAAATCTCTGAATATCTTAACAGCTATAAATCAATCTCCGGAGGGATGCACTGAATTTTATTCATTCACACAAATTAAGAAAGTGAATTCTCCTTTTAATTTATATAGATAAAAGAATAAATATAAAAGAGCGGATATTTTTCTTATCAGTCGATAATCTCAAATTCAAAATTCTGGACATTGTCTCATATTAAATGTTGGCAAAGGAGACAACTTTCAGCTAATCTCGTCCACATTGCAGTGAAGAATACGCTGCACTCTGGCCAGATCACAAAGAATGGAAAGAATATCCCGAGCAACACCTTTTGAAGTAGGCCAGAAGATAAGAAACAATTGCACACGAAAGATAACGTTAATTATCACACATTAAGTATGTATTACACGTAACGTGAGACTGCATCTGCCGGAAATGACTCTCAACATTGGAGAAGGTGCAAACTGCTATAAGCTGATCAGATCGCTCCTGGAAACCCACGAATACCGAAGTGAGAAGAGAATGAAAGGAAAAAAGAAAATTTGGCAACGGAGACTTTCTTTGCGCTAGTCTGAGAGTCCCATTCACGTTCGTGATCTTTTCTTAAGGGCCTAAATCGTAAATCGTGAGTGAACTAAATTATCACTCCAAGGCAACAGAAAGGACCTAAACAACGCTGGAAAGGATTCCGTACTTATCAGCGATTTAAGATTCGTCACGGACGAATTGATCTCAACGATTTCGTCAGATTCATTGATGCGTTATTTACGCCATAACAATACCTCAGCAGCGCGAATACCTCAAACTATTCCGCTTCAGAAGGAAGCAATTATATTGAGTATCTTGCTTGAGATCACAACCATGATGTTATGGTTGGCGTCAGAGGAGAGCATTGAGAGCGTTTCAAAACAAAGAAACATTTTAATTGGAAGGACCGCAAATATGGATTGAAACAATTCCTCGAAAAATCACATCTGATCAAACTGTGCTTTGATAATTATAATTATTGCTAGAATTCTAATCTAGAAGAGATAAAGCAACATCTTGATAAGGGTTACCGAGCTTATAGTTACATGAGAGAAAACACAGAACCAATACTACAAGAAATGCATCTCATTCAGTCATCTACAACAGAAAAAAGATTAAACTAGGGATTTTATAACGCAGGATTCATTCTCTGCGCGCTCCGGAACTAAATAATCAGTCTTTCACATCAGGAGGCCACGCAATTTAGGCGAAGCTATAAGCAGACACCAAGCTTAATTTTAATACCCTCCAATTAACTCATATCTATACTATAATCTGCACATACATGAAGCCAGAATGTATATATTAGACATTGGAATGCTGCGAAAATAAGATATGACATGGATCACCATAGATTACAGATCGAATCAGAAGTAATAGTAAAACACTGAGTTTAAAAAAAATTATTACTTTAAAAATTCATATATATAAATCTTATATCTACTGGGGGATTGAAGAGATCAAAATTTTCCTTCCCAAGCCCCTTTCCGTTATATCTTGATAACTAAACCTCGATCACGACCAAGCACCTCTCGGGGTGGAAAATCTCGAGAAAAATTTTGATTCGCAAGGCAATATCTCAACTGATGGATTCACAACAATTAAGAATTGCATCAAATACAAGGAAAATACGAAGGACTTAAGGATATAAATTTTAAGAAACTAGGCAGAGAGATTAGGAATGTCTTCTTTCACTTTGGAATCCTTGCAAACATTCCATAATGATCAGTTTTCGAAGGGTAAGAAATAGCAGAACAAAGGTATCCTCTTTTTCAATTATCTACGTTTGATGATAAACCCCTCATAAAAATATTCTTTTAAATTTTAGTACTTCAATATTATCAAACAAGACTGTTCTATCACTATTAACATGGTTGCATTAAAAAATATATATTCCGACAGGGGTGCCGCAAATACTCTTAGCTAGGGGCGCTGAAATACCTTTGGCCGATAATGACCATGTCCTTTCGTATATTTCTTGATAACTAAAATTCTCCTCTACATTATGCAAGTGCTTTCGTTGATATATTCCCATCCGTCTACTCTTCTGCATTCTCCTTCAATAACGTTGTTTAGTTCTCCAATCCCTCGTAATATTTGACTCTTCTCACTTTGCCTGTCTTCGCTTTATTTCTTAAATCAAAGCTCTCTTATCTACTATTGATAGCACTTCCTCGTTAGTTTTAATTTCAACACAATTAACTTCATTCATTCCAGTCAGATCTTAAAGGCTTCTTATTATGTCCGTCTTTCTCAGAATGCACGTTTCATATTCATTAGGCAAAACACTCCAGACTGAGATTTTCAAAGGGATTCTTGATATCATGATGACAACATTAATTTTCGTATTTAAAACATACTCCAAGCAAAAGCAGTTTATTGAGCGATTTTTAAAGATATATACGGAACTTCTACATGTGCAACCAAAGACCGAATCAACATACAGAATCCTTTTCACGATCCAGCAACGTCCTTCCTCTAAGACCTTCACCTTCCGCACTGTCACTGGTTGTTTTGCGAAATACCGTTACATGACTGAAAATCAACATCAACCGAAAATTGGCTAAGGATCAACAGATGATTGAGCCATAACCAGAGAGAAAAACAATCGACGAAAAAAACCCAAGAACATCAACGTCCTTCTTTTCTAATTCTCCGATTCGCTTCGATTCCGAACATAAAAAAGCAGGACCCGCAAACTACATACAAACGGTAGTAAATTACTGCGGACCAATTCTGCAGTTACTGGAAAGATGGAAAAGCTTCCAAACGGAAGGCAGGAGACAAAGAGGGACGCGGTGTGTGAACAGACCCCATTAACGGTAGGTCGCTATAAAACAAAGCGGAACGGGTGAGAACCTGCTGGTTTCCTAGTTGGCGGTTTCTCATGGGAGAAAAAATACGCACCTTCCTCTTTCTTCAGACTTGGAATACCTCAGTTGGTTCACCTAGAAGAACTCGGTTCTGAGCGCATGAACGCAGCAAAGACTGCGCCAAGACTATCCCACTTCCGTCTAATATAAAGAGATGGGTATCTTTAGGATATACGCCACTGACCTCGTGATCATGGCACAGATGCGTAACGATATAAGACTAAAAGCATGCATTCAGAGCGAACCAGAGAATGATCAAAGACCCATCGAGTGAAAGATCGTGATGGAAAAGAGTCATTAAAGAAGAAGTATGAATATTAAATCCCTAAAAAAAATGAATAGGTATGTTTTACGTTGGTATGGACCAGAAAAGAGAAACTTGATCTGAAAGAGGGAGACCTGGGTTTGTGACCCAGTCATGTCGATATTTTCACCACAGTTTTCCCTCGGTTTTTAAACAGCACGGATATCCGCGCAAAGTATATTTCCTTTCCATATTTCCAGAATCATACAGTGGCTAACAAAGCATTTTGGCATTTTTACATTTCATACCTATTTATACATACGTATAAATGTCGATATGTTAAAGATAAGAAAAGCACGAAAGGAATAAAGAAAATTAAAGAGTAATATCGATTAAAAAACCCGGAGCGATATTTAAGAAAGATGATGAAGAAATGGAAATAGAGAGGCAAACTTTAAAGTGGGAGGGAGAGTTCCACGGAGTTCCAGTGGGTCTGTGGCCTTAAACCTCTGCTAAAGAAAACTATGATCATGATAATCTTATTCGACTCTGCAGTGAGAAAAGTAAATATTAAATGTCGTACCTACGACGGAAGATTACCGAAAGACGGAGCCGTTCCTAAATTATAACATAAGGATATTAAAGAATGTCTCACTGCTTAATTTCTAGAGTTTCTGAAAATGATCTACATCTACAGCAGTAGCCCAGCCCCCTTTCATTGCGGTGCAGGAGAAAAATAGTATTTATTCAATTAGTTCTCCCAAAATGATGTAAAAAGATATTCACAAAAAGGATAGTATTTCTTACATAGAGGGTATTTAACAACTGTTGTAATTGAGAAAAAGTCTACATATGCTGGATGTAACTTTTATTCAGTTGCAGTCTGCAGAAGGATTCTGCAACTCCTCTAGCCCTAGCCTCGAAACAACCAGATCGCATGGCCGACCACAAATAAAAAGAAGTCGAAAGAACATTAAAAAGACAATAAGGCAAAATAAAGACTTTTGCGGTAAGACGCACGCCCGCGGCTTCTCTAGAAAAGCGGTCACGTTCGCTTTCGAAGTCTTCAAACCGCGGTCAGCGTACTATTCACCGACAACCCATATTAGGTTGGCTAACGAACCGAAGATAACCGTATCACCCTTATGAATTAACATTCTGATTTCGTAAAAATCGGTCACGCGAGACAGCCCCCTGCATTTTCAATAGGTAGTTCAGAGCTCTTTTGCACAATATTCCTGCGATTGTTTATTGTGGTATTAAGTAATAGATACAATAGGAACATTTGCAATTATCGCCTAAATTCTTAGTTACTGCAGCCCGTTTGGCTTTAAAGTAAACCATCCCGTGCCCCCTTCTCGTCATAATAAGAAATAAATTTTGAACTTATGCTCGGTATTAACATTGAATAACACGGATATGTTGCTGAACAGCATCAGTATGAAGTATCAGAGGTTTTACTGAAATGATTACTTTTAGAATACTTTTACAGCATGATATCTTTATCTACTGAATCCCCACAACCTGCTTTTTATGTCACAAGGAAACTTGGGGTAAGGAGAGAGACTGAATGAGCGACAAATTGTAAGATAGAATTACGATAACCTTAACCTGCAATTTTCCATTCGTGGTTCAAGGGATTTATCCTAATCATTTTCGTAAATGCGTTCAGAAATACCAATTTTTCAACCCTCACCATTTCTTATATAATTAACAGTATCTGCTTTTGTTTATCTCAAGTAAAAATTTAGTAAATTTAAAAGCTACCAGGTTATTAAAATCGGAGCATATTTTATAATTACCTTAGAATGGCAAAATATAAACTGAAGTCTGAAAACGATTAGTAAATCCGATTATATTTTTCGAATAATTAAACACACGCAAAATATATTTGGGTTTATAACAGTATGATTCCCCAGCCGAACGCCGGAAGGCGGTTTGCACGATGCATTCGTAGATGAGCGAATATAAATGTATTTCAAATTTGCAATCATTTGTAATATTTTCTCATGGTTGAATCAGAATAGACCAAAATTATCTCCACCTTAATATTAAGATTTCGACGAAAAGTCCAACTTTTTATCTTCTTCAGCTAGTACAAGCATTTTCTGATCATATTTATTTAGGCACCTTTTTTAAACTTCTCTACCCCAATTTAATTTCCGAAACAAACAGTTTCCGCCTTTTTCCTCCATTCGTATCGTTGTAAACGTATCCAGTGTTGAAACATGTTTCTAATACCTCAGACATTTTGAAGTTTATACGGCCGAGAACACGTAAATTTAAGGCCAAACTTACCTACATCACATTGGTCCAACGATATCGTTTGTCCATAATAATCGTAATTTGGCGCAAAGTATTTCTTAGCATAAAAACGCACTTAATTCTGCATCTACTTTAGCACCATCACGCGAGCTTAACAGTCGCGGAAGTTTAATAATGGTGCCATATTTCGTATCGGTGGGATCCATTAGCACCCAAATGAGGCATCAACGAAAATTCTGCATCATAAGACTTTCTACCAAAGTTCGCTTCCTTATCCTGTTTGCCGCCCACAGTTGGCCCTGAGAGGAGCCGAGGCTAAATCGAGGTAAAGAGAAAGTCAAAGAGCGGACCTCCGTTAAGTTCTCGATACGATTATACCGTTACCAAGTGCTATCTAAAATGATACTTCTTATCTGCCAACACATAAGGCTCGAATATAGACACTTGGGTCACTAAAGGGGAATTATACCTTCAAAAAAAAGGTTGGAATTCCCTATAAAAAATGTCATTATAAAATACCTTCACGGAACTCAAATTTATAGCAAACAATATCATGAAACATGCCACAAAAGAAAAAATGGTTGCAAATGAAAGACATCAAACAAAACTCTCATTTAATGAGACTTAATGATGAATCGAAAGAATGCATGATAATATCAACAGAGCGGACGAGACAATAGGATAGAGAGCGAATACATTTCGTTTGCAAACCTTCAAAATCAAACTTTTTTTGTAAAATATTTTTCAACCAAAGGTTTTGGAAATGAAACGCATATAAGAGAAACACTTCAAAGTATTTTTAGCGGAAATCCTTCACGTAAATGGAAATTCTATGGAATTTGTGAACTAAATGGAATTCTAGGCGAATTTATTTTCTGTTTTTAAATGAATTCCTGACTAACTTCCATAGTCGAGCAGTTCCGAACTCACCAACCTCCCATGAGGAACATAAACCTTCAAATTTAACAAATCCTGCGATAATTTTAATTTTTATGAAAAAATGATAAAACTGATAATGGATTTTTTAATCTGAAATCTGGAGGATGAAATCAGAGTGCATTTTGTATCCGCAGTATTTAATTTCTCTTTATCATTTAAAATTTTCAAATTAATTGTAAAATTAATAACTTATTTCTACTGATGCATTTCCATGTATTACAGCTGTTTTTACGATATCTACGTCCGGATGAATCTGCCTCTATCTGCGCATAAAGGAAACTGCAGGAAAGAGGTAGAAATTTAAATTCAGGGTTATAAAATACAAATTGAGAAGACGAGCATCATAAAATCACATCACGGCCACTAGTTTCTAAAGAGGATACCGTTCGCGACCCCGAAGAAGTGATTGGGTTTCTTCGCAGCAGAAAGCAGGTTCGGTTTTATGATTTCACATCAAGAAAATAAGCGGAATCTTGGAAAAGACAGCGCTTTACCTCAGTGAGTTTACCGCCTTTACATAACGAGTCGCCTTGAAAAGTATACCGTTCCCGATATCCGCTGAAAAATACTTAAAAGAATGCATTACCGTTATAAAAGATTTTACTTCTTTTTAATTTGAGACAATTTTACGAACATAAATTAGATAAGTGGAAAAGATTGATAAATATTTTTTCCTATAAAAGAACACAGACTTCATCCGCTGGACTAATAAAGGTTAGAAAAAGAGTAATGTTAGAAAGGTAAAATATTTAAAAATTCAAAATTAAAGCACCTTTGAAAAGATTCTATGCATATTATGCAACAGAATACATTATAGAGAGTGTTCCATTTCGCATGAATATTTCATGAATTAAACTTTTCAGCAGCTCATCGAACCAGACACAGTAACGCAATATAAAACGTACTTCATTGTATCTGTAACTTCAAGAGAGACGTAGTGATTCTTCTAAACCGAGGTTACGCAATTAATGATAGCTTAAATAAGTCACTGGGAAACAAATTTCACTCCTATGAAGCATTATGAACCATTAACTTTAGCCTAGACGTGAGAAAAGTAGCAGAGAAAGTGCAAAACCTGCAGTAAAACCTTTTGACTTGCAAATCGAAGGAATTCGATTGCACTCGTACTGAATTAAATAAGGCTCGTAAATTTTACATGAAAAGTTACGTAAATTTCCCCTAAAATTTTGCAACCAGGCGCGAAGCTTCCGCAACTATCTTTCTAAATACCTTAGTCACCGGAAGGAATAATTCATTTCAGAAGTTGCGTAAAATGCTTGAGATTCACAAAGCATTCGCGAAACAATTCTCATTCGTCGAAGAATGCGCGTCCGTTTTTCACGGCCGAGGGCGAGGTCTGGCGAAACAAAGCGCGGAAGAGGAAATACCGAAACAGAGATAACACCTTCGTCTACGTATGCAATGAAATACGTTACAGCCTATGGTACGAATTAAATATCAAGACAAGGGAGAGTTTCTTCATTATCACTCTCTCATCTTATAATCTTAAAATGATTTTAATGATTTGGCACCGTAAAATTCGAGATGGTTCTTATCGTGATGACATTTTCATTTCTCATTTGGCACAGGATGGGAGTTAAAATATTTTTGATATACTATTATCTCCGTCTTGTTCATAGATGCTGAAGATGAAAGAGATCTGCTTAGCATTTACTGCCGTTGACGATTAATGTTGGTGAATACTTGTCAAATTCTAGGAAAAGAGGTAATCACTGTGTGCTGCTCTTGCATGAACTTTTTTCACTCAAAGCATTCTGGCTCAGTGAGGCATTGGTGAACATTTTGTCCAGTAAAACCCAATTCTTCTCCAGCATTTACGGTAGATATTGGTGAAGGGCCAGAGGTTCGAACTGTCCTTCTCGTGAAAATATCACAGGCAGAAATTGTTACTGAAATATATTTATTCCTATTGGGGTACTTATTTAACGTAAAAATTTTCGTTAAGCCTTTGCATGGAATTTGAAAAAAAGGCACTGCAAATTCCATAGAAGTTAATCATAACGATTTGTCTCGCTACCGCTCATTTTTTATTTCCAGAGAAATTGTAATTTTTTGTTGTTTTTTAGGAAGAATTCCTCCCCTTTTTTGCATAGTTAATATCGGCAGTGTACGAATAGTTTGCCATGAAGTAAACATTAGCAAGGTGCCCGCTACGAGTTATCACTTTTTCATCCACTAGGACGAATTAACTTGTTATTTATTACGTTATGTCAGTACGACTTACTTTCATTTTAAATAGCTGAGTCTCATATTTTCTTTGATCGATGCACAAGCTTCCGTTTCAAAACAAAACCTGTTTGTAGAGACTTTTTTGTCGGAATCAGTCAGTGAAACTTAGTATTTAAGCTCTTCATTCAGACGGAAAGGGAAATCGTTCATGTAATTCTTGATCGACCAGGAGATTGCTCAACTCTAAGAGAGAACCTTTTGTTTAGATTTTCCTTCTCTTTCCCTTGAGACCTCGCGGTAGTTCATGAGCGATTCTCTTCCGTATAATTTGGAAGATGTAAGACGATTATCCAAATGATCATGTCTTATTTCATTCCGCCACGTAAAGTGTTTTATTATTTCTATTTCTTTTTTGGGATAGGGAAGTGAATCTTCAGCTGCTGAAGCGTATCGCACGAATTGTTACTGAGCTACCAATTTTAGTAAGCTTAGCTGCCTCTGAATGAAGTCGTATTTATACTATTTATAAAGAGATCGTGAATTCAAATAGGAAGGTACTTTCTTTGCTTCATGCTTCGATCAGTTATCAGGGTTTTAAATGCAAAGGATCAGAGTAGTTTGGAACAACTGACATTGAACAAAAGTTTAAAAAATGAAGTGAATTACATTATCTACTTGTATTTTGAGGTGGAGTATATTTTAGAAGTGCTTCCTCGAACGAAACGATGTTTCGAAGACCTTTGAAAATTAGCAAAAGAAAGGAATTTCACTATTCCGGTTATCGATTATTATTATCATTATCATTATCGATTTTATCTTTCCTTTTTTACGTCTGAACCAAAATGCATTTTGCTACAAAATTTGTGATTGCTATTAAATTCTTACATTGGACATTAATAAAATCCGTCCTATACAACCTATTGATTTTTTGGATTCACGATATCTACATGAAATCAGATATTTCATATGCGTGGTTTCGGAAATTGACTAAATAATTAGTTTAATTCATGCTAAATAATTTGTTTTGAAGCACATCCAAGTCCCGTCAATTCAAGCCAACGTGTTAATCAGAGTTGAATTTCCTAAGTATGAAAAGGAATTATTTGAAGGATGAGATAAAAATCTCCTGCCCTACATGAAGTGTTGTGAAGAAGTCATGGCCTATACAATATATTCCATAAATAAATGCTTTTATACCCTGGTTCGGATGGTATAAAAACGAAAGTCAATTTGTTTTCACACAGTTTTACCTCCGATAATGAGCGAATACCGACAAATTTTTGAATCAAAGAAAATGTTTTTGGTATCTTCCGTATTTAGCTTATAAAAGTTTTGATAGATGTGGTACACGTTCCGTGCATTCGCATATTCAAAAAAAATACCGCATAATATGGATTTGGTAGTTCTTAGTAGTACGTACATCAATGATTTAGGGTAATGGAAGTGTTGTTTTTATTTTAGAATATAATTACAACTGAGAAATTTTCCTTCCATGAACATAGCTTTCGGTTAAGAATGTGATTCCGGAACAAATTATCTTCGTTATCCATGTTTTTTTTGTAATGATGAATAATAAAATCTAGCAATATTCGCTCGAAAATCGGAGGATATACACCTGCCTTTCATAGTCAAATAACTCTTCCTCCATTTCAAGATGTGGAATTCAGTGACGATTCTAGAACAAACCTATCATCTTCTGCACGTTAACGATTCCTGCATCACGAGGTATAAATGTTACACCTCATTCACCCATCCTTTTGCAGTCGTAAATGCCATTCGACCCTCCCGTTCACGACTCCCCCGAACTTTCATCGCCCACGCCATCATTTTCAAAAGTCATTCTCACGGGATTAGGGACAATGCAGAGGTATTCTCATCACATCATTCTCAATCTATCGACTGCGATATGGAATCCGTGCAGCTGCCTTCCTATCGAAGTCATTTCGAGGCAACTTACTCAAGAGTTATTCCGAGGAGAATTCCATAAATAGAAAGCTTTTCACTTTCCTTGGTTGTGGTTTTCCGTGAGAATGGCTGTGGTTGGTACGCTATGCGAGAAAAAATACCTCCACTTTACCTTTCCAGACACTGCATCATCGGGAAAACTATAGTAGAGGCTTGAACATGTTTACGATGCTAACTATTTATCCATATTTTCTCTCTTCACAACTTAATTTCAAAGGCAACATACAGTATTATGTGTCTCGATTTTCCGAACTGGTTTGGTGAAGCCACAAGTTTAGTCGTTAAGTATTCAATGAATGAAATTCAGACTCTCCATCATTAGCTAACGAAAGCATTGGAGAGTGAATGATGCTTACTAGATAAGATGAGAAGTGGTGGTTCACCCTTACTATCCTCACTGACCAGTAGTGAGCCATAACGCTTAGAAACGAGAAAGATCGTATGTAAATTCATTAAAGTACGGTAGCAAGTATTAATAATTTCCACGGCAACTTAAAAAGAGTTTTATGTTTAGTTTCCTACAATGTGTACTTGGCCGACTTTTATTAGGGCACAGCATTCCATTTACGCTAACATATGCAAAATTAACATTCCGTTAGAAATAACAAACGACTTATGCATCAAAGCAAAATTTCCCAACTAGAGCGAATCGAACATAGCGATCTGAATACCGATAGAGAATTACTAAGGAAAACAACTCCATGAAATTGATGCAATCAAGACTCGTGTAATGCCAATTCAATGTTTTCGAATAATTAATATGGTCCATTGGAGAAAGCCGTTTCGAAAAGTTCGGTCGGTACATACATATACTCCATCACAGGAAACATCGCAGTGGGATGGAGGTGCAGCAATAAAACTGCAAGTCAGCCTGAATGAGTCATAAAATTAACATCAGAGATAAATTCAATGCATAAGATGTAAGAGTTTACTCTTGTTAGAGAGTAATTACACGTTTATCAAAAAAGAGAGAAGAGATAAAACGAAAAAGTTAGCCATGTTTTAGATTTCACGAACACCGAATTGACGTGCGCCTGTATTCTAGTGATGCTAATCATTTACGTCTTCGTACAAATTTTCTCAACAGGATAAAGATGTAACAATACTCGAAGAATATGACAAGAAACTTTTCCTTACGTTCTCAACAGGTGTGCCACTGCATCAACTGACTTCTTGAATGCGATCGAGGTCCTAAATATCACTTACATCGGGACTCGATCGAAATTAGCATATATATGAAACTCGCTTGTCTCCGTTTACAACAGAAACAGGAACGATAACTGTGATACTTCGAGATCAGAACCGATCTGGGGCGATAGGACGATGCTCTAGTCAGAGGATGAGAAACTACTCTCCTTCAGTTGGACAAATTTAGCATTCGGTCACAGAAGGAAGGCCGCATGTGAAACCATCAGGCCACTCCTGTATAGCATGTTAGCTGCATTCAAATATGTAACACCGATATTTTATATAATAAAACAAATTTATTCTTAAGGAAACTGAAAGCGCATACTTTCCATTTCCTTTTTCATTACCCGTCATCAGCAAGATTTAAAGACAAAACTATTTACACAAATTATTTTTCAGGAAAAAAACTACACTAAAAGACCACAATGAACGCAAAAGAAGGTAACTAAATGTTTTGGCCAGAAGGTCACAGATTCCCACCTCTACTCTCATGTTTTGTAAATGTAGAGTAATGAAACATTATCCTAAGATTAAAACGACGTAGTATGGCACAATTCAATTATTATCGAGTTCTTGTAAACAATTGAAATTAACAGGGGTATAATTTTGAATAAAATGCAAGCTAGTAAGCTCCGAAGAAAAAGAACCTAAGATACTACCGATCGTCGCACTATAGTATTTCCTGATAGTATGAGGCACTATGGAAAAAAATATTCTTAAGCCACGAATGCCTGGGGACAATAAGATACGATTTTTATAAAATTACATGACGATATACCAACACCACTTGCATCCCAAAAATGCAGCGGGCACCGATCAAATCTTCCACTCCAGCGGTGAGACGCGAATGACTACGAAATTTTAACACCTCTTTCCGAATGATTTAAAATGCAAACACTGTAATTACTTCCACTTTGGAAGCCATCTGTCTCCAAAAAATACGAACCCGCAAAAACGAGCGGCAGGAGTCGAGAATAAGATAAATTTACTTCTCGCTAAGAACTGTTCGACGCCGAAGAGTAAAACGACTGAAAACACTCACACAAAAGAAGCAGCGGAATTTTAAAAATAAACAAAGTGGAAGCTATCATGAACGATTAACACGAAACACGATCCCCAGGAGGTTGTACGAGAGATGAAAAAAGAAGATGCTGCAAGTCTGAGTAACGTCTCTTCAAATTTGGCGTAAAATTTTTTCCTCGTAAAATATGGTGCATTCACGACAGATGACTAATTGCGTCGGTGCGAAAGTTGAGGGAAATTAAATAATGATGAAAACAACGACCTCCGGGCAGACAGATGTGGAGGGAGGAGTGCAGGTGCAGCGGGATGCACTTTTCACTTGCCGCGGTGCATAAAAAGGATGGAGAAGTCAGTCATTTACGTCAACAGAAAAAATGGTCGTAAATACAAAAAGCGACGAACCAGTTTCAGATGCAACAAGCTGCAGTGGCGGCAGAAAAAAGCTCGAAATATATCACGTTCTCCAAAGCGACGAAAGCGCATGAAGATAGTGCTCCTCCCAAGTGGTAATGTTTCGAAAAGCCAAGATGGAATTCGAGAAAGTTTTTTGCCCAAAAGATGCACGCGATACTGATTACCACCTGCCATAATGCAGGCAGTATTTCGATGCGTTTTCGTTTATGAGGTCTGCGAGCGATACTTTTGAACTACGTCAAAATTTTAATCGCCCAAAGACGTTGATGAGTTTGAATATAAATAAAGTAATACACAATCACGGGGCAGATGATTGGAAGATGGAATGAGTCCTCGGATGATTTACATTGCGAAATAAGAGAGTTTCGATCGACAGCGAACGAGATTGCTAATTTTATAGCTCCACTCGATATTTTAATGACTTCTAAAGCGGAAGAACGGTAAAAAGTGCTTCAGCTGTATAATGACGAAGGAGAAAGGGCTTTGACATCTCAAAAGTGCAATCCCAAATTCGATGGGACGTATTATTATTATGAAACACGTTACGAATGAAAAAAGGTGTTAACACATATAACAACACAATATATAAAATTTGAAATAAATTTCAGAAGCAGATATGTGCTAATCACATTCCTCAATCCTTCCATTAAGCGGCTTATGCAATCTTGATAAAGGATGAGCTATCTTAATGCAATGCATTTCACTCTACTACGGTTCTGGTTAATATTTCCAATATCCCTTTTGATTGGTTCAACATAAATTTTAAAATTGTTTCAATTTTTATCGATAAATTTAAAAATTTCCATGAGTTTACTCGATGAATGACCAGCATGTTTCTTTTCCCATAGTAAAGGTACTACCAAACCTGTAAGCGCTCACATTTGAAATCCAGCCGTAAGCATTAGTTAGTTAGGAAGCATAAGAACTGCTCAGTGCGTGAAACAAGAAAAATTCAATCAATTTCGAACGACCGCCGATGAGTCGAAGTATTTAGAGTCGACTTGCAAATACGTGATGAAGCTTTTAAGAAATTAGAGCGAGCGAAACACGAAAAAGTGACACTTTAAGAACTCCAATATCCTGGTCACGATCAAAGACTTACCGACTATAAGTAGACTGTATTTCTACGTATATACATTAACAAACTTTTCTCAAAGATAGACATCACAATGAGAGAGCTATGGTAACCAACAGTTAGTTGAATCTTCGATTTCACGCGATAATCAGCTTAAAAACAGATTTGTTAATATTCTGAATTACTTTTAATTGAAACCTATTAATTTCTGAAAATTGAACGCTCAAATGATATCGGTAGCACGTACTCTATTATAAAGAAAAGTAATTGCTTACTCATTAATAAATTACCTCAAAAATACAAAGTAGGAATACCGAACACAACTTTATGGAAAAACAAATTGTTTCAGGCGTTATGTTTTGGAAACATTCTATGACACAAATAAATAAGAACTTCCACATAAGATGTGTAATGCAAGATCTAAGTTTCGTTGTCGTTCCACGTCATCTGTGGGAAAATCAAATTAGAGAGAGGTTAATGATTGCAATATTTCCTATAGGAAATCATTCTTGATAAATTGCACTTGATATTTATAGCTTTACATAACCGATAATTTTCTAATTCCCTAATTAAGCTAGTTCTTGTATGAAATCCAAAAGAAATTTCGCGATAGCTATCGTTGAAATTTGATGAAAACATAGATCTAACACCTTCAGAGACATAAATATACAGAAGCGTGCGTATTCGAGCTCAAGAACCAAGCCAAACATGCATCCATATGTTTACTTCATGTATTACGACGTTTTAAGAAATACTTGAACGATCATAAAACACAAGGTATAATTAATGAAAGTGACATCACTGAGAACAAAATATTTTCTATACGAATATTCAAAGAATGTGGATGAGAAATGGGTTTCTAGGTCCAGCACCCTTAGCGTGCTCTATGCCACGTCTTTATTTCTTGTGCAGCAGTCTCTGGAAGGAGCTGGCGGAGGAACAGTTCCGCTTCGTGCACATTCGTCTCTGGAGGTAGCAAAACAAGTTCGGTGAGGAAATGCGTAAGAGTAGACGGAGAAAGTAGGAGAGACAAGTACAAGAGTCTTTTGAGGAGAGAAAAAAAGAACATCCAAAGACAGGATCCTAGCCCATCTAGGTTAAAAGACTAAAGGAGAATGAATGACGGCCTTGTTTTCAAGCGGCTGGTGGCTATCCTTTAGAAAGAGACGGCTTGGTTCCAAAACCTTACATCTGTCTGAGACGATATCAAAAGGCAGTACGGTGAAATATAAACACGTTTTATTCCTCAAATATCATAGTAGTAAAATTGATAACGAGCTTTCTCTGAGAAGATTCGGAGGTGAAAGACCCAAAGAAAATAAGGAGAGCGACTTGAAGGTCGTTTTATTCAAGATGATTTTAAATTGAAAACCTACCGTAACTTTCTTCAACGTAATAATTGCTGTAAAAGATAAGAATAGCAAATATCGAAAAGTGGAACTATAATCAAAATGAAAACAAGAAAACTGCTATTTCAGTTGATGTGACTCGAAATAGGAGAAAAAGGGAAATTCATTGAATACAGTCAACTATATCAGTCCTGATTCCACTAAAAAGGCATGGAAAGAATTTACAAAAGTTAAACTAAAACACAACGATATCAACTTTTACACATGCTCCTGGTTTTCTCATTGGAATCGATTTGATGCATTGAATAAGCCGGTTTCACTGGCGCAATACACATCTATAATTCTCTTCACTTTTGAGTCTATCTTAACTTAATTTCTTTTATTTTCCATGTGGGCAAACAGATATTTCCGGTTCGCCAACAATAAAGTCATATTCGAAGCTTCATATCATATGTCATAAATTTAGGTCTGTAAACGATTTTTCATAGAGTATGGAACCGAATACATCTTGAGATAATTTCGAAAACTTAGTTCATATTGTCATTATTTTTGTTTATTATCTCTGTTAAATTTGTAAATTAGCGTTTTCAGAAACACAGTAACATACACATACTTCCCATCTTCAATTGCATTGAGCTAAAAACGAGAATATGCCAAAAAAAGAATACACAGTAGTTCTGCACTTATTCTGTAGGTGTGTGGCTAAATTACACTGACAATAAGCAATTATAACTTAAAAGCACGCAGGCTAGAATAGACAAAGGAAAAATTGATACCTATAAATACTTAACACATTTTCATTACCAATGATATTCTTCTCTTTGCAACAAATACTGAGAGTGGTTGAGTCCGTGGCTGAAATACTGCAAGTAAGTTTTATCAAATCTAAAAGATAGGACTATTTCTCAAGACGAGAAATGCTGGTATAAAGTGAGATAATTAATAAAGAATATTGATTTAAAACCACTATACTAACGTAATGAGATAGAGCCCAGTAATAAGCAGCGATTGATACAATACGGATTCTCAAATTCTTCTTTGAAATTACGTAAATATAATTACACAATAATTAAGTTAATGAAGGGGAATTTCTCTCAATATCCCAGGAATAAATATTAATGCTGTCGAGTTCTTCCGAGAAAAACTTGTTTCCTGCATCGGCAATGCGGACAGCTCGGACATACGAGTCCCACGCTTCTTTTCCCTTCCCACGGACTACAGATCGTCTCACCGCTTCCACTCCCTTCTGATGGAAGCGCTTCGCAGAGAACGAAAGAAGTTTGTATCTTCTCGACAACATAAATACGAGCTTTTAGAATTTCATATCACGTCATTGAGTCAATATGCTATCTTCCACGAAGATCGAAAAATGAAGTTAAAGTGCAATCGCTTGAAATGAGAATTAACTTCAACTGTTCAAGTATTTTTATGAAAAAAAGATGAAACCAACAATATTTTAGAATCTATCGACAAGGCCCTCCTTCATGAAAGTTCATGATTTTGACAGAGGAACTTTATTACCAACAAAAATTTAATATGAAAATGTTCGAAATTAAATTTCAACTAATAAAGCCATCTCAAGCACTATAACCAATAAGGACAAATAAAATTGATGTGTTCAAGCGTAACTTCGTGGAATTTGACGCACATGATCGAGAAGTAATGAAATCTTAGTACAATTTCACGAGAGAAGAGAATAAGGACAACGTGAGAGAATAAATTTATAGATGAAGTTAGAAATTTATAAATAAATATTGTCTTAGATATGATTTAATTTACGATTTTGGAAATTGCTTATAAACGTTGAATAATTTGTAGTAGTTGCGCCAAGAGCTGAACCGCTATTTTAAAAAGTATTCTGTGCGAAAATTTGGCTAATTATGAGTTAAGTATTTTTCTACCTCCATAGATTCAAAGTTTTTGAAATTTGATAGATTCACTTTCTTACATAGAAGTTTAGGTTATAAAATGTTTCCCAAACTCTTTTGTTTGATTCTCGGCCTTCAATTAAAGAAAGTTTTTTTGTATTTCATAAAAAATTATATTTAGCTTTCGGAAGCAAAAGTATACACTACAACTTTTAAGAAACATGAGTTTCATAATATTCTGATGCTAATTCATCATTACTGCAGACTGAGAACTTTACTTCGGCTATTCCCACACTTGCATTTTGGTAAGACGGCGGTGCTTCGATTCCTAGCCTAAAGCAGAGAAATTATCCAAGCAATCACTTTCCCTCTCATGTATCTATCATCTATTCAGACTCAGGGACTATAATATCAACTCGAACTAGTGGAGGTCGGGTCTTCGTTGGAAAATAACTGATGTAATTTTGGTAGTTTTAATATACAGAAACTTAAACGGGTCACAACAAGAATAGTAAAATCAATGCACATCAAATTATTAACATAAATTCAACTTATTCCATCCCATACACTAATACTCCCATACACGAATACTGCCTAATATCTAACACTCCCATAACGTTCGCCAAATAGAATAAGTATGTATAAGACGTACGATATATATAAGACGTAACTACTAAGAGGCATTAAAACCCAGTCATTTTCCAGACATAAGACCGTAGCAAGCCTCACGTAAACTGGATACAGTTGAGAGAAAAATCAATCGAAAAAATGTTTCCGGCTTTCGTTTTCGGATTGAATCCTCTTCCAATGGATCACCGAGTAATCGTCTCCAGCAAAAGCGATTCAGACATGGACTGGGCGTGAAAACAGTGCTGAGCGTGACGGAGAGAGAGAAGTTAAAGGAGGCGGTTGGATCCGAGACGCACGATCGGGACCGCGTGACCATCGTTACGTCACAGTGGTGCAATCTGTGTGATTGGTAAAGTAACGTGATTGAATCCTGTAACCACCATTTTCTCAGGGGATTGTTTTATGTGAAGCGTCTTCTGCGAGGCTATTTTTCAATAAAATCCATCTGGAAAAGAAAAAACCTATTTCGTTGCCGCCGGGATTCAATTGGAAGCTGGGCACTTAATACTTTCTTCAGTAGCCGCCAAACAAATTTTCCATCTTCCATGACTTCGCTAGAAATTAGATTTAGCTTCTTGCAATGTTTTCCAGAATTACTTTCAACGCAATCGCAACGCAATTATATCACTAGCAGCTATTTTAATTTGGTGGTATTTCGTAATTGCCCTTCCATTTATAAAACTGAAAGCAGAACATTGCATGCACTTTAAATTCAAGGATCTTTGCGAACTTAATCTAAGTGCCATGATTTTTCTTCGGCCCAAAGACAAAATAATTAGAGTAAACTAAGTATCCAATGATATTTCGGAAGAAACTCCACAGAAACTAGCCTTCAATCAAAAAAAGTGATCGTAAAACAATTTTCCGTGAGAGATTTAAATGACGGATCCCAAGAATAGATTCCACCGATTTGCGAGTAACTTTGTTGGACCTCATAACAGGAGAAACAATTCAGAAAAATTTTTCACAAGAAAATCATATCATTTTAGATAACTTTGCAACTATTTACCACAGTGAAGTATTTGCAAATTTATTAAAACCATACAAATAACTCCATCGTGAAGAATTTTCCTAATTTATTTCTTAGGAGGAAATTAACCATCAGAAGAATTACTACATACCTATTAAAAGCAATTTAAAAAATTTCAGACTTCTTAGTAATCCTTCAAAGAAAGTTTTTTATTTAAAAATCCATGTCGAGCTGTCAAGTCCTTCAAATCCCTGACAGTTCTACCAAGCAATTTTTTCAGTGTTTCAAACTGACAAAGATGTACCCTCACATACAGAAAATGTTTCTTGAACTAGCACGTTTCGTTGAGAAAAGTATAAAAATTATCAATCATAGATTGCAAATGAAGATATATAAATATGTAAAGCCAACATTCAAATTAAGGGGCAGAAGGAGCGCAATAGAAATGTCAACAATATAATCCATATCAAGATAGATTATTGTCGGTTCATCTGGTGGGGAAAGTTTTCGCAAGAATTTCTTTGGGATGGAATGAGGATGTATCAAATAATGAGAGTGAGAACGGGAATGGGCTTTAAATAATGATCGGACAGGCTTCATTTGCCATCTGACGCAAGTCGAGTTTATTCAGTATAAGCATCTACAAATACATGGAATTACTGTACTCAATCCTTGGAACTCCGGGAAAGTGGAAGGGAAAGAAAGTTGGCATGTAATTGGGCAATCAACGGTGACGTGTTCTGAGTAACGGAAAATAACTACGAGAAGATTCAAGACGAAGGGAGGAAAACGCCTAAAATTATGCCCTCGTGATGTTCGTCGATTTATTTTCCAGCGAGAGAGGCAAGAAAGAACAATTGAAAGGTTTCACATTCTGTAAATATTAACACAAAAGTTAACGAACATACATATGTTAAGACCAAATTATTGTTAAAATATTTCTACCAAAAAACCAAGAAAACAAATTATAGAATTTCAATGATAAGTCCTATTACCAAGGATGAACTGGTAACAACTGTCATTTTTTGTTACGCTACGGAGTAATTTGTGATAGAAATTCACTCGATGCTATGTTTTATTATTATTTTAACGAGTCCAATGAATACTTAAGTCAAATAACTGATCAAATGGTCAAGATCAAAGATCAAATGGATTGATTCATCGTTAAGAAGCAGTAGTATTTTTAGAAGTGCTTCGACAGTTCAGATCATTTCGCGTACATGGACTCCCACCAGGAATCGAACCCAGGGCCACCAAAGGAGAACGAGGTACTGTACCCATTCGGCTATTCGGAAGCCCCATCGTTAAGAAACAATTCTTTTTATAGAATCGACAAATAAATGACAATACTAATTGTGAGTGTATTAAACGACAGGACAAAACTATTAAAATATAAACAGAAATATATCTGTGAAAAGGTATACCTTATATTTATAAGCAATAGAAGGAAGGCAATTTGGGTATAATAGAAGGAGAAAATGAACATTAGACGAATACTTTTTCCCTCTGTCATTTCTCGCTATTTCAACCTTAGAAAATTAAGCAATTAAAGATGCAAATGATGATAAGAAACAACGCAGTCGTTACCATTGAAGTTACCCTCGAAGATATTCCAGATATCCCCATTCCTCTGGTATATGGTTACTCTTTCTTATGAATGCGTACTTTCATTTGACTTTCTCGCGTTCTACTTCCGAAGTTACGTTACATGCAGACTGTTTCATTTTTGATAACTATATAAACACATTCGCAGCTTCAGCCATTGGTGAAATGGATAAAAACTGAATTGAAATTCATTGCTAATTACATGAAAAGTGGAATAAAATTGAACAGAATGAAACAGCCAAAGGAAAATAAGCTCCCTCTACTGGTCCATAAACTCATAATCCACTCTTGCTTTCGTTATGCTTTTTACCCTGAAAATGAATATGCGACGGTGATAAGATCAATTTTTGATATATCATCAGCAGAGAGTTTTATTTCGAAAATAACGAGGTCCCACCGATAGCAGAAAACATAAAAAACTTATTCCATGATGAATATTAAAACACTTCATACACTTCAATAGGCTGACTTTTATGGTACGAATTGTTTAATCTTCATTATTCGAATGACCTTTCACGTAATAGCACCGTCCCAAATTGAATTTAAAAGTAATTCAAGTTACGAGAAAGTACCAAGAAACCTGTTCCAAGCACATTACTTCTGAGGCAACGCCCTTCTTCGAAAGAGATGTTTTCTTCATTATTGACGCAATGAAACCAGTCAAATTATTAATATCACCATAAAAAGAAACTTCTTCCATCGAAATAATCTTAAAATTTTACGGCAAAGGCATTTCCTTTTCTAATAAAACTCGTTACCACCCAATGGAGCAACCCAGAAATTTTATAGTGACATCATTATCAATATCAATCATAAACCATAAACAATATACGTTGGCTAAGACGGTAGAAAATTTCGAAGGCCATCCTCTTAAAGGTTCAATATCCCGACTTAGGAGAAACCTGTCTCGGACACCGGCGCATACGGAATTTAAAGAATCTTGACCGCTTCCTTTGAGCGAAACGCCAGCGGCCTCCAGAAGATGTGTCGGTCGGTCAACGTCCTTGACCCTGTGCCCTGGCATCCTCTGGATCTCTTTATCAATCTTCTACTGATTTATCAAGAAATTTTGATTATGACTGATCAAAAGAAGGAACATAAAGCCAAAAACTGTGTTTTGCAGAAATCGAAATTTTCGCAAAAATATTTTTCATTGGTCAGTTTCATAGGGGAATCCAGAATGTGTACAAATTTCAATTGACTATTTCTATCGCCGAACCCTCAAAAGATACCACATCAAATGGGGTGCATACTTGAATATACTATACAACCAGAAAATAAGATTGTCTTTCATAACCAATCAAGAAAAATAGCTATGAGAGACATCCGATGAAACAAGCTATCTTGATACTTAGTTATGTTATGATTTGCTTGCACTTAATCAAAACAATTCCGTCAACTCCAGCGACAAAATTCAACCAAATTCATCAAGTCAAAATTATGCTTTGACGTCAAAATTTTATTTACATTTCAAGATGAATCACAAAAACGGGTCTGATAAATACTGACTTATTTTAACCTATCAGAACAATAAAAAGAACGATCGAAACTAAAAGCGACCTCATATTTTGAATAATGACAAATGCTTTTATATTCCTATTGATGTACTCTGGTACATACTTCGTCAAAAGTTATGAAGAGACCATTTAAATCTTATGGTCCCATTTATCACCAACGGGTGAATGGCGCGAGCTGTTGCGACTTTTGCGTTGAAAACGAAAGTTGGTGATAGTTGATTTTGAAGACATTCAACATAGAGTAAAATTGATTTCTGATAGAGTACGAACAGCTCGCGCCATTCCCCCGAACGGAATACACGGTGACATAAGAATTACGTAGTCTCTTCATGATGTTGGACTAAGTATAGAGAAGTTTACCCTTACCCGATAACCTCTGAATAGCAAATACTTCCTTGCCAATTGGCGAATTTCCTATGCACGCGTTTGACCGATGGAAGATCACCTCTGTCTCCCGAGGAAGAGGTGTGTCGCGTCACCATTCAAGGAGAAGACCCGTTAACCCTCGCGTGGAAAGATCAACTCCAACTTCCCGGCGTAACACTATTTGGCTGACGCCTTTCCAACTATGTACACCACAACACCTTCCTGGTTTCTTGCACGCGCTCACTTTTTGCCACGCACGCCAGTATGCAGGCAAAAATCATCATGGTTATTATAATACGAAAATAGGTACAATTATAGGAAATATGGGTTACCTAATGAAAGGTGTCTTTGCCGGCCCTCGTGGATTGGACTGTGTAATTCCGGTAAAGCATTCAACCCGAAGATGCATTTAAATTTCAATCCCTCTACTATCAGTAGTAAAGTAATTTGCTCTGGTTTTCCCCACTCAGCCAGAAAGATACAAGTGCTGCACAATGACCCTAAGATGAAACTCATAAGCTTTCAGAACAGCATAGCAAAGAAAAAGTCTGAGACATAAAATAAAGGAATGATATATTTTTCTCTATGTCTAACCAAAAGATAATATTCATTCAGATTTAGTAGCAGAAATAGCGTTGATTACAGAAAATAAACAGCATAGGAAAAGAAATCACTTGGTAATTTATGAGAGATAAATTAAACAACTATTCCCCTGCAAGAAATAGATTTCAACCAAAAGTACCCATAGAGAACAAAAAGTAAGCAGGCTCAGGTGTACGAGATTGAGATAAAACCGAAGGCGAAAAGGGAAAATGCAGAGAACGGAAAGATCTCACGGAATTTCACGTATGTTTGGGAAGGTGAAGGATATAAAGAGACCTCGGCAATCCATGGTAATTATCAGGAAAGCGCCAAAGCAGCGAGGACAAAGCTAATTCTCAAAAGCAAGAATACCGGACGTTTTCCATGTTATCGCGGACTTCATCTCTTAGAAAGAAGGCCGAGGGAGAAAAATTATTCCGCGAGCGAAATAAAAGGAAATTTGCTACAATTTTCTAAATTCGCTCTCAATAAACTTTTGGATAAACTATATTTAATGTAAACATGAATACTATACTCCATATTTTACTTAAAAAACAATTTAATTCCTTCCTATTAGAACCTCGTAAACATACGAGATATCTCGTAAATATCTTCATTCATTGGGGGATGTAGTCGAAGCCGCACAGTTCAACTGGTAGAATTTGATGCAGATATTACAACGGAACGTTTTAAATTACGAGTACATGCATACGCATACGTAGTAATATAATAATACTATAAACTATATAATGCAAAGTTTATGCGGAGATAGTTAAACACCTTAAATGAGCCTTTTACGTATAGTAGTAGTAGAGCAAAAATATGTCTCTCCATTCAGATAAAGAGAGTTAAACTAATATTTTAAAATATATGAAGAAATATTCCTAGGTATCCATTAAGTCTTTACTGTTGCTTACTCAGTCTATAAGAAAACCAAGCAAACAAACTAAAAAATCTAATACGAACTAATTCAAAGATGAAAGATGAAAAAAGCCCTACTTACTCAACGACTTTTCTATTAAAGACCTTGATAGACCCGTAACATTTAACGTCGATGACTTCATTTGTCACGCATTTACGGAAAATAAATGACAGCTAATCTCTACTGGAATAGTTTAACGCATTCCACTGGTAAGAGATCCTTTAAGGTTGAATCCCGTTCATCTATCAATTGTAAGTTTCCTCAGAAAATTCAAATGCAAACATCCTTGAATTTCTGGTGTTATGCTCGTAAATCCTCGACATTCTCCAGCGCAATTAAGTTTCACTAAAGTTTACAGGAATGCTAAATCCCTATTACACACGGTCTTACCAGAAAATCTAAAACAAAAGAAGTATTGAAAAGATGATTGGACTGCAAAAATGCTAATTAAGAAACCTTTAAAAGTAGTTCGAGAAGATAAGCGGCGGCTCACTCAAGGTGACATTTATTCAATAACCAATTTCATAAGGAATTAAGAGGAATCAACAGATTCATATATCTAGAATTACTGAGAGAAAACACCTTGTAACTTTTGTCTACGAGTAACCAAACTGATTCTCTGATTGTACACGAGGAATACCAGGCAAAGCAATGCAGCGAAGAACTCTAGAAAAAGAAAGATTCTAGAGGTCGCAAATTTTTCTACTCATGTATTCGAACCAATAATTCTCATACGATAAAAGTAGGACTTATAAAGAAAATAACTTATTAATATTATTTATAATTGATAATGATTATCAAGTAATTTATGAACTGAATACCACATAAATAGATAACGGTGCTAAATAAATTTGAATATCGAAAAATGCCATTTTGATAACTATTGCGTAGGTCTTCAAACAAGTATTTACCGTATAAAATGCAATTAAAATGTCTTGATACAACAGCTGTTTATTACAGATGGGTGAACCTAATTAGCAAGCCGCTAAAGTTGAGGAATTAATTATGCCAAAATGGAGGGGAATTGCTGACGGACAGAGTCCCAGGGCTAGAAAGCTACTAAATGGAAATATTCAAATTTGTATGAAACGCCATCCGCGGAAATTTCTCAGGAAAGGTAATTTCGAAAGATGGCTCCCAATGTGAATGCACGTGAAAGTGCTTCGCATCACGCTACTGCGGTTTAATTGACAACTAGGTCAAGATCAGGTGACAATGTGGGCTGTGAGTGGGAAACTACACTCTCGCTTTTGCCTAACAAACCAAAACTGAAGCCGATCTCATAATTGGTAGCAATTATAAAGTCATTTCGAAAATTAGATCGGGATCTCGAGTACCACTCGGTTTCTTACAATGCCCGAAATACTGAAATCTGATAGTTTTCAATGGAAAAAGTTCACTAAGTCTAAACTGATGTGACGTAAAATAATCTACAGTTGGAATATTTACGCGCTAAGGGTACTTAATGATATTAATTTATCTTAATGAGTCACCTGCAATCATAACTACTAACATTACCTTTATACTACTATATTATTATATTTGCATAATGTAGTCACTCTCTTCACAATTTCATAAAATTAAGTAGATAATTACTGATTTCAGAACCTTGTCAGAAAAATTTCGAATTATTCACTTTTTTTACTTTCCATTAATGTCATTTAGGAATTTTATTGAAACAAAAATATTAAAATTTCCGAAATTAACCAACACTTTCACTAAAAATAAAATATTAACAAGAAAAGACCAAAACTGTGGCATTACTTTCCCTTTTCATAAAGTTCTAGGAGAGATTTAACCATGTGTCACATAACGCATAATAAGATTTTTCAAATCAGATTAGCAAATCTATACTGGAATCAAAAGGAAGGGAACTAATATTAAATGAAAAAATAATTGCATCCTCTTTCCTTTGTAGTGTGACAGGGAAATTCTCATCCCACTCACCCCCTCTTAAACTAAAGATACACTCAGATGAGAATAGTACTTTCACTTTCCTCTCAAGATATGCTCTACTTCCTGGAGTTTTTGCTGTTCAGCCAAAGATAATTACCATAGATTGCATACCAATTCACTGAATATCTCAGGGCAAATAAAATATTGGATGAAGCAATTATTAGATGTGCACAATATGACAACTTTTTGAGACTAAACAATTGAATTTTTCATCGATCAAAAAAACTGATGATCCCCAGAAAATACTTTTAATGCTGAAACAATAGTCTGCTGTCTCATGTTTGCTTTCAACAAACATCTCTATAAATACCAATGAATGAACTTTGAACCAGTTAGATAATGCTTATTAGCAATTCAAAAGATAACAAGCATATGCTGTGTGCTATTTATATGTAATAAATAAATAGTAAACAAAGTAAACCAACAAAGTAGATTTTGGAATAGAAAATAATTGTTACTTTAGAAAGTAATGTGATTTTGCATAATAATAAATATATGAAATGTGCTTAAAATAAGAATAAGATTTTAGAATCAATTTATTAAATAAAAATTATGGAGGATAATTTTTGTAGTTTTGTAAAAGGACTTTTAACAAAATATAATGGAGTTCATGTTAGGGTGAACTAGCAGAAAACTGTTATTCATAAAAATCTCAATATCAAATATAACTATGACATCTAATTAAAATAAACCATGCACCAAGGAAATAAAACAAAAACTTCAATAATGTTACATGCTAAATAAGAGCGGTAAATCATGAAATTAATAATAATGTAAAGGACTGACTAATTTATCTTCAGAGTATATTGTATTTTACCATTAAGATGCAAGAGGATATATAGATTATATCCTCATACATGATAGGTTAAGAATATTAGAATGATTACAGGCAAAATTTAACTGTTACTAAGTACAGCTGAATTAAGTGTGTGATTATGTAATCTATTAGATTCCAGCAAACATTTAAAGCAACCCAATTAATTTCCTTATCGTTAAAATTAGGTCTCTTTAAATATTTACTTTCTCCTCCAAAAATTATGAACAGTAAAAATGTATTTCATTTCAATATTTTTGTGACATATACAAAGATTTAAGACTTTATATAAAATCGACTGAGGAACAAGCTAGAAATATCTGTGTAAAAAATAATGCAAGAAACCATAAATTCATAAGAAAATGTACTGGAACTTACCAGATAATAGTTGCATCCATGCACATGCTTTGAAGACGCTGGGTGGAGATAAGAAAAAGAAAAGAAGGAATGCTACAAGAGTTATGAGGGCAAGAAGAACTGAAATCGCAACAAGAATTGTGGCTGCTCGAAAGGCTGCAGGTAAGGGAGGTATATATGCTGATGGTGCTGCGGAAGAAACGACATCTGATATGACACCATGGCATTCCTCCTCCTCTACCAAACCACCTCCACCTGAAACCAATGTGATCCATATAAAGGATTTTAAGAACATGTTAAATATCACAAGCAGATAATAGAACATAATGTAGAGACTCGATAAATGAGCAACATATATTTCATTATATTAAATCAATTCTTAAATGTTGTTATCCGAACTAATAAACCTCAATAAGACAAAATTAAAAGAAAACACAATTAAAATACATTGAGAAACTGAAATTAAAAGCAAAATAAATAGAAGCTCGAAATTAAATAGTAGTGTTTAAGAACTCGTGCGACTAGCTGAAAGTTAAACACGGTTTAATCGTTTTACTATTTACACAGCGGTTTCTGTGCGACTATAACAAGTCCGCTTGGTAAAGCATCGTTAATTTTATTCATATCAATAACCACTAAAAATTAACCATTAAAATGTATTAAGGTAAGATAACCGGCAACCTACCTAAACTTTTTCCTGAAGTAAAAGAGCAGTAAGTCCAAAGACCAAATCTTCCTGGCTGCTGATTCTGCAGCTGCAGAGATCCTCCATAGGTGTATCCAGTATCACCGATCCACTCCGGAGTGACAAAAGCAACCACACTAATTATCGCATAGCAAATCGAAAAGATACCCCAAAGGACCCCGATCGCCTTAGAATTACGAACATAATTCGTAGCATACATCTGATGGGCCTCAACATATTCCACTTTGGAACCCATTGTTAGTGCTGAACTTGGTGATTTCGATGAACCGTGCACTGTTTAGAGAACAAACATATCAGCTTCTCGTGCCGAAACTTTTCAATGCTCGACCACAGCAAGTGTATCTAAGCAATGAATTTAAGTAAACAATATGTATACAATAACTCGATGCAACGTCAACACTACCCTTCTTGTTTACAAATACACAATCTCGAAGCCTCACAAACCTTAAACAATGAGACGAAATCCTTAACTCACAACCGCACAACCGAAGAGATCATTACTTGGGCCGTTTCTATCCAAGTATACTTTCACTACGAACAGCCAAAACTCCACCCGTTGAAATCACCGAATACCTTTCCCAGCATACTACTTCCTGATATGGCGCATAGGTGGTACACCGACCTATGGTAGGTAAACGACATAGGACGATTACTTGAAAATCAGTTTTAAATCGAGGAATTAATTTATAGAAAAGATTTATAGTCGGTTTTAGTGAAAGAAAAAGCCATTATAACTAAATCTGGGGAATACACATTTATTTTATGAAGGGGATACTCAACAGTTCTAAATTTCACCACGAGAGCAGCACACAGCAAAGTGCCGCACGTGCTCTCTTGTAGCGATCCCAGTAACTATTATGAGAAGAATATTTTCTGTCTATATAATTTGATTCAACTAGCTCGAAACAATGTCTCTCTGTAATTACTACTAATGACAAAACATACAATAATTAATGATAGAGTCATAACGATGTTTCATTACTATGACAAGTGGCTGCGAGTAGTTTCCTCATTAGCCAGCAGAAGTGCAAGTCCTCTACCGTCCTCTAAGATTCACAGTGTTAACTACTTCGCTCAGCAAAAGGTGTCAAGAAAGGCGCGATTCTCGATTTCTTCTAGATAAATGATAGCTTAAAATTGTTTCATAAGACTGAAACAAAACGGTTCGTCGTCTTTACTTTGCTATACCTCAATAAGTTTCTCATGAAAAGATGCACCTGTGATTTACCACTGACTGAAAGACGACATATCTTTAGAGAAAAAATAAAAGAATTATCTCTTGAATAATTGAAAATGGTTTCGATATCTCTAAAAATGATTAAGTCATTATATTACATTTTATTTCGTAAGAATAGTTCCTTTGATCGCCAAAGTGAAAATATACGAACTATAATGACAGTATTCTTCTACAGATTAAGTTCCATAGGTTATATTATATTTAAGTATTGTTTTTAAATATTCTCTTATATAAAAGAGAACAACACAGCGCTGAATAATACCGAGGGTTTCTTGCAGAAGAGGAAGTTCTGAACTTCTGGAAGTAAAAGCTTGTACAGGGATGTGCGAAAATTCGCGATTGATTCTTTTACTTCATGATTACCATCTAACTACTTTTAATTTCTAACATTACAATACTTCTTGTAGCGCAGAGAGCCCAATTTTCACTCACTATTATTTATAGAATATGACATTTTTGCAAGGAAGCAGTGTTAAAACACTTTTTAGGATTCAGAAAGGTGTTGCCAGAAGCTGAAAAAGTTTGAAACGACAGACCTAGTTGTTTTTCAGTTGCTATGGGACAAACTAGCGGACATTCTAGTGAGATTTTAGGGTAATATCTTTTAAATAATATAGCTTAATATAGGTATATAGATACTGCTTAAAACGCCCTTCTTCCTGCTGAAGGCGCGAATTTTTCCCGATGGAACAATATGTATTTTTACATCATCAGCGTCGTCCTCTCACGCTTCGCTTTATCTCTAATAAATGGTCCCTTTTGAATTTATTGTTTTTTAATAACATGGCAGAGTAATATTACAGCGAATCGGAGGTCGGAATGGATTATTTGATGGTTCAAAAGTTGTTTCTTTGATATAGTTTTACTTTAGATTTTTAGCATGTAGTACTGCAATTGTTAACATATTATAAGCAAAAATCTTCAGAAAAGAGATATTCCGCAGTTCCTGCTTGCAAGACCCTGCAACCTGGCGTTACAACATGAATTCTTTGACGATGTTCTAGTTTAATCCAAGATATTTTCTTAAACGTATCGGAAATATGGTCATACTTTTTCAAGTTAGATATAAACCGAGCAGACGCATTCTGGGCACGATGCGTCTTGCTAGCTAGTTCTCGCGATAAATCATGGATTGAATTTACCAATTGCATTTTAATATAAGGCGATAGGAAACTTCCTAAGCATCTGAGGATATGGACTAATTAATGGCATTACTGTAACAAGGAATGGGTGGTTTTGCACGTAAGGGCGTGCACCCAGAAAAAAATCCCAAGGAAGAATATACTTGAAAAAAGTCCGGGACCGGGAATCGAACCCGGGTCTCCCGATTGCCGGTCGGGTGCTCTGTCCATTGAGCTGTCTCGCCGGAACATTCTCTCAAGCCATTCGGGAGACTTTGTGGGTCCCATTCTGTAACGCTCTTAATAATATCGGTGTTTGCATAAATATCTGAAGGGATGAATGGAAGAGTAAAGTTTTTCACAAATTTTCACGACGTGCTCCGAAGTCGTGCCGAACATTTCAGGGAAAAATGGAACATGGAATCCTCCCATCCTTTTTCCCAGAAGTTACCCGCTTTCCACAGTATGATCCACCCACATCCCGATGTCACCGGCCAATTCCCTTAAAGAAGTTTTAATCATCAAACAGATTGCTATAAATAACGGATATAGCCCAAATATGGCGGATAAACTCTTGAGGAGAAAACCAAATATCCTCTCATGCCGTAAAATCACTCCTTCCCTCTAATAATCCTCCGCAACCTCATAGCGGAGAATCCCCTTCCTCGGAAGTCTCTCCTATAGATTGGGACTCATGCTTCCTAATGACCTGAGAGCGGCTTTCTATGTCCCCTGGAACCTACGGAGAGCCATCGGCCACCACAAAGATAGAAGACCCAGCGACTCCCTCAGCGGGGTGTACGGTAAAGGTATATTAAGTAAAGTATATTATAAATTACTTAATAAATAAATTACATTAAGGGTTGATTAAGTTGGAGACAATCAGGTATCTGGATCAGGAAAATATATAATAATTATCTCGATTTCTTTTACAATTATAGATAATTGGGATCCGCACGAGAGGGAATGGAGTTCATATTCGCCGAGAAATATTTCTTTTACATTTAGTATACTGATTTATCTTAAAGTTGATAACAAGGTCATACTATTTTTCGACCTAAAATTATTATAAAATACGTTATCGTTTACTGGAAAGCATGCATATGAAAATAATAGCATTAAGTAAGAAAACAAGATCATGAGAAAAGATGGAGTTGTTGATTATAGCAACAATGTAGACAGAATGGCAACGATGTAGACAGATATAGTAAGGGTTCGAAAATGAGTAAAGAATATTCAAAAGAAAAAATAACATGAAAACTGTTTCGTCAATATTCAACGCGATTATATAAATTATAAAATTCCACATTTTTAGTGAATAATATTTTTGGGAAAGTTTAAACCATTTTTTCCTCTCCGATATTACTCATCCATATTCTGTGCCACGCCATTGGTAGAGAGTATCCCCAAACCATTACTTAGTTCCTCCCCCCACTTACCTTCATAGATTCCTTCCTCCTTCTCATTTCCGGACTTCAATGCTTCAACGCCAGTCGTCTTCACATCGTGAGCTCTGGTAAAGAATGTTAGGTAAAGTAAGATTTCGATATCTACGTTACTTAACTCTGCGTCTATCCTCTTCATTATCTTCAGATTCTTCATGGCTTATAAATACGTAATTTACGACATTCTAGTAGTTTAAATACCTTACAATCTTCTAAATTTCAGGAAAGCGTTTCTTAAATTGGAAAATGTGTTGGATGTGTGGCTTGTCTTCGGAAGTCTTATCTTGCCAACCATGTGCTCTGCCATGCCGAGGGACTGCGCCGAGGGATGAATGAGACTTAGAAGTTAAGTGATTTCGAACATTTCTTCCAGACTTCTTCCAGTCATGAATTCTAAAGCGTGTCATCCCTTCTTATTCCCAAGTAATTTTATCCAGGTTTTCCTCGGTAAATCCGTCATTTTCATGGTGAATCGCACCACATTTTCGAATGTCAGGCATCCCTTAGAAATTGCGATCTGAATCGTTGGCGTTTGACGAAATACTTGGACCGGCGTTGAGCCATTCGAACTCTTTCGAAGGTTTCGGCGTGCTTCGTAAATTCATTTTCCTATACCGAAATTCGTCAATGAATGTAAAATCTCATAATTTTTGCCAAGATTCCTTCGGTCTGAAGTATGTTCTCGGGTATGCTGCTCTGTTGAAAGTAAATGACCCACGTGGGCAAGATTTCCCTCCGTCGCGCCACTTGATAGAGAATTCATTTCTATTCAATAACCACCTACGACGGGATGCTTGTCAGGGTTTCGTAGATTTTCTCGCCAGAAACCTTACTACGTCGAAGTATCAGTGGGATTTAAGGATTGTCGAAATATCTCCATGCTAGGAAAGTCTAAAGTCTTTCCACATTCCTCCGAAATTAAATTCAGTCACGAAGAATAGTCGATCAGGGATATCTTTGTTGAGCATGAGATGTGTAAAATCACACAGAATAGGAGATTTCGAGTAGGTCTCTGCTCATATTCTCCTTAGATCAATATGCCCCATCAGATTTCAGTTACTTTATCGCGTCGAACACTCGGATAGCCAAGTGTAATACTTAGGTGATAACGTTCCCGGGTTCGATTATCCTTGGTATGTCATATGCGCGAAATTACCTCTGCTGTTAAACACATTGAACCATACAACTGGTATTAAATATTTTAATTTGGTTGATCCGACAAAGCCATTAATATCGCCCACATTATGTGGGTACGTACTTTGGAGAATTGTACGAGACTTAAAAGCTTGTAAATCAAGACGTCAAAGCTGTCGGCGCTTCTTAGATTTAATTTTGTCCTTGATTCGATACAGACTTAAATCATAAATGTTACCCTTTTTAATCTATATTTTGTTTTTCGTGCATTTTTATTCCATGAATGGAAAGTAATCCGTTGCTATGAATTTGGGAATGGATCACTAATTCCTTTCATTCAGTCATATTCAAATTTTCAAATATGGTAAAATTTCGAAAATGAGTGAATAGAAATATTTTTATTGAAGCAAAGCGAGGATTGTTTGACTTAAAACGACTTGTTTCTATATATTCAAGTTGGATTTTCATTTTCATTACTTTTGTGTGCATGTATTTGGTTTTGGTTTACTACGTTTGTCTGCTCAGTGAGAATGGAGTGTCTGGTGATGTGACTGGAGGTGTTCTCTTTTGTGTATTTAGTGATGGATTATGGTATTAGCAATCGTAGTTCCATGGTATCTAACATATATTCAGTGTGTATTCTGAGGGATCCCGTTAGAATGAAGATGAAAATCCAATTTGCATATTCGAACAAATTTAAGGTCTTCTGATGTATTTTTAAAGAAAACTGCGACAGTAATTAAATCATCCTTTGCTTTGCTTCAAATCCACTTATCGCGGAAGATTTTGACAGATGCTTTTAAATATTGATCTAAATAGGTATTCCAGTGTGTAATGAATTTTTAATGTGCTTCGGCTGGAATAGTTTTGAACATTTCTCCCGTTTGAGCAAGTTTATTTCTTTCGACGTGAAATAGCTTTGCACATGTGATTTTCAGACTTTTCAGCTTTCCTAAGTTATTTATATTGGCTAATTTTCATCAAATATAATTTGGATATTTGGTGGTTTTCATGGTCGTATAGAGTATTTTTCTCGATTCATTTCAGTCAATTTAGTCTATAAATTAATGCATTAAATAAGGCATACTTTAAGAAATCTTGAATCTGTTTGTAGGCTTGCTTTTTTGTTCTAGATTTGATCTATTTTTTATGTACCGCTTTTATTCTCCTATACATATCGTATCGTAATTTTATGACTCATTTTTGCCTTTTTGGAGCTTCAATTCATCCGGTACCTGTTAGATTAGAATATGGTAGTATTTTAGGTTTTAGTGCTTAGACAGCTGAGATCATTTTGCACGTGGTCTCCCACCGGAATCGAACCCGTGACTGTTTTCTCCAATGTAGAACGCGCGGCACACATGGCTATCTGGAGCTGTCTTGAATTAGAGTGCTTCTTAACTTCAACGAAAACGTAATTAACTATAAAGCCCCCTTAAGTTTTTTGCGCAATTGGTACTTTTAATATTTTTTCCATTTGGTCAGGGTACTACTACTAAGGAGTTATTTCAAGGTAATTTCCGTATATTTAAGTACGTTTAAATTTAATCACTTTCTCGGAGAATTACGTTGCTTGAGTACCCTCAATTATGATGTAACCTTTATTCGATCACCTTAAAGCAGTAGATATACTTTTAACGGAAAATGTCGATAATGATTATTAAAGTTAATCAAATTTTTGGAGGGGAAATGCTTAACATCTTCTGCAGATGCTGTGTTGATTAATTTTAGTAGTAATTCAGCAAACTTTCCAAAATCATCTAAATAGATAACGTATGGCATGCAGCTTAGATCAAAACACACATTGAATCTTTTTTAAATCTTGTGTTATACACTTTCAGTAAAATTACTTGAGTGGATGTCATTGGAAGACTCAAGGGAATTAGTGGCGTTTCCAGAGGTTTCTTCCCCCACATCAGGCAAGCATACTGTGCAGTTAAAAGGTCAAGGAATAAAGGAAGCAGTTGGGGGCCGGAAAGGGTAAGGTTTTCCTCTTATTAAATTGTATCATTTCAGTTTTTGTAGTGGAATTAAAGTGAGTTTTGGAATGCTTGTTAAGACAGTGGTGCTGCTGGCTTGAACAGTAACCCAAGCCCTCTCATATTTTACACTCACCAGAAGTAACGCTTTTAAGAAAGAGCTTCAAGCCAAAATATTTCAAGATTTTGATTAGATAATATAGGAGCATAGCTTAGCATGGTAGAATTAAATAGCAATAATATTGTACCTTAAGTTTTATTTGTGATACTTTTAAATCGATTGCTTTATGCAAGTTTAAAAAGTGTATTCACCGAAAAAAGGTTATAGCTTTTAATTAGAAAAGGTGTCGTTTCGACAATGATTATAGTTACTTAGCCCATGGATGGAGAGCCTGCAACCTGTATGACCTTTCTGTCACTCAGTACCAGCTTTTCTTCTATTCCTGAATTTTACTTGGTTTTATGCATGACTTTTCTCAAGAATATCAGTTTGTCTGGGAATTTTTTGAATGTGGAAACTAGCAGTTTTATAGATTCAGATTTCGTGATCCTGCACATGCGTATTTAATTAATTTACCTTGCACATCATACGTATTTAAGGATAACAACGTACTTGTTCTGAACTTCTGCAAGATATTTAATACATACCGGTCTCTGTCTTTGCGAGAGGACTCCAAAACCGTCAAAGTCCTCTCGCAAAGACAGTTTTACTAACAACCGTGTATCTCCTTTTCCTTCCATAGCGGTTTCTATTTTACTGTATTGCTACTTTGTTACTCCATTTATTAAATTCAATTTATTTGCCCTCTCAACCTGCTTTTACCGAGTTTATTATAAATTGCAACATATTCATCGTATTTGCTTGCAGAACCTGAGGTTGTAGCCTGCATATGGCGCCTTTGGAAAGAGGATAAAGTGAATATTCCCTCCAAAAGGAACTGAAAAGGCTATTAAAGGAGACAAACCTTGGAACACTGAATTCAGGCAGCAAATGCGGATCCCTACAGCAGCACCCATTAGAAGCAGAAAGTTGTGCTAGAAGACTCGATGTTCTTTATGGAGCCTGGAAGCATTGGACTTTAATATTGCTAACTTTTATAACAGAGTAGATTGGACACTAGAATTTAAATACAAAGCTGTAATTTCAGTATGTTTCGGTATTTTGTTTAGCTGTTATGCATTTATAAGATTATGTGTTTTGTGATCCGTTTGAAAAGTGTCGGGACGGCAGTCGAATGTATTAGGTGCGGAGGGAGGCAGTGCAGGGACCTAAGGAAGGAGCTTTCACGTTAACGCAGAGAAGATTCTGCGAGCAGAGGAAGCGGTCAGGGAGCCGAAGCATCGATAAGATTCCGCGAGCCCAGCTGTGTGAGCGAGGCCTGCACGCGAGGCTTTCGTGTCGATCCTTAGGCCGTACGCGTGAGGTGTGCCAGTAAGTAATGCCTGCGTGTCTGTCGTCCGTAGGTGCCGAGAGTTACGCCGCTGCAGGTTGAGCCTCACAGCGGTGGCCGCAGGTCGAGCCCGAATGCAGTGCAGAGGGAAGAGAAAGAAGAGCCTGCAAACAGCAGGCGAAGCCAAGCAACGAAGATAGCCTGCGACGAATTTCGCACACGAATCCGAATTGCAGCGGCAACACTTCGTCTCTACAAATATTTCTCGAAACGAAGCGTCCACAATACGTCTAAAAAGTCCGTTTTCACGCTGCATTCACGTAATGCGATTGAACACTGCGAATATGACACAGCGAACATATCGTTTTTTAACGCTGCGTTATCACAATTACTGAATTATTATATTATCATCTTGCGTCGACGTCATGCGTACAACTGTGTCAATGTCACCAGTTGCTGCAGCCGATGCTGTCTCAATACTACGTAATGTTTCCTCGTACGGCGTCTGCAGTCGACCTATGTGTATAACGCCGTTATATGTCTTAGCCTGTTAGATGTGTCTATTGGTTGTTTGCGAACTTTGTTAATAGCCATGTACTTAGTGTGAATGATCCTGCTGCATTTCGGTGTCCTTCCTACGCATAATATTACATGTCGCCTCATCCTTAAGGCTAATTTTTTATGATGGAGTATGTTTTTATATGAAGTCGTTAAGCTTAAGGAAGTTGTTTGAATTAGTGTTTACTTGGTATGTTATTACTGATATGATTTTATTTTCATGGACTGGTATAATTTATTAATCGTTCATATTGTCACATGTGGTTCACACAAGAATCCGAATTTCAGCGGCAACACTTCGTCTCTACATATCCCACGAAGCGTGTGTTTTCGAACGCTGCGTTATCACAATTACTGAATTATCATATCATCTTGCGTCGACGTCATGCGTACGACAACTGTGTCAACGTCACCAGTTGCTACAGCCGATGCTGACTCAATACTACGTAATGTTTCCTCGTACGGCGTCTGCAGTCGACCTATGTGTATAACGCCGTTATATGTCTTAGCCTGTTAGATGTGTCTATTGGTTGTTTGCGAACTTTGTTAATAGCCATGTACTTAGTGTGAATGATCCTGCTGCATTTCGGTGTCCTTCCTACGCATAATATTACATGTCGCCTCATCCTTAAGGCTATTTTTTATGATGGAGTATGTTTTTATATGAAGTCGTTAAGCTTAAGGAAGTTGTTTGAATTAGTGTTTACTTGGTATGTTATTACTGATATTTTATTTTCATGAATTGCTTCATGGATTGGTATAATTTGTGCATGGACGGGCGAAGCCAAGCAACGAAGATAGCCTGCGACGAACTTCACACACGAATGCGAATTTAAGCGGCAACACTTCGTCTCTACATATCCCACGAAACGAAACGTCCACGATGCGCCTGATAAGTACGTTTAAACGCTGCATCCACCTAATGCGATTGATTACTGCGTTTTTTAACATAGTTTTTTTATCTCGGCGTTCTCCCAATTACTGGATCATCATACTATATCATCACCTTGTGTCGACTTGATGCCTACGATCACAGTCGCCGTCGCCATCGGCTGTAGCCGATGTTCGCACTATACTATGAAAGTTTTTTTTGCGTACTGTGTCCGCAATCGACTTACCTATATAACGCCTGTATATGACTTAGCCTTTTTGTTTTTGCAATTGGTTGTTACGAATTTAGTCATTTTTCATGAACTTACTACGAAAGATCCTGCTGTATTTGTCCTTCATTTAATATTACCTGTCCTTATTATCTTATCTTATTATATATTACCTTATCCTTAAGGCAACTTTTTCTGTTAGATTTTAAGTTGTTTTTATATCCCTTTCATATTATACCCAATTTTCTTATTGGATGTCAGTATGGTTATTAAGGGTTATAGTACGTCTTATGTTATTACTGATGATTTTATTTTCATTAAGTTTTACATGGTGTTATTTGTTTTTTTCCTATTGCGAGAATTTGAGTATCATATGTTGCATTAAATTTCTAATATTTTCTGTCGTAATCCATATGGTTAATTTTCCCTTTTTACAGGAAGTCTTCAACATTTTAAAGAATTTCTTTGAATTCGTGATTTCTTATTATCTGTAATTACTGATAAGATGTATTTTTCTTGAAATTTTACAGGATAGGTTGTAAAGTGTATCGTTCCTTTCCTTTCTGTACTTGTTCGCATATCAATGTTTGCATTAAATATCTAATATTTTTTTCCAGTCTTCGCATATGATTATTTTTGTTTTTGAAAGGTCTGTTTGGTGTATTTTCTTTTCCTTGTAATTTGCTCAGAATTTCCAGGTCCAGCCTCGTATTTAGCCACAATTTTATTAGCTGGTGGAATTTTAGTGGAGAAGGTGCTGTTTGAGCCGTTTTAGGTGCCCAAAGATAGGATAGCCTTAGTCTGCCTGATTCTTGGTCTCTTGCTGCCAATTGAACGACAGATATGCTGAGGTTCTGGAGGAGTTTCTTCGAGTCCATCAGATTACAACCCTTTGGTTCAGTTTTAGAAGTCCTACAGACAGCAGTGTGATGCTGCAGCATGTTTCATCCACGGTCATCTTCCAGTGGGGCGCCCGTAATGGACACCAAATCACTTGTGTGCATTAAGTGACTTTTGACGTGTGGCAAGTTCAGATACATTTGCAGAGCATTTACTTGAACTATAGTCTCTTCCACCAGTGAAGGCACACATGAACTTAACGTGCTGAAGTGCTTATTAACTTATGTTCTCGTAAAGAGCTGACCGCATTTGAAACTGTTGTTTTAACCCTGTACTATTCATTCTTCATGGAGCAATTAATGTATTTTGTGAAATAAATGTTGTGGCCTATGGTGTTATACCTAATCAAAGTTCAGGAGAAATGAGTGATGAATAATACAATAGGTTACCAGATCCAGTGAAGAACTTAATTTATCAAGCTCTCTATTCATGTAAATGTTTTATAACATACTTTAATTATTACGTGTTCTCTATATATGTACAAATAATTTTGCCTACTTTTGGAATCTTGTCAGCTTTCAGCTTGCATTGCCAGATAATGTATTTACATTACGCTTTAATGATGGAGTCAAAGATGGTTTTTCGTTATTGTAAAAGTATCTGAGGAATGGTTTGTAGTTAAATAATTTGTTTGTAAATCACTGAATTTGAAATGTTTTGCTGATTAACTTCTGTGGTTTTGGCTGCCTTTGGGAGGTTTTTTACGGAGGGGTTTTCCTTCCAACTTCGGGCGAATGCCAGGCAGACTTGCTCTTCCCCTCCGGTCTTCCTTGTGATGTCTGTTTTACTGTTGTTTTGCTATTTGGTTAGTTTTTTCTGATGTAATCACAGGGAGATTTAAGCGAAATAAAAGTTAATATTCAGATCTGCCTGTTCTGATTCTTAGTGGCATTTTGTTCCTACAACATAACTAAAAGGAAAAGCAACCATGTATTTTCACAGTTCAATCTAAAATTAACTACTGGTTAGAAGGACGACGATGCCTACTATCCTGCGATATGAAAGGCAAAAATGCTTCAGCTTGGGTGTATTAAAAGGCCCTTGAAATTCGTTTTAATAGTTTTATTTAGAGGCGAGGGAGCCACCAGAATAGAGAGAGAGAAATTAAAGATGAAGGACATTGTCTGCTATGCAGGTCTACGTTCAGCGTTTGGAAGGATTTGTTTTCGTTATTGTTATTAAAATCACTTCATTACTTCGATTTTTAATGGCATTAACATGGCAGAATAATATTATAGCGAAACGGAGGTCGGAATGCATTAATTCGGTGGTTTAAAAGTTGTTTCCTAGATATAGTTTTACTATAGATTTTTCTCCCTCTAGTATTGCAATTATGGACAGATTCTAAGCTTGTTAGCAAGTTCAGAAAAGACATGCTCCGCAGTTTGTGCTCGCGAGTCGCTGAAAGCTTAAATGTATCGGAAATATGGTCATACTTTTTCAAGTTAAACATAAACCGAGCAGACGCATTCTGGGCACGTTGAGTCTTGATAGCTAGTTCTTGCGATAAATCAAGGATAGAATTTACTAATTGCATTTTAATAAAAGGCGTTAAGAAACTTCCCAAGCATCTGAGGGAATGGACTAATTAATGGAATTACTGAACTTTAGTGAAACCTTCGATTCTGTTGCCGCGGATATATATTAAAAATTAAATTATATTAAATACTGTAAGCATCATTTATACGCTGATGAACTGCAGATATATCTCGATTCTACAGTTGTCTACTTCCCTGCATGTGTTCAGTATGTGAACCATGACCTCCAGCGAATTCACAATTGTTGCAAGGACAATTTTCGGAAAATGAATCCATTGAAAGTGCAAGCCATTGTCATCGGGTATCCAAAATTATTAAAACGAATTATTGGAGATATTAATGCAAAGCTTTTCTTGAAAACACTGAGATCCTATTCTGCAACTCTCTTAATTATATCCATGTTTGCATAAACATCTGAGGGGATGAATGGAAAAGTAAACTTTTTCACAAATTTTCACGACCGTGCTCCGACAGCATTTCAGGGAAAAATGGAGTGGAGTGGAAGGACGGGAAAAGACTCTCCTCCTCCCCCACCTCTGGGTATGAAAAGAGCAATAAAGTTGAGGGCTGTTATGACCTCCAAAAACTTTCGAAGTCTCTTTGCTTCTTCTTGAATGAACTTCTCTGGTAGAATCGCTTACATATTTGACCGCAGCTAGAAGGAGATACTGCGAGCCGGGGGCTGCCCTGGGCAACGATGACACAAGGGGGCAAGATACGGAAAGTAAGTAGAATTTTTAAGGGAATGCGGAAGCTTTGAGATTCTTTATATAGATAAACCCGTTGAAAGGCACTTGCGAAGATAATCAGCTGTGTAAACGAGTATCAGGATAACGCAGACATCCATATGTATAAAATATTTTAAAATCTCATTACTAATGATATGTCGTAGAATCTCAGAAAATGATTTTTTAAGGAATCTTCCGGTAAACAAATTTCAAAGTGAAAATCTTGCAACAACTATGATTAGTGCACTTATTGAATCACAACAAGTAGTCCTTGCCACTTAAGTGCAAAGGCAATCTAATTCATTAGATTCTAATATCATAGTCATAGTAATATGAGTAATGATAACGATTATAACTTGTTACATGTTAGTTGGATTGAAAAGGAATTTTGTAAAGGTTATTCTTCGAAAATAAAAATCCGAGGAATGGCGCGCAAAGAAACCTAATTGAATTCGTGCATGGTAAGGAACCTATTAGAAAATAATCTGGAATAGAGCTAGACAGAAATTGAGCGATAAGGAAGAACTCAGCAATGTCCTATGCCCTCATTAACACCGTAAGAAGAGGCATTTACAAGTAATCTACATTTATGAGAATAAGAGTGAGAAATTGACTTATATTAGTATGGTATACAAACAAAATATGTTTTAGTATAAGTGAAATGTGTTTGCAATGTACCTTTTGAGTGAAGAACTCAGCGTTTCTGAGATTCCATCGATTAGAATAGACAAAATGGAGTGGAAAACCCAGATGCTTTAGGGAGAGGGTTCTCGACAATTCATATTCATTGATTACTTCCTAGAAATACTACGTTCTAAAATACACCTTCACGATGGTCATTCGTCGTATCGCATTGACCACATCTCATCTCCAGCTGTTTACTCCTCAGACCTCGTTATTCTTTCCAAGATCAGCATACGCGGAATTCAGTGAGCCCCCTTCGCCTACGTGATGCTCCCTAACCATTCCATTATCTGTAAATTTTTCTCCTCTTAGACCCACACGTGATTCCGGGCGCAATTTCTATGAAAACATTTTCACCAAAACTACCGCTAACAATTTCGGCGCCAGCGCTTACCCTCACCTCACTCACTATATACACGAAATAATTAAAAATATATAAATCACGGTTTTACTAATCTAACTTAGAAATATTAGCCAGGGGAGAAATTACGCGTAGAACGTCTTATTCATCCGATGTGTTCGCTATTACGCATATGCCAAACGAGATCATCCCCATAAGTAAAGGCGGATTTTGAAGGGTTGACATATTCTTTCATTGTTACTTCATTTCTATTTTCGTTACGTTATCTCTAATTTCTCCTTCTTTTGACCTTATTCATAGTACTGCATTTTCTATTATTTGCCATACATTTAAGCTCTATTATTTATCATGTTTTACGGAGAATTTTGTCCTGCGAGCATGTGGAGCATGAAGCTAGAAAACGAAATCCTTTCCAGACCTCCATTGATGGGAATTTATACTTAAGGAGAAAATATGGGCAACCAAAGTATTTCTTGTCCGATCTTTTCGAAGAAGAATGGATTACGCAGAGATATGAGCCGATTTAAGAAAAATCTGAATTTACTTCCTTTATAATGCAATTTACGTAAATAGCATCCAAATGAATGTATTTTAGCTAGTATTTAAAAAAATAACGTCAAAGCATCAAAACGTGCGTAAGGAGGAAGACGAAACGCCCGCTAAAAGCAGAGACGCTCATAGACTCGCGCTCATCGAGCTCCTCTTGCATTCGTAATGGTAACTCTTTTTTGCAAGTGACTGTACTTTTTGAATAAAAATTCAAATAATAAATCCTTTCCTTCTCAAAATCATGGATAACTTTGATCGAAATTATTACTAACGTATTAACGTAAATAAAACGTGATATTGCTTATGCAATTAATATATATTCTCCAAATCGATGTTTTGTGTGAAAGCTTTCGATTAACTTTATGGGGGATAAAATTCCAGGAGAAAACGTTTCGAATCCTCTTTCAATACATAAAACCCGTGTGCTAGTGAGGAATAATTATTATCTTGAATAGTTTGTTATTCAGAAGGATCAGATTGATGCGACAACAGTAGTACATTTTTCTATAAATTAAATTTATTTCCCACACATTTGACGGGGGAATTCAATTGCATACATAAAACATAATCTCATGAAATCATGAAAAAACGGCGAACGAGAAGAAATAAAAAAGTTCATTTTAGAAAACTAGGCAGAGGAATGACATTTACGTATGCTGCTCGAAGGATACCGTTTAAAAAAGATAATGTCACAAATAAAGTATTAAATTCGTAATTCTCTCCAACTACCTGCTGAATTTCGTAGTTTCTTCTAAAAAATATAACAAATGTAAACTTTTGTAGAAATCTTTAGTTATCAATTTTAAGTTTGAACTCCTCAGCATGGACCAAGCAAAATACTTCTTTCCGTATTTTAAAATAAAGAAATCACCTTCCTCCGACATTCACCCTAACTACAATGGTACATGCCTTGATTATTGATGTACTTGATTAACGAGTGACTGTAATATAAAAATTTCATCGACGTATGATTTGGTTTACGACGCGTCCTCAAAACATGATGAATTTCTAAGAAACCATCAATGAAGACATTTAAATGAGTTTCATTTGCATACATAATTTGTACTATGGTTGGGAGAAGGAGCCGGAAGATAATCATCAATTCTTATATATGTGGAAAATCGCGCCTTGGATAACGGCGGTTTTAGTAAACACTGTCCCTCTGTTAAAGAAGGTATCATTGTACGTAGTATCCACCTTAATATTGCTATGAGGACATATTTTACCATTTTCTCAAAGGAAACAAAAAGTATGAAAACTTTATTTAAAATGCCAACGTCTGATTTTTCTTACAAGTGTAAGCAGAATCGAATAAATTTTAATGTTAGCCCTTCCAGAAGGAGAACGTTCATTTTCAAAGAAGCAAAATCCCCTCTTGTGGGACTCGAAATTCACGGTGTCTTTGAAGAAACGGTTTTGCTTTGAAAGAGCTCAAGAGCAGTCATCTGGTAGAGGGTACTTGCAGAAACTTAACAGGACCAAAAAAAGATTGAATATTGCAACCTTAGGCCCTCGTTAAAAATTTCGCCGCTGTGAATCGAAAAGAGCGAGCAAATGATCACTTGACTTCATCGATTCGTCGTCCGACGTCACGCAACAGCTATCTTAAGTCACGACTCATTCCAATGTGTTTTTATGTGCACTTTCTATGATATCTTTTCTACCCTTCACAATTTTTTTTAGCGAATCATTCCATATTTTTCATATATTATGCTTAATGCGAGAGCAGATTCAAAGTGGTAAATTAGGAGCAATAGTGGATAAGTGGATTAATTAGCTACATATTTCATACCACCGTAAAGCGATTTTCTGAAAGCAATCAAAGGAGTTAGTAATTGGTATGAATTCATAATTACTATTTTAATTTAATCGAAAGTTAAAGTATACAGCGTCCAGTGGTAGTGGAAATTTCTCGCTGCTTTTACATACCACGTTAAAGTATTCAAAGAGTATCGCAAAAAATTGTTTTTTGTTGCAGTTAGCAGTCGCATACCAATGCGGTAATTACTCTCGTATCTGCTATATCCGCATTTTTATGTAATTGCTTCAATAATGTCTCTATTACCCACCCGTGACGAGATAATAAATGGGTTGTATAAAACTCCCGGAATTCGAAGAATGTGAATGCTCCGGATAAATAAACTCGTAATAATAAATGTAAATAAGAACCTTCTAATGTTTTGAAATAAGAACAATCTACTGTCTTAGAGTAAATAACCGTATTCAAGCCGTTGTATATTTGAATAATTAACTCTACCTGATCACGCAAGACGTCATTCAAGAAGAGTTTTAGTGGATTTTTAATCAAACTTTACAAACCGCGAGTGATTTATTTCTCTTTGAACTTCATCGATCTATATTTTTCCAAAGATAGCGAAAAATCCAAGCGACGCTCTGCATCGATATCGTGAACGCGTAAACGCTGCAGCAGAATGGTGCGCTGTTTGGCCTTAGGGCACGTGGGTTCGAAACTAGCTCACTTAAAAGATCCCCTGAGCTTCCAGCTTCCCTCCGTGTAACACTACACTACAGACTGGATCTCCGAGCGCGCCTATTTGAAGTGGGCTATTTGCTTGGAATGCAAGAGAAAAGAAAATGCCTAGGAGAAAGATGGGAGCTGCGCATCAAAATGGTAGGGAGATCATGAAAAAATACACAACGTAGCCTTCTCTTTCCGAACAATGCGAAGGGCCTCTTTCGGCAGTTTACATAAAGGAATAAATAGAGTTCTCGAAGGGTAAGAGAGGACTAATTTGGACTGAGGATTTAACAGGGAAAAGCTTGCTTCGCCATCCTCTTTTCTGCCATCCTGTCCTTACAAATGGGAATGTAGCGTGTACCTCAGGGGCTCATCCTGGGGCTACCCCTCTCTCATTTTTTTTGCAAGAGCATTATTGCTCGCGAGGGGATCTGAATGGGAAGAGAGTCCAGTAGCTGCTCCAAAGAGGGACATCGGACAAGAGATCTTCTTTCAATGGCTTTGAAGGATCCGCATGGTTGGTCTATAGATGGGGGAAAGGAGGCAAAGAGGGGAGCACGTGATGCATGCACCCCTTTGCGAAAGCAGCTTCCGAAGTAACTCGCTCATAAGCCCAAATCCACACAAATTATTTGGACTAGCCGCAGGACTAAGTAAATACACTTCCTACAGGTTCATACTGTTTACAATGCCAGTTGGTTCAGAATGTAACCGGTTCCATACCCATCATGTATACAGAAGTAGTTTTCGTGAATTGATTTCAACTCGGCTGCATTTTAAAATTTATTTCACGAGACGTTTAAGACGTGAGGATAAAAATATGATTAAAATTCATCTCACGGGATTTACATAATTTCATTTGGAATATTATCTACATGAAGAGGATCTAAATTTTGAGACCCCTTATTCTGAAGCTATCCAGACCTATACGAACATGTGAACTTAACTGTAGAATACTCTTTAAACGAAAATATGAGTAATAAAAGCATTAACCCTATCATTTATATTATTTCCGAGGAATTCACCTAAAACACTAACACTTTTCCCTGAAAAATATTAAGTTACGATTTAAGATAATAATATATTTTTAAAATATTATTTTTTCTTTTAAAATTAATGCTAGAATCTAATGTAAGAGCATGATCATCAAAGCAACATTCCTCTAAAACAACAAGAATGTCAGCATTGCATTTCTGGCAGGTTACGCGAAATTTAGCATCTTTACGGGATATATGCCATTAAACAAACAGTTATCTTAAAGACATATTGGTTATTAGCTAAATATTTTCATAGCCAATCTTGGAAATGCTAGAAAGACATGAAAATTTCCTGTAAATTTTATATTCTTGTGCGATGTTGGGAGGATCTCCATAAGAAAAACTACTCTCGAACGAAAGGAATTAAAGTACACATAATCCATTGTTAGGTAATTCAAAATCTTATTTTTATTGAAAAACTAAGAATAAACTTCTAGGATAATTTGTGCAAACAGCTAAAAGAATCGAAGCTATTTATTAATAATGTTGCTTATTTTTATGACATTACCGCCGATTGAATTACCCGAAAACTGTTTTATTTTATTAATGTAAACCTTAATGCGTTCCACTCTGGAACATACAGACTTTTTTATTTACTATCATCTCTGATATTTCAGAGTTACCTTCAAAAAATGAAGAATAACGTAATCTTTGTTAGTGAACGTATTCCACTGTTTACACAGCCGTCACTCGCCTGATATACTTAACGTGTCGTTAGAGGAAGAAAAAAACCAAATTTTCACGGCAAATTCATATTCTTAATTGCTTTAGAAGCACTCTTAATCACTCTTATTTCAGAGTAGAAGTTTTAAATTTTACCGATAACGTATTCGGTATGGTAGTTCATTATTTTCAAAGTACGTGCGAAATTGTCAAGCGGTATCCTTCATGTTTCGGGTAGGCTTAAAACGGGGCGGTTCACAGTTCCTGTTCTCTATTTTCATTTTCAGATAAACTTTCCTCTCGGCTTTGGTGAGATAAGTGGCTTCATTAAGCCCTCTTCGGTTTTTAATAGTATCCACTCATGCGTCATGGAAATAATAATGTAGATGGCCTCGAAGATCTCGAATGTTTTCTTTTTCTATCCGCTTCAGGAAATTACACTCAGGTGGTTAAAAGGAAGTTCTGCCATCGCTTTCAATCAAAGTTCTGGATCTTCGCTGCCTTATCGGAAGTCTTCTTTAGTCTCTCCTATTCCTTCATAATTGAAACTGCTGTCATAAATGGGTTTTTGAAGGTTGTACCTTCACGAGGAATTAAATATATATCGTTATTTAATTAAAAGTCGCTCTCACTGATATAGCTAGATTAGGCTTTAATCAAAGTTCTGATTATAAAAAATATTTGACCATAGAGAAAAACACTGAGAAGATCTTTTACACTACTTTAAAAACATGCATAAATTTAAGCTATAGACAAATGAAAAGTATAAACTTTAGAGAAAACATTCTAGCATTTTTGCATTAAATATCAGATTCTTCCTCATAAGCAGTCCATTTTAAAGAAATATTCCTCATAATTAGAAAAGGGCAGTTTACGTTTGTTGAATTGTAAATTCATTAAGTCACTACGAGTATTTATAATGCAAAATAAAAGCACCTAGATTTGACTTTCAAATTGATTCATAAGATCATACTAAAAATATTGTTCGAGAAAAATTGTATATTAAAAATACAGCAATATATTTTTAGCCAATTATCATCCAATTTTGGCCAAGAAATAATTGTCCTAAAGGAAAATTATTAGGAAGCGAACCACGTATTCAACAGGTTTTCTTTTGAGAATTTCATTACAAACAGCATTTAATTAATTAATGAAAATTATTGAAATGTGCAGTATTTCATATATAAAAAATATTGATAAATCTTAAGGCTTCGTGAGCTTAAGCGAGGCAGTAGACTGCGATTAAAAAAAACAACTGGAATTCGCTTCTCAACATTTTGTCAATAAAAATAATCCAACTAAGATTTAAAATTCATGGGTAAATAAATCATTTTGATAAATAAATTCGAGCCTTCGTTTCATACTTATGAAACAAATATCTTCCTCTGTTGAGTCAAGATCCACCAAAAATAGCTTTTTTTAGATTGGAGAAATAATTTCTCCAGATACGAAGATGCTTACGACACTTCTTAGTTATGAAACCACATCTCTATCATTTTTTACTCTGGAATAAAAAGGGGAAATTAGGATATAAAACAGTATGCATGCGTTTATTAAGGCGAAAATAAATACGAAGCAAAGATATTGTATTTACACTTGATTCACAGATAGATGAAGAGCTTTCAGAAGATAAACACTATTCCAGTCTTGGCAGAAATTGTTTGTAGCCTCTATTATATGTACTTCTTAATGGCTTTACTTGCGTTGACTCCGTAGATATAATTTTCCAAACTTGAATCCTTCACCAAATTTAATATGGCCATGAGAATCGTCATAGAAATCACATTCATCTTCAAAATATGTTGATCGTGCTCGACTACGTCGAAAGCGATGAAAAATAATTGCAAACTGGAACTATTAATTACGGGTTTATGAAATAGACATTCTTCTTTGTGCTGGCCTTCTCTACAATTGGAGAAATAAATTTAGGAATATATACGAGATTCACCACGAAGCTTAACAAAACTTTTAGACACCGAGGAGAAATGAGGAATATCAAGCTTAGAACACATATCCCAAGATAAGCCTGCTGTGCGTGTTATTACAAGCTTCTGAACGCGGACATTAAGCAGCAAAAAAGCTCTCTATGCACACATATTAAAGGCTGAAAAGTCGCCTGTACTTGGCTTAGCTTCACAAATGCACAATCCTTAGTTGCCATTTTAACCAATGAGAATGTACTCAAGGAGCCCTACTCCGCTACATAAAGTTCCATTTCGGTTACAGAATAGTTGTTTTGATATAAAAATAGGATATCGATAGGAATTTCTTTGTTTGGAGAACTTATTATTGCTCAAGAAGCATCACTCGATAGTAAGAACTTCAAAATAAGAGAATGTTTCTCAGGTCACAGAAAATTTTGCACAAATTTTTCTCTTTCTCGTTTAGATGACCCTGAAATCGCGAAATCATGACGTAATAGACCAAATTTTCACATTAAATTCCAATTCGAGTAAACGGAAGGTATGAGCCAATCATTATATACACTAAATATGAATTTAGTTAAAAGAATTCAAGATAAATAAATAGAACAAAAGATTAATTAAACAAACGAAAAGGTACATTTATCTATATATAGTGTTAAAACTGAGCCGTCCACGTGAACAGAATCCTCAATTGGTTCCTTTCAGTCCCAAAAGTTTTTCTCTCAATTCATGTCCGCCAATGGCAACTGGTGATACACCCAAAACTACTGCCACGAGCTTCAGAGATGAAGAGGCTAATCATCCAGGGGAAATCCAATTCAGTGATTCTGTTTCAAGACCGAAGTCACACACCGATAGGGTGTCCGTTTCAAACCAAAAGCACAGAGGAAAATTCCCAAGAATTTGCTGCAAGTCACCGTGCGTATACCGAAAGGACTTTAATCAGCACTTGTCAGTAGTCTCCTTGTTTTCTACTCCACTCTCAAACCACGACGAAAAACTAAGTGACGCGTGGAAGTTGCTTTACAAAGGACACGTCTCCGCCATAGCGTCCAGACTTAAGAACCAACTTGCTATCAAGCAACCAGCGATTAAGTATTTCAACTATATCCACAGACTCGAAGTAACAACTATGATGGCATCTCCGTCTGTTTTCACTTGCACGTGTATTCTTCTATTTTCTCCGAACACGTAGAACACTTGACGTGGCAACACCAATGGAACTTGCAGCGACACTGCCAGACCCTCGTCAACTGGTGCGTGTTGTACCCGCGACCGCAGCAAAGCAAGTCGCAGCCATCGGTACCTGGAGATAAGCATGTAAGAGTTTAAGACTTTGCTGATCGGGGAGAATTGGCCATGTCCAACCAGGACAGCATTGGAAGGGTTCATTGAAGCTTGAGAAAAAATGACGACCATTATTCACTCTTGAAGGGAGAAGCAGGCCATTGTTCTCATCTTCCTTTGATCTCCGCTTCTAAAGGCATTTAAGAGAAATCTAGACGATGGACTTACATTGAAAAGGAAAAGTCGTCTATGCCATCATGCTATTTACTGAGTCTTCATCATTATATTAAACATCATTATATTAAACAGTTAAAAGTTAATTTAATAGTGATTAATTTGGTACGATTTAATTATATTCTTGATAACAATGATAATCTATAAAATGGTGCTAGTAGAACTAAATCAAAGTCATTTTAAAAGTAATTTAAAGCATAAATGTGGACATGTGAAAAAAATGGCAGCACATAATTTTATGCCCTTTACAATATCTATTGTGATCTATTGTAATTTTATGTAAGGGATATCAAAATTCATAGCTTAACTTAATTAACTCTAATTTAATAAAAACAGAGTAAAAATGCAATCACGGTTTGATTTAAACGGATATATAACTTGCTATCGTCGTATAAAACTATGCAAATTAATTATTACTTTATTACCGCTGAGAAAAGAGTTACTTATATACGAACTAAAATTGCACAGACATTTGGTCTTGATGAGGAGAAAAAATTTTGTGTAGACGCATCGTCGACGATCAACCATTGAGCGAGAAACCATCCATGAATCGTAGATGAGTTCTGTTCAAGAGCAAAGTCCTTATTCCACAATTTTACTTCAAGAAGCTTTGGTTTGTTTCTAATTATTTAAAACAATAAATCGAGGGTTAACGTACACCCAATACCTACGTATACCTGGAGCATTCGTGGTATTCTGAGACAATCCTTTACTTCAATGCATTTCATGACTCTATTTGTCACCATCAACGAGAGAACGAAGCAATTGGACATTAAGTGAGCGAAAACCTCAGGCACTCATGACGAGACTAAACGCCCAACTTAGCCTTCTGCAAAATTATAAATTGCGACATCCGATCGAACACCAATGACGATTCGTCAAGAGCATTACTAGAAGAATACCACGGTATCGTTTCAAAGCAATACAGACTCTCGAGATGAATGCTGCCTATTCTCCATTCCAATTTAATTAGACAGCCAGGAATTCATTTCGCGGGATGCTTTACAAAGCGATCTGACGTTCCAGCACTTAAAGAGCCATTTATCCTCAGAACAGACGCTGTTCGTTCGCGACGGGTGCGAGCACAACACATATCACGTCTAAACTGCAACTTTTCATCCCATTTCTTCGTGATAGTCCTTTCTACTTCGCTACAAAGAGGGAAAGTATTTCTAAAATCAAGAGCTGGCGCATTCGCATGACTATGGATGAATTCCTTTTCTTTAATTTTAAACGTTCTAGAAGTATGAATATTTTAAATTACAGCCATGGCGTGTTGACCCGCATAAAGCTATGACCGACCCATTGGCATTAGAACTGGGTTACAGGATGGGAAAACCTTGGCCTCATTAGCACCTTCTGACTTAATTGGATCTGCTCCTAATTCAGATGAATTTCCAATTTTGTCGAGATCTTGGGACAAAATTGGAGCCCCAAGAGAACCGGAAGCCTTTGGCGGAAAGCGTTGCCCACCTATCAATCTACAAATGATTGAAAAACGTAGTGACATAGACTAAAGTTTACCTTTTGATTGTCAGGTAAGGTGAATATTTCGCAGAGATATCAACGAAAATACAGGCGAAACTGCACCTATCTGTCAAAGAATGGCTTAATAAGAAAGTAGGTCAAATTCCGAATCAAACTAGATGAACCTTCAGATCGAGATCCAGTTCCTAATTAAAAGCAAATAAAGTACTATATCAACCACTAGCAACTCTATGAATATGATTATGAGAGCATTATTTATTTAAAATAAATTAGGCAATGGCAAAGAAGGCTAGCTGCGAACGTAAAAATGGATTCTCCGTTCCGTATCCATAGTTATTTATTCTCTTGTAAAATAATTAAATAATCTGATTTTACATCTCCTTGATAATATAGGAGAGTCTAATAATCCATACATTTAAAAAAAAATATATAAGCAAGTCGAACGCTCCAGGTTTCGTAACTGGGATTTTAATATGAGTAAAATAAAATAAAAAGTATTTTATATACGAATCACAGAAAACAACCATATAATTTCAATAATTTGATATTCAAGAGGTATTGTTCGAAATCTTTGATTTTTCATTTGTTTAATTAATTTTCTAAATTAATTTAGATTTAATTAATTAGAATTTAATTTTCTAGATTCCTTTCAGATTAATTTCTTTCACCGTCGGAAATAACGTGTACATAAAAATCTTCCTGTATCGGTAACCTGAATGACTTGATTCTAATCAACCCAAAATTGGTGAGATATGTTTTCGCCATAAGGTCCCTTGTCCCTGGTAATTTTTAAAGCACATCAATGCTTCCAAGACAATTTTTCTCCTTTCAGCACAATTTCAAGCAGAGAATCTCACCTAAAACGGTCCTCTCCAAGCAATCTCATCACCGCACGCACTCTCGCATTCGATTTCTTCGACTTTTATAGTGTCACCGCTGGAATTATACATCACAACGCCTCCGCCATTGAGAATCAGCGAGATGTCACCGGGTCCTTTTTTTTCCCTCCCCTCGAGATCTGGCGTTCCTCCAATGGCAGCTCGATCATGAGTCGAATAAATCACCTCCCTTTGTTGAGGCATTAGTACTCGAAGCGCGGGTAATTACTTCGGGAATTCCTCGTGTATCGAATGACCGTACGCTATTCAACGTACCTCATCAATTACGAGGTTGTGCTGTCGTAGGAGAGGGGATGACTGAATAAATCTGAAGACCTCCGCCTCTCCCTGCAGTGTGTGTTAAATCACTCCGATTCATTCCTCGCTCCGCCGTGTTGCTTTTTTCATTTTGCGAGAATCCCTTTGATTAATTACCGCGACTACCAGTTGGAGAAGTGCGAAATGAGGGAATTTCATTATGGAGTTTAAAAAGTGAGCATATCGTCTCAATCTCCGATTGAAATGAACTCTTCCGATTCGTTACTTATGCTGGGGAGTTGCCTGTTTGAAATAAGAGATGCGTTAGAAGACACGGAGATTTGCTTCAGGGCGTTTTTGGATCTCGTTGAATTTATCGGCATACGCTGTTTGAAGACCGTGAATACGTAATGTGAACTATACACCTAAATAATTTGCGTAGGTTATGATTGCAGTTAACATCGGTTATTTTTATGGTTTCCGCTGCGCGATTTGAACTCCGGAATCTGAATAGAATTAACGGCAAGCTGTAGTCATAGTATCAGAAATCTATTCTGACACAAAGATGAAATCATTTTTCTGGCATCGATTGCCCATAAAATTTTTCTTCCTTAAATTAATTTCTTTATTTATTATTAGAATTCATTATTATTTATTCTTCTTGTTATTAATAATTTATATTAAACACTTATTAATTAAAACCTCATTATCTTGGTAAATATACGACTTATATATGAGTTTAATATGAATGAACTAAAAGCCGATTATAATAAAATAATTTCTACCTATTTAAATTATATCAATATAATATAATAATTATTTCAACATAAGGCTATATACATGAAGAAGGTTATAGTCTTTCAAACCGTATGCTCCTGACGGAATTTTATACTTATTGGCAAAAGATTCAATTGAAGCTAAGAATCGCTGAAACTGGATAATTATTGTGGCAGAATCACGAAAATATGAACGTTTCGTCCTTATGTATCATAAATATTCTACAGAACAAAAGATACATTTGTAATCCATTCTATAAAGCAAAGCGACCATCTAAAGTGAATGTATCCTTCAAAATCATACAATGCTTTTCGTAAAAACAACACAATCAAGATCTCACTTTATCTTGGGCTTGGGAGCGAAGCAAGTACTTATATGCATGATTATTGCATGACAAAATTTTACATGTTTATTGTCACTGTGTTCAGTCTATCTACAATCATATCTTGTTTATAATTTGAAACTGAATTGCAGTCACAGTTTCATATTTGAGACTTAGAAGGAATGCAAAAACTTCTTCATTTGACAAAACTGTAATTTTTGGCTTCTAGGATAATTTTACTGAATCTCCGACGCAATGATCGGAAGCTTGAAATATCTTGCTTGAAGCAGAAGCAGTGAACTGCTTACATCATATTGCCATATAAATAAATATCGTAGTAGCAGCCAACAAAGAAATGAATACGTTGTTAGATATGTATACTAAAAGGATGAATTGAAGAATATATAATACGCCATGTAGCGACAAAGTTGATAAATTAGTTAGCAGGGTCACTTATAAGTAGTGATATAATAACATATTGAAATAAATTTTCTCATTCCTACCATACCATACTTGGATGTTACCTTGGGAGGTACGGTTGCACTTTCTTCCAGCCGTACCGAGAGAACCTTTCGACAAGTCTTTCTCGCAATAATTAGGAGACTTTTGAAGATAGACCAACTCAGATCCTTTGGGGGACCTCCTCCTTCCCAAGCCGCCTCTCCTCGTCACCCTGGTGATGTCGTCCTCCCTACCGGGTCGCCTTTCCACTCGCGGAGGAGGGATCGTCCTATACAAACGTAAAATAAACTCATCAGTCGGACATGCTTTACGCGCACACAGAAGATACCGACTTATACATTAAGGCTTTACTTAAATAAGTTATTATGGAGAGAGGTTATAAAATCAAGCGGAAACAAGGTTAATTAATTTTTTCGCTTACTATAAGAACATTCTATTTCCAAGGGAGTTTGATACATATAATAATCATAACTACAATTTGCAACAAAAATATAAGCTTGAAATACATTGTTCTATTCTGCTAATATACAATAAGGATGTGTCTTATCTTATATAAAGCTCTCACATTCCCATTTCATGATAAAAAGAAGAGAAAGTTTCCGTATTATCATAGAAATAACTAATCATAAAATATAAAAAGAAAAAGGGATACCTTTCAAATTTTTTGATCAAATTAATAATAGCTATTTTCTCTCACTTTAGATGATTTTTAAAAGATTTCTCACTTTATAACATTTTTTTCATAGTAAAAGCATTACCTTTAAATATAATTACTCATAATGTTATACACAAGAAATCTATCATTTACAATAACAGAATATTGTAGAAATAAAAGCAATTGGGTTTTAACATTTTGTTCGCTCTCACTTCAATAATTTAATTTAACTGCATCATAAAGGATATGAAAAATATTTGTTAACAGGGCTTGACAAAAAAACTTCCCAAGTAACATTTAAGTGTATACCTTAATTAACACAAAACATCTCTTTAATGTATACTAAACCACATAATAAAAACCAAAAATAGATTCAGGGCAGAGCCAGCTTGACGCACGATGGTCGCCCTACGCGCCGAGGTTTGAGGGGCGTATATCGTTGGTCCGAGTTCGTTATGAGGCGCGGAAGATTCATGTATGATCATTTAAGGACAAACCAGTTGAAGAGGAACTTGTGGGAGATAACTGTAGAGGTGAATCTCAGTTTGTGGGTTTTCTATAGAATTTATATTTGATTTTTAGTGGATTATTCAAGCAATAATTAAAATTATGCGCATGAGGATTTTCCTGTAAAATTCATATAAAATGTTTGAATAATAACAATGGCAAATAACATAATTTCAATCAATTTTAATGTTAAAAATTTAAGTCAATGAATATCAAATGATTATCTCTTAAAAATGCAACAAACTTTCAAAATATGGAAATTTTTAGGTATCTGTGGAATTGTATTGTATGTGGAAGGGGCGCCTGCATTACTTCAAGCCCAAAACGCCCTAGGATGGCCCGGATCCAAACTTTTGAGGCATAGGTGTGCCAATGCATTTGATAATTAAGTTAGGCTTCGACAAATCTTCAGTGGTCAGGTATAGGTTTAGCATGTATTATAATGCTGCGTAACGAAGTTTATCCCGTTGTTAAGAATGAAATACAACCAAATTAATATCGGACTCATCGACTGCAAAGTAATAATATTTGAAATTATGTGTATGATACATAATTAATAATAATAATAAATATTAACTGTAACAGATTTATTTCCTTTTCTTATTTATTATTTAAACTATTATTTATTATCCTATTGATATAATCAACAGCTTCAAAGACTTTCCTCATTGACAACTTCTACTTCATCATACTTTTATTACCTAGAGTCAGTATAATGAATATAAGAATTATGAATGACTTTATTAAATCTTCTTGAAATCGACGCCATATCAAATATAATACCAAATGGAATATTCTTGGAGCGAGATTGAAAAATAGTAATTTCATCATCAAAATGATTATATGGAAATGTAAGTCGGTTAAGTTTCCCAGATGGTGAAGCATTTTTACAAAGAAAGACAAATGGGAAAAGTACTAAGCTTGTACAGCTAAAATGATGGAAAAATGATCTCGCGATACAGTGAAACGTTTAATTAAAAATTTTCCAGCCTCTTTGAGATGGTAATTTTCCTAATTTATGCAACCGACTACCCTCAATACGCAATAATTGTCCCAAGGTTTATGAGCTTCGGAAGCTAGATTCCATTTTATGTAAATAAACCATTTTGTAAGAAAGTAATTAGCATAACCTGTTTCCTCTATCCTAAACGTCTGGTGTTGACGTCTCTTAATTGATCCTTAGTTATTTATACCTCTATTGTCAAACAAGATGCATTTATAACGCTTTAGAAGGGAACCTCCCACTCTGCAGCTGTGGTGTAGTAACTCCCTTTGCACTGTTTTAGATTAACATCTCATTGCAATCTAAAAGAATCTGATTAATTGGAACATTTTGCGGACTGACTCAGTCAACTTAGTCAACTTCAAAACATCTCTAAGTTTACTTAGTTCTCTAAATACATGCTACTGATGTCATCTAGATATACTTGATAAGCAAGAAAGACAAAAATTTGTGGCGATTATTAGTATGATCTCTACTTATAGAGTTACTATTAAAAGTTACTAGCTCATACGAATTAGAAAAAAGTATTTTAAACAGAAGTCTTTCTTTACTATAGCAAGAGCAATTCCAGAAAGGTATTGAATCATGCAAGGTACATGGGTACGTCAATCAGCTTGTATTTACTAAAAACGGAAAGTTCGTCCGAAAAGAGAAATATCTAACAATTTTGTATTTTGAATTCCAATCGATGATTTAAACCTGGCCACCCAAATAACATAATATATTCATACAATTTGGCTTAAAATAATGAATACTCATTTACTTGCTTCCTATTTTTCCTCTATACAAGGAAATGTGGAAAATTACTTAGTATTTAGTTTTATTATCATAATTTTAGTCTTTTAGATACATTTAATTTGGACTTGAGTTTTATAAATATAGATCTCACTTAAAATGAAATTACCTCCATAGATCTCTCAAGACATGCCTGTCTCATCAGTTATGCTAGTCGCCTGATGATGACCAAAGTGGTCGAAACTATGGTACCTTACGAAAATATTGGTAGTTAAGGTGTAAGTGCTCTCTAGCCATTTCTCATTATAATGGAGACCTACCACAAAGTTGAAGGCCTATGAATAGATTCCACAAACAAAGATCTCACCGCAATACGAGTTTGATTTTGGGTGCCTTCCTCGAGGTTCTTTGGGGGCTGGCAGTGGCTGCAACCTCCGTCCCCTCTGGCCTCCCTGGAGCCTCTACACCAGATGAATGTGTCAGTTGAGGCGCAGGCACATGGGCGGGTACTGCAGCAACCGGCCTGGCTCTTGAGTACTTCTTCATTAGGTAGTCTCCAACGACACGGAACGGAGGCAAAGTGCGCCAGCAAGTCTTCATAGTACAGCTACCGGACACTCCGTGACATTTACACTCTTTCTGCAGAGTGGCCTTCACCGCCTGCAAATGCAAAATTATGTAAATAAATATATCTACGGAAATTAGGAATAAGTATAATTTTCTTCGGCAACATTCGGTGCAATTTCAAAGTTACTTACTATAATGCTAAGGAAGAAATATTTTCTTGTGAAACTGTACATACATATATTCTATATTTTCTTCATAAGAGGATATCATGAATTTGTTAGCGTACATATGCCTGATAATAGTCAGGATTTGGAGAGTAATGATTGAAGAAATTAAGAATTCCTTGAATTTTCCATACACAACGATCCTAACTGCTCATTGTTTTCATGTTGCATACATAAAAATACCACATCCTAATAATGGGGTCTTTTCAGTTCTTAATTAATTATTTTGTGCCGTGTCCGCCTATGGATAGAGCTAAATGTCCACGCTTTGTACATGGAATAAGTGGAAGGTGAATATATGCCTTCATATAAGTTACTCATTCTTACAAAGGAGGAAAATATCTGCATTAAGAATTTCTGTCAAAATCGATCTCAAAACTATCTAGTGTAATTTTCAAAGATTTTCGTAAAACATTTCTATGGAAAAAATACTTGTCAAAATTTAAAGAAAGTTCTGAATGCAATTTGATGACCTTCGCTCTCAGCTGTAATCATGTTCTTTTAATCAAAAGCTTTAAATTTAAATGTAATTTACCTTAAATTTACAATTTATACCTTATATAAAGTCTTAGTAACTGTACACTATGATTTGATGGAGCGTTTCCAGAACTGCGTGAAACATGATAATTATGGGACGACAGGAAAAGGAGGCCGCCTTCAAATGTGACGGTATAATTTAGTACAAGGAAAGAGCAAATCCCAATTTTTGTCTAATAACAAGTTGTCAAAGCTGGGCAAGAGTGAAGCAATTATCCTCAGTGATATGATAAACGGTATTCGTGACTGACGTTCATGACAGTGCATGTCATTCGATTGCAGCTTTAAACGAGCCAACTCATGGCGAGTTGAAAGTGAATGCCGCGAGCATAAAATGGCGTTCTACTTTTCGTATAATTCATTTTCTACGTTTTGAGTTCATAAAATATATGCTTCAAAGGAAAGATAGGTTCTTTTAAAGAAAAATATTCCCATTTGTGATGGATATTTATTGTGACGTCGCCCTTATTTGATATTGCAAACTGAGTCTTGCCATCACGCATCGATACAGCGAATGACGTAGAAGGGGAAGGTTATCATAAAAATATTCGAAGCAAACAATCTACTATAAAAGGAGTGGCCAACAGTTCGATCGCGACTGGTATTCGAAAAATATATCTATCTTTTGACTAATATTCATAACTTCAATTTTTTGTTTATAATACACTTACGTTCAATTTAATTGACAACAAAGTTCGAAAGCTTTCATAAAGTGCAAACTAAGTCTCGGAGATGTGAAAATACAATTATTAATGAATTTTGTTTCGACAAATGCCAACTTATGCTTCTCTTAGTCTGTCGATCACGGTGGATACAATTGTACCAAAGTCGATTGCAGCAGGAGATTTTGGCCACCCCTGCTCTGCAATATCTAAATATCCTATAAAATCGGAAAAATATTTTGGCACTTATCGTGCTTTCTCTAGCCATACTTGAAAGAACTACGCGGAGAAGAAAATTGGCTGAAATTTGATTAAAAAAGATTGATCAAGTTAACAATAAAGTAAAGACAATGGGACAGATTCGAATTAATATTAATTACGATATTAATTATTAATGACAAAAGTACAGTTTTTAATCATTGCAAAATATATCGTAAGAAATAACTAAATTTTATTTACTAATTCTTGAACGGATGTTTGCGGATTTGAATATTATAGGCAACTACGTAGCACTTTTACTAGAACCGCATCAACTACAGCTAAATTCATAAAGACATTCCGTTTTGTGGCCCTAAAAATTCCGATAAATGAATAAAAAGGAGGATAATGATTGGATGATTTCATCACTAATGTATCTATGTAGTATGGCGTTCTAAACAATAAATATCAATTAATTTTCAGAAAAATAATCCCCCTTAATTATATTATAATCCATCTTAATAATAATATATATAATCTTAATAATTAATATACATATCTTTTATTCAACAATAATAGATAATGCTACGTGAAAATTAGCTCTACCATATTCCCAATCAAGTTTAGAGTAATATTATGTGAAATTCAGTGAAAGGGTCTTCTGTTTTATCACATTAAGTGAACTATTGAACCCGTCGAATCTTTCTATAAAATCCTTAGTATAAAAACTATTACTTCTCCTGAAGGAAAAGTCTTAGTCGTGTTGGGTTAGAATTAGAAATTACTTTTGAACATAACATAAACAAACTCAATTGTGTTAGGCCGCACTTCGTGGAAGGACATTCTGAACAAAGAAAGAAAACTCCGTAAACTTCCACAGATGATTTTATTTTTACGACCGGTTTCGGCCACTGGCCATCTTCAAGTCTTGACTTGAAGATGGCCAGTGGCCGAAACCGGTCGTAAAAATAAAATCATCTGTGGAAGTTTACGGAGTTTTCTTTCTTTGTTCATAACATAAACAGCTTAGTTAGATCCAGATCAAAATTAATAAACGAAATCAGGATTTAGTTAACATTTCAAGCATACTTGAGGGAACATTTAGCGGAAATTATTGTTGATCGCAAATTTCCATCTCAAAATCTGTATAATAAGTATGATTGGATCAATAATTTCTAAGAGATACGATTTTCTTTATAATCAAGAGAGAAACAATAATGATCTTTTTCATCACTAAATATCTGTTTTAATTTAAATTTTAAATAAAAACTAACATCAACTCCTGAAGAGGAGAAATTTTCTATAAATATTTCGTTGTAGGAACAATGTATTAGATATTTCAAAACCAACAGTAAATTTACAAAAATGTATAATAGGAGACAGGAAACTAAGGTAATCGCCATCTTTCTCAACTAAAATATTTACGGGCGAAAGAGGTTGACATAATTCATTCCTCGAACGCGAAACCTATATCGTAAACTTCAATATTTCATTATGTATGAATATGCATAGGAATAAATTAATGTATCTTAAGGGATATTTCAATTTAAAACACTCCTTAAAATAATATGAAAGTATTTCAAGGAGAAGTCGTTAAAACCTTTGCGCTCCCAAGGTAAGATGAAATTATAATAATTGAGCAAGATCGTTCGGACCGAATCGCAATATGGGAAAATCTTCCAACCTTTCTTCCGGCCTTGTTGTTGTGTAAGTTCATGAGGCTCCTTGAATCCCCCTCTATTTCTCTGGCGTCCACAAATCGCCTCGCGAACCTCATTCCGTAGCCAACATCAGCGCTGCACCCGCCCCACTCCCATCCTGCACCCGCGTTGCTGTTTCCCACGCCACTCCACGCACCCACTCCGCCCGCCAGGTTGTGGTTCCGGTGCCCCCATCGGCCATCTCCTTTGTGCTTCCCCTTGAGGTCACCCTTCCCTAAAACAATTGACATATGGGCTATGAAAATAAATATGAGCCGATCTACAATTAAATCAACTCAGGCATTTACGGAGAGTTTTTAATTTATCTGTTCAATCAATTCGCGTTTTCCAACCGATAACACGCGTCAAAAGCTAAAAAGTTACAATTATTTAAAGCAGGAGAAGAATAGATTTATTTTTCGTATAATTGTTTTGCTCTCTATGCTTTTCCTTTTATTTATTTCCTTGAGTACAGTCAGATAATTTTACAAATGCACAGCCATACTTGTCAGCATTAATAATAAATTGATATTTTTGCAGGAAAACAGTATCTCAAACGACCTTTAGAAAAATAAAATAATTATGGATTATCTACAGAGGATGATTGAGTTGACTGAATCTTCATAGTAAACTCAGGGAACTCAATCATCCTCTGTAAATAATTTATATTCATTAAATGATTTACTTTATGACGATGAAAACTTAATGTAAATCATAATGCTGGATTGATTATTTCTGACAAGAACTCGATAGAAAGATCTGCCTCTTCCCGCTTCTCCCTCAGAGAGCTAGATTAATGAACTAAAGCGAGTCAGCGAGAGAGAAAGAAAAGTTATGATGGATAAATATGAGCTATGCACCACCTTGGAGCAATTCATCCTCTCTTCTTTTGCTGTACAGTAGCCTACCTCTACAACACCTTCACCCATTGGACAAGGCGTAAGCTTGTCAAATGGATTGTCACTGGGTTGAATGGGGCAGCCTCCGTACTTCCGCGGCGCCTGCTACATTCGCCCAGAACCCGAGGCATAACGGAATAAATAACAAGTGAATGATGCTGAGCGCTGCACTTCCTTGAAAGTACTCACCTCCTCTTCTCCTCCCCATGAATCTTCTGCCCAACCCTCCAACGGATGGGTCGCACCCGCATCCAGATATATTTCCCAGACTGCAAGCTTGAGTCACTGCGTATGCAACGCCAGCGCTCGTTATGGCATACGTGAACGCTGCCTCTCGACTACCTGATGGAGAAGATCGGGAGAAAATTAATGAAATGCGAACAATACAATAATTTATTCAGAAAGCTCTCTAGAGAATAATTGCCGTAAAGTAGCTTGATAGCGTTTCAACCGCAAAACTAGGAAGTAAAATGATTTATGCTTTTAAGAAGAGGTATTTATTCTATTGATTTTCGCAGTTATAATCCCTCTATTATATACATTCATGATTTTATCTTGAATATGTAGGAAGGATGATGAATTTCGCACTCTTGTGTAGTGCAAAACTTGCTACTGATGACTATGATGATTTATATTGAGATTGATGATGAAATCATTTCATTATCGACCTTTGTAAAAATTGCATTGCAAAGAATTTCGGTGATAAATGGCATTATTAAATTTTCTATTGAAATAGTGAAACATTTTTTAACAGAATATACAATATGATAAAATAATACTCTAATATAATAAAATAATGATATTAAATGAAAGTATAATGTAATCAAAATTAAAATAGTAGAATAAAATTCATTAAATTCAACATGAATATGTTATCTATACCATGAGATAGTAAATAGATGTATCTGAAAGAAGAATAAATTATTCCATGAGGGAATCACTATGAAAATCGCGTTGGTTCTACGTTATTGATTGTCTTAAATGGCTAAACTGAACCCAGAAAATTAATTTACTAATTGACCTAACTACAAAAGATCAATTGATTAATTTATTTAATCGTCAAATAGATTCAATTTCAACTAATTTTATACATCTTTCAATCTTCCTCCTTATGAGATAGGAATATTTTTAAGTAACTTGGGCTGCCGACCACTTTCAATAAGTACAATGCGATACGATTTTTGAATATCCTCTTGAAATCAAGTATGTAAACGAGCATTATGAAGACGTCCCAAATATAATGGAAGTTGAAATTCTCCGTTGAAGTGCATGATAAACACAAAAATAGTGATAAATTTACGCTTAATCGGACGCATAATATACGAATAAAAACTTTCAAAAAATTAAAATCATTATTTGTGGGTTGAATCTCGAATGGAAAAAGAAAATAAGACATCATTGTAGAGAATGAGGGAAAGAGACACAAATGAAAAATGAGCAATTATATTGAATGTAGGAGTTGGTAATTCACGTGGGTATGACCTCGGGCCGAATTACTCTTTGAAATGAACCTTGGTTTAGTAATGGAGAAAATGTACATGATATCATATTTAAGATCATTAATTCTATTACAGTCATTAATTAAGCTGGAAAAATATTTTCTGCGTGACTTCCCTGAGGATTTGATTAGAAGATAATTATAGTGACATGAAAAAGGTAATCAGTCATCACTTTTGCGAGTCATTCTCAACCATTATGCAAATGTCATTTTACATAAGTCTACAGATTCAGTGCTTAATATCTTAACGAAAGGAAAATCACCGTGACGAAACTCAGATCAAATCTACTCCGACTGTAAGATCATCATTAGGCCGAAGGAATAATATATATAAAGGATAACATCTCAAAAGAATTACTCTAAATTTACATCTAATAAAAGATCCAACGAACGATTTATTTCCCAAAATTTACTATATATCAAATAAATAATTCATATACTAGATCAAATATCACTAGAGCGAATATTATTATTGAGCTAAATATAAACCTGCTGTAACTAGATGGCAGTTATTCAACCAATACACAGTTTAGTACTATAGTGTCAAAAATAAATTTTCCAATTCAGAATGAATGAAAACTTTGGCTTCAAAATATGCACTATTAGCGTCGTGGAAGAATCTTTACTTAAAAAGCAGCAATTTAACTTTCCTTAAGAAGTTTGTTGCCCAAAATCTGTTACGCATGTTAATACAACCGTACATTCTTCAAAATTCAGTCTTGGAATTTATGATTAGCATTTACTGCGAGTTGAATAGAGCAGCGCATTACAGTTTCTATGACATTTAGTACAAGACGACAACTATTCACAAAACTTCAGCCTTACCCTCAACTGTAGGGAAACATTTCAAACCCATAAAGAGTATGGGAAAGGATAACAGGAAATATCGTAGTTGATGCATTATTTAGAGATGTATCTTAAGTGTTTAAACTAATCGTCTGTTTATTTGTAATTCATTTTAGCAACCGGTTTTGTAAAGATTCTCCTGCATGGACACGGATAAGTACATGCATAAGGAGTAAGCACAAATACTCGTCTGTTCATTCTCAGGAGTAAGGTGAGGAACTCATGATATTTAATTATCGAGTGTGTAGCCTTATTTGTCAACACAATTGGACGTCCAATCATAGCTGTTTCCCGAAGATGATATTACCATCACGGATTCGATGCACGCCGATGAGACGGGGCGCGTGCTTAACTATCCATACATCATGCACCGCGGGGTGGACGTCAAGCCGGAGTTAAAAAACAGCCTTGCTGCGCTTAGGGTGTGAGACAGGCACGGTGGGAGAGAACGTCGTTTCGCTCTTTAACACCGAACTCGTTGAAGACCATTAAAGTCTTAGTGGAAGCCTCCGAGAACTGTTATTCTTTGGGGCAGCGGTTTACAAAAGGTCTCCTGCGTGTTATTCTTCGTTGGGCTATTACGCGGAGAATGACTGACGTATTTTTGCTGCTCCCCTTCTAATCTCCCGTTTTCTTCTTCAACCACTCTCCTCTTAAATCCCTCACCTATTTTACCATCATGTTGTTTCCACACCCATGTTTTCCTCTCTGCCACATTTGATTTTTAACTCTCTGTTACATCTTCTATCTCTATTCTTTCTTCCAGTCTCGTTCAAGGATTTGAAACTAGTGAAGTCTCCGTAAATTGTTATCATCTGCTCGTAACTGATGTAGGGTCTTACTTTCTTATGCATTTATATCCTTGATTTTTTGAATTTTTAATAAACTTACTCCAGTGGTTTGAAATGTTCTCTCATTACTCTCTCCTACATTTAGGTATTTTTCCATTTTTCATTTCCGAATTTACAAGATGGAAGAATTCCCTAAAATTCTTCCTTAAATTAAAATATGTTTTCCAATATTTTTTTTCGGATGGAGAAGAGTTAGCTAGACTGTTACGCTATTGATTATTATGCTAAGCGTAGGATGAAACTTAAACAGAACATATAAAATATTAAGAAGAAGAATTGGCCCACTGTAAATGAAAAGAAGCAAGAGTTTACACCAAATTTCATTGACTGAAAGTAAATGTGTAATCCGAGAAATATTTTTCTCATTTTTAGCTGGAAATATGCGACGCATTCTCGTGAATTAACACGCTCTCATGTTCGCTAATGGATTAGCTTTTGCGTGAGAGTTATGGTCATTAATCATTTCGCAACTTTTATTGATATTCAAGGGAAATTTTCATCTCCATTATATTCTAAGAATCCTTTTATGCGTATCGTATAGATACGCCTGCAGTAAAATGTAAACAGTAGTCAGATCATAAAATGTTTCATGGTAAACTCATGTTTTCGGTATGATGAGAATAACGATATTCAATGGAAAGATAAGGCCATCTCACTTCATATTGCACGTTACTTTAAGTAGTACCGGATGGCCAAGGAAGAGGGCTAATGGCAACACACTTAAAGATTTAAACTTTGTTTTCATTATCGTCGGTCAAGTAGCATCTATAAGCATTCCTTTACGTCTGCAATGGATGAAATCTTTGAACAATACCGTATCCAATGATATGCTTTTCAGTATGAGTAAACTAGTTTCTTAATCGAGCAATCGAAGGCTAGATTAACTTACAAGCAGAAGCGTCAGAATCTTTCCTAAACCATTGTCGAAGCTAATTAATTATGTGGGAAAAATTGGATAGATGTGTTATCTAGCCAAGGACGAAATGTAAAAAAAATGAGGATACAAGGGATAAGGGAAATAAATATACAATTGGGGGACTACCTTGGCTCCCTTTGATTGACCATCAAGAACTATAAAAAACTTCTATGAATATGGAAATAAAATCCTATGCCCGTTCTATCACTAAACATAACGAAAGACGATGTCAGGTATGATTCTATATGTATTTTCGATACTTAATTCTGAATCGCCCTTAAACGAGGGCGAAGGAGAATCGCCCACTTCGATGACTTTGTAGAAATAGCAATTTTACCAGGATGTGACGGTTGGCTTGAATTGAAGTCTGACTTTGCAGTTTTTCTAAGATCACTATTCTTCTGCCGCATTTATCACAAAATGATGTTTTAAAAGTTAATTGGAGATGAATTCATAAGAAAATAGTTTTCAATCCACACCCCTTAAGTTTCTAGTTAACCCCTAGCGTGCTATCGAACCTCCCTTAATAAAACTAGCAGCTCTGCGTTATATGCGCTCTAGCGCCAAGATCGAACCCTTCTCGTGCAGAGGTGCACTTGTGATTTACTTACTAAAAACTTATCCTCTTATTAAGTACTTGTGCATTTATGTATAGCATGCCATAATGATGCTCTCACAAGAACGAAAATCAAATACAAGTGGATGAGCGATAATGAATAACAGGTGTTTTATATTTACTTTTATTTTATATAATCAATGATAATAGTAATTTTATGATTTTTCCGTTTTATCATTGTTATCGATGCATAAATATGTAAAATGCTGAAATGATGTGAATATCCAGGTATTTCTGGCAATCCTGATCGCATTTATAAAGTGAGTTCTAGTGAGGTTGAGAGATGTTATTTTAGCCCATTCTATCTTGCCATCGAGCATTCCTATGCTGTTCGCTACCTCATCCTTGCATCCTCCTTGAGAACTGCCTCTCCCATTGCCCACTGAATCATCGCACGAATTTTCAACGCGAACAATGCGTCCCCTCGAACCCGGCACGCCAACGCAGCGACCCTCCCTTTCAATTTTTCCCACTCTTTCGGCCTCCAAAAGTGAATCGCGTGCAATTTGCGCTGGAAAAGCGCTTGCAACTCGCGTCAATGGCGGCTCGTATAGAAGCCAGTCTTTGAGAAATGGCGTCTCTAGAGTCGAGTTGACGCGGGAGGCGAGGATTACGACTGTTAATAATAAATACGCGGCGAGGTGTCGGCCATTTCACGAAGATGGGACTCCGAGTGGGCGGCTCGGGAATATTTTTCAGCTCATTAAAGTGAACGTGAATGATTCACGCGAAGGATTTAGCGTCCCGGTGCATTTAAATCGCGATCGCTTATTTTTTTCGTTGATTTGTTTCTGGTCGATTGAATCAGAAAGTAATCGCGCCGTAGATGGAGTTAGAGGATAATTCATTTCGGACGTTTCTCAGGATTAAGGTGAGGATTTGAATGAGTTCGAGGCTAGTTTTGTGAAAAGAAGAGTTATAGATAAATCCGGGAATACTTTAAAAGAACTTTCGAGAGATTATTGTTGAAAGATAAGTTGTGACATTATTTACCGTCTCTGTGAAAGGAAACGAGTTTCGGAGTTATAATTTCATTTAATGCGATTAACATTATAGAATAAATTATCTTGACGTGTGGCATACGTTACTTCAGGTAGTTGAAGTAATGTATGCCGCACGTACTTAAGCTATCACTGGAAAGAGATATAGAGGCTCATCGATATGTCTGCTATGCATAAGGAAAGATGCAGTGCTATAGCCGGATTTACGAGTCCGTTATAGACAGCCTATTCAGCCTATTATGCAACCTTTTCAGTATGAATATCTGTATAAGCGAAGTTATTTCGATAAAAACGCATGTAAATTCTGGAAACATTTTGTGGAGAAACAGAAATTGAATTATCAAATTTGAATTGTCAATGAAGATGCTGATTCATTTCCCTCTTCTTCTTGATATCTGGAAGCTTTTTAATAAAATATGTATACATACACTCCTGCTTATAGGCCAAATAATTCGACTCACTCTTTGAAGGTAACAAGGGAGATTATCACGGTCTTTATTTACATGGCCCAGGTTTACTCCACACACATTTTGAAATCCATAAGTTACTTCTTATTGGTAAGCTTACATTCTGGAAAATGGTAAGTTATTCGCTAAAAGATTAATGTAATTGTGCCTTAACGGTCTTCTATCATTCTTGAGCTTATTTTAGGAGAATAATTAATTGATATTTTCCTATAATCCTTTTCATTCCTTGAACGTATATTAATCAAGTTTTCCTGTTCCTTCTGTTTCAACATTTCTGCGATTCATAGAAATATGTTTTACATATCTAATCGTGAAAGTAAATTCTCTTTCGTCACCTTTACCAGATATATTTCTTTAATACCTAAAGTTAATAAATGAACAAACATACGTCGAATGAAAAATAATAAAAGGGCTTGGATGGACAGTACGAAGATAACTTAGAAAAATAGCGGGAAGGTAACAATCTAATGACAATAGTACTCAATGTTACCCACTCGCTGCATGAAATTACGGGCGTGGACAGCGAAGAACGTTAGTCCTTTCAATAACTAAGAATTATCGCATTATGATTCCACTGAGTTCACCAAAATGCTTCACCCTACCTCACAGCTTAGACATTGTATCTAAGCCTGTTGGCGCTACTGACGGAACTAGCGAAGATTACGAGCGCTAAGAAGGGTGTAAATCATCTTATACCTCCAAAGGTCTGCTACCCACGCTTACCGTTCTTGTTCGAAACGATCCCACTTTGCTATAATTTCTCGCGGGCTTAATGGGAAGCGTTTGTATTCAAAAGGCAGCCAATAAAAATCAAAGCACATCTCCTTTCTGTAAACAAATTAAGGATGACGTTGCATCCGCGTTCGGAGAAAATGCGAATGCTGGAATCATCACGCCCACTAAAGAGAGAGGTCCCAAAGTAGAACGAGAATTGTACAATAAAGGATTGAGTGAAATAAGACTTCATCACTTAAAATGAAAGTACGTGAGAATAATTTTAAGACGAAGGTTTTCTTTTTTACAATTTATTCATCCATCAGGGCGACCCACAGCAATGACTAAGTAATGACGAAATAAACTGCATTATTTATCCGGAAATTAAATTGGCCTTCATTGGTATTTACGACACTCACTGATGGAACATCCTAATGGAAACAAAAGATTTTCTTTGTATCATTGCATTTGAATAAAAGAACCCCTTGTTCCAGAATTTTGTGTAACTTTTAAATGAAGCATACTTCAATTTTACTCGTAAATGAAGTACCTTCTAATATTAAACAAACTATCCCAATCACAGAGTGCTTAAAAATAGTTTGTAGGGAAATTCTAAAAGAATTATAAAAGAATCCTTATATTAAAGGATGTAAATTCTAAGATAAAACAATTCATAGATAGCAGGATAAGAATACTATTCCGGAAGGTCGATCACTCCGATAAATTGGATAATCTATTTCATTGTAAGAGATTGTATAGTATAGGGAATAAAGTAGGAAGAGAACTCTATTTATAGTTCGATTGAAATTTTCCACAGGACGGAAAATCGATAATTCTATTTGGATGAATATAATTATTCTCAGATTTTTTACATTTCTATATACGTGACTATTATCAATTCGGTATACGTGACAATTACTAGCAAATTAAGAGCTGATATAAAGATGAGAGCTAATGAGAGTATATTCACAAATTTAGAGATACAGATCATCGAGAATAGCAGATATGCCTTTGAGAATAATTACTGAAGAATAAATATCTCTTGAAATAAGAGCTGATAAAGTAAACGTAAGTTTGCGTCATTTAGAAAGCTAATCAGTATACGAATGATAAATAAAAGGCAATTAAAAAGGATGGATAGCGTAAAAATATGAGATAGGAGAGAAAATTTCCATTTCAGCGGAATCAATTCAGAGAGTTCAACGGGAGAATAATTTATGACACTAGACAATTCACTAGGTGGGTAGAGACTTCGCAAGCAATCAATGTATCAGTAAGGTAGTTAAACCACTGAGATGTCAATAATCCTTTGACGACGTACTTAAAGCCGTGAACTAGAAGATGAAAGTATTTAACTTTTTAGATGCTATAAAGATACGCTACGACTTAACTCATTGACTTGTGTAGTTAAGAGAACTCCCAGGCATCTTTTTTATGCGGGCGCGGCGTAAAGGTTTAGCAAACATGTACGCTTTTCTAATTATCTCAAAAGAAACTCCGCGTTCCGTTTCAGTGTTTGATAGCTTTATGACCGCTCTCGTTTCAATCGCCTTGACATCCAAGAAAGATGTAGGATTTATGCGCTTTTATGAGTTATAAATATGCGCATCTCTGATCCGACGAACTGCTTTAAAGTAGCGCGAGAAGATTTGCGGTCGAAGAGTTAACCGACGAACGGAAAAGACTCGAATATCATAGCATTGGCGCGGTGGAGGTTAAAAAACAATTCTTCTGTACTTGATACTATCTTCCGCGTAAAGTGCTTCTCTAGCTAATGCAAGGCTGCTGCGAGGAGTGGATTTGGATTATTAGAAAAGTATTGAAGCGCAATGCTACAATATAAGTCCCCATTATAAATTAAATGAAGAAGTATTCGTTTAGTTATAAGATAAATAGAAATAAATTCCTTAGAAAATTTAAGATACTCTGTGACAAATAAAATAAAAGATATAATTTTAAGTTGTATTTAATTAGTAATGGATGGCTATTACATCGTGAGCAGACAGCTGAGTTGTAAGCCATTGAGACCCTCTGTAGGTCGTGGTCCCTCTTCAGGACAAGGCCCTTAACCGCCCAGTGGCCTGATTATGAATCCGATATGAGTCAAGGGGTGGGGTACTTTTCATCATCAGTAGGCTGCACTTGAGTTGTTTTTTGCCCTCATTTAAACAACATTGCATCGAAATTGTATTCAGAAAGGTTAAGGTAATAAATTTTGAACTATATGAGAAAATATTCCAATCATTTTCACCTGATGCTATAAATGAGACGTAGAAAATTCGTATTTATATATGAATTATATGTTCTAACGCCTTACTTCAAACTTGCAACTACATAAATTTTATTTTATAGAAGAAATAATTCAAGAACTTGCGTTTTTTATTCGAGCATTTCCGTTATTGACATCCACTTTCTAGATCTCTTGCATGATACTTTGTAGCCTACCATAGCATAATTAAGTGATTTCCGATAGAAATTCTTTGAAACTCGTAAAATAAGTTACGATATTTTCCTTGATCTTTTTACTATCCTTTTTAGCGGGTTACCAATTACTCATTAGAACACCTGCTTCTAGGAGGCAACATATAACTAGTAAAAGGTATGCCGTACGGTATGTACGGAATCAGTTCATATGCCTCTTATAAAAGATGAGCAATCTTACTGTCTTTGAGAGAAGATTGCTATGAACTCCTATCATCACCCATCATCCTCCAGGTATATCATGAGCGCTTTGTAGGAGTCGCCGTACGCAAACATGTAACGATGATCATCATTAACCCCCCAGCATTCTAAAGCCATCATTTCATAGTGTCATATAGCATCCAAGTTCCAGATAGCCGCGAATAGAATGATTTAAACACATGGGCAAGCACTACACCAATTATATCCACCGCTTGATTAGCATAATCGTTTCCATGTTTATCAAACGAGGGAGGGAAGGGTAACAAATTGGATTTTAGAAAAAAGAGATACATGGGAGGCAAATTGATACCTTTCGAAGGCAAGAAATCGCGAAGGAAAAAATAAAAAGCGAGATTTGCTCTTAGGTTCGCGTATGAATCAACGTCAGTTCTAATAGGAGTATCGTTTTCTCTCTCCACCAGGTCGACATCGGTTCCAGAATGAAATCATCCGATAAAAATCACATACCCAGCAGGGATGAAAAAGAGGTAATAAAAGATTGCCAGCGCGCGCTTTTCCATTCGCTCATGATTTGAAGCGTGCTAGCTCAATTAATTTATTCGAATTAAGGTGAAAGGGTTGAATGCGAGGATTCTTTTCTCTCTCAAGGAGAATATTTTTACAGTCCAATCCATCTCCGTTCGCATAAAGTTCTCTCGTTGTCACGTGGTGGGTGAAACATCACGTAATCGTAATGAAAGAATTGCACGGTACGCCTCGGCGGACATGTTGGTCGACGCTTAGCCACTTAGAATCGAACCGACAAAAGGAACAGTGGTCATGAGGACGCTTGATTCGCCGGCAGCGTTCAATCCTCTGACCTTTAAGGTAGATTGATTCGTTACGTTGCGACATACTGCTGACTCAATCCCTTAACATGCTTTTTATTGCTTCAAATGCGATGATGAATATCATTGGTTTCGCAAAACAATTACAATCTCAAAGCAGTTATGTGATCGACCATTTCTAAGACGTAGGGTAAAATGGCGGTCATCCAAGGCTAAGAGCGATTTAACGATTTCTCTCCTCTGTGTGCAGTATCAGGTAACGCTGGTCGGTTCAAGGTGCTATTAGCAGTAAGCTCTATGGGAGTAAGGCATTAAAGGCATAAAAAATCAAGGATATACAAGAAAAACGATATCTATTATAGCGGAAGCACATTTGGGTTTAGGTGAACGGTCCCGAATCAGTGTCAGAGTTCAGCAGGAATTTCTTATAGGTTGACCATAAAATACCTCTCGCATCATCATCACAAGCTCGTTAACGATTTTGCGTGAAAACGAAAATAAAAATTCTTACTCTTACTACTTTAATTCTTACTTTAAAATTTTTCATAAACAGGGTGACATGGACCTTTGCTCATGGAGACAAAAGTCCTCATTACAGCTTTGCATATGTATACACACGAGCAGCACTTTATTGGTTTACACTAGGCGGAAATGAACAGTTTTCAAAATAATGCGTAGTTAATTCAGCAAATGAAACCTTACATGGTACGACTTATTTCAACATAGGTTCAAAATACGCGCATCTACAAATATAATAATATCAGAGGTATTTGGAATATCAAATTCTCTAATGTAGACTCGCAATTCGATCATCATAACAAGATTGAAGATTTCACGTAACATATAATATTTTTGTGATAAAACATATGTCATACTATGGTACATACATTAAATCAAAATCTTCAGCATCATAAAATACTGGATCGTAAATTTACGCTACGAGCGCCGGCGACCTGAAAAATAGCTAATGAGAATGAAAACTGGAAGATGTAGCATAGGAGTTAATCTCTTAAGATTAAATCCCAGAATCGACGATGCAGATTTGCTCCCGACCAACTGATTTTCGCCGAACCTTAAAAAAATGATTTGTGTTTTCCGCTACGCCGAATAGAATGTAGATCAACTGGTATTGAAAGATGCGATGGGAATTGCACCTATCAGGAAAGGGAACCGGTTTCTACTAGAAAAACGAAAATGAGATCTAAAGGAGGAAGTGTTGTATTCGAGATTCCACAATGTCTATATCAACTGCTGATATCAGCGGCCGACTGGACAGTATCAGAGACACCGGAATTTCGATAGAATATCCTTCTACCCTTTTTAATAGTGAAACTATTAAATGGACACTTGAGTTCAATGTGCCCGTGAAGGATGGGTGTTGCGAAGGCCTTCTAAAAGAGGTTGAATAAAAGGAACCCGGAAAAGGATCATTCATCGTAAGGTGGACCTGCCGAAATAAGGTTAGAATTTGCAATCTCGATATTAAACTATGCTCAGTAACGGTTACGAATTTAATTTGGAATTCCTTAGAAGAAGAATAAGTTCGATTAATGAACTTGTTTCTTACGACTAAATAGCTCTTTTTTATGAATAATTTCGTCGTTTCAAAAGAGTAAGCATGAAAAAAGATTGAAAACTATGAAACAGTAGTTAACACTAAATTTAATTTGCATTACATGTAAGTGTGCCATTATATTAGTGCTTTTATTGTTAACAGAATATCTTGTACGATTTTGACACAACATTTCTTCATGCCCTCTCCGCTGAAGAATTCCTTTTTATATATTTATAAATATTTCCTGTCTTTTTTATGCATAATGGAAGAAGTAAATAAATCGAATCTGATCAGATCTAGGAAATTTTCTTCAAAAGCCCTCTTTATTCTAAAAAATTGTTATTTAAACCACTGAAATTAATTGATGGATGGATTTCAGAGAAGTTACTTAAACCTTTTTATTTTTTATGAATAGTGAAGAGGAAAAAAGACAATAAATGATCTGAATATTATTTCTTTGCTTGATAAAGCTGTAAATACTTTGAAGATTAATGTGCTTAATTTAATTTTAAAGATTTGAATACAAAAGTAAAACAGAACTACCGACTCAATACTCAATAAGAATAAGGGTTAAGGTATCATCATATGTTTGAATTGTAGGAATAGTAAACGCGGACATCTGTGAATAAATTTGGATAAATCTATGGTCGCATTGCATCATACTGGTAACGATAAAAATTTTTCAATCATGGAGATAACAGAGCTGGAACTAGTGTCACAAATAAATGAGTCTGACGTTTTAAATGGAAAGAATATGCTACGTTGAGATAGCATTGGATAGAAAGGACCTCCCGCTAATAAATTTCATACGAAATATGTAAATTCCAAAAAAAAATTAAAAGCAGATAAAAAGGACACAAGACGAATAACTGGAACACGAAACGGTACCGCTATCTGGGCATTTTAAATTTTGCTAAAACAAGATTTCTCTGGCGGCCGAAACGACCCGGAATTAAATTCCGTAGTTTCTGCCCACGGATAGAATTTATATAGCATAATAAATGAATTAGCTCGGGACGACGATAAAGGAAACAGACACCTTTAATGAGGAGGGCCTGAGGAATTCCTCTATAGGAGAAAACGAGGGATTCTTCCCGAGCTGTTTAAAGATACGGAACACGAGCGAATGAATTATGTAACATGAGATATCTTTAGGCTCCTCAATGTATTAGAGAAAACCGTAAACAGTTTTTCCGACGGAGTGTTTTCCAAACAGTTTACAACAGTTTATAATTTGAGAATATTTATTTATTTGCTTAGCCACCCGCAGTTACGCCTTTCCTAGAGATATTCGTATTAAATTAAACGTGCTGTTGATGTTGTATTATTAGAGTAATATTGCGAAAAATTAACCAAGTCGTTCAGGAAAATCAATAGAATTTTTAAGTAATTAGCTGTGTAGAAAAAATAATTCGGTAACAATGACAAATACTCAATAAACCTACCGCATACAAGCAAGAATGAAAATTTAATCGATTCTATTTTCCTCAGATAGGTAAAACGTTAGGGGGAAAACTGTTTCGTTTATTCTTGCCTATTATTTCCTTGAAATTGATGCCGGGCCATATCGCTTACATATAAAGAGGAACTAATTGCTTTAAATAATCGCTTTAATTTCAACGAAAAGTTCATCCTGATTCTTGTAACGATGATAGATGATCATAAGAGATTAGGCCTTCAATCTGAATGATTAACAAGCAATGGCCCAATCACATTGCAGAAAGCATCAAAGCTGATCATCAAATGAGACTGGAATTCTTAATTTAGGAGATACAGTAGAGAATTAAACGTAGCTATTCCCAAATACTTTGAAATCCATTCCGTCTTTTCTCTTTTAAATTGATTCATCAAGTCCCAAGAGCAAATCTTTTCAATCGAGCAGAGCAATCTTTTATTACCTTATAAAGTGATGGCACACCAGAGATGCGAGCTATGCGAGATAAGACTAATTTAAGGAGACTTACACTCTTAAAAAAAGGAAGAGTGAAATACATCAGCTACTTGCTACACGAGCCGTAGTAAATGAGATAAAGATTGCGGAAAAGACACATGGAGCAAGCATTGCGATTCAACATGTGTCGAATCAGAGATTTCGAGAAGAAAAAAAAGTACAGCCGAGACAATGGCTGTGGGTGTTTGCGGGGCGTTTATTATGCGAAAAGAAAGAGATAAAGGATCTAGGAATCTCCATCTCATTGGAGACGAGTCTCGATCTGACGAAAGAGCGATGCATTTCCTGGGACGATAATGAGGGCCTTATAAGGAAGAGATTTTCGGAGGAATGGTGAGAAGAAGACATTCGGCGAGATATAGATCAGCCTCAGTGGATGAACTTGGTGAATGAAAGGACTGAAACGAACCCAGAAGGGTTCAGCTCTAATTTTAAAGCTAGCTAATTAGAAAAAGGATTATTATTTGTACTTAGAAAATTACAAGCGATTATATTTATTAGCAAGAAAAGAATTAAATGATGCTGTTTAAAATTTTTCTGATTTCGTGGTATTTTGTATTCGCTATAAATGTTTATGCCCGAATAATATTAACAATTTTATCTTTAAGTTTTTGCTAAATATGGAAAAATATGCACTCTCAATTATTGATTTTTCCTGTTGCACATTTCTATTTAAGTGATACTTGGTGATAATTTGGTTCAATTCAACGGAAAACTTAGTGGTTAAGCACTGAGCTGCTTGTTAAACCGCAAACTACGATGCTATTTTTCTATAAAAGGCTGTACAGCAGACAGGTTGAACTCGCAAATCGCACAACTATTGAACTAATATGTACTTCCTTCACTAACATGATAAATTGCTTTATGAAAGAAAAATCCTACAAATTTCTATACAATTTAGGAGAAAACACGAACTTTTTTGAGTTAACTGGTTCTTGAGCAACTCTTGGCTGATAATCTGCAATTCTGTGCACGTTAACTGTAATCGATTCAATTTCTGAGTTGAACCATGCAAGAAAACCTTTCATACTTTTCCTTGAATTCTCATTACTCCAAATTAGTCAGTTATAAATTAAACGTATAAAGACATCGTAACATACGACATCCTCAACTATTCTTGCTCAATGTGAAATCGAATCGACCACGCGCATCCGAACTCCCCTCCCATTCTCCTTAGCCAATAGAAATTTCTATTAATCCTGGGAGTTGCCTTACGTAATCAAAGTCGCTTGCTTTAATTTACGGCATAGAGATAATATTTTCATTATTTAATACCTAGAATTAATATTTTCATGCAATATTTTTCCTATTTATACTTGACAATCCTTAAATTCTCTATTTATGAGAGATTATTATAAAGAGAAAAACAAAAGAATTCTGAATATTTTACCGGCACAGTAATTAAGAGGATTTATTCACATATATGTCCTGTTATTAAATCTTTCCACCTAATTTATTAACAAATTTCAAGCTTAAGACTTAACGAAGTGGCAATGAAGGGCCGCTACCCCTTGGTGTCATATCCAACTGCGTTTCATCTGAATTTGTTGCATTCACTGATACTTATTCTTGTGCAAATCCTAATAAATGATGGCATCTAAATTCAATAAAAGAGAACTAGGAAATAGATGAGAAAATTTTAATAGATGGAAAACAACTAAATTTCAATTATATTTTTCTTGTACGTTTAATGAAATCTATTAAATTAGTAGTGGATTTTATATTTTTCTTCATTAATTATAGGTCACGTTAAGATTTGTTAGCTCGTCCAAATAATGACTTTATTAATTCATTTACTTATTATGATAAAGAGAAATATCAGGGAAAGAAACAGAAAATCACTTAATGGGAATTAATCATTGGAACTTTAGCAAGTTAAATAAAGTTACAAAATACGTATAATATACAATTTTCTCACTTTTTAAAATATCGAAATAAAAGAATTCCCGACGACAAAATTTGATATTACAACTTCTACGCGGTGTAATCTCTTCGGGGAATAAATAGTGTTTTACGACACGAATTATTCCGTTTCCGGCCATCCCTCATTTTCACCACCACACTTAACGACATTAAAATTCAAAAGGGTAATCAACTTCGGCTTCCGAAGACGGTTGCTCGAGCATAATTATTCCGCGCCATAAAAACGAACTGCGAGGACAAGCATTTCAAAACAGCCGAACTAATTTCAATAATTACCTCTCCGGGGGCGCGGAACGAAGGAAAAGCGACGACGAAAGCTTCCGAGAAGGGAGAGAAATTAAAGCGGAGGAAAGTTTTCGCGGTGACAACTAGAAAAAAAAGAGAGCATGGGGAACAAATCGCTCGTAAATCGATGCGAAGAGGCGAAAATACTCTCGTACAAAGAGACGCGTTGGAATGATCAATTTATTTCTTCCTTTTTTCCACTACCGACACGGTCGTCCTCTCCAAATGGACTCATTCCCATCTCCTTAAGAAGCTATCGACACGGGAAACCTCCCGAACTAAAATCGTAACGAGTGTGTCCTGGCAAGAGGGAAAAGAAAAAAGTATTCAAAAGACGGAGACAGAGAGAATTACGATAAAACTGAGAATGAGAGAAGAGAAAATAGTAGGAAAGTAGGGGAAGAGAGGTTAATGACAATCGGCGCCTCATTAGTGCAATAAGAATGGAAAGGGCGGGGCAATTAATGCCTCCGCCGCAATGAGAATGAGGTTCTATCGAGATCTTAAAGGTTTGAGTTATACTTAAAGCTAAATTATTCTCTTTATCGCCGTCCCTTTATTACCATCGGAGGGTGGAACCTCGATTTCGATCTTTAACCTTGTACTAAACTACAATTGAATGCCTCCGATGAGGGAAAACGATGGGATATAGGGAGGTTCTACTTGTAATACCTGCCTAAAACTGCCGATTAGGTCGAATCCTCGGCAATACCTCGTTTGTCGTGCTTTTCTTTATCGTTAATGAACGTGCGTTTGAGAATTCCAAGTAATCTGTTTTATTTCATCTCGGAGGTTATTTAAAGTAAACCATTATCCATGAAAAATAGGAGGTTTGAATTATCTCTATCCTCTATCTACAATTAGTATTCATTCTTGTTACTGCTTTTAAATAATAATTTTAAAATATTTTTTGCGTTTTTACGGCGTTACCGCTCTTTCTTCCTTCATAGCACTTTCGCGCTTGATTACGTTATGTGACTTATGTATGAACTCGGCTTTTGAATAACCAAGTGAGTAAAACGCTCGCCTTTCCTAAAAGCTGTCCCGTGTTCGGTTCCTAAAGGGGGCTCATACGTGTAAAATGATCTTAGCTGTCGAAGCACTTCTAAGAATACTACTACCACATTATGTGGATAGTGCAGTGGTATGAGTGTATCTGAAAACTCAATATTACTGTGATGTGTCCCAATTTAAAAAATTAAATTACTATATCAGAAAAACTGCGTCATGATCTGTTCTTCTTTCAAACAAAAGGATTCTTTCTGAATAATGCCAGGTAGTTTACATTCACATTCATTAATTTCGTCGATTCATCGAAAAAGGAATCTTTAGGACGCTGATAAGGTTAAGTATTAAATGTACTATATTTCAATTTAATTTTCTTTGAATGGATTCTTGATCGATAGCCGATTAAATCCTAATAAAGAGCTGATGCATATCTTCGCATTTAGTCTCTTTTTCCGTTTCCATCTGTGAGCCACCAATCACACGTGACTTACGAATATTATGCCTTGCGAATACAATGCGAATAGATGTATGATCTCCTTCGCATATCTCCAGCTAAAAGTTACGTAACACTTTCGTAAAAATGATGGAGTGCTTCTTATCTATGTAAATTAATATTTAGTGATCAATATTTTTTATTGGATTTTATCGCAAATTTTTCTTTCCTATTAGCTAAACCATGGGAAGTAACCGAAAATTTGAATCAATTCATAATGGTTTGGTATGCAATATCTCGTCTCAGATAGCCATTGAGGAGTGGAAAGAAACTTTTTTGATACATTCACGTTAAATATTTAATGATGTGAAACTCCTACCTATATGGCTCATACAGAATTCGTCGATTGGCATTTTAAAGTTATTCAAATTTATTAACATTCACTAATAGTTTTATGACTATCCGCTTAGAGCTTTTTGAAAATTTTCGATTAATAAACGTTTTCTCAATTCCAGCAATATTTCTTGCAATGTCATATAAATACCAGACCTAGAAGTCTTTCGTATCGTTTCGATCTCTTCCATAGTTCAAAATTCTACGCTTGATTTGTAAGAAAGAAAAGTAAGTAAACAGCAGATCGATGATTTTGAAATTATAGGACGATATAGATGGTTTTTTCAATTTAAAAGAGATAATATGAAGAAATATGTGGAAGCAAGGAACAAATTAAGTTATAAATCACCACATCATCATTTCCGTTGAGATGGCGGAGACTATGAAAGCGAACACAAGGTTTACTCCCAATAACAAGGGCTCCGCACTTGTTGCTTTCTCCGCAATCATGAATCTAAACCCTTCTGAAGCTTTATATTCCCCTGTTAATCCTGCTTCGAAGCCATCTTTATATACTTTATATCGGAACGGGAAGCACTTGAATCGAATAAAACCCCGAAACCAACCTTTAAATTTTCCAAAAAAATGCGGGAACTCGAAAGGGCGCGTTGGCAATCGTGTAAAAACGTGGGAAAGTGCAACGTTCGAATAAACATACTGCGAGTGGCGAGCGATCGAACCTACTCGGAAAGCGGCACATCAACCCGCGAACACGCCCCATTTCACACGAAGAAAAACAGACGACGAGCGAATTTCGCTAGAAATCGAGAATGCGCTTGTGTTCACCGGCGCGTATTCCGGCTACGTTCGAGCTCCACCCGTTTTGCATACGTACATGGAAAGTGTGTAAGAATGAAAAAGCGGCCGATCGGAGAGAACAAGAACCGATAGGGGAGCGTGTTGACTTTTTCAGCAGTCTATGAATGGGGGAAGTTCGGTTTGGGCATGCGAAGGAGCGGGAACACGAAGCAGAAAACTCCAAAGAGCACCACGCAAATCGAACGTGTCACTCGCGCTGCTAGGTAGTGTTGCCACTCCCATCATTATGGTGAATGGTGTATTCTCATTTCTTCCCACCCGAGCTCTCATCTTCCTACCCACTTTTACCAAGTTATCTTCTCGTCCCAACCCTCTCTTTACCTTACCTTTCCTCCTCCCAGGATGGAGTGGGTGGGCAATCGTTAACGCCGCGCATCGGCAGGGAATAAAAAAGCAAGCCCCGGACAAAGGAACGTGATCGCGCAGAAGGAAGTCATCTTGCAGATAATATCGGCTTGGTGCCGTTTACTGGAGCGAGGGGGCGTGAAATACGCATGCCACTCGATTCCCAGCTGAGCGACGAGGAGCGTTATGGTATCGCTACATTCAGTGGTGGTCCCAATTCTGATAGGTTATGATTTGTGTGGTGTTAACAACCCTCTGCACAGCGTTTCCATGCTAGATCGAGTGATACAAGTCAATCTGTGTTTTTGTTTTACCTCGGTTGGGTCTCCTCTTTGGAAAAGAGCATGAAAAAATACAGACTCGGAAAATGTAATAAAACCAAAGCGGTGGTCAGTTGCGGAGGCAGGAAAGATGATTTTGAGGTAAGATTGATATTGAGATCATTTGAACAACGAAAAATTTTATGTTAAGGTGCAAAATAACCGAGAATTGGAGTAATAAGAGAGAAATAACATTCAGAAAAGCCAAAGCAGAGAGAACAGTTTACAAAGAACAGCAATTAGCAAAACTTTTACACGTCCGGCTATAATGAAATAGTTGCTGAGAACCTATAAATTGTACTTTTTCGTGGTTTTGCATCGAAATTATTCCTCTAGATCAGGGTTATCCAAACAATATGGCCGGAAGGCAAGAATATGACTTTGACAAATCATGCGGGCAAGGTAGACACGATCGCATTAAACCACCACTGATTCGAAGTAACCGATACATAACCATTTATTTTATGAAAATTGTTGACTCTAAAATACACATACTCGAATAAAAGTAAACACGAGAAAAGGGATGTCCAAATTTTTAATTAAAATCTAGGCTCAACAGTAGATTATAAGACAAATCAGTAAAGTAATTTTTCTCAAACCCAGAATGATTTTAATGGGTTACACGTGTGATACCTACGAATATATATGTCTGAGATCGAAATTAATTCTTGAACTTTTGACAGCATTGAGGGACCCTTTAAAACCTTCGGTGGGCTGCATTTTCTGGAGCCAACTCAATTCTACGTAACGGAAAATTCACATAAATTTACCAAAGGATATAGTAGCTAATATTGGTTAATTGGAAATATGTCTTTAATTATAGAAACGATAAAAATTTCGAGCAAAACTTCGAAATATTGTTTTGAGAGCAGATGAAGATCCATGGTGTGCTCTCGATGGAAAATTTTAATATCTGGTGGGACCTTAAAGAAATGTCACTTCTCTCATGTTTCCCACGTACAATTATACTTTAAGCACGTAGCATATCTGATTATAATACAAAATGAAACGACAGTCGTGACGAGAATCAAACCCTGTTTTAATTTACGGCGAAAAATAAAAAAGCTATGAAAGATGAAGCAAGTCGCCTTTTATGATCGACTGGGTACCGAAAAGAGAAACCGATCTTTTTTCCGCCATCCTCAATAAAACATCTCGACACGTGCTGTAGATTGCGCTCCGTCACCCACGCTAAAGTGCTGTCCGAATTCTTCGCACGAAATTGCCTCCGTGATGTCACTCTGCCACACCTTCAAATATGAGTCCGCCATGGATATCTGCGTGGTCACGACCTTCGAGATGGAGAAGTAAGTGACAGCACAAGCAGTACTCTCAACATTATCGCACCCAATGGCGTATACCTCTGCGAAAAGGATGATACGGCTGAGAAAGATCTCGGATCCATCGTAACTTCTACAGCCACCCACGGGACTGAGATAAGGGAATAAGAAAGAATGGGATGGGATAATTTTACGGCCGCGAGATCTCTCCCGCCTTCTTCACTAAATCAGCGCCATCTTCTTTCCGATTTTCTTCAACGGCGGAGGAGGACAAAAACAAATGGGCAATTAATATATCTAAGCCTGTTAGAAATATAGCGCCACATAACAAAAGATATTGGCTGAATCGGAGAAGAGGTACTGAAGAAACTTGAGGTGAAGATTCGAGGGACGAAAGTGGTGTCCCTCCCAAGAAAGTTTGTTTAAGAAAAGAATTCATCACATTCATCAGTCGAAAGTTTTTCGTGAATGGAAAGATAGCCTTATGAGAAAATAAAGGTCATGAAAATCACCAAAATTTCAGTTGGACAAAATGAAGAAAAGGATTTTATATCTTTGAATTATCATATACCCAAGATAATAGCCTTCTCTCGAGAACATATTGTTCGTAAACGCATGAATCAGACAGAAAACTTATTAAAAATACATTTGGTTGATATCACAATCACACCGGATTTACATAGATGTGAAGTAATGAAGAGAAAGGTATTGTAGATGGAATTTATGCCATCAGACCCAACATGTATACTTTAGAAGATAGCAATTGCCTTAGAAATCTCTTTTTACAGTATTTACACCTCCAATTCCTAGAGCTACTACATTTCTCGCTCCAATTCAGAGTGAACGATAAATAGTTTCCTTGGTAAGTTTCTTCATCAGTTCTACTTGAGCTAAGCTACTCGTAGGTTAAGATGTCAGAATTTCACACTTTCCAACGGTGCAAAAATATTTTTATTTAAGATTCTTATTAATTATAAACTTTCCTCATCATTGGCATATTTTAACATTTTACCATTACCATATATTAACAGAACAGAGGGTTTCCGGGTAATCAAGTCGGCAGCGCGTTCGTGTTTGGTGAAAGCAATCCCGGATTCGATTCCCCTTAGGAGCTTCATTACGAAGTGACCTCGGCTAAAGTGCTACGAACGACAATGTTACTATTAATTAAAGAACGATAATCCGCTTCTCATAAAACAGTCAGCTTCTGAGGATAAGAATCTTGTAAGCAATGTATTGTAATTTTTTTAAGGGGCTAATTATCTTCAGGAATGTGCATTTTCCATTCAACAATTGTTATTTTCTATTGGTCATGTTTTTATTGAAATTCATACCGAATTTTTATATTATTTTACTGTTGCATAAAAATTAACTGAATCTCGGTAGATTTTCTAATGACTAAAATATTTTACACAGAAGCGAATTTGTGGCGGGTATAACATTGTTTATGACACAGAAAAATTGTCATATCACAAGAATAAAAATTTCAATCGCTTTAATTGCGAAGTATTACTTTTAAAATAAGATATTTCATCTAACGAAATGCCGATATCTTAAGCAAGGCCATCAACGATATGACAGAAAAATGTCAGAACAAAGAAAATGCATGCTGGAATTCATCCGGTCCTATTTTTAATATCAGAAAACAAAGAAAGATCTCATGAAAATATATCGAATATAATACTTCTACTGAGAGAAGACAAATTGGGAAAGCAATCATTAAGGCAAGGGCAAGGGTTTTAAGGGCAAATAAATTGTATAGAAATATAGTAATATCAAGAGAAAATATATCTCGACAATTCTGTTACCACTATAATATAATTATCATCATAATAGCTACATATTTCCTATTTCTCGCAACAATTCGCTAAGTAACTCTCCATTCATTCATTATTCATTTCTTTGTATTGTATTGTAAGAAAACGAGTATTTATCCATATTTATGATAAAATTTCCCGATGAACTCAATCAGGTATTTATACCACCTTTATCCATTTCAGAACATAACGCAAAACAAGGGATAGTAATAATCAAAGACTATAAAACAGAAGCATATCTACTAAATGAGAAATAGACGGCATAACACAAGTAAAATGCCTAATTCATAGCAAATAGCAGAGTTAATCAAATGCGGATATAACCAATGAAAATCATTTATAACACTTGAGACCATCTAGACAAATAGAAATCCAAAAGAAGTCTCACCTAATCTAGATCCAATCAATCCTGAAACAATTTTAAGAAAGGAGCGTCGAAAGTCCAGCGGAAGAAACAGAGAGTGGGAGGCAAAAATGAGGAAATTATCACGAGGAAGAGAAATCCGCGTAAAGCCCTACTTTTCCGCCGAAATTGGACATGGTCCCTTTCTTCGCCCTCCTCCAATAAGAAGACAGGATTCTGACGTAAAAAATCCTCTTTTTTCGTATATATCAAGAGATCGCATTCTCTGAGCCTTCACGGCTGTCCTACCCTCTCTCCGTCACTTTTTTGGGAGCCCGTCTTATTTTCTCCCTCCTCGAATCTCACACCTCCCTCCACACCCACGCGTGTGGAACGCACGCGAGGGACACACCTATTTTTCCCTCATTTTTTTCTCTTCGGCGGCACCTGCTGCGGCCGGCTACCGTTTCCACGGAATGACGCGGGACTCTTTTAAAAGACTTAAAACCGATATTGGGCGTTGACTGCATATATCCGAGCGTCGAGTAGGAAGAGATTCGTCGATAAATAGCGGCGGCTCTAAAAATAAAGATTTTCTCCCCGATAAGAGCGAGAGATGGAGAGTGAGGAGGGGAAAGCTATGAAAATAACACGGAATGGCTTCGGTGGGTCCGCGGGAATGTGATTTGTGGGCTAATGCTTGACGGCAGTGATACACAATTTGATTAAACCCGGATAAATTATTCATTCGGATCTTCTCCGCTCCGCTTCTCCTCTCTTTGAATTATGTGCCCATGACAGAGTGGTAATATATTCGACGAACGTTTTATTTCATAATTAAGTATACAACAAAGATATTTTCTTTATGTGGATAGGCCGCCTTCACGAGGAAAATTAGGAGCTCATATAAATTTGACCATATAATCAGGTGAAACCTCCTTGTTATCTAATTTTATTTGAATAAAGTTTAAATTTAAAAGAGCGTAGTACCATTTTTTTTAACAATAGCTTCTTCAATCCCGATATCATAAAATATCTAACAATGTTGTTGAAAAGATAGCAATGTCTTGTTTGATCAGTATTATTTTTCTCCTAGATTTTCTCATCGAACAAGAGGAGAAAAACCAATGTTAGTTTTCAAGTGAGTTCAAATATTCATCAATAAATCCTCTTCTTTAGGGGTAAAAAATTATTAATATTTTTCATTTTTCATTGAGAATACAATTTCGTGGACGTTGACTCTGGCTAATTTACCGCATGGTAGGAAACATTTAATCAACAGAAATTAATCAAAACTTAATAGTTCGATCAGGAAATTTTTGGTAAGATATGGAAGAATAACATGCAAAAAATTATGCAGTGTAGTTATCGATAAAGATAAGAAATCAAGCAAAGTCATATCCTCTACCGAATATTGCATAAATTAAATTTTCCGCAAAAGAGTGAGGAAATCCATACCTCATGGCAGCCAAATTTCTGATACTTTTCTATTTCTTAGCACTATAAGTTAGTCTCGAATAAAACTAAAACTAGTGATTTTGTAATTAAATAAACTACTAGTACACTTCCTGAATTAATCAAAAGGAAACGCTCTTCCATCACCTCTCAAGAATGTAACGAATGATAAAGATACTTTAAAGATAAGCAATAATAAAAGAAAAGAAATAAAGCTCGAAAACGCTCCACTGTATTCCATCATTCTACTTCCCCATTTCAGATATCTCAATGGGTCAAACGCAGACCCAATTCCGAAACAAAACATTCTTATTCGTTCTTTCCCAATATTTACCAAATGAATTCTGCAGGGCATCAAATTCATAAAATTTCAGAAATCCAGAGGCTACTTGCCGATAAAATAGGACTCTTAGTGGTCCGCCATCACTGCAAGGGACTCACCTTGAGAGATATCCCCGCGATTAGGATACGACCATATAAGAAGAGTTGGGAGGTCATAATGCTTCTCTCGGATGGAGTGAGAACTCCAGCTGAATGGATCAGGCGGATGGGAGAGGAAAAGGGTAAGATAAAAAAGAAGAGGTTGGCGTAGGAGTCGGATAAGGCGACGGCACGGCAGCCCATTGATTGTTGAGAGGGCGAAGGTGGTTTTTAAGAGTTTTCTGAAGCCTCATTATTAAGAGACCGGTTGGTTGATCGGGATCCTTTTCACGTCTCGTATATTTTAACGTGGGCGTTGCGGCGAAGGAGAGGGGGCGATGGATATATTTTATTTTTTATCATTTATTTATTTGAGCTTCATAAACGATAAATGCCAACCGGGACCCGAGTTTCGGAGCAAAAGCAATGGTGATTTTTCTCCTCTGCCATCTTCGACGCCCATGCGAAATGTTACGTTCTCGACCTTTTTGTCGACGGGAGACTTTGCCGACTTCCTATGGAGAGACCGTGGTACGCGAATATCCAAAAAACACCCACGACATCGACGCGATATGTAATAAAATGAGCAACAATCGCATGAATGGATATGCTCCATCACTTTGAGGCGATGAGGTTAAAATAAAGCCTTTGGAATACCGAAACGAAGCAACCTTCTGGGTCCGTGAGTTAGGGTAAAAGAGAAATTAACGGAGATGGAGATAAATAATCCGACCTCTCTTCTTAAAAGGGTCGGAGGGTAAATGAAGTCGTCAGAATATTAAATTAAGCCGAAAGGGCACGTTTTCGACGAAAATTACGAAGGAAAAACACGGATCGTATGTTCCCGAGGAACTGGGATCCGGTAATAATTTGGGAAAGGAAGTAATGTGTGCATTTTTATTATCTCGAAGACGACTAAAAATCTCGGAGAGCTGTTAAGAGGAGTAAAAAAGATGAAGCGCTGCGCGGCTCTGAATTTTCGACGCATGAGTAAGGGAATAATATGCTGGTTATAAATTTTAGAACGGTATGCTAAAGCTACATGGATTCCTTACTCTTATGAGATAAATATTATGACGAGAAGTATTTGAGAAAAAGTGGAGGCAGAACCAGAGCCCGAAAAATAAAACGCGGAATACCTAGGGGGTAAGATTTATGATAAGCGAATTTTTACTGCAGGCGATAAATTCTAAGGCTGGAGAAGTATATATTATGTTTGATCGTACGTAAATCTTCATTATTCAAGAAGAATTTCAACAAAGAAATAGATAGCCCTAGAACTATCTGGAAACACATAGGATTAACCTTATGTAGCTTAGAGCTCAAATTCTGTTAGTGGACTATAAGGTTCGAGAACATTAACATCCAATAAAAAGCAACAAGGCAACTAAGTACTTCATCCCTTAAGATCCCAACGATTGTAATACATGAATTTTAATATGGTAAGGAAAACTAAGAGAATATTGTATAACATATGTAGCGAATATTAACTAATTCTATCTGGAATCATTACAAAAATACTGAGAAGAGACTGAAATGTCTAAATTACATATACATCATGAAACAACCTCCATGCATAAAATATCTCAATTTAAGCAGGATCCTCAGCACAAACATTAACATAAAGCAAAACCTTCTCCCATAGAGCCTTTCGAATTCTTTAACAGGAGCCATGAAAAGGGAGTAACAAACAATAACATAACACATAATGCGAACCAATCCTCAACATGAGAACAAAATTTCAACCAGTTTCGTCATAAGTCTCATCATCAGGCGATATCGCTTTCACTTTATACAGATTTAATTAATAAACTATAATTAATATGATTAAATTCAATGATTAATAAATAATTTCATATTATTTTCGAAGTCAATATTAATACATGATATTTTTCCTTAGTTGATATTATCTAAATTACTTAATAGTAATATCTATAAGTGGTAATATATAAAGTTGTAGCTGTTGCTTTATTGCCTCTTCTATTTATTTATATTATTAAAGAATGCCAAATAATCAAGCCTAAATCCATCCAATCAATACTATTAAAAGATATCTGGAAATATCAGTCTACACAGAATACAGGTACGTATATGCTTAACAAGATATTTTACAAATATCTGCTTCGGCTTCTATTCACGAGATACATACATTTTTTGCCGATGCATTCGGCAGACTGCGCAGTTACAAAGTCGAGCGGAAGACGCTCATTACCGCCGATAGCGAAACATTAAAGATCAAAATAAATTAATTACTCGCATTGATTGAATATTTCATTAGGGTGTTGCACCTATAAAGCGCCAATGAAAAGAGATTTCATCCAGATCTTATATATTGCTATAGCGAGAAACGACTTGACTGGGGAGGAAACCTAAAAAATAGGCGTCTCGTTTCGTTCCCAACGGCAATTATACCCTCACGGGTAATGGAAAGTACTCAAAGCTATAATCAAGCGACTTGCGGACTCACGCCCATCAAAACCCGATATCCGAAACAAAAGAAGGTGAAATTAGCCGTCATCACCATGTCAGTGTTTGAATGGCCAGCACTAAAAAGGCGATGGGAGAGGAGGGGAGAAAAAGATGTAAGGGGAGATAGCGGACGGGCTGAATGGAGAAACTGTTGAGAGAGGAAAGAAAAACAATCCATCTGCGATCGTAAATAAAAGAATTGCTCACGGAACGGCGGCCGGGCGAAATTTTCAATTAAAGGGTCCAATATATTTTGGGTCTCATTACGTTCCTTGATTGGCTAGCCGAGTTCGATTTGTTCCAGGCGGATAAATTATGGGGGAATCGGGAGGAGAGATTGAAAGAAAACGAAAGTATGGGTATATAGTGGCGTAAAATAAAGCCGGAGCGAGGAAGTGAATTTCAAAAGGCAAACGATTACTATGAGGAGTAAATGAGTCCATTCGAGAGAGACTCGGAATGAATTGGTGTGGAAAGAATAACATTCGTAAAAGAAAATAATGGAATATATTGAAGCGTTCATCTTTCAGAAAAAACGGAAGAGAAAATGGAGTAATGAAATTGGAAAAAGGCCAATCCAAGTCAACTAATTTTTCTGAATTGGACTATCAGTTAAGGTTCATCCAATATATTCGGTTTCCACTACAATGGTATGAGAATCGTAGGTGGACTATAAGATATAACGTGGTGAGAAACAAGGTAAAGCGACTTCAGGAAGATAAATCGTCGCTGTAATAACTAATCCAAATCGTTCTTTCAACTCGCGATTACTGCTGTCTATATAAAGAAACAAGAGTTATGTGGAATATATACTAAATATTTGACTTGATAGATATTACAAATAGACATCCATGGAAAGAGAAAATTGCTGAGGTGCCTCTAAAAATATGCCAGTGCTCGAAGATTCAATCGTAATAATAATAGAGGAATTGACATATAAACCTCAGTAAGTTTGTCCACAAAAAATTAATGCTATTCGGTCATGACGTACGCAGAGAAACTATAGTTAAGTCATCCCAAATTTTGTTTCAACGAGCAAAAATAATTCACGATTCTGACGAAGGTGAACAAAATTATGAACGATCCCAGAAACAAGCCTACGCAACAAGAATACACTACACACGTTAAATCATCAGGTGTACATCCAAAGATGGATATTAAAACTATTAAATACTAATATGAGAAAATTCCGTCAAAGTCTAATTACCATTTGGCTTAAATTCTTCACCGTTAAATAATCTAAATTAATCTTCGAGAAAATTGATATTATTCAATTCTGTGTTTCTTATTTCTACTTATTAAGCTCATCTTAATCATTCGGTGATGGCATATTTTAAATAATTTGTACGGATATATGGTAAGATGAATGAATGGTAAATAATTAAACCCATTAAAAGATATTACTTTACAACAAAAGCACAAAAAATTCAAATCAATCGTAAAAATATTGCGTTAAATTTCGCAATGTATGTAGAAATGATTGCATAATACACCAACATACTTTTTGAAGCTCTCGAATGAAGTTTGTCAGCTGCCGATAGAGAACTTTAAGTCTAGGAAACAGATTTACGAAATAATATAATAGTTATCAGGTAAACGAAATGGGGAAGATGGGGAAATGCAGATGATGTAAAGACGGAGAAGACAAGAAAGGATCAAAGAAACAGACAATTAACGTAGATTTAAAATGTAAATATGCTGCAAGAGTAAATGATAAAATATAAAACAGTGAAGCAAAAGTCGAAATAAGGTATAAGAAAAGGCAAAGAAGCTCTACAACGAGATGTCAAGATTTAGAGGTAAACCTGGAAAAACAGACTTTTCTAGGAGTACTAATTCTTTCAACTTGAGAGAGGATGAAGTTGAGGAGCACATAAAAAACTACTGGAGAAAATTTTTGGACCCGGGACGAAATTGTCAAAATTCCAACGGATACAGAGGTGAAGGAGAAGATATAGGAGTCTGGAAAAAATGCATAAAGAGATGATGCAAAAGTGGAAAGGATAAAACGGTGAACATGCAGCTATCACGTGTTTCTACCAGGTAGACTCACGCACGCGCATAAAACACTCTGAAATATTTATTTTTCCATAGGGGACGCTGCATTCATTTCGGCCCGCTCAGAGTAAATAATGGGAGCATGGCTGCGGAACAGTATTCGTAAGACCCTTGCGAATTTTTCCTCTCTTTGCTTTTTTATTACACAGCCTCTTATATCTTCGTGCAGCGCATAAGGAATCTACAAGATTAATTTAGTAAATTCCACTCCTCTACCACACAAAATAGAAACAAATGTAGTGCACAAAAGAAATAGTACTGGTATCCAAAATAAATTTAAATTTTGATATAGAATACCACCGTCGGTTAAATATAATTCCCAAAAGTCAAAATCAACGGGAGATTTTATATAATGGAATTCAAGTATTCTTTCAAGTTTAATGGATGATATACTTATGCATAAGTCCGATTTTGTTTTACCTAATTGTTTTTGAAGATGATAAGAATCAATTTTGAATACACATGCCCTCTTTACCCCTAAGTAGATAGGTAATACGGAGAACATCAAATATGAAAAAGTTTATTTTCGTAAAAGAAATTACCTAATCCTTAAAATTTTTGCTTAACGATTAATGCTAGAAATTACTTATCTATAAAACAAACGACAAGTCATAAAAATCAGTGAAAAACTAAAATGTGGGACAGTATCAGAGATATAAGTTAGTAGACCTAAAATAAAAAATAAAAGTAGTCTCCATCTAACAACTTGATAATGTTATTACTCTGAAAAGAAACAGTAATCTTAGCTTGGTTTAAAATTAAAGACCTTTTGAAGGACAATTCATATTTTTATGTTTATTAAATATGTTATTATTATTGAATACGTAAAACCAATATACGATCAGAGAAGCCAATTTGGCACTAATTCAAATAATATTTTACATTGTTTTCTGGATATAAATGCAGCGGAAATTTATAGCAAGGGAGTATATATATTAACCGATCTTTTTTTCGGCCGATTAAGATTCAGAAGATATTTCAAGTGCTGTACATATAGAATGAGTAGGTGTGAACAGCGTTGCTCAGAGGAGGCGTAAGCAAACAGTTGACTCCCTCTTGCTAGTAATCAAATACATAACCACTTCACGCTCATTCGACATATCCAATGGGCAAGAGGAAATCCAATATGAGAAACAAATCTTTATGATGCACCTGCTACGGCTGGGAATCTTGATTTACACTTTGGGACTTATTAAAAGTGATGTCCAACTCATTTATTTAAGACTTTTCATTATTACTTATGGCCATGATTTTGTGAACATTTTTGGCTTATTCACTGATATTTATATTACTTCTCTTTTGTTTTATAGGTTAATTAAAGACGAATAATTTGCATCCTCTATCCTTGCGCCATCTTTTAAATCTCTCTTCATTTACAGATTATATTCTTCATTATATTTTATCACTTTCTGTGATCGATAAATCACAACTTTTGTTGACTTTTGTCGAATTTATCACATTTTTTTACCTCAGATTTCTACCTTAGGTCTAAAATTGTAATTAAGATAAATTACATTACCAGTCTAATTTTCGTTTAGTTACACATGATTTGCTTTTATCATTGTATAATTTTTTGCTGACTGTTTATTGAAAACTGAACGTTTTTTCCTCATGAATGAATTCCAGGCTGAAATTAATAATAATTTATTCAAATGATGAGACCCTAAAAGAAGAAAGTTGAGCAGTAGCAACGCAATTTTGATCTTGAACGTCTTTATCATTGAATAAAGATGTGTATGGAATCAACCCATAATAGGCCGCATACCTTTAATACAATTTGAAATGTTTCGCATATTTTCAGCGAGGTTGAGATCAACAAAACCCATTTGTTACGAGGAAAATCTCGAGTCCAACTTCTCGATAGATTTTTCAAACAATCCAACGGTCCGACTGGACACTTTAAAAACACGGGTTCCGTCTTGGCCCGTCGGGCAAATAAAACACATTCTATATTGAAATTTCGTCTAATTCTGGCCCGAGAAACATCCCTCCGAATTGTTCACGGATATTTATCGTTCCTCGGGAAAAAATCAATATGGCCGACCATTTGAACAAGGCGCGGCCGGATAAATTATGGTTTTTTTAGCCGACAGAAGGTGGACAGGAGGCAGGAAGGGGTCGGAGGTAGGTGGGTGGGCAAAAGGAGAGCTGGAAAGTTGAGAAGGGAGGAGGCAAGATGAAATAGGTGTGGGAGGACTGGGGAAGGGGACTGAGAGAGATCAGTCCGATGAGATAAGGCATTGTGATGAAGAGGCTTACAGCAAACGACTCCACATCGAAAGAAATATTGCCGACCCAAATTGGTGGTGATGGTTTTCGCCGTCATTACTGAGTACTTAGGGAATTAAGTTAAATACCGTAACTCACGAGTTTTTAAATTGGTTTCTGGAGAAGGAATGAAGATGTGTCGAGGGGACCTACCTGCTCTTTCCCTCCGACGTGATTTCTGATGATTTTTTTTCGAATAGATGGACTGTTTTGTTTTCATGGGGATGATAAATCATGGAAATAAAGAAGATGCCGTCTTTTTCATTTCGAAAACTAAAATTGTATAGCCGGGAGCAATGATGAATAAATGGTGGGCGGTGACTGTACTGAAATGATTTCGTTCGATTGAGAGGAAGGTGCTTACAACTGCCTTCATCTCGTTCTTAAGATTCCTCTGTTTCTACGAAAGGAATGGCAATTGCTGAAGCGACATTTTTCAGTCCGTTGGCTATGTTTTTGGAGGAGTCGAAAAATGGCCAAACTCGAAGAAATTTGTAGTTATAGGCTTAACACCCTTTGATCAAACAAGTAAAATTGTAATTTTGAAAATTAATAGTTGGAACTGTAATTGCATGGCATTTATTACAGTCGCATGAGGTTATACAATTACGGTAGTATAATGAATATAATGTTATGTGAATACTTTGATTTTAAAATATTTTCGATATTATAAAATTCTATCGATCAATTATTCTCATATCAAACCCCTATTATTACAATTAATTTATTCTTCGATTACTTGTACTGTTCGTGGTATTGAATTTCTACGTTGTGTATAAACCTAATGTATTTTACCTGAGAGTCGAGGTTTTTTTCTGTGTTGATATATTTATATGCTTCTGTTTCTCAATGAATAAATTTTAATTGAATAATCAACACCGATTACTTATCAATTAGAGTAGGGTTGCTGAATGTTAGTATCTAATATTTGAGACAGACAACAATAAAACTACAATTTTCAAATCACGTAAGAGCCTATCAATCTCCCAATTGAACTCATATTGAAAAATTCGACAAACAGCTGACATGCCTAAGACAAAAAGAAACAACAGCCGAGTTCGCTGACATAAAAAATTCGTTAATTTCATACATTAACTGCAATGCATATGGTATGGGAAAAGTGTATGCATAGTTATGGTATGGAAAATTCTAATTTCCGGAAGATATTTCCTGGATGATAGGCTTAAAAACAAAAATAATAGTTCTTTATATTATGAGACATCTGGTAAATTTATACAATGTGAGTAATTTTATTTCATGATCCAATCCTCATAACTCTTATCTTCGCTTTGTCATATGAATATATAACAATAATATCATATTCATAGATAGATATCATAAAGTATTTGCATTTTAGCCAGAACTTCCACCTAATGTTCTCTATATGGTTTCGTTACCAGCTTAGTCTTTAAAAAGAAAACATATTTCGACTCCCTTAATACGTTCGGTTGAAGACATGCGTGCGTTAACCTCAAAATTCCAATCGCAGCCGCACAATTTAATCCATCCCATCACTTCACATATCCGAAACCATCAGCATTGCAAAATACGTCTCAGCTCATTATAAAGTAAGATTAAATCTCTCTTTTTTCCCCCTTCAGTCTCCAACGTCGTCTTGATGGACGGAAGTGACAGTTTCCAAATCTGCTGAAAAAACTCTCCGGACCTCGAAACCGGACACGGCACTTTATATAAAGCCGCATGGAGCCAACCGCGATTTTGGTCAGCGGGCTACTTCAAGTTGGGTAGAAAAAGGAAGAGCAAATCATAGCGAAGTGCGTGCTTAGTGGGCAGAATGAAAGGATGCGGGAAGGTTTGAGGCTTTTGGTGTACCGTACGGAGGCAGTGGGAATTTCGAGAGTGAAAAGCAAATGTTGCGGGAGGGAGAAAGGGAGGTCGATAGAGTCGGAATAGCGTTTTAGGCCAGCAGCATAAATCTCCACTGGGTCCCATCACTCCCTCGTCCTTGCCTCTCTCGCCAGATTGCGCCGTAAAACAAAACAATGCTGCGGAAAGGTTCCATGGAGCGGTCAAAGGGAATTTTGAAAATTAGAAAGCTCGGGAAGATGGAAGGCGCGTTATTAGAGGTAGCACGTATTTGAAATCGAATTTATGGCTACTTTAAGGGCATAAGTCACTCTTTTAGTCCCCTTCAACAGGCGTAAAATTTTCTACCCGGAAAATAAAGCGGTTCGGAGAAAATAATGGTGGTACTTATTTTTCATATTTTCAGGCGTTCGCCGAAATTGAATGATAATCTTTCTAACGCTGTCCTGGTTTTGACAGCAACGATTGGGCAATGAATAAATATGGAGCTTTAGAGAAGTAAGCGGAAATACGGAATGGAATTTTCTCGAAAGGGGCTACTACACAAAATACATTCTTAAGCTTTAGTTCTCAAAAAATAAAAACCAAGCCGAAAAATGATGAATTATTGTACATCTTTTAAATTTATGAAATAATACTGCGTTTTAATGAGAATGAATTAATTTACAAACTGATAATTTAACGAATCAATAATATTTTAATGATATAGCTACAATGTCAAAATCGAACGAAAGATTAATAATTATGAACTTTTAAATTATTATTTGAGACTTAAAAGAAAATCGTTTCATAATCATTGTTTAATGATAATTTTAAGCGACGGATGTATATAATTAGATTCCTGAAGTCTATAATGTATCTTGAAAAATGGAGTATTATCATTTGAGTTCTGATAAAGTAAAAGGTCTATCATCTGTCGCTTTTATATCAGTCTTCCTTGCAAAAGTTATTGAAATATGAGTGAGTCTAATGATGACATTCTTCCTGGCCATACTTCATCAATTACTATGAAAATTTTTATTCCTAAGACCGTGACGCTACAGTTATGTGGACTTGTTCCTTTAAATCAATCTCTTTCAGTGAGGAGAGGAATGGCAAAATACCACGATTCTCATCTCTAACCCCCTCTAAAAACTAATGGGATGGATAAGGATGGGTGGAGATGAGGATCTAACTACCCTTCAGGATGATAGTTTTATTAAAAAGTAATTTCTGAAATAATAGTTACATGCTAAGAAAATATGAATTATATAGTCATGATTTTAATACAAGAATAGCGATAGATCTCGCAGAAGAATGTTATGTTTCCGTTAACATCGACGAAATTTCGATGTTAAACTTTACTTGCGAAATGATAAAATTTAAAACAGTTACCTGAGGCCATCCCATCACCTCCGTAATCAATGAGAAAAAAAAGAATGTTTGACTTCAAAATCTTTGCTTTTTAGATGATTATATCAACGTTATCTCAGCTTCCCTTAAATACTTTTAATTTTTACGATAGAGAGCAAAATACGTTTCAATTAATTGTAATGAAATCAATGGTGCTAAACTACTTATACATTAAATCTCTCTCGATCATTTCTAAAAATTAAAATGTTTCTGCATAAAACAACCATCTGGTTCAACTTTTAATCTTCTGGAAACATCAATATTCCCATTACCCCAAGTATAGATTTCTATCGTTTTTTCTTCTATTCCGAATCATTTTCTTGCCCTTCCGGAGTCAAAAGTTGTTCCACTTCATATACTGTAGCAAAAACGTTATTCCCAATAATTTAACACAACAAGTGACCATAAATCTTAAATGTTTCTTTTTTGATAAATATATTATATACTCTCAAACTCAACTTTTCAACTCCTAGGGACTTATATTACTCCTTCCGATATTCAATCATTGATGCTTAATTTATTGCCGCAGACTGATTCAGATCCTGTCTATCTTACTTACATTCGAGGCTGATCGTGCCCTATATTAAATTTATATAAATTAAAAAAATTAGTATACAAGCTTCCTAAACTTATAACAAAGATGACGGAACCAAAATACAAAATTTTGGGGCACCGTCTTTCCACAGATACCAACAGGTTGATCCCGGATTGCTTATCTCCGAACCACGCAAGAGCCTTGAACACTCGACCCATTTTCTTCTTACAAGTACTTGTAGAGTGGGAGCGGTTTCAGCAAGGAAATGGAGTGAGGCTGGAAGGGGGCGTGGTCGATGTACATATGCAGAGACAGGGCGTGGTGCCGAAAAAAAAGAATGTTGGAGGAATAGCCCTCGCAGACGAAACGTCTGATCTTCTCGCCGTGTGCTCTCTTCGAATCCCACACTCCGTCAGTGTCAGGGGAGAGTCCTGCGGGACAGGACGTGCCCAGGGTATGCGATTGGGTTGTAGGTCGCCACCCGCCCTTCGTCCAACCCTTCGGGGCATGCCCTTGCTCACGTCTGCATTCCAAGCAACCCCCCTCTCGTGAGAAGTCCATTCGCTGCACCCTTTCATAGCCCTTTATATATTCTATCTGTGGCCAAACCGAGGCCCTTTACATAAAATTTGCGTCTCGCGGGAAGGATAAAGTGAAGTTAAAACATGTGCATACTTGTACACGCCACAATAAATACGTGTCCATAAGAGTGAAAGCACGCGAGTTTTGTATGAATATCAGCCATAAACGTTTTATTGCTTCAATTGTGTTGTTATGCTTCACTTTATGTGAGAAGACATCGCGTATAAGATGAGTCTGAAGTTTGGCTTTACCTCTCTCTGGAAATAAGCTATAGATTCTTTGAAAAATAGTAAAAAGGCAAGATTTTTCAAAGACGAATGAAGTACATTTATGAATAAATCGCGATAAAATTAATACATTTGATTTTTAGCACTCGAATAGTAAAATATCAGAAATGATATTGCACCCGAAAGGTTCAAAAGACAGAACCAAGAAAAGTTTTTTTCAGCTCAAATATTTTTCTTCCCTATCTGAAAAAACTAGGTTTAAATTATAATTAATCAGTAGATAATAAAATAATATCGAAGTGGTAAATGATGGTATGATCATCGCAATTAATATTTTTCTGTTTAATCGTTATGTTGATATACTGGGTTACATTAGGATATTAATGACATCAATAAAAAATTCAAGGGGTAATTTCTAATAGATATTGACATGAAGTAACTTTTTCGCGTTTCATAAAAAAGCACTCGCAAAAATTTTCAATCTGTGTTTTACTTAGAATCGGAATATCCAAAGAGAATGTTCACCTTTTAATTCCCAATATTGATATTACGATAAAAATACCAATATTAGAAAATAAATTTAAAATAAAATTATAAATTTTGAATACCATGACTGAGAAGCAATTTCTTTCATAGCACTAAAGAAGAGAAATAAAAATCGTAAAAATGAAAAAGGATTGAGAATCGGAGTCTCAAGGGGCTCCAAATAAAACCTTTCCGAGGCGAAGGAAACTATAAATAAATAATATTTGTATTCAGCGAATGGCCGCACTCCTTACGAGTAGAACTCATGCTTCCAGCGTTTTCTCCGTGATTCCCAGCAGATCGGATTCGAAGTCTTCATAAACTATCAAAGGCAAGAAACCCTAAGGCGCATGCATCCAGCTCTTCGATACCCCATCCCACCAAGGAAGATAACTTGTCGCACCACGTCCACTTCCATGCACACAGTAAAGATCATAAACTTCTCGCGCGGTAATTACTCTCGTAGGAGGGAGAAAATAACACCTTCTCGAGAAAAATAAGATAAAAAGACAGGGGATAAAGGAACTACTTGAAGGTGGGAGAGAAAGACTTGGAATACTTTCACCGTGACAACTCTTACGATTCACCCCAGCTGATTCAAAAATCACGAGCGTGACCGAAACAACCACATTACAATGATGGCTGACAGGCGTACACGAATGGATGCTTCGTGGATACCACAAGGCACGTTGCTTGGTATTCTTCGCATCCTCTGCGTAACATGGCGGATTGACACTGACGTCACCCACGGTGGGCGAGTGTCTGCTTGCCTCTGTCGCTTCTATAATGGCCGCGGGTAGGAATACCGACGAGGACGACGTTTTAAATGCGCTGATGAAGCGGTTTTTTGTCGTCCGCATCAAGGAGACGCCGATTCGGAAGGGAGGCTGAAAAACGGGGGAGTTCTTCGAAATCCCTCAATGAGAATGTGAGTGAGACTCTACTCAACTGAGATTCTTTTTCGCACGTTACTCTTGACGAGATTGGGAAATTATGATTTTCTCAAAGAAAACAATGTCAGGATGATTCATTATCGAGTCGAGTTAGCACAGATGCTTAGGATGGAGAGCTACGTAATAATTCCACAAGTTTCCTGTTTGGATGTCAAATTTCATTGTCATCTAGTAATTTTTTCATCGCCTTATTTTCGCTCCCTTCTTAATCATATTTATTTTCTTATGAGAAATGTATTAAGTTTCTATTATTTTTCCCTGCCATGGCTTTCATCCTTTTCAGATATAGGAGATGGAAAGTAAATGATAATATACATGATAAAAATGAGAATGAGCTGAGATTTGTGCACAACTAAATATTTCTTATTTTTGAGTTGAGTTTAAACTGTAGTTTTAATGTTTATGATTAAATTTCAAAGATTAGATGCAGAAGCGCCCTTTTGGACTGGACCGGACCTAAATGGTACAATTACAATGATGATGTTATTCAAACATTTAACAATGATTTCAATTAAAGATTTACTTAAGATTGTGCCTGATAACCATCATTCCAACCATCATGTCAGAAATCTAAAGGAAGAGCTAAATTATTTTAATCCAGCTACAACTATATTGAAACCTAAATGGCGTGATGAACTTCGGCTAAGAGTACAAAATTTAAACGCAAAAACATTAAAAATTTAACAACAGTAAAAATCTTTGACTTCGTGTATCATATTTACTTGAACTTATCGGAACACATAATCAGTCATGATGATTAGTGAAAGCCTATAAACATACTTATTCCTATTGCATAAGATAGGATATTAATGAAATCGACGGTAATTCATATTTATGCAAATAATACCAATGACAACATACCACTCCATTCTCTATTGTCAGTTTTGTACGTATTTCCAATCTGAAGATCAATCGATTCCGAATCTAATCAATCATTTGATTGAGTAAACACTAATTGTAAGAAGAATAATAATTCTTTCATCAAGTAGACATAGAGAGAGATTTCCATCAATCAAAATCTATTGCTACCTGAAATAATTGCAGCGCGAATTATGAGAGACTACGAATAAAAGGCAAATGAGTCACTCCTCTTTCCGCATTAAAAATGGAGCAATTTTAATGGACTTGCGGTCTCTTAAAATGTTCAATAAGGAAAACAAAGCAGTCACGAGTATTTGCCGCGTAGCGCGTTAAGAATCGTATGGTGTCATTGATCCTTATCCGTAAATAAATTATCGTTATTAGATATCGTCTTAAAATTTATACCCATAGATAAATTACTCCGATGTTATCAGGAGTTATATCGGCAATCCATTCAAACTTCGGAAACATGACACGTACATTACTATTCCTATCGGTTTCTGCAGACAATGAGCGTTCCGAAGTTGGCAATGGTCGCTAGTAGGTATTATACAATTAGTCTTACGCAGATTATCATCTGAAGAAGGTTATCGTGAAAGGAAAAGAGGGAACATGGAAAACAACAAATTGCGACCCATTATCTAGAAGGAAAACTTGAAATTTATAATAGTTTTCTATTAAATTTAGAATAAAACGCTCCAATAACGATTATTATGATTGAAGATGCTTTAGACTGCTGTTGACAGCCTCATATTATATGTATTTGCTTAATAAATCCAAAATGAGCAAAATTTATAATGAACCTCTATAAAATAAGTAACTTATAAACAAAACATTTATCTCATGACGCTTAATGGTTGTAAAATTTATAGCTTTATTCAGCGAAACACAAGTGCATCACCATTAAAATGTTTCGGTAGACAATCATTCCTATGAATTAATATGCCTTGTGTTGTGGAAATTTCTCCAATATAATAGCTCCAATAGGCGAAGAAAACACAAAAAACCTTGCAAATCTACATGTAATATATGCGGCAACTGTAAAAGATCGTCTGCTTTCAATGTATGCCGTCATTACGATTTTTATGCTGAATGAATCATGAAAGATAAAATTTGCGTATTTTTTCGCCGAAGAGGTCTTACATGTCATCGAAGTTCACAAAAGAAGCGGAAGGTACTAAATATTGAAATAGGAACAATTTTATTAGCATTTAAGTAAATAAAATCGACGATTATCCAAGAAAGAATTATAAAGGCAATAAAGACGTCATAGAATGTCTTTACTTTCAAACAAATAACTTCGAATTATGAAAATTTGAGCTTAAAAAAAGGTTTTTATTTTTAATCATTTTAAATTTTTCTTATAGTTGTACATTTATTTTTACTACCATCAAAGTAAATTTCCGATGTTAATCGCAATATTTTGCTATCCTAATAGAAGCGTAATGAATTCATCATAAAGTATGAACGGTAATATAAAGTATAAGATCAAGCTCTTAAATCAACGATTGGTAACTCTCGACGTAAAATAAAACGAGCCAGAAGTGAAGGAAAAAACATGGATAAAATGACGAAGGAGATACCTAGACCTAATTGACTAGGGAATGAGATAGCAACGTTCATGACGCCTTTGAGAGAGGTAGAGAAATATCAGGGAAATTTATTACAGAGTTAACTCATAACACAGAAGCGGTAAAGATGCTGAGATAAATTCCTCCGCCGCAATAGCATTCGTAATAAATACATCTTGCTTATAATAATCGCAAAACGTCGAGGAAAGGTTGGATTCTCGCCTCGAAACGACGGCAGATAAATTTATCGAAACGAAAGAGCATTTGTCATCGCTAATTATTCACTTCCCCGGCAACGTCGCCACCGCGCACGGCCTCAAAGTCGCCTAGATAAGTTAAGAATGTCGAGAAAGGGGGAGTGTCTTAATTCCATTTCGCAAAACAGGATTAGTCCCGAGTTAATTGAAATGCGAGTTTTTAAAACCGAAGATTAAGTCGTTAGATCGAGGTTGTCGTTGCTTAACATCAGATAAAAAGCAGCCCTTTTCCATCCTTCCGTCGCAGATCCTGGAAGATATTAGATTACCTGTCCCTTTCTTTGTCCGCGATCTCTTAATTCATGGCAAACGGACTTTTTCAGCGAAGGCCGCCATCTCTCGCACGCTAAATTTTTCAAGCACACCTCACCTTGGATTTCACAATTTAAGAGAGGCTTTACACAGCGCTTGCCAACAAAACCCTTTGAAAATTTGACGTTTCCTGACGTTTAGAGGGTTGAGATTTGACCTTCTTTACCTTCGGTAAAACATTTTGTACTTCGTTTAACCAAATATTTTTCCGGAAGCTGCCTTATCTCATCAAAAGTACTTATTCTGTGTTTTGATTACAATAAACCACAGTTAATCCAATCTCGTCCTTATTAGGTATATAAACTGATCTCCAAAAAAGGTTCAACATAGTATCAAATTTATCAGTAATTATATCATATTATCATACTAACAAATTTATCAGTAAATTTACAACACAGACGTATAAATATTTTTCATTGAAAAGAAATCAAAGGGTTCAGTAATATATCAAATGTGCAATAATCCTTTGAGGGATCCATCATCCTCCTCTATCAGAAATTTCTTAATAATTTAGAAAAATGTTTTCTTCCTTTCCAGTCTTTGATTCGCCACAAAGAGGCTCTTTTTATTTTAGGCATTTCAATAAAATTATGTTCGTAAAATGGTTCTTACAGTAGAAAACTTCCTGAATTATTGGAAGATAAGAATGTCAAAGAAAGATGGGCTAACTGGCTCTCTATTTCATTCTATTTTCATGAAATCAGCCGAAAAAATTAATATAAGGATTATTTGAACCGTAATATAACCTTAAATATGCACGAGCGTTTACTTAATGTTTAATGAATATACCGTTCGTTCACATAACAATTTCAAAGAAGTCTACCTTTAAGCAGTTATCGTTGGCCTAATTTTTGGCTTTCCTACTTAACTTTTAGCTATCACGGATTCGACGATTAGTTATTAAAAGAGTTATTTCTTCCACATTCGACGTTTAAATTGTTCATTCTAATTTCTTTTAACTTCATCGATTGAAGAAATCAGTCATTATCCATCAGTTCATCATATGCAACATTTCCTTTATCTTAAGTTTGTATGGAATGAATAGTTCTGTTTCAATTTTCAATATGTTTTGTTAGGCTCGTTCGTACTATACTCGTATCATATCTATAACAAAAACCCACTGATTTCTGCTATGATTCCTCCGACCCATCTCCTTATACTTAATTTATGTCTAAAGGGAGGCAAGAATACTTCAGAAACCTTGAGTGTATAATGCATATTTGTATTAATTTTCGCGACGCAAGTACAGTTTCACCTCTCAAACTGTGAAACTGCCTTGAGAATAACCACCCAGATTACTCCGATCCCATTACGGATACATTTAAAAAAATCAGTCCTTGAGCGATAAGAGAATGTAGTAAACACCGACGGCCATCTTTCTTATGGTTCAATATTAGACGACAACGTAATGAAGGTAACTCGTTAGAAGTATCACCCAGATACAATCGAAGGTGATACCCTCGGAGCTAACCCATTATTACATTCCTCTCGCCTCCGAAGGCCTTTCAGGAGATAAGTGAAGGGTTCCCTGTTTTCTTCTCTCAATTTCCCCAACGATCTATCCCTTAAACACATTTCTTCGTCCGGAGCCGACCTCATATGAGGCAGATAAGAAAATGACAGTCGCAATAAGTACGGTTTACGTTTTTCTTTTTTCCTCTCTCCGAACCCTTTTGGAACTACATTAAAATCCACTCTGTTGCATCGCTCGCAGGTAAGATCGTCTTATGATGAGCGCAGAACTAGGAGTGGAGGCAGCGTGGGTGCAGAGGGTTGGTATATGAGTTGCAGACAGGAGGTGGGCGTTCATGGAGGTCAGGGGTGAGCGCCAGGAGGCAGTCGAAAAAATTCGGTGCGAAAAAGTAGAAGAATTAAGGGGGCGAGGGAATGAAATAAGAGGAGCAATGAGAGGGAGAATTATGGGGGGATGCGAAGACAAGGACGATAGGAAGGTGTGTGACAGAAGAGAATGAAACGGATGTAAATCTAAGGGAGAGACAGGAGGAAATATGACGGAATGAAAGTGATTGATCGGCGGATAAATGGAGGCATATTACCGGGACATGCGTGGCGGAAACTCGGCGAAAGATGAAAGCTGGAACATTGGATGATATTAGGAGCAGCGGGAAACGAATGTGAAATAATGAAAGCTGTAAATGAAATTGGTGAGAAGAACTCTGCGAATTCCGGACGAAACGGTTTCTAGTACTCAAGAAATCTAGATAATCTAAACTGGAATATTTCAGTAGTTCATAAATATTGTTAATAAAAAAATTCAATGTATACCATTTCCTTTGTTTCTTTGAATCTTTCTTCGAATTAAGTGGAATGAAATAAACCCCTTAAACGCTATCTTGCTTAAAATATCCTACATATACTATTAAAGCGTTTTCCTGTAATTCCTAAGAGTTTTCTCATCGTAAATTTACAATTATATAAAAGCAAGGGCTCAGATTCACTCAGATATCATTTTTAAGCGGAGATGCTGCTAATTTCGTTCAAAAAACTTAAAAAAGAGGAAGTCTATCGAAGAACAAAAACACTTGCGTAGGAAAGAGATTAGTTCTGGTATAAGATAGACATTAATTTGATATTCATCCTCTTTTGAGCAATTAAAATTAAAACAATTAGGAAAACTAAACAATTTTTTAAACTTTCCCACAACTTTAACGAAATTGTTCTTAAATCTGATATTAATACAGGCCTTAAAAAGTAAGCATCCCTGATACTGCGGAAACTAAATAAAAGCTGGAAATCCCGAAACGTCAAGTTTGTTGAAGTCGCTCGATAACCAAGATCTCCTGGGCTATAATAACAAATGCATTCAGTCCATTTATTCATGCGGTGGAATTTTATCGAAATCTCTCATATAGTTCCCTAAAAAGAGGCCGACCTATAATTTATGCCCGAATAATTTCTCAGGACGTGGGATGATTTTCGATAAAAACTTTTCCCAGAAGTGAAGCCGAATAGCGGATAAAAAGCATTTTCTCCTGCCACCGGACTCGCCCTATCTAATCCTTCAAGATTTATTTTTATGGTTCCCAGTCAGGAAAATCTTTCGAAACACAAATCTTTCGCGACGGGCAGGTCCGAAGGCGTGAACCAGAAAAGAGTAAGTGACCGTATCACACGAGGCGCCGAACGGGAAATGTGTCCGAATCTCCCGGAAAAGGACTGGATTCCTTTCCTCGAATGAAACCAAAGGGCGCGAGCGAAATTCCAAACTCACCTATGAACTCCGAAAGAATTTAGCCTTAAATTTCTATCTTAATTTTGCCCACTATATATTTTCTTGAAAGGAAAGTCCTTGGCTAAGAAATATTTCAACAAAGATTCGATAAATATCCTATTCCAGTGTTAACCAAATGTTACACTCAACGGAACCGTCATCAAAAAACTTTGTAGGCTTAAGGAAATGTTTTTATAGTTAAATTTTTAAAATTGTTTTATTTTACATTTATTTCCGGCATGTTGCTCTTAACAAAAGTATTACGAGTAAACTTGACCAAAACATAGTAGGAGCCCTTGAAAGTTTGATACATTTATAAGTATCCATTAATACTATTACATCATAATTTTATTTATTTTCTTCCTATTTTGGTCATTTAGCTTACGAAATAACGGTATTCGGTCAAGGACCTTAAAGAAACGCTATGAGGCCGCTGTGACAACATATGAGGATGAAGAACGGAGTCTAAGGTATCAGAGATAAAATAAGACCTTTGTAATGGATGAACGCTATAAATAGGACAAGAAGCAACAACAAGCGTATTCTCAACATAAGGAACGCATACAATCATTTTTAGGATTATCATAATAGGTTTCACTGGATATAAATTTTCGCATCTAAAGTATGATCTGAAAATTTCTGTGAACTTGCAACCCCTCGAGGTATATAGCGTGGAATAAAAGCTCTCCAAGACTCCTCGCATTCCGTTTCAATACAACAGAAGGTTATATAACAACAGCACGTGAAGCCTCCTACGACTATAGCGCGGCACATCAAGCCTATTGCAATCCGCTCCATGATATATAATCGTGAGCTGAGCAGATAATGGTTAAAGACTACAAATAGAAGAAGGGAAGGATAAGAAAGATGGTGGGGATCCTAACAGACCGCTCGTGTTTACTCATGGTCCAGAAGGAGTAGGAGGAAAAGGTAAGCTCGGGAAACAAGCGAAAAACCTGTACATCGGCTTGACCCGTACACGAAGGGAGCGCATGTCAGACAGCGGCGCGATATATGAAAGCGTACTTGCAGAGTGCCTTATAAGGGATGGCGTCGCATGCATACCTAACGTCTTCTGCGTCCTATCCCTCCGCCACCACCAGCCACCCACGAACCTCAGGACATAACGATGAGTTCTTCAAATATCTCATTCAGATATATTTCTCTTCTTTTTATCCATAAAACTTACACTATTATTTCTCATAACTCGCCTTTCATTTCATTTCAATTCCAACATCTTAGTCAATTCATTTACATCTTTTCATACTCATTCTTTACATATCACTCCTTAATTTTTATCAAATTGAGTTAAAATTCATACTTATAAATGTCATTATTTTCGGATACTATAATACTTAAGTTTTTCAAGGATACTAAATACTACGAAAATACTTTAGTTGAGTGAATTAATTTCTTACCGGTTTCGTCAACATACTGGCGTCTTCACCTAAAGATATCAATACGTTGATATGTCAAATTAAAAATCTAGTATGGGGGTTACCAATTGTTTTTATTTTCAAGATGAATTATTCGTATAGAATATGTAGTTGTTATAAAGATGCCATCATGCTCTGTATTCACTTTTGTCAGTTAATTGAATAAAGTCATATTGCTTCGAATGAAAGTGCCGATTCTATTACATATAATATTATAAATTAGATGACGCATAATATTTTAGCAAATAAATCATGAATTTGATATGAAATATAAAAATTAATTGAGAGATAGCTATAGTTCCTCACCCTTTCATATCTTGAATTATTTGCAGCAATCCTATGTGCTACAGTTCTATTTGTTCTTCCCACTTCAAAAATGAGAACCATTATTTCTACTTTATAAGACAAAATTTTCGCATTCTGCACTGAGACGTAGTCACATAAGAATTGAATATTTATCGCAGTACAATCTTAAGGACATGAATTTATTCTACGGAATTAACCTATAAATTTCTGATTAAATCATTTCCCGAACCCAAAAACCAAGTGGACGAATCTCGGAAAAAACTCGTTATATCGAATTCCAATATTTTATCCGAAAACAAAGTAGCTAAAATGTGATTTTAAGCTCTATTTCAATCAAAAAATGGCCTTTTCTTGAACATTTTCTCGCCGTTTCTGCCAAAGATTCGCCTTTTCCCTGATATTTCCATTCCAACCAGTTTGTCACCTTTGAAAGGCTTGGAATCGATCGCATTAAGAACCATTTCTTACTACCTCGCATACCTTTCCATTCTTTATCCTCGTGTTATTTTTTACGAAAATGCTTATCTATATGTAAGTAAGTGGGTGAGAGAGCCACACCCCCTCCCTCTCCTCTTCGTCTTCATTAGCACGACCTCGATACAGTTTGTCTAAGGAACGCCTTTCATTTCCCGAACATCGGAGTTTTGATCGAACAGGAGACTCCCACGCCTCCAGTCGAGAGGGTCTTTATTTGCATCCTCACTTTTCGAATCTATCGATATCGCTTTTTTAAGCTCTCCTTATGTCGTATTACTCGAAGAAACTGAGTGTATTCCATTCGCTGGTGAACGGAAAGACTAAATGAAAAGGAGAAGAATTCAATGACTCATAGGAAATGAAACTTGGATATATAAACGCGTGAATATTTTCATTATATATGTCATGAATTAAATCCTTATTACTGACGCTACAGCATCTTAAAGCTTTGAAGCACATTTTGACGACATTATATTACGTATGCGTACTATAACTGTTCATGTAAGTTAAAAACTGAGTTTGAAGTATGACGGTTCTTAGCACAAGCTTTCCTTTTTCTTTTAGATACTGCTTTATTATCTGCTATACTCATAGTGCGTTATAATCATGGAGTGAGAGTAAAGTAACTATGATAATTCATATGCGAATCTTTATAGATAATGCGATGCAAAATATTTTCATAAAATAAAATAGGAGAAAAGGGCAATGAAATTATATGAGCCACATATGACAATAGGAATGGATACTCTTAAAAATAAATGATATCCGTATGCCTTGTGAGCTGAATATATATAAAGAAATTCGGGCACTGGTAAGAATTTAATTATGCAAATAAATCTTTGGGTAGTGAAAGATATATCTACTTTAATAAAAAAGTGGGTAAATGGATCACAAGATTAAATATTTATAAAATAATTATATGTTTCTGTCAAATTAATAATTTATTTAAACATTATTGTTATATATTTCTGCTTTAGTTTGAAATTTGAAAAAGTTTGAAAATCTGGATTTGTTAATATTTGTTGAACACTTTCCCTCCACAAATAGTAAAATATTAAATGGTGAATTTTTCCTTAAACTACAGATCAGACCCCAACCAAAATCAATCCAGAAAAGTGTTTGTTTATTAAAAAATTATTCATTCAAAATGTACATACAAGGTGAGGAAGTCCAAAAGAATATAGGATACTCGAGATTGGAAATTTCATATGATTTCGCTAACAACAAGAGAAATAACGTCATTTTCAGGATTTGGCATTCAATTTCCTGTAAAATAAAACTTCTGATAGATATCAAAGTGTTAATCTTCTCTTTTATAATATTAATTTATTTCTCTATTTTAGGAAATACCGATTCTCTAAATAGAGCAATGAACGTCCCTTACGGAGCAATTCAAACGGAAATATCTACAGACTGTAAATCACCGATTCACTCCGTCAACTAAAGTAAGAAATTACTCACAATAGAGGTTCAATCACCTTATGTAAGTCTGATCGCCGACGCGTTTGATAAACTCGCAAACTAACGACATCAATTGACCTCGATTACTCTTTCGCGGTGCTCATTAATTCATCCCATTCAAAGAGACCAAAAGACCACGCCACTGAGCCAAACAAGGCTCCCTCACGATAATGACGTAAAAAAGCAAACCTCCAAAGGAGGACCGCGCAAACGCCCTAATTACCGACATTTTTCCCCCACCGACAGAGCATCTGGCACATTTGGGACGTGCGGAGGAGTTACAAGAGGAAGACCGAAGGCGATTGGATGTCATGCGGGTCATACCTCGGAGTAATGCGCCTGCGCGCTTTATGCTTCCAAAGCCCTTCGATTGTGTCGCCCCCTCGATTGATTTACTGATGACGGGTTGCTTAACGAGGCGAGGGCGGTACTCTGTTAGTCTGAAAGGATTTCCTCTGTTGACCCATCCCAACCGATGGTTGGGAAGAGATGGGCAAGTTGGAGGCGAGTGCTCAATCCTTCTTTACTCGCTAGAGGTACAAAACAGTCCAGGGCTCTTGGAAATTTGTTTTCGCTATCTGAATCAACATGAGGTGGTGTAAACTTTTGCCTTTTAGCTCAGAAGAGGAAAATGAGTTTCACATTCATTTTTGACTCTCTTGTTCGTTATTGTGATAATATGAAAGTTACAGACTTATGAATGAAGCGTATTTTGGCTCAGTGTAAATATCGAGTGCAAACTACCTCACTCCTCATCTTGCCTGGGTCACCTCATCCTCTCTCCTATATTTTAGATAGACAATAGTTGAGGGATTTGAGGACCCAACCAGTCTTCAGACTGATAATAATTCAGATGGAAAGGAGTAAACTTCGTTTTACGAATGTGCTCTTTCTTAAAAGCAGTAAATAAATCAGGAAAAGATAATGTATTGTATAATTACTCATAAAATAATTATACTAATAATAGGAGTACGTTCCGAAATAAAAATTTCTTTATGAAGTCTTTCAAAAACCGAAAATAAACAGTTGCTCCAAAAGTAATGAATAACACTAAAAAACGTACATTAAAATGAATTCATTACGTTAATTATGGCATTTCATCACATTTCACTTAATATAATGATACTTAGTATCATACCGAGTTTATCGGTAGGTCTGATTTTACGTAGCGTTTGAACTAGATTTTCAGTTCAGGAATAGAAAGAGAAATTGTAGGGATATTTAATAATTGCTTCAATTATTTATTCCCATAAAGCAATTGAAACGTATTCACTCTAGAAGGAAGTAGTTCTTTCCTGGTGAACTACACCTAGGTATCGTTCTCGGGTCATAAACCGGATAGTTTCGTTCCTTAAGCTGATGTTTCGGATGTCCATCTGCGTCCATCTTCAGGACACAGATGTCGTGAAGATTGGTGCAGAATTCGCGTCCAAAACGCCGACGTAATGGAACGAACATACCCGGTTGAAATCCAGAGAACGTATTCACTCTAATTCAAACTACCACTTCATTCATTGAGGCGCGTTGGGTGAAAATATGGTCGGTTTTCAATAATATAACTTAATAATAGTTTTCAAAAGTGAATTCTCAATCCTAAGCTGTGAGAAGTTGAGAGTTGGTACCTGCTGCCAAAAATTGCAGAGGAAAAGATTTCGTAAATGAAAGTGAATATTTCGTCCCTTTGATGCTTATGTTTGTTAATCTTTTTTATTATCAATTATTAGAAGTCAGAGGAAAACACCTGAGATTCAGTTTTCTATATTTATTTGATTTAAAAAAGAACTTTAGAACTTTTCGTATTTGTATTTCAGTATCTTGAGTAGCTTATTTTAAGGATTGCGCCCTAGTGTTAGGCAACCGTTTTTACTCGAAAAGTGTCCGCCATTCAGTGATTGTAAGAAATTCCCTGAGTTTTCCAGGGTAATATTTTCAGTTTTTCATGGTAATATTTTCTGCTCTCCAGAGATTTATCAGCTTACGCGGGAATGCAATCGCATATCAAGCAAAATTCACAATCTAAGACGGCTAAATAAAATCGGAGAATTAAGGTAATCTGTCGGGGTTCACACCTCCTGCCATACGCCATACGGCAGCTCGCCGGGTATTAATGTAAATGTATCTGATATGTTATCTGTCATTAACTGGAGAAAGCATGCAGTAGCCAACTTAACTAGCCCTTTAGTTGAAATAAAACCTACTTTTTTTAACAATGAGTTATCATCAAAATGGACAAGTGGTTAGTGGCTGGTCCTGTTTCCAAAGACCAAAAGTTTATCCTCAGTGGTTCAGATCCTGTTCAATGAAATTTTTCGGCAGTATAACGAAGCTGTACGCTATAATATGTACATTTAGGAATCCACTCAAACATCTACGCACATAAATATATGTGTTTGAAGAATTCGATCTGAATTCGTGCAAAGAAAGAGGAGTATCTTAAAAATGAAAGTTTTTCTACTTATTGATGCAGTTTTGCTGTTTCCTTTGCTTTGCTTTGTTCCTTATAAACCTTGTTGTACAATCATAAGACTTTGAAACGTTAAGCTTACTTGTGAAACTTCTTTGAAAAACCTCGGCTTTGTTTGAGATTAAGAAAAGTTAGCAGAGTGAAGTTTATTCTAAGATTTATTCCTGTCTTCTTCATATTATATCTTTAGTAAGATGCTGACACTTGCACACTATAAAGAGTTTACATTTTACGTAGTAATACTTCATTTGATGCTAAAAATAAATATAAAATGCTTATGATGGAAGAGTTATTTCAAGATGTGAAACTGGGAGTAAGGGAAATCATCATTGAGCGAAAACATGACCAATAGGATAAAACTTCGATGATAGATTAACTAGTATTTGCTTCGATATTTAACGGCATGAAATGGTTCAAAGGTGAGGAAAATGAAACCTTATTGGAGATTTAAAAAACCCACACCTGCTTCGTTACCTTAATGCCGTCGTGAATGTGCTCATTGTAACGACGCGAGGCGGGTGAAATTTCATCGCTCTCTGCTCGGATTTTATAGGTGAAGTAGGCGTTTTATTTCTCATGCAGGGAATTGTCTCTAAGATGGTGCTAACGATAAAGAAATTTGATGATAGTTAAATACTGACGAAAGTACCTCTTAGTGATTGAATAATGGACTTTTTCTTTATCTCTCGACATAGGAGGTACGATTTTAAGAAATATATTGCAGTAATACGTTTGACTATATTTAAAATGATTTCATTTTCAATAAAGATCTATTGAGAAAGAATGATTCGTATAGCATGTTAGCGATACCAGTTATTTTTTCTAATAAAATGGTACATTACTAACAGATTTACCTTTATAACTATGGACTAAAACGTTAAGAATAAATCATTAACAAGTAGAATCATATTTGAGAAAAATGCAAAAAATTATGGTCGCGTTTATATTCAATAGAATAAAACAAGTACATCGACTCAAAACAGTGAACGGCAAGCTCGATATAAAAATCTAACTTAATTTATTTTATTTCGAAATAATTCTTTAGAATACACATCTTTCTATGAAATACGGTATTATACATCTGCCAGTATCTATACTCATTGAAAATTGAATTTACAAGTTAATATATGAAATATTCAAAACCCTTCGTATCAAAATGAATGTTTAATTTATTCCGTGAAAATTTTTATCCGACTTAGAGTTGAAACTAAATGGCAGTTAAAGCACATTCATGACAGTACGCACATGAAAATCTCGGAGGAAAATGGAAAAGGAAACAGTAAACGTCTTTCTAGACAATTTTATACGGCTTTTAACTAGTGGTTAAATTCCTTAATTTGAAAGAAAGAAGATCTACATTTTTTGACTTAATTATAGGAATGACGCATTTCTAAAATAGCATTTTTAATAAAGCCACCTGCGTTACCGATAAGGAAAAAATACGCCTACAGTCTTCCAGTCAGGTAAAGTCTACTTTAATATCTTTCACAGTGAGTGATTGTTTTTTAGCTAGTAGCCAGACCGATGCCATCTCAGCAAACATCCTGTTGACACGAATTAAAATGAGTAGATAAAGAGATTGTGACGTTAAAAACTGGGCAGCTCGCGCCCTGAAGGATCGGAGCAGTTTTCTTGCCAAGGCTATGGTTTGCCAGTTCCCTATCAACTCTTTCATCATAGAGATTACAATGGACATAAACATAGCCTCACTATCCACAGACTGCACGTGCTCCTCCGCAGCAAAAAAGGGTATAAGTCTTCCTAACATATTCAGATGCCTGCGCATTATCATATGTCGCCCTTGTAACCTTAGTTGAAATCCATTACAAATTTGCCTGAGCTACGATATTTTATTGTCGACTTTCGCGGGGGCGCCGATTTTATACTGATGCTTTTTGAGATAGGTCAAAAACACCTCTGTATCATACTCAGTCCTGAATCAGGAGTGTAAATTAATTACGCAGACAAAGGTGGAGTAATGACCGCAAAAACGCTGTGATAGCTGAATGTCCCGTTCTCGAATGACTCGGGGATCCTCATTAGCCAAATGAGTTGCGCGTATGCCTCTGGTGAATGCGGTCCCGGATTCGATTCCTGGTTCGAGATCATACGCGTGAGCTACTTTTACACATTCCACTACTCACGGATGACATATGGAGGATATTCATAATAACAAAACATAAAAGTAACAAAACAGTACATTCCGTAAATTCAATAACTTAAATTGAAGATGCTGACCTCTTCAACGAAACTTAGCTTACAGGTTGCATGAATATTTTCATTTGTCTCAACTTGATATCTAAAAAGTTATTGTTTGAAATCTTCCCATTAGAAGATATTTGTTGCGCTAGGAGTAGATGATGACAACGATGGTTTCAAGAAATTCATGGCAGGTGAGGTTTTGCCAACACTACTAATAACTTCTTCAGATTGATTGGAAGTATCTACATTTTTTGATTGAAGGGAAGTTTTCGGGTAATATTCAAATTCTAGATGATGGAAGCATCATAGTCATCTCGACAATGGAATTCAAAGCCAGTTTATTCAGCTGGAATGGAGCAATTCTTCCCTGCAGAAAAATCGAACAATTAACGGTCTCCTCCCTTTCGCACTTAAGAAGTTATGCGAATACGTAGATCGCATCGCGGCAATCGGTATCCCACGCAATTAACTCCGGCACAATGCAATTAAGAGCCCGGGAAAAAATCTCAGGGTGGAGCTTTCGAGAAATGTGGGAAGCGGAAAGGGTGTACTTGACGCCGCCTTCGACTTCCGTCTCTTGCATGCCCTTCCAACCCCATCCGTAGCCACCTTGTAAGCAGTCATCGATGTGACCGATAGAAGACCGCCGTAGGCTGAACTCGCGAGGCGTGGATATTTCTCACAGGGTGCGTGCATTCATACACCCGCGAGTGCTTTGCGACTCGGCCACACCGAGCAGCGCCTCTTGACTCATTCGACTGCTCAGGTGCTGCCCTCCCTTATCTCGCCCGTGTCTTCCTCCACCCTTCGTAATGTTATTTCCTCAAGAAAAACCCTTCATGTCCTCGCGTGATGAGATTTAGCTCCCATTCTGCTACGTGGGTACCTTCCAATGGAACCCGCCCTCTGTATGATGCCTATGCAAGAAGTGCACTTCCCACGCGATGGAATTCTCCTCCGCAGCCCGCTTTGGTTATGGATTTTTATGCCACTAGGGTGGAATCGAGGGTAACAAGTCGTCGCAACCGTGATACATGTCTAGAGAGTTGTATGAGGGGTGTGGAATGAAGGATCGCTACCTGAAAAGGGGCGGTGCCGAGGGATTTTACCCTACATACGAAATGCGGCTTACGATCACTCCCGTTAAGGCCAATTCAGAGCTATGACAGAATATCTTTGATATGCAAACAAAGTCTGCCGGACCGCGAGTTGCGCTTGCGTTGTTTCAGATTATCTACTTGACCTTCAAAATTGTCAGATGTTCACTGAAACGCAGGCTCGAGAAGTAAGACATAAAATTAGAAAAAATCTGTATATTTTTATTCACAATGTACTTCATTTATACCATTCTTTACTCTATCGTATATTTTTCATGAGTCATTAACGCGTTTGAAGCACACACAGTAACTTTAAACTATTCCCCAAAATTAGAAATAGGTGGATTACGGTTCGAGTCTCAATCACGTTCAAATTTTTCGCTCTCACTTCACATTGGCTTCTGTTAAGCTTCCAGGATATCTTTGTACGATTTCAGCGCCGACACACCTAAAATAAAACGTGTTTTATGTAAAAATAAAATTGTTAAGACATCTATTCTATTTCTGAAAACTTTCCCATTGAATTAATTAATCTCAGACTATAATAAAAACATAACCAAAAGACCTGAGATCAGAACTATTCCTGTTCACCTCTAATGTGTATAATGGAAAATTAAAATAGATACCAGGTATAAAGGTAGAAATTTATTTATCTTTATAACATTACAAATATTCAGTGAACGATAGTGTTTGAGATTGCTTTTTTTGTAGGCTAAATGATTAGTCTGTTATGTTCAGAATTTCATGTTTCCATAAATAAAACTAATTTAACGCGGCATAAATTTCTTTTAATGTCGGACTCCACATAGAGAAGTAATCAGATACCTCTTCGGAAACTCTTTAAAAGATTTATTCTATTTATTATGCAAAAAAGAGGACAGCAACCCTTAAGTTATGAGCGCAGTATGAGGTAGGTATCCTATCCGTAACTTAGGGCTTCCTCGCGATTGTATCCTTAAGACGTCGGGGAGACAAAATTAGGGAGTAGGTGCTGAAAAAAGCACCTATCTCTGCATCCCTCTCTTTCAAATGGTCAGCGACTTAAAGGGAAGACGTAGGATGCACTTGGCAGGCGGTGAATGAGTTCCTCGCGGGTTTGAATCTCTCGCCAAGAGGATGTGGACTCCTCTACTGAGAGGAGAAAAGAAAGCGCGAAGGTATGTTATTTTTCCCTCGCGACTGGACACAATTTTTATGATAATGGGAAAAAGACTATAGGGTTGCGATTGGCTTTTGATAACTTATAGATGTGACTAAATTGCTGAAATCGCTTAAATTGGTCATTGCCTCAATTTTAGCGAAGACAATGAATTGAGAGCTATTAAGTGCAACTCAAGGTTCCCATGATTCACCTAATCGTTTTTCTTTTGATTCACATTGTCTCTTAAGATAGATGATACGAGAATGTAATAAAATCTTACAGGTAGTTCAGTAGATATCCTGCTTAATAAATTGTATGCTTATGACACACGTTTTTACAACTAGATCTCACGCCTAAGCTTTGGCGGCATCCCAATGATTGATAGTCAAATTATTAATTTAAAAATTCAAACGATATTTCCTCTACGTCAAAATTTCAGAATTTCAAGCATCTTAAACCTTTGGCCACGTCGGAGATCATAGGAGGGACGTTTAGTATAAATGTACTAATCTAATGATCCTAATCAGCTTACGGTCAGAAAAGAGGTGTAAATATGATACTCAGTATGAATCTGAGTGAAATTGTATGAATATGAGTATATATTTGGAGAAAAAAATTATAAGCGAAATAATGGTCTTCTTGAAAAGTTCTATTTCCTGGTATTACATATGGAGCTGTCGAAATTCAAGCAAATCAACTATTTTTCACAGTCCACAGTTCTCTCTTGAAAATCATTTAAAGCATCCTTTTCCACATAATTTTTGGATACTTTAGTTCCTTGGCTGGCATAAATACATTAAAAGTTTCATAAAAAGTTTCCAAATTACCGTATGATATCCCATGCATTAAAAAATAAATACCTTTAAAGCCTGTATAGACTCACCAGTCATGATCAAAGATATAGGATTCCCACGCGGCGTCAGAAATAAATAAGAAAATTCCATTGCGAGACACAGAGAAGAAAGGTAGATAGAACCAACCCAAAATTGGGGATGGAATACCAATAATAATAATAACAGATTGACTTCGAAATGGGCTACATGCAGCTGAGTGTAGCAATTTATGTGGCCATCAATAACTTGCCAAAAGGATTCGAATATTTTCTCATTCATCCGGTCCTTTCCAGGGATCCCTAGGTAAAGAGATAAGTATCTCCGAGGGTCTACCGTTCGTAAACTTGGGAGAGTGAATCAGAATGGAAAAACCAAGTGAAATACCGAAGGAAGTTTCCTCCCCTCAATCATTTTCCCCTTCAGCTGACAAACGCTTAGCTTCGAAACATCCTTTCGGAGCTATGAAAGAGACTTTTGTATATGAAATGCGCATCAAGCAGAGGCCAAACAGTTACTTCGGAAAGCTTTTAACTTGAAAGGGATTGGAAATAGATAAACGCTGACTATGACTAATCAATGGAATTTGGAACAAAAATATTAAAAGGCATTCTCTGACGTAAGGCAAAACTTTGAAGAACTAAATTTTTTTAAATAATCTATGGAAGTAAAAACTTGGACTTAAGCAGGTAAAATAAAATTTTATTGTAGTTTTATATGATATTCCTGGCGGAATTTCTCTTCCGCTTCAAATATTTCTTGTTAATAAATATACAACACAATATATAAATATGTATTAGAATGAGAAATTATTTCACCAGATAAACATACTGATGTATGATAATCGCGGAAAAAAAATACGAAGGGAAGAAGAATTAGATGTAATAGAATAGCAAGAATCAGAGAAAGTATGTAAAAAATATAGATATCCAACTAATTTTCAAAATATATTCTTCTGAACAGAAATCAATCATCAACCCACATATTATTGATACTCCAGATTCATTATTATTTCGCACCTTCCTTTAGATAATTTGATTCTTATGAGATCTCCAACATAGTATCGACGCATGCTATCTCAGGGGCCTCGTGCCAACCATAATACGAAATACAGGGCACGTACTCATTCTCATCCTATCTCCCGTGCAAATAGCCGCACTGAAGCGGACTAAAAAAAGGTCCGATGATTCCTCACGCCAAAGGACACGCTATTTCCTTTTCGGCTTGTTCATGGACGTGGACATTGTCCATTGTCCCGCAGACTTTATTAGTGAGAGTCGGGTTCGATTGCGAGGGCGAAGAGCCGTTTCTGTACACCCACTGACGATAGAATCGGAAAGGAAAACCTCTTCCTCTCTCAGGCAAGCTATTCTTTTACATTCAATCTTTCAAGTATACCACCCTCCATCTTCGAATTGTGAAATAAACATAGCTAAAAAACAATACGCCATCTGTTCAGTTTCAGAGGTTCTCAGCGTCATGCATCTATGATTTTTGATTAAAATATTGGAATCTTATTTTCCATCCTCATTCACTTTGGCCAAAACATGATATGCAATTGCAAAAAGTGCATCTTTTTAATCAAGAGGTTAGATATCTCTTGATAAAAACGCATTAGCATTACACTGAAGTAACTTAACTAACTTAACGAAATATTACTTTTAAGAGATTTTGAAAATGTATTCATTTAATGTAGCTCGAGTTTACTGGTTACTCAGTATCCCTTACAGCGTTATATAAAATCTGCAAAATTAAATTAGATAAAGATAACGATTAATTTTTAAGGATATCTTAGTTATAGTCTTAGCTATAGTCATATCATATAGTCTTAGTCATCGCGTATCTGACGACATTTTATAAAATGGCGTTAAATTTTGGAGGAAGGTTAAAACCTCTTATAAGACCATAACGAATGAAAAATTAGTCAAGGTAACTACAAAGTAGGATTTGGAAACTTAATATTTTAATATTCTATAAAGTGTGTTTAGAAATTTTCGTACAGGTTTTTGGTTTATATATCTTTCATTGGTGCATATATATTTTGTTGATGAGCACTTACGTTTTGGAAGCAATACAAACTGATTGCAGAGGCGCTATCAAATTTAATCGATGAAATCAAACAATATTTTCAGTAGCAATGAAAGCATATTGTCATACATCTCATCGCATCGAAAGTAGTACTAGTAGTAATATTAGACGTCGATTGTTTAGATCCTCATAAGCAATAAAATAAATAATTTTGCTGATGAAACTCAAAATATTGAATGTAAAGAAATAAATTTATGTTCTTTGGCATAATAATAGAAGACGGGTGGAAATTTTCTATGGAAAAATAAATCTAGATACCATCTTATTCGACCGATTTACTTTATATGTGCCTTTATACCCTTTTCCAACAACGAACGGTTTCCATCGTTTCCATCTTTCCCCTCGCTTTCCGGTCTCTGAGCCTCATTATTTATACCTGCCTCTAGCTCCGTTCAGCACCATTCCTTTCCCCGCAATCATCCATATTCTTCACCTTTATCGACTTATCCTTTCATCTCCTGTTGTCCCTAACCTTCCGGCAACCTCTCTCCAATCGCTTCTTCCGCGCGTTCAAATCTCCGACGGGTAGTCTGCGTCGACCTGCGAAACCTTAGGTGAGGACTCGGAGCGATGCATCATCTGAAGAGGTCACCGATCGGACCGGGATAAGCCACAAGAGATGGAGAAAGTCAGGGCGTGGATTCTTCAACATACTCATCCCTCCGCGCAAGAAATACGTGCATCTGAAGGAAAGGCAGCGTGTTTTTTTTTCGGTTTCCGACAACACCCATTCGACCGAAAGACTGATGTAGAAGGCTATAACAAAGCCCGCCTCACCCATATTTACCGCTTTCTTTCTCGTCTTTTTCTTCCCGCTGTTAGCTGAGAATTAGTCATCCCGTGTTTTTCGGGGTGTTGATAGTCCGCGAGGAAAAGAAAGCCGTCTTCCAGAGTTTTCGCTACAAAGGAAGAGATCTGTTAATTGGTTTTTCGGCCTCTTCGATTGACTAACAACTTCTTTGCGTAGATTTTATCCAGGTACGTGTAAAACGAGCGTGTTTTCTTTTGAAGATCGGGGAATTGCTCCATGTTGAGGTTTCTATTAGTAGGAAGCAAAATTTTTAAGATAACCCCCAAAAATGTCGCTTTGTTTCCTTTAATGCTCTCGGCAATGGGAAAATGTCCCAATTATAATATCAAGTAATTCTCATTTTAATGACTGAACACTAACAAGGGTTTAATTAGTATATTCTCACTAAATTTTGTGCTCTATAACATAATAGAATTTTCTAACTATAGAAGTCGGCTGTCAAAGTTATTATTACAACAGAAACTAAATATATATATAAATATTTATAATATATATTTTAATATAAATATTGTAATGCCTTTTCTATTTATTTGAATTGTATGAAAAGAGTGATATCTTCACAGATTCAATCTTTGTTAATGGAAGTATAGTATGAGTAATGAATATATCTTTGAAACAAGGCTGAGTATAATATTGAAAGTATTTAATAAGCTGAGTTTGGTTACGATTAGGCGAGAGGTAAGCGAGGTGTACCCATATGAAGAAAATATTACTATTGAAGAAGATTTCATATTCATAGCTAATAATATTTTCAAATCAGAAAGCATTTACTGCTAAATGAGTTCAAACTCGTGCGCAGCTTAAATCGTTTCTTTTAAACTTAAAACGTTACTAGATAGTTAGAAACCATAACCCACAGCGGTCGATTATTACATTCCTAAGAGGGCTTTTTAATTACCATTTCCCTGCCTTCATTCGATATCCCAATAACCTCTGGTCTGTCAATAAGAAGAAAAAGAATAAAAAAGAAATAAGATTTCTATTTTCACTTTGTAAACTTATACCTCCTAAATAAAAAAGACCCAAACTGCACAATATATAACGAAGCATGAATGCGCAAACACACTAGGGCGTATATCTTTTTGAGAGTTGCTGACTATTCCTTATGTGTTGTGACAACGGGAGATTGCTGCGCATAAACGTTTCCCAATTTATTAAGTTATAATTTACAATCGATTCGAAAAGGCACTCATTTCTTTAACTCTTCGACCAACTCATTACTCTCATCCCACTCTCTGACTACGAAAACAAATAAACAAACAGTGGGTCGAGGAGAGCAAAAAAGACGTTCTAAAAGACCTTTAACCGGTCGTAAAATGTAATATCACTTGTCTCCCAGTCACTTTACAACGCGCAATTCGAGAAAAGAAACCATCCAATTCCTCCGCGACCGAGCGGAGCAACTTATGAACCCTCCCTTCCTCTCCTTCAATTCGACATCATCCTTTCTTTCCACCCAACCTCTAAAATACATCCCTCTCCCACTCCAATCCCTCCAATCTACGTGGGCAGTCGGGAGAGGTTCTCCAAATTCGGAGTCCAAAGGGAAACGGTGCCGCATCCTCCCGCGATCCCTACGGCCGATACAACGGAGACGCTGAGGGCATAACTCACCTGCCGTGTTACGCGCCGAACACCCCCCTTGCCTCTCTGTCCCTTTTTCCCCATCACCACCCCCTCCCTCCTACGTCTTCCCTCTTCACCTCTGGTGCCGCCCATGGAGCTCATCGCCACCTAACGTTTGCCTCCGCGGACAGCCCGTTACGCGATATCCAGGACTTCCTCGGTAGTTAATCTTCACCCCGTCCATAGAAAAGAGGTTACAAGGTGTCGCTGGTATGGAGAGGTTGAGGAAGAAAGGATTTTTACCCGAACGAGTCGATAAATACGGCGTTGAGGAATGATGAAAGCGGAGATGGATTTTCCTCCCTTCGACAGCGGGGATTTTCTCTCCTAGGATTATGTGAAGACTGTGTGATATTCATTAATAAAGATGCGCATCTCATGATGAAATCAAGAAAGGATGATGTATGCATGGTTCGGTCGTTTAGGAGATAAATGAATAAGTTGAGTCACGAAGCCTTTTATTTAAATGTTAGACGAGCTAAGGCGTTGCACAAGTGCATGCAAAGATTGATATCGCACTAGCGTCAGCAGATCCTAAAGTGAAATCGCTAGAGACAAGTTAAATGATAATAATCTGAAATAGTAGAGAGTTATTCTCTCTAAGTAAAATATGAAAGATTTAAGCAACCTAGTACCTACAATCTATACAATCCGATTGCCTCGATTTTTTCAGCAGAAAATTAATATAAGGAAGCCAGATGCTCAACAATATTTCTTTGGGCCTTACAGAGAGGACATTTTTCTGAACAACTTATGCTACGCTCCGGTCCACTTATTCGGTCCACCTCCGATCGTCTATTCATCTATTTAAGATGATATCCATAAAGTGAAAACAGAACTGGACATCTACGATTAAATTACAGGCCTATTGAATAGATATAGAATTTCAAGGCAAAAAGTGTCTTCAAACCTTTTTTTGATAATTTACATAAAAATTTCACGTATTATATTCTATACAACTCACAACATCGCTGGAACACAAATACATGCAGGCTTACTTTTCGTAGTAATGTTCAACATCAAATGTACTCCAAAAAGGGTATAAATATTTTTTATGGGTAGGAATATTTTTTTATAATATCATGACATAAGATCGAGCTTCAGAGTCAACTTTGCGTATTTAAAATGAAAATGCTGAACCAGAATCACTTATTATTTGACCAAAGATGGTTTTGAAAATGGGCATGTAATTATGGCTTTAAGACTAACAAATTAATGCTTAGACAAAGTGATTCTTCAATGTTCAATCTTTTTCAATCAAGTTAAATCTTCAATCCTCCAACAAGAATGAACAACTGACGTTTTCAACATGGCAAAGCATTTATGTAGTACACTTATAGCACTCACGACTCAAAAGTTTTTTAACAAACTTAGTCTTCACAGTTTAACCCAAGGATCATCTAACTACGATTCTAAGGAAAATTCAGCCTGCGAAAGGTTTCAATGTGACCCGCGAGCAAACTGATGTTATGGTCATTACACCGTCATGGTGAGACGTTTCATATTTTTACTTTGTTATTTCCGAGCATTGCTGATTTATTTAAATTAGATGTCGTTTTACCTAAGAAAACTAATTCAGTTATTACTTTGTAAGCAGGATACATTTCATATTTTAAGAATAAATGAAGATGAATAAATGAAAATGAATGATCATTTACACCCAAATCCTGACTCTTCCTGTGGAGTTGCGCAGCCCGCCTCTAAAAAAGTTTGGAGACCCCTGGTATAACCGATGTGATCAGTTGTCACCTGCTCCAAGTGAACAGCATCCAGTGATAAAAATGTGTAATTTCACTCTGAAACTAGCGTAATCGAGACTTCGTATCTTTTAACCTTTGTTTCTTTCCTATCGTGGCTAACAAATTGAAAGGACAGAAATGCAAAATAAATATTGGTCTGTGAGAAACGCGGTGCATGCAAGGCGGGGAATAGCAGCACGGAAAACTGATTAGTTTTAGATTAGATTAGTACTGATTGGTTTCTTCCTTCAGTGAAACTTATATATTATACCTATTTTGAGCTATTTTGAGCGAAAGCAGAAAGATAATATTGAATAGTTCATTAAGTGGCATATACGTTTACAAAAATATTCGCTATAGCTAAAACATTATAATTCGATCTAGATCCCTGGAAAGTTGAGTTACATGCAATAACCTATATATATATATATATGTTTCATCGTAAAAAATGACTAATCATCAACAACATTTATATAATGATATGTTACAGTGTAATAATAATTTTCTACGATTTATTTGAGATTTTTTCATTTTCAAACATCATATAACATATTCGTCAATTCAAATTAAAGCTATTGGTATTTCAGGCAGACATTCAATGCATTCCGTCAAGGATAGAATCCTTTAAATGCCAGAGTAGCAGTAAAATTGAAATCGTTAAGGGATGCCAGCAAATTAAAAGCAGAGAATCTCCTCGCATAAAATTCAATTCCTATTTATAATAATCTCAGCGAGAGAGCGTTAAACAAACAAGGAGACGCCCAGGTATTCGCAAATCGTGCAGTGTAGCCATCGGGAGGTCTCGGTGAAATATCCGCTCCCGCATGCTGGAAGTCATAAACACCTCAATGCAAAGGAAGCAACAGGAATAGCATAGCTCTCAGGAGAGCGAGCGAGGCTATAAAGTCTTCCGTCATTGTGACGCGATGTTATCGGCTTCGGGTTAATTCCGAAGAGGGAAGAGCTTCTCCTTTTTCATTCCTAACACCATCAAATGAAAGGAGACTAGGGGTGTTTATTATGCGAGCTGGCCAAGTTCATAAATCCGGTAAATTAAAGGTGGTTTTATTAAACTGACATTAAGCCGAAAGCGCCCTTTTGTGGAATGGAGTCGCGGGAGGTCGCAGAATTTCGACCGAAAGCGAGCGCTCGTAATCAACGTCACTTAAAGACGCTTTCTGGAATGTTTCCAAGACACGCTGCGAAGAAAATATTTGATTTTTTCATTAGAGTCGCGCTTTAATTGACACGAGATTGACATTATTTACGGCATGTGATTGAAGGTAAATTAGTATCGTATCGACCAATCAAGAGGATTGCAGCAAGCCATTAAGAACTGCTAAAACATCGATGCAATTAAAGTAATGCGAGTATGTCGAGTAATTAATAGAATGGAAATACCTATCAACCGGATTCAGTTGTATAGAGACCATCAGCCAACGATTTAATGGTAGGGTATGTTGTAACTGGAAAATGCTTGAGGAAAATTTATGAAGGAGTATATTTCTAAAACGTTTAATGAGGAATAATGCCATGTAATTTAGAGTATCGTGTTCTTCAACGCACGAAGAAAAATTTCCTCCATAGGGTTTTAAATTATTTTTATATAACCAATGGAAATATTTCATGCACGCTCGCAAATTTATCGGAAATAATAGACAAATTAGGTTGTGTGTAATAATTTGCAGTAATTTAGTCTTCAAGGCTATTGTTTATATACAAAAAGGAAGCGAGAAAGATTTTTAACTGTTTTTCTAGCTTTGGTTTTAATTTTATTTATCTTTAATTGAAAAAAACTATGTGTCTCCATGAAATATCATGGAATTAAATTATGAAGATGAAGAAAAGCTATGTTGAGTAATAAAAATATGAACGATGAAAAATTAAAAAAAAAGATTACGACATTCATTTAACTATTTTATGAATGATCAATCCCAAAGGATCACAGCAGATATTGGGTCAATTTCACATCCATTATCATAGAAGAATAATCGAGTTTTACTGATCGAAAGAAATCATATACCGTGTTTATGTTTCAAACAAGTCATAGGTTACGGTGTAACATGAATTTCAACCTAAATGACCAATACTTAGAATCCTTGACGAAAGATTGCAATCAAAATGAAACGTCTTGGATGACCTCGTTCCCTTAATTCATAGGAAACACTTTCTCTTGTCCATAAGACAGTGATTTCTTATCTCCATCTCGTTACCCTTCGTCAATCACGACTCAATACCAAATAGCTAGCCACTCTTGCGGTATACACGCAGTAATACGACACCAGTGTGATTGCCTCGGGAAAATACTTCATCCAGCACCTAAATTCACTATCTTCTAGCTTATTCGCTCACCTGCACTAACTCTCTTAACCTTCCACTCTTCGCTGGCACTTCATTTTCTAGTCAAGGTAGGAATGGAAAGGAGCCAAGTGGTTATAGTTTGAAGGAAGTAAAGGACGAATCGGAGAGAATTTTATTCACGCCCAGTCGCCCCCATTTTCCGATAAAAGAAGACAAAATGATCCTCTTCAGGCTTATTAGAGAAGAGATGATAGAAACCTCATTGGGGAGAAAATCGAAATTACTTGGTTACTCTCCACCCTCGTTCTTTTCTTGATTAGCTGTTTTTAAAATTCATAAAATATATAATATGTAAAATATTAGCCTCAAAAGGCATAGAAAGAAATTGCTACGCAATTTTACTCTATACAGAGAATTGGAATGGTGAATGATTGTCCTCAGACATCGGTGTTCAAATGAATTTATCGTACACTGATAGAACCACATCAAATTCAAAGACCTTTCCGGAGTGTTTTATGAAATGCGTAGTTTAAACGACGGAATTGGCAAGAGTAGAGAGAAAAGGAGTGGAAGCGAATTAAAATGAGGAAAAACAGATGACGTCCGGAATTCGAACGACGCGGGAAAGGGCGGGAAAATGTCAGCAGCTAGCGAAAAGAGCGGGAAAGTATAGCCTTCCAAGTAGGTAAGGCGTAATGTGATTGCGATTGGCTGTTTCGGTACGCAATAAAAACTTCGCACTTCAACCTTCCTCTAGGAGAGGGAGGAGAAATAACTTACTGCCTCTTAGTGGGAGGCACGAAGCAAATGTTACTTACTCTCCCCCTCACTCCCGCCATTTGCATCGCCATCCCATGGACACAGGACGATTTTCCATTCGTTCCTGCCGAGAATAAGATGAATGCTGTCCGTTTACTCGGCTCTTTTCTACCCCCACTCCTATCTCTCCATCTAAGTAAGCTATGTCTCTCTCATGCGCGTCGCACGATTTCCCATTGGTGTGGAACTGTAATGAACGCGTTCCTGGCATATTATTTTATTTCTATACTTCGCCATCATATTTGCGCAATTTCTTGAAAATTTGCCGCTCCATTTCTGGGAAATTGGATTTTTCAAAGGAGAAATTCTCTTTATTATGCCTCACTCATGGTAGTTCTGACTCAATCTTGTCGCTAATTCTTAACAGAGCAAATCTTGAATTATATAGCCACTGTAATTTTCGCGAGGAAAAATTCTCGCATTAAATTAAAATAGAGAATATTTCACATGCTATACACATGGTAATTTAATTTCTGACGTGCTTCAACTATCGCTTCCATCTTCCCCTCGCCAAGGATGCAAAAACTCAGTATCTGCAGCGTCATCGTTGGCAGAAATGAGCGTTCAAAGAATTTTACAGCAGGAAGGCTCCGTACAAATGGGAAACTTCAAAATGAAACATACATGTAAGAATATTTAACTGCGCTACAAATGAACTTTTACGGCAGCTGTGGAAATATATGGAAGCGATTTATATTCATTACCCTTCAGCAGCCAAGCGTGGGATTCGACACACGTACTTTTAGTTTACTTTTAGTAAAACTAGTTTCTATAATACTTAGCAACGATATAATACGTACACACTACAATATTTAGTAACGATATAATAATATTTTACTATATTATCATTTTCTTTCGATAGATTAGTTATCGTAACGAATATATCTTAGTAAATATCTTTACATTTCACGGAAACAAAAGGCTTTTTACCTTCTTAGTTATTTTTTATAGTTATCGTAATGCTTTTGAAGTTTTCATAGTAGTAAAAGTATTTTTAAAAGCTCTTAGACGGCTAAGGTACTTTTACGCACTTGGTCCCCCACCGGGAATCAAACTCAGGGACGCTTTCGCCAAAGGTGAACGTACTGCCCACCTGGCTATCAGGGAGCCCCCATATTTATTTTAACAAAATATTTCCGATTCATAAGGTAAAGATAAATGAACGCAATAATCTTGAATTGCACAAAATTTAGATTATTGGTTGACTTGAAATAACAATAAATGACTTAAAATGACAAACATTTATCAGCAGATATTACAAAAAAATTTATGATAGATTTATTCATAATATATTTTGCTAGTTTACCTCTTGCGTTTTACGAATTACTTAGCGGTGAATGTGAAAGTACTCGCTCAATTTATGTTTCACTGAAATTAAAATACTTTACTTGAAATCTCATAACACCGTCATGCACCAAAGCTATTTAATCTTTAAATTAGTTAACCAAGGCCAATATATATGTAAATAAAATTTCAAGACACGGCATTCCATCCATACAAAAGTAATTACTATAACAATATTCTATAACAATATAGCTTTACCGTGCAGTTAATGATGATTTATAAACATGTTTACCCTTTTACTCCGGCGATTTTACCCTTTGAGCAGAGTCTAAATGCAGTAGATGACCTTCAATTTATTTGACTCATTTTTAAGAGAAAACTAGTCGCCTTCTTCTGACCAGAATTTCACACAAAGTATACCGCCAATGTAAGTTCTTCTCATTCCATCCTACGTACATTAGATTACCTTTGGAGGAATAAAATCAGTTCTCGCCTTCCTTGGAAGCATTTTTCCATCCACCCGAATCCTTACCGTCTCTCACGGACGCGAAACCGCAAACATCGCATTTCATTGGGCTATGATTTGGTCTTATTTGCGATGGTAGACGGTTCCATTCGTTTCTGCAGTAATTCTCTATCGAGTGGCGCGCACCACAATCCTCGTTTCCGTCGCAATCATCAAAGATATTTCCGACAAAAAAGTGGTGTCTAAAAGTGGATCCCTTGGAATCTACTTCGATCACCGGTGTAACTCGAAAAAGCAATCTTGTTCAGTGATCGAAGTACCGCTCTCTTGTCGATTGTTGAGCCGACGAGGAGCCGTTCAAATGTGATCGGTCAAAAAAGGAGAATAGAAGATGTAGGAAACTCTCCTGGCGTGACGATGGAGAATACCCTGAGTACTCGTAGTTGGATGGACTCCTTCCAACTGATGCTCGTTTGATTTAATGGCCATACATTACGATGGAATAGTCGCCCAATTCGATTATGGGAGTTATAAAGATTCCGAGTCGCAGAGGAAGATAATAAAAGGAAGTCCTTTCAACACTTTTTTAGAAGCTGCTTCAGTGGATACCGCGGCAGATTCCATCCGCTTTAGAAGAGCCTTCTAATGCCAATGCGATGCTAAAGAATGGTGATATAAATATTTATTGGCTCATAAACTGTACAAGAGATTTGTTTTTCTGTCATTCTCCTTGAAATTATCTCCTATCATTTGAAACTCGCTCTATTTCGATTCCTTTACTTCCTTTCGAAACAATCTCTTACATAAAGTTTTTTAAGTACTTCATTTTAAAATTAAGTTATGGCAGACCATTTACATAAAAAGGTAAATAAATAGCAAAATAAGTTCATGATATTAACTTGTCTAGCCTTTGAACACTCCTTGAGGGAACAGTTATTTCCCTCGAACCTTTTAATTTCAAATTAACTCTAATATCTGATATATGTTACTTCAAAGTATACGATCATACGATCTCACTGAAATATGTATGTACCATAGAAATATGTGAGAGAGCGAACTTTCGAAATAAAAAAAACAATCCTATTCAACTGTAATATAAACTTGTTTATAAGATTAGAAAGATTCAAATAATGCAAAATTAACCTCGGTATAGTAACTCGAATTATCAAGACCGTGAAATGTGAAGTGATACCTGACTGCAACTCTCACGTGTTCACTGAAATTAATTTTAGGCAATTAAAGACTGCGAAATCGCATTTAAAGAGATTTCGACGGTACAATGTCCGTAATGTAATTAACATTTACCAACTTCTCGATTTGGTTATTCCAATTTATAAATTATATTCTTGACGTTTTTTTAGCCATGAGTTTATAGGGCAAGAGGGGCAATGACTCGAAAAATATCAAAAATGTTTACTTATAATGTTCCGAAAACTGAAAATGAACAATATGAGATGCCAATTAATCTAGACTGACGTTCTTGGCAGCAATTAGAAACCAGAAGTTGCTTGCAGTGAATAAATATACAGTATTTCAACTACTGCTGTAGCTTTATGAGGAAGAATTCTGTGTGCAACATGGAAATTATTGCCACAGTGTTAGGAAGTATAGGGGACAAAAATTATTAGAGATACTGTCAAATCGATTGTGACGAATTCATTGGATACAATGGACAAGCGTTGCTTTCATTCAGCCTCAAAATGCACTGCGGCGCTAATGAATATGACATTCAGTATCGCATGCGAGTTTTACCGCTATATTTCTCATTAAGTCGAGAACTCGAAGTAATGCCATAAATTATTAATACAGAAAGAGTCGACCTAATTGTGGTTTCCCCAGTAAGGAACATAGCGGTTTTTCCACCTACGCGGGAATGAAATGTAATGATTTTTCGGACGAAGGGGTTATTAATCTCTACAGAAGAAGCTTCATTTCGACAGCTAGGACCCATGCGTCACCAGTCATTACAAGCCTAACAAATCATTCTTTCGTGGTCCTTTCATTTGGAATACTTGCATAGGAGAAGAAAAAATCTTTAAGAATTTCATAACGATAAAGAGTAATGTGATATTTAATAACTCCAAATATTAGAAAACCAATTTTAAAGCAATGAAATAGTTTCGATCCATAATGAGTGAAACGATGAATATTCGTATGCTATTAATATGAATCATATCATTAGTAAGATTCGTTATGATCTGGTAACTTTCTTAGAGCTGTGTATGAAAAGTATACAAAGTAGAGAAGTGAAAGGAAAATTAACACAGTAAACCAGGACTCAGATCAGCCAGAATCTACTGAACGTTCACTGGTGGTGGACTTAAAAACCACCGGTAAGCTCACCTCCGCAATCGCCTAAAAAGAAGTCGTCCATCACCTTTAAAAAACACGGCGGCGAAACAAACATTTTTTTCTCTCAAGGAACCGCCATTGTCGCCTTTTTATCTTTTTGACGAAGCGAGCGACATAACTCACCTCCGCCTCACGGTCAGTGGGTCGCGGCGAGGCCAAAAAATCACGTACCATTTATAGCTCGGGGAAACTCCCGCTACCGCAGGCCCCTCCCTCGCGAAGCCTATTATACCACTGCCATCTTTCGCATATCGCAACACGGGCTACTTTAAAGAAAGGGCTTAGGCAAGAAAATAAAGAGAATATGGGACTGCACCGTTTGTCATAGCTCGTGGATGGGGATCGTGCATTTTTTGCATGTGTGGGAGGGTGTAAGAGGACCGAGAAGGGAGAATCAAGACATAGAGGTAGTAAGCATCGTAGATTTATTTCCCTTTTTCCAGACCGCAAAGCTGGCGAATATGACAATCGTATCCCATCTCGTTCCCTTTATCCAATGACCTTTAAACGGCGACGTGACCCGTAATGTGCAGACCGCCATCATTTTCAAAAAGTAACAGGCTATTTTGTTGAGGTCGTATCTTGATTCGAGCGGCCATGGATAGAATGTGATCCTCTGAGCAAATGGTGACAAATCTTTTATGCTAGCTAAGCTATGTTTCTTCTACATAATGCTTTGCGGAACAAAATCTTCTTTTATAAGTCACGATCTACTTTTAGATTAGTATATTAGCAATTAAACCTTACGCATGTGACAGCATATGGTTTGTTTAATATATCTCTTAAGCTTAATCTTAGGTAGCGTAATATTTTTTTCAATTTCAGGGTCCGACTGTGAAGTCAAGGCCTAACCAACTCCCATTTTCAACGATTTACTTTTTTCTTCAAGAAAATCAGAAATTTTTTAAATCCACTGCAGAGCATATTGAATTTGCAGGAATTCCAGATTATAGGGTTTATACAAATACAACAACACTTTACTATTTCACAACTAATATATCATCAAAATCTAATACATGTGAAATCAATAAACATGTACGTCTTACGTAAGTTTGTACGTAATACTTCACAGATTTTTGGATAATATATCCTAGTTAGCACTTTTAATTTATGAAAGAATACTTAATAGAGTTGAAAATTAGTAAGGTTACCTCAAATGTGAAATATCACGTCCCCAACGAACCGAATTTAACTTGTGAGATCGCAGACGGTTTCAGGGCTAATAAAATTGTTAAATTAGAGTCATAATATTTTTCTTCGATGAAAACAAACACTTTAAACAAGGTTTAGCGATATCAGCATATTACGGAAAATAAACAGTATTTCATATAGCGTGTAGCAGAAAATCCACTATTCAAAATAAAATAGTTGGTATAATATGATTGTTTACTCCTGACTTCGATTTTCTAGCAATTACTTTGTAATTCTACACATTATCTTGGAGGACAGTTAATAGAACATTCAAAATAGTCAAAATGACTTAAATAATACGTTTTTTCAGGTTGAAAATATTTCAAGAAATTCTATTGTCTTATGTTTACTTACGCAACTTTAAGAAAAGCTTTATGGTGCTTTAAGAATGGTGCTTTAAGAAGCTTAAAAGGTTAAGATTCTAAAAATGTTCTAATTAAGCGCTAAGGAAATTCTCATAGGGGATAATCTTTCCCTGAGTAAATAAACTTCTTAATCTTCTAATCTTTATTTATCATAAAAATCCGACCCGGGGAAACCCAAATGATATCTCCTTGACCCCATCATCGAAAAACCAACACCGGGAGAAAATAAAACCCGCCATAAAACCCCATTGGAGACTGGTAAGCGAAGCAATCTGAGAATATACCGCAAACTGTGCCGTTATCAACCGGAAACAATTGCGAGCGTGGCTCCGCAAGAAAAAAAGAAGGGCAATTACTTCGCGGGTTGCGGGCTAAAGGTTAAAGGAGTGGCATTAAAAGTGAGGAGAAGGGCAGTGGAGAGCGAAACCCTCATAAATGTTGACGTGGGACATGCGGCAGTGACACGCAAACGTTGAGGGGAGATAGTGTGTCTCTTCCGTGGGCAAGAAAACCGAATACCATGGCAGACCGCGATGCGGCTGCCGGAGGGGGATGAACCCCTTTCCGGTGCATCGGATATAGTGCAGTGATTGAGGAGAAGGGGGAAAAGGTTGCGTGTCTCGAGTGGTGAGACCACCACCGCGCGCTGAGGGATAAGCGAGGGAGGATATGACGGAAGATTGCGATAATGTATGGAGATGCACTCAATGGACACCCGTAACTCGAAACTCAAGAGGAATCCTCCGGAAAACTCAAATTATAGATCTTCATTTTATCGGCGAGGTATAAATATAACCCCGACGAAAGGAAAGCGTAAATGCCGGCAATAATTCTCGAGTACGGTTAACGGAGTTTTGAGGTTTGACGATAAACACAGTCCGTCTGTAAAGTAAACAACCCCGAGGCTGGTTTGAAGCTTCCATATTATCGTAGCCATGAACAAGACTTGGGCAAAAGATAATGAGAGATACAATATCCTCTATCCTTTACTTAAAAGCATATAAAAATCTTACAATCACAGTATACTTTTCAAGAACTCGTCATATTGAAAATATAATTACACCTCATTCAACGCTACAATTAACCGCGCAATTTCTGATACTAGTGACTGAAATAACGCTAAGTATTTGATACGTCTCACAGATTCAATGTCGACCTTTTTGCAGGTAAGTCACTCAATTGTTATGTTCTTATAGATTTTTAAAGTTTGGTTTTATTTATCTAAATTTAGTCTAGATGGAATTCATTACGCAAGATATTACGCAAGTTAACATTTTAAAGTGCTATCTTTTGCCTTTCTTGATTTAAATTGTCTCTTTATAAGTTTCGATTTTAGAGGTCAGGCGTAAGAGAGACTCACATGGGCCTAACCACGCTGACTAACATATAAATTATAGTATTTCTACAATTACAATTACAATTTTTACAACAATACAATTTTTAAAAGGAAATTTTTCTGTCAATTTTAAAAATATTATTTTATATTGGAAAAACATGACGTTAAGTGATAAAATAAATAGATAGAGATTGAAATAAATAAGTATAACAATAGATAATATCGTCAGCTATTAGTCTACCAACTTGGTTTAGAGTAAAGGGAAAATTGAACTACTACTGACATTTACTTGTTCTTTTCGTCCTCCTATATGCATTCATCAAATCAATTCACATATGTTTCATTCATAATTTATTAAATAAAATCGTGGCTACATTAAATCTACTAGATATTCTCTCTACGAAAAAAAAAATTCCTTTGGTGCCAATGAATATATTAATGTCCAATAAATCAGGTAAAAATTCCGTATTGGAGAGCATAATCAATCGTTTTTAACCTCTTCGTATAACCTCTTAAAACGCCGCTCAAGAAACGGAACTAATCGTTTCCGGGCAATACTCGAGGGCACCTCGTCACTTGGAAAGTAAAAGATCGACGTTATTGTGTATTTGAGGAGGGGAATTGAGTTTCCGCGGTTTATTTCCCGTCCGATTCCCGCTACACGAGAAATTAAGCCGAACTGGAGGGCGCATTGGGAGGGAATACAGTGGGAGCATCATCACCGTAATTAATTAGCATATGAAGGTGTAGGTGGTCGGAGGGATGCCTTGGCGTGTCCCCTTCGATCGTGAGATTGCGGCCTGAATTATTGAAGTGAAGTCGAATGTGCGTGATGACACGTCTCATTTTTTTGCGGCCGATGCGTGCCGACCGGTCGCTCGAGCCCCCCTTTATCAGCCGTCTCTCATTAAATTGATCCGACGGCACGACAAATATAACGATACTGGGATTTGTGCTGCTGTACGATTTTCTGCGATACTTATGAGGCGCCTTCCCTTCGCGATAAAAAAGAGGAGAATTACGTGATTTTTCTCTCGTGGTGCGTTACTTTATGTCATTAAAATCGGCAGTTTTCAGCTCCTCTTGTGGGTGAATTTTCCAGGAAATATCATCATGTTCATTCTTTAAAATGAAGAAATACATTGCTTCAAATAACTAAATAAGGTAAAGCTTAAGAATATTGATTACATTTCTAAATTTTACTATGAGAGTAAAAGAAGCACTTGCTCAGTACCGTTTCTGTGAGTTTTCTTATTATAATTTTCCATTACGTTAAAAGAGGAAAATTTTCATTTATTCAATATACGTCCACATTAGAGATAATAATTTTTTTATAAATTTGCGTTTGGAATAAGCACAAAGTACAGAACACAAATTTGGTATGAAAGGTTCATTTATTTCCGTTATCATTATGTACTGACGAGGGCCAACCTTCCTCTCTTTATTAACCTCTAAAGTAACTGGATATCAGTATCTAACTTATAGCAACAAAAGTTGTGTGTAATTAATTTAGAAAAGCAACAAATATCAAAACGTACAAACTAACATAGAAGGATTTAGATTACGTGAAAAAATCTCCTAAACTGCAGGTTTTTACTCAATATACTCCAAAATTATTCAATATCGACTGCCTTGGGCAACTGTAACTACCTAAGGTAGCTTCAAGGTAGTTGGCAAGTTCTTCTCATTTCTTTTTCGATATAATTCCATTTCAAGTTGTACAGATATTTTAAACTGAATAGATTATTAAAGATACTTCATTTTAAGCCGCGCTGTTAAGGTTTGCTAAGTTCTTACTGAAAATATAGAGGCTTGGGTCTGATGAAGTAAATACCTATTATTACCAATTTTTCTGACGAATCCAGTCAGGAAAAAAGTGTCTCCGGTTGCATGACAATTATATATTAAGGAACCTCGGAATCGATAGAGTGGATTACTCAGGTACGAGGCTATACCGAGTGGGAAGAGAATAAACAAGTTAACTCGATGTTGGTCGCGAGTTTTACACGACATTCCTTTTTCAAACAAGCGGCGATTCAAACTTATTGCTCATTTTACATTCAAGGAATACCAGCAGCCAACTTTTTGAGTCGTTTATGACCTTATGGCTCTCGCAAAAGAAAGAACTCGAGTTTGACAAACTGCTTTAACTTCCTCATACAAGTTAGTTATTTTTACCGGGAAACGAAAGAGGAAAAATTTGTCATGCCAATTTATTGCGAAAATTCCTCTATTTACGCTTGTAACCTTTTATGGAAAGAAAAATGACGCTACTTTCGAGTAGTTAAGAAAACATCAATTTAAAATAATTTTGTGACACTAAATCAACTTAAAATATGGCACTAGGTCGAGATACACAAAGGAAGAGCTGAAGCCACGACTATGTAGTAAGCTTGTTAGAGAACAGAGTAGAGAAAATGTGATTCTTCAAATGCTAAGGCGATAAATACATCTTATCACAAAGTCCTCGAAATTGAAATATGCCATATCAGGAATAAAGGTTATGATTGAATGATGAAGGGAAATCGTCCGAGGTCGAATTGCTATTGGAAGATCTTCCTTCCACACCCAGTTGAAGAGACAGTCAGCCTGTCACACATCAAATCCAATTACTACCGTCAAGCTAAACGACCCTATCCTTCATTTGAGAAGAAAACATACCCGGAGTAGAGAAATCGTTTACCAAACGATATGTCTTCCTACATTCAGAGAGAAACGCATTTCTAACAATACATAGTTCAAAGCAATTTTCATATATTAGGGAATAAATATCCCTTCCGAAAGCTCTATCAGCCTCAGCTTAACGTATTACTAGATTAGTTATTGTGAAAACTCAAAAGAAGCGTAGCGGAATTTTACCTCGAGAGAAAAAGAATCAAGTATCAACTTAGACAAGAAAATCTAACATTTGTAATCGAGGATATGGCCGCCATCAACCCAAGGAAGGTTAAAGCAGCATTCTTATGGTCATATCAATCTGTACAAATCTGGAGCTACTCACTGCTACTAAGTGGCTTTTGATTTCATGCTTTGATATATACTTGCATACAGTTCAATCGTTATTTAAGTCCCTCGCAAGATAATACACCGTTACAGTCCTCCATTACCTGACAGAACACCCAAGAAAAACTGAATAAATAGTGCATTTCCAACGAATACCTCAAAATTATATTTAGGTTGTAATAGATTGAGCTATATTTTTTAAGTAACTTTACGTCATTAATCACCCTTTCTAAACTTTTATTTTAACTATTAATATTACTTTTTAATGAATTATTAAATTGATTTTGAATGTTTTCCGCGCGGGAAGTAAATTATGTTACTAAGATTTCTTCAGAGATTTCTACCCTCCGCTGCAAAGCTTAAAACTATACCATTTACGTTTAAATAATATTCAACTGGTAGATCTGTCTTAAATCTCTCAATGACATAATAAATTTTGTCTTATAGAGATGAATAATATGCAAGTTCTGCTAACTGTCTCCCATCTCTGAAAGCTTTGGAGTTAGGGTGTTTTTGAACCAAGATTCGTAACCCATCACCGAATGTCAGCGAGAGAAACGTTTCGAAGCCCCGTTGCGAGAATAATTTACCTTTATAGTGTTCTGGTGCATCCGCACGAGTTTTATTCGATTACCTTTCCAACCCGCCGACATCTTGATGCATAATTTTCTTCAAAAATAACCTGAATGTCGACATTTTTTATTTCCACCAAAAGTTCTCTTCGTCTCCAACAGTGTGCCTCACACAAGGGATTAATATAATATTTTCCTTAGGCGAAGGTCGTTAAAATGCATCGCGACAAAAATTTCACCGTAATAACCAGATCCCAACGTTCCCGATTTACGAAAAAAAAATGCCCAAAGGATATTATGAATGCGGTGTCGACCATATTTTTCCTTCCTCGACCACAAGTCCGCTATCTTCGTGGGGAGTTCTTATTAAAGCCAACTTTTCTTTCGGCAGTAAATCACGTCTCTTTTATTAGCCACTGTTAGATTTTTTCCTTTTTATTTTCGCGGCCCGTGAATAAATCGAGACCGACGTGATGGAAATGTTTCCTTATTGGGTTGGCCGTGCCGCTTCCATCGTCCCATTACACAAGCACCACACACACGCATACGCGGGCGGGCGGGACTCACTTAAAGGCACACCAGCCATGTAGCGATGGGATGGACGATACAGGCTGTTTCGAAGGAAGGAGGATAAAAGGATCATTCTGACATGGACCAAGGGGAGAAAAAATTCAACGAACGGAGGCGAGATGAGTAGGTTAACTTCGTGAGGATGTCGAATGGATGGCACGGTAATGGGTGATCAAAGTCTCATCTCTCAAGTTCTTTCGCCGGTGATCGGTTCTTACATTCTACCGACTATTTTTCTTTTATCCACCGTTCCTGGATCGTTTTCTGCTTCTCCTCTATTTTGAGATGGTTTTTACAATTTTTTTACATCAGAAAGTAAACAAAGATATTAAATACAGTCATATTGAGTGAAATTGCGTCCAAATAACGAATAGCGACTGCATTAAAAGCAAGATAATGAAGTGGATACTGTTAATTCTAATTAAAAATCTTCTAAAATTTAGTAATAATTAGCATTACTTTCATAAGCAATGCATTCATCTTTTATGCAAGTTCAGGTACTATAAAGAACGAATATGTATGAAGCAATGAAGGAAAGATGCACGTCTTATGCTGAACCTAAACATTTTCTATAAATATATATATTTTCTTGCAGGTGAAAATATTCTTGTTATCAGTAACATTTTATTTCAGTGATTTTTCTAATTTCCATCCTCATTAACTAATCTTCAATTAAAAAGTAGAAATTAATATACGTAATGCAATAGAATAATTATTCAAGAGCACTTAACCCCTTTCTTTACAATCCTCCAAATATCCTTCGATCATTCCTGAAAAATAGATGTTCATTCATGAGCCCATTAAGTTTGTTTCAATATATTATTATTCAACAAAGTAAGAAAATTCTTTTGATGTCCAATTTTCACTCCTTAAATAAATTATGCTAATAAATTTTTACCGATTAACTAAATTATAATTAAAATGATATTATATCAATGAAAAGTGTTGTGGGCACAATTTAATACTTCGCTATTCTCGAATGCGCTAGCAAGAGGAATATCAGAATAATTTTGCTCGTAAGACAATGTTTACCAGAGAGGCTAATATTGAGGAAAAGTAAACGGTTAAAGAACTCTAACCTTACAAAGAACATAAATATAACCTTCCAACATTCTACTCTTCCTTTCACCACTTACATTGTCTCTTCAACTTTATTTCTGCCTCTCTTTCCGCGATCTCAGTCCCACGTCTTTAACTAGAAACCTAGAATTTCCACGCTGAAGAAAATAACAAAAAGAAGAACTCGCGTCTGTCTCGCTCTCTTCCATGCAATCTAATGTCGATAGGTTCGCGTACCTAGAAACGCTCTTCCCTGCACCTTAGGAGAGAATAAGACTCCCAAAGCACCTGGAAAATACTTCCACCACGTCACCCGAGGAAATTGCAGCCCGTTTTATCGTTCTATCTTTCTCTTTTCCTCTTCTACCTTCGTCTACACGCCGAAGAGTTTTTTCCAGGACTCATTTTCTTTACTTCCACATTTTTCCGTTGGAGTTTTTTGCGATGATCGGCTTTACTTTCACGATCTCCCGCTTTCTCGCCCGGAGACTTCAACGCTCGTTGACTTGCACTCCATGTTCTCAACGGCCAGCAATAACCCTCCAACTATCCTCAGGGCACGCATCCCCGTAATCAGTGATACCCTGTAGTGCGATGAGTTCGCATATTCCTTCATAAATCAACACCTGTGGAATAAACTGCCATTCGGTGAGACTAAGAGATTATGTGAAAGGAAGAAAGAGATCGCCGGCAGCTTCTTCTAGGTGATATCCTTCTGATGGCTAAATAAGTAATCGATATATGATTAGCTGTTATGAAGGCATGATTCCATTTTTGATTTTCTTGCTTTCAATACGCTGAATATATGCAATTAAATATTTCTAAAGGCTGTGTGCCTAATTCATAAATGCCCTTACAGAAACCGAGTCGATTAACCGTATGTTGAGATTAAATATTTTATTTATAATTATATCACGATATGATTAGAGTATATTCTTTCATACATGATTTCACGGATTATAATCTTCATTAATTAATCTAATCATACCCACTGCAGTACTTATTAATGAAATACCAATAATAAACAGAATATTTATTTCCTTTAAGTATCATAAATTCAAATGAAAAATTTTACTATTCTATAACAATTTCCGCAATTAAATCATTCACTGTGTGATAATCTTAGAATATCTTGGAGAAAATATTCATTTAGATTTGAAAAACTTAATAAATCAACTAATTCTTGACGTAATTTGAGTAGTATGCGGAGTAATGACTTAACAACTTTTTTGTTTTTTCTACCATATAGCACGTTTTAAAAATCTCCACGAATTCAATTTTCTAGCCAGTAAAGAAATTAAGAAAAAACTTCATCTTCTAGATACCTTTAGATTTTTTTTCAGAGACCAACTTCAAGAAACTTCTAGTAGTTTATTTACCCTTCCTTGGTAAAAAAAACTCGTAAGTTTCGTAAACTGAGCTCGCACAAAAGTTTAACCCTAAATTAAAAATCGTCTAAAAATCTCAGGTCACAAAATAAGCGAAATTAGTGAAAAAAAATTGTAAATGAGAGATCGGTTATATATCTGCGAAATTTATATCCTTCAGCTCAAGCAAATTATATAATTTACGAATTTATAGTTGAAAAGGTAATAAATTAACTTTTAAAAGGTGGGTAGAGCTGCTTTGGATTTCTAGTATTATTCATTGATTTTCTAAACACGTTTCAGTAAAGGTTACAAATAGAAAAAGGCGTACAAAAGATCATGTATTACATTCAGTAAGATAAAGACTCAATTCTAAAGAAGTAGAAGGAATACAGGCTATATTCCAAACGTTACTCCTCTAAAACTCAAATAAAGCATGTAATATTTGCTACCAGAGATTCAATGAAAACGAGAAAATGTTTTCGAAGTTGATCTGAAAGATATGGAACTTGATTAAAGCCTGATTATGTCATAAAGTCAAACATTTGCCATAACCTGAAACTTTAGAATGATAGACTATTGGAATGAGAAGCTGGAGATTAAATATTTTACGCCTTTAATTACCTTTTTACTCTGAAAATTAATGTTATTTCAAGTTAAAAGCATGTATCGATACAGAAAAAAGAAGATTACAAATCACGTGACTCCTTTTGATTGGAGTTTGAGGAATCTGGAATAATTCTCAGTTGTCACGTTGTGCTCTCGAATAATTTCCTCACGACTTCCACGTATGTCCATAAAACTTTAGAACCCTCGCTGTTTTTCAGCGGAGTGTACATTTTTCTCGTACCACAACAACTGACCCAAAGAAGGCTCAGTCCTAACGAAAAAAAGACATTATTTACTCGCCGAGACTCAACAGTGTCCATTCGTCCTACTCCCACATATTCTTCCCATTTTTTCCGCCATCCGCTCTGCACCTGACACTGTCTGCTCCTCCCCTGTGGACACCAGCAACGGAACATCCATGAAGGGGACTAACAAGCCAAGACATTACGATGACTTACTCCCACGTCTTTCTTTCCTCCCAAACCTTCCCTCTCCTAACTCCTTTTCTCCCTTTATTTTGCTCGGGACTAGCCATTTATTATCCAGTAATCAACGCAGTTGAGAAGAGAGAGAGCGCGAGGGAGAAAACCTCTTAAGAGCGGGAGTGTCCCGTGTGTCGCGTAATACATTGCCGCAGCTTCCTCGTTAAAAGGGGTGTTTTATTTTGAAACAATTCGTCACGAGCTCAGACAAAGCAACCTGATGAGTTGTCTCTTGTTTCTCTAAGTAAGGCTCTTTGTTGTATCATATAGAGTAGACTTTTTAGGAATATGTATTTGCTGTTAGGAAAACGTTGCTTAAGGGTTTTTTACTGGACTAAAATTAATTTTTCTGTATCTACTCAACCTGCAAACCCTTTACTATCACCTGCACCATAAAACTTTACCCCAGAATTTCCTACAAAACTTTTCAATCACATTTTGTAATAGAAAATATGTCCATAGCTTATTATGAAACCATCTTAATTCAACAAAGCACTAACTCAGTGCGATCAGACTAAAATATTTCAAACACTGTAGTCGATCTTCTAGAGCAAGGGAAGATTTTTGCAACGAACTTTCAGAAACGAAACCTTTTTTCTTGTTGCAAAAGTTGCAAGATATCTATATAACAGATTTCTTGGTATCAAATATTCGTTGTGTAATTAAATTCTATTATTTGTAAATAAAATTGACATAGGTCAACATCAGCCGAAGAAAAGCATATGGCGAATGATAACGAGCCTTTTACGATAAATTTTCAGAATTTTGTTTCAGGAGACTGGAAAAATTATCAAGAAACCAAAAAAGCAGGTGGTGACCTCCAAAAGGTAAATCCTTGGCAATGAAGGAAATAGTCATTCTGGATTATAGAAATAATTTTACCTCTTAGCGCATTACTGAAGTCAAATGTTTGAAAAGATGATTTGTCTCCGATCAATCGAAGTTTTTCTTCTACAAAGTCAACAAATATTTACCAACAAACTTTGGATATTGGACATATAGATCAAAGAACTTTACTTCTCTCAATCATTTCATAATCGATGGAAGATGCTCGTAAATAACTTCCCACTTTAAGTATCATAACATCGAACACTAATGGAGGAAGATAATTTATACATAACTGCGTAAATAAAAGCGTGAAAGGAAAAAGCTATCCGAGATATTTTCTTCCTATATGCCGATACAATATTTGGATGCGAACCTGGTAGAGCCATTAATTTAATTCCTCGATTGATGAATATGAAGATGAAATTGGAATGAAATACAACAAACGCTTTTATATATTTTCCACGACATTAATTAAAATCACTACCAGTAGAAAGTTAAAAAGTTGGTAGCTACAATTCAGCTGGATTCGCTATCGTGAATCAGAAGGACCTGTTTACAAACCGGAAAACAGTTATTTAATCGCCGTACAAAGTCAGAAAAAACTATTGTAATTTATTTTGAGTTCTTCTTGCTAGACAATTGTCATACATACATCATCCAAGAAAGAAACATTGCTTTTCTCCTGCCAAAAACATTGTAACACATTTTTAATTAACGGGATAAAATGTAAAAAGAAGTTGGATAATATTTATGTCCTCTCTGAAGGAAAATTTTCTTCCTCAAACATTAGATACGGATATTTAAACCTAAATACGTCAGATATTCATCATACTGTTAGATTGTAAAATTAAAATAACGGTACGGTAAAATACGATATTGGAATATTTTTATTTCCAGTTTTGAAGTTCCTTATTCCTTATTCCCTCAACTATTTTTACTTTAACTCTACTCTTCAATATAAACTAATTGTATATTCGGACTACACGATTCAATCGCGCTCCCCACCCATAAAATATTAGCTCAAGTTTCCTGAGGCGGATTACTTTCCAAATCTGATTAAAATACCATATATATCTAGAAACATTATAATTCCGCACAGAAAGTAAGTATTTAGGACGTATTCATATTTTTCAAGTTGTCACGATACTAAAAAGAAAATTGAGAAAACGCACCAAATCTGGACGATTTCACATTCATTTGTAACATAAGACAGCAACTGTACTTAAAGAGGCAATTAGCCAAGATGAATATTGCACGAAGAGAGTCAAAGAATGAAAACTGACTTGTGCTGCGTAAGTGCTGATATTGCTTCGGATTCATTTAATAACCAATAATATGAATCTGAGCTACGGAACGAATAGTCATTATCTCGTGTCTAATCATAATTTTCATTAATTCAGAGCATATAACCTCCCTAAAGAATCACTGAGGTGCATCGCTTCGGCCAAGTGAAAAAATTCCAACAAGTGAGTGGGTGGGTGAGTGGTGGGTGGGTGAGTACAAAATATTCCCACATTCCATAAGGTCTGTAGCTGAAAGAGCTCTTCTGTCGGCAAATCATTTTTCGGTTAGTTATATATTGGCAAAATATCTCAGGACTCATGCTTTTACCTCAAGGTCTATTTCTGTCTTCGCTTTTGGAAAACCGTCTTCGTTCCACGCCTAGCATGCTAACTCCCCCAAATCATCCCAACGTCTCAACAAACCCATTGTAACTCCCTGCAAGTGTGTCGCTCTCCTTTGAATCTGCACTGCTCTAAATCTCTTTTTCTCACTTCTTCTCTTGCTCCCACCGCCTCCACCCACGGACCGAGTCGCCAAGAGAGAGGACCCCCCGTCCTCTCGGACACCGTGTCTGCAGGCGTGTGATTAGCCTAACAGGTCCCTCGCTGCTGGAGGTCTCTTATCTCCTCTCAGCCTGCATCAGGTTGGCACGCAAAACACGCATTTTCGAGAGGGAAAATGGGCCCCTAAAACATCAGCCTTCTTAGATCTTTTTCTTTTCCAGATGTAGCGAAAGATAATACACGAGTTCTCTCGGTTTCCTTACTTAGGTTTTGCTTCCTTACATCTCGCTAAGGGTAACAATTTGTATCCAACAAGAAATAGCTATTGACATCTGATTCATGTAAAACTGTTGTTATGTAAGTAAATCTTAGATAATCTCCAACATTGTGGAACCTGAATATTTTCCGTGAGGTGAATGCGTAAGCATTTTGTTCTGACTTTAGGTGGGTAACGCTTCACCGATTGCGTGCCTAAGTTCGGATCGCGGAATCAAGACAGAAAAGATGAGGGTATAAAATATCCACAAAGGAAAACATTTGATCCTAATACACATTAAAAACATTTAATCCTAATATTAAAGACCTCGAGGAGATCATCTTAAACTGGATTTAACTAGGTATACTGATGATGCTGATTACAATGACCTCCAATGAATAAGGCCCAAACAGAATCAAACGTAACTTTTCCTGTATTAAAATTACCACATACCTAAAATAATTCAGCATTATCCAATTCAAAACCTGAGCTTTCTTAGTGCAAAATGGAGATCTACATCCCGTATGAAAAGATGAAGGCGTAATCAATCTTGTGAAATATTTATCTCGTCTTCCTGAAAAAAAAATGTGATGTAAGGAGCCAAATAAAAAAATTTCTTGGGCCGGAAAAGAGCTGCTCCAATTTTTCTAGTCAGCTTGTTAGCTGGAAACTAGTTGAAACACAATGAAAGCTACAAAGCATAATTTTAATCGTAAGAGGAACACCGTACGGAGATAACCGAGAATGATGCTATTCTTGCAATACAGAAAGAAATACATAGGATCTAATTCTCATTTAATCCATCATTACTGCCAAAAATCTGCATCGCAGTCTTGCCCAGCGGCGTCTACGGGTCAAATTCTCTTTACTCGTACATGCTTCTATTCCGCGAAAATATTAGTAGCCTATGTAAATAATCAATAAACATTTAATAATCTCATAAATGTTTATATTGCCCATGATTTCTTTCAAGATCTCTTATAATTTAATTCAAAGGAATAGTTAATACTTCCATTAACCACCATGAAATTGAGAAATGTATGAATTTTCGAAAAATATACTGTTTATGAAATGGATGCATGTAACCACGGCTTACAGACCAAGTTACGTGATACCTGGTTCGCGGAATAAAGATTTGGACACCGCTGATCTAGGAATACGCCAACAAAAACAATATTCGAAGCAATTAGTAATGCATTAAAATCAATTAATTAATCTCTAATTAATATTAAATATTTTACGTGAGTCTAATTCTTTGCATCTTTCAAATTTTTTGAACCTCCGCTTGATTTATTAAGAGAAAGCCTAGTATAAAATGGGTATTTAAAGTGGCAAGGATTAAATCGACTAATTTATCTCTAGAAATAAAGACGGAAGGACTAGGATCGCCAGTTTCTACCCTCCTTCCATTGTGTTTTTTGCCCCTTTCTCACCTTCACAGTCCTAAATTTCGCCCTTTTCAAGGTGTTTCTTTCTTTCAGAATGCACCTGAGAGGATGAATTCACTTGAACTTTCCCGCTATCTTTCTTCGGCCATCTTCAACATTTACATAAACTACATTCAACAAGTTTCCGCAACCTTGCGTACGATACCTCTTCTTAGTACTTCATCCATTTTCATTACGTCTTAGTGTTTATTCTGCGGCCCGCATCCTTCAACTTTGGTCCGTTTTGGCGTGACTTACAGCCGCAGTTTGGAGACCATTTCCGGAAGAAAAAGGTGTGTTTCGTAACCGCAGCCGAGTTACGAGTACGCTGAAAAGCTTATCGTCGCCTTGATCGTGAAAGCAATCACGAGGATTTGCACGTGATAATCACGCCCATGAACCTCAGTCATTAAATCCTCTTTCTATTTTACGAGGGAATTTCCACAAATGTACCACTCACTCAGTAACACCCTAGAAACTACGTACAACACAAGAAGGCATCGAGAAAGTGGTGAGCACTATATCCTCAAGAAACGTGAGAAAAGATAGTGAAATGGGATAAGAGAAGAGATAAACCAAAAGGTGGGCAAGAAAAGCGGGGGTTACGGTTCGCAGCAACGCGAGAACAAGCATGAGTTAGATAAGGGAATTTCCGGGGCAAGCCTGCAACAAGTGCACGGGTTACATTGAGTAGGAGTTTCCTGGAGTTTATGGAGTATTACGTAAAAGTTCGTCCTGGAGATAGACGAGGAGTGAAAAGAAATATTCAAAATATGTAGATAAAAATGTAAAGAAAGACTTATAGCTTCCTTCACGATAATGGTTCCCAGATATAAATTCGTTCTTCATAATTTTGCCGATTTCGAATTCGTTCGCTAATATCTGTGGCTAAATTGATACTCAAAGAAGTTAGATTTGCAATTAGGAAACAAGAAATTTTATGCGTTCAAGGCTATAAACGCAGCAATTTTGTTGGAATCTTTAGATTTTCGATTGCGATTGGTAATGGTGAACGTAGTTCCATTTACAAATCCATTCTCTCATAAACATACATTCAAATTTTTGGCAATAAATAACAAATCTATATAATGGTCTCCTTTATTTTATAAAAATAAAAAAAAAGATCTTAATGAATAGATTTCTTATCATCCATAGTGACATTCATTATTTCCTAATATTTATTTCACAGATAAACTGAGTAAATTTATTCAATACCTCACTAGCGCCATATCACAGAAAGATTGTGATTGGTTTTGTGATAAATTAAAAATTTTCAGTTTGAGTGCTCCAAAAAAATAAATAAAAAGATTTCAGTTAACTTTAATTTTAGGTAACTTTGGGTTCAGATGCGAAGGTTTAAATCTTTAAAAATACTCGCTAAAATAAGTGAGGTTTATTTCACAAATACGACCTACATACATAATAATGTATGTATACACATAGAAATTTATAACTGCCGGTAGATTCCATTAAAGAGTTTCCTCAGAGTTAAAATAAATTGGAATGACTAAATCGTATTCGTGTACGATTCTCGTCACGGAAAATTATGCTCCCATAAAGGCTAACGTAGAATGCAAATGCTGCTTTGGCGACTACATTTCACCCTCAACTGTCAGATTCATACTTATTCTTATTATATGGGATAAATGAATGACACGGGAAGGTTTAATTTCAAGCGATTTTTATAGCGACGAAATGGAAGTAGGTGCATATGCCGCAAAGAAAACTTCACGAAGAAAAAATTAATGAGATTCCAGCAAGGTCTTTCGTAGACAGAAAATGTGCAGTTTTCCTTTCAAAACGCGTCAAGCAAAGAGAGAATGCAAACAGCAGCAACCATGAGGGTGACTTTCCTTGGTCAAAACCCGACCTCCACCTGTACAGCCACCGTCGCAGACACCCTGCTCTGCGACATCGAGCCCCCTGCAGAGGGAGTGCACGGCGGGGATCCAGCATCACCGCGATACTCTGGAGTATTCCCTCAACCTCTGCAAGCGCACAATGTCGAAACGGAATAGATAAGTCTCTTTGACGTCCTACCACTTCCCTCTGGTATTATTTCTATCTCCTTTCTTTTCTTTCCTCCCTATTTAAGCTCCTATTCTATCAGCAAAAGTGGTTATTTTCCTGTTACGATTTAGTCTCAGTGGAATGGCATTCAGGGAAAAAACAAGTATTGGACTAATTAAAAAAATGGTAATTTTCAGGGTATTAGGAAAGAACAGGGATGAGATATAAAATAAAAATGGGCTTAAAAACATACACAAGAGACTAGATCTAGTTTCATCTTTATTGTAAGATAAATATCGTAGCTAAATGAAAATGATTTTGAGGTTTCAGAAAGAAAATTAACATTAACCTATGAGTAATAAATCAGGAAGGAATAGATATTTGTATATAGCCTTTCTATGAATTCTATAATTAATGGAAAATAAAAGTTCTTAAGTTTATAAAAGCTTTCTGCCTTTTAAATATCTTTCCCGCCTACCTTAAAATCTAGATTGTTATGAAGTAAGATATCATGATACCATAATAGAGGATACATTCCTCAAAGCTATTCCCAGCTCATTCCTAACTTCCAGCTACAAGGCGTAATAGCTTATAACAAAGTGGAAATTTATTTAAACAATTTTGGAAAGAAAGGCTTCTTTGGGAAAGGATTTTTTGTAAAAATCATAGCCGAGAAGAAATATAAAAAAAGTTACGAGCACGATAACAAAAGAGAATGATGGGAAGGATTGGTTTATATCGTACATCAATTGTCCGGTCATATTGGAAGTTTCAAAGGATGATGATACATCAACCTTAATGTTAATGCGACAAAAAATTATAAAAATCCAAAAGAAGTATGAGAAAACGCGCTATCTGATCTGACCCTGTAAACAGGAGGTCAAATCGATCTATCAAATAATAAATATAATATTTGGCACTGGTAAGAACTACTCAATGTGTCTGGCCTGACAGAGCTTAAATATTCATTCAAATCATTGTCGGATTTGTCACACCTGTCTCCCTTCGTTTAAATCTCTCTATTCCTGCATTCTCTTTGAGCAATCCTCTTTCATACTCTGAGGATACTTCTGATTCCATCTCCATCAAGTACATATCTTATGGCTTATAAATTTTTCCAGGCTGAATTCACGCATATTTTACAACACAAAATAACTTAAATTTAGAGTTTCCGTTTTTTGATGATGGGAAAGAATGCACTTGAAAACCACTGCTGCGTCAGAAACTCGTAATTCTGGACGCCCTTAAGAGTTGAATTTCATCTTTCATACGTCCAAAAGTTAATACTTCATACCCAAACGTGATTTCGTGTTGCCGAGAATTTTATGCTTCGATAATTCAGCTCTCAACGTAGCGAGGGCTGCGTTTTGTTCTTCACTCGTAAAATGGAATATTTATGAAAAGCATTGCCGAAAAAAACCATCTCGAGAGATACGTACTGTGTCCGTATCTCCTTCGTGGGCAGTGGGAAAGCAGAAATATTTCGTCTGCTCGCTATATCACAGCTGGAGTCGCTTTATCGAGCGGCTCCATGCTTTAGCTCGTCACTGAAGAGGAATCCAAGAGGGAGTGACCCAATTTAAGCGATGGGAACTGCTATTGACCTCTTATGAGGACACTTCTGTCAACATTAAAATCCTCAGCCTCACTCCTGACTGCCACACCTTCCATTATCGCGTGCAAAGAATTCGGACGAGTGATTTACGTAACCGAGAGGGGTTTTTTCATGACTTTCGCCGGAAAATTTGATTTCTGGAGCACGTCGAAAGAACTGTTAATGGAGCGAAATAAACGAGTATGAGCGAGCGTGGTCATCGATTTCTCAACTGGGAGATTCCAGGCTGGGAAAGAAATTGAAGACGCCACGAAAGTTGCACACGGAGAACGGTTGCGTGAAGATAGAGATAGTAAAAACGATTTAATTTTTTTGGGAAGAAAGTCTTCATATTTTAATGATGGTTATTGTTGCTGTCTTTATTATCTGTTGAAATAAGATCTGTTGAAATTTTTGGCTTCATGAAATCTGTTTCTGTCTACCCACAAGTCCTTTCAATATTTCCTAACTAACATATCGTAAAATTGGTAAGAAATGGTTCTATTAATATTCCTTCCTGAGCTTATCGATTAATTGATCCTTGATTATAGATGTTATTTTTAATAATTCTTACCTATAAAAATATCACAAAAGGAATTATTTCGGATTTAACTTACATCTCAAAATTTAATATGCAACTATGATTACTAACTCTTTTATCATTTTCATCATGCTGTATTGCTCAATTTATAAAATTATTCGTTTTCAATGAATTTCACAGCATACAGGCCTAACTGCTCAATCCCAACCTAAGTTTACTGTATTAAAAATTTCAAAAAAATTTACAACGATTCCGTCTATCTAAAGGTACGCAAAATCTTAATGTGAAAAAACACCTCCCATAATTCATCCACAAGAAAATAGAAATCCTTCCTAAAATTTATTATCCTTTGAGAGAGTAGGCAGCGGAACATAAAATGATAAACTCATATCGACAAAGAGTTTGAAGGAAACAAAAATTTGGTCGCAAGAAAGTTCCCATTAAGCAAGCAGATGTGATTATGCAAGTGCATTCGCTTCAGGGTAGTTTAGAATGGCACGCCCCAAAGCATTGTCCTCCTTTGATTCGAATCCACCACGCTAAACTAAAATTTAAATAATTATCGATCAACGTGGCGACACGTGAAGATACTTAATGGGAGATGAATATATTTAAGACACGCTATCTCGCTGTCCTTATGACGTAAGGACCGAAAGAGAAGTTCCAAGCGCCCCAGGACCATCTTGGGTAGTCCTCGTCATTGTTTAACCCTCATTTGTGGGCGGGTACACCATTATTCCGCCCACGAAATATAATTTCGAAAGACCCGCATATTCATCCCGCACGATATCTTCATTATGAGAGGACAACGCCATTATATCATTTGATAAAAAACCTCAGCTTTGATTCAGTCAAGGGATTTCAGAAGAGGAAATGGTAATGATGTAGCGTTGGAAATATAAATCGCTGTGAATCCTTCCTCATGCGAATGGCTCTACCAAAGTTTGCATAAAATTATTCACTGAGGATAGTTTCTAAAATATGAATTATAAATGATTTTTCAAAGAAAAAGGCGTATAGTAAAATTTGAGACAAATGAATTTAACAGACGAGGAAAGAATACTTCACGAATGTCTTCTGGATGAAATATTTCGAAAATATCTTTTTAAAGAAAATAGTTCTAGGAATTAAGAGCTGTTTAGCGATGTTATAAAACGATTAACGTTGCAAAGAATACGACTCCCTGGTAACTGACTCCTACACTCACATCATTCACAGTGAAAATTTGTATAATTTGTTCTTTGTTTAGTCAATTCTAAGTTTACTTGTAGCATTATATCATCTTTTTAACATACACATATACTCTCTTTTACTGTTAATAAATATTCCGCCATAGTGACTAGATAACGAGCGTGATTACACACATCTGCGGTCTTTATTAATTATCTATTGAATATGACATTGGAACTGATAAGATAGAGGGAAATTTAAAATGTAATTTCACTGCTTATTGAGAAGATTTATGAAATAATTACGATATTAAGACCTCTTCCTTCATAAAGATGAGGATTCGCATTTGATCTAATATAATTTGGTAAATATTACGAATAGTAAATATTACGAATAGTAAATATTACGAATTGGTTGCTAGTATTACCGATACTCCATTATTAATTTTTGATTTTCTCATCGATTTCCTAATTCAATTCTTCAATTAAACCAATATAAAATTACAAAAATTCATAGATAGTCATCAGAATACCCTAGAATTATTGTCATGTGCCCGCAAAAAAATCGTTGGAAAACCACGATAACTGTGTCAATTCTTCAGATTTTTTATTGACCTCGCTCACTTCGAGGCTAACTGTAAAGCACCCAATAAAAGAAAATTAGAAAAAAAATTCTGTATTGAAGCAACTCTTCTTCAAAATCTTTTAAAGGGCCCAATTCAAAGAAACTGATGTATCAAGTCAAGACGAGCAACACATAATAGACAGAAAACCATACTTCCAACTCGATTCCCCAAGGATTCGAATGTTTCCTACAAGGTAATGTAGTATCCAGACACTTATCAACATAAAATACTTAAGATAGCACCCCTTTTCCATCCCTTTCGATGCAATTCCTTCAATAAAAATACCACTTTCCCACCGGAAAGAGTTGGGGACGATAACCCCCGAAATAATCCGGCGATATCTCATGCCAATGACCAAGACATGACAAAAAAGAAGAAAACGGGAGAGAATGAAAGATAGAACGAAGTAGGAAACCCTTTCTCCCACGCTTTCCCTCAAAAAACGCCGCAGAAAAGAAAGAGGGGAAACGAAGAAACATTCCCGGATGACCCGAAAAGGAGGCAAGTAGACGCTCTTCTTAAAAATTGTGGGCTATAAAATTACTTAAGCGCGTTATTTATCGCCTCCCCCTCAGATGACCACCGGCCATAAATTGGGTTTACACGTTGAAGATATCCGTTAAACAAACTGGTCTCCGGTTTTTTCGAAAGATGAACTAATGAGACGTCGCGTCACGTGACATCGAGAGGAAATGAGGAATGGGAAGACAAGTGTCACTCCATAACCGGAAATACTCGTCGAAACATCTATGCCACTCCCAGATTATCAGAAGCGATTTCTTCTGCACCTGGCAATTCGGGCTGATCGAACGCAAGATAAGGGACGAATTTGGAAGAATGAGATATGATCAGATGCCCAAGAGTTCTGATTGATATCTAAAAGTTATCTCTTCATACACATTACAAGTGGTTCGGGCAAGAATTAACCCATCTTCTTTTTCATTTGTAAAAAAAAGCAGAAAATGAGTTCCTTCTCTGGTAATAGTTGTGAATCAGAAGTCCATATCTTTAAATGGAAATTCTTTAAATTTATTTATGAATATTCAAGTTTTACGAATTTCTGTATTAGATTTTCACAAAACTAACAACAAAAGATAAGTTTACGATCCTAAGATAATTTAGCCTAGAAAAATATCTCATTTTCTGTCCTTAGATAAGTTATATCACATTAGAGATTAAGGTACAGATGTTTTATAAAAAGAATCAAAAAATCTCTAAAATGCATTACATTAACAGCCATATCTTTATTAGCATATTGTTTATAATTAAAGAGCGTCTCTCTAAATTAGGCTCAATAAAAACTAGCTTAATAATTATCTCTAAAGAAGTGAGGTGGGGAAGCTCATTCAAATTATTTCCTAGCCTCTCAGAGAAGATAACCTGTTTTTTCTACCTCCATCACCTATTCCAATCTTATATCAAGATGAAACGGATTAGATGTCATAAAAAAACACCATTCAACTGGATGATGATTAACTTCGATTCATTCTACAGTAAATCGAACGCAATGCTTCCCCAAAGAAACCGTTAGATTACGGTCATCAAAATTATTGTAATTAGTCAATGAACAGGATGTGACAAGAATGGCTGATAGACAGTTGAAATTTGATCGTAATAAGATAGTATTTGCATAATAAAAAACCATAGTTTACTACGATGGAATTCTACGGCATTGTTAATGTGAAGACGTCTTTTTTATGTTTTTATAAAGTATGCTTCATTGAGTTTCTCTGCCGATAACGAGTACTACTCCATCGCTCATGAAAATCTCTGATTTAAAAAACATAGATAAAACGAGAGATAGACTTAATCAATTGCGTTTGTGATAAAGAAATGGCTCTATCACAGTCGCTGTCGTTGTGATTTAGTTTGTATAAATCCTTTTGGAATTTGGAAGTAAATGGGAATATCGGACGTATCGGTACAAATCGGAATGACATGACGGTGGTGATACTCTATGGAAATTATCGAATTATACTGAGATCAAAACATTTCCAGTTACACAAAAAGAGATTCGAAATTGGTTTTGATCTCACAATACGAAACTAGACGCCTATGATCCATTGATTATAGTCTTACATCAATGATATGATTGCAGTAACTGCAATAATTGTCATAAGTTGGGGTTTGGTAATTACCGCAACACTTTCACGAGTCATTCAAATAAATAGGATCGGGTCTTTCAATTAGATACACAATATTTGTAGTCCGTCTCGATGGCCAACAAAAACGAAGGCAATGCTACATATAAAGCCACCATAAGATTATAAAGAACCTGATAATGGACAAAAATTATCACTTGAAAAGATAACGATGCTTCTTTAACAAAGAACTCATCTCTCGTACTTACCGACAACCACCACGTGCCCGAACACAAAATCCGATCCGATTGGCGTACAATTCCACCGCCGAAGGCCGAATTGCGCGGCACATTCACTCCTCCCTAAACGTACTCCCACGCCCACGGCCGCCACAGCGTCCGGAGCGGTCCTGCAGATTGATCGCTGCTTATTTGTGAGGCCAGGAATTAGAGAACAGATGACACCGGCGCCCAAGGCGGCGGCCACCCCACCGCCGGAAATGGGGACTCCTGGATCGCCAATTCCGATGCCATTATACCTGTAAGAGGAAGAATGGTGGATGTGAAGAATGCCAAACAACACTATCAGCCGGAGTGAAAAGGTGTGAAAGAAAATAAAAGCCAAAATGTTTACCAAGACGAATTCCAGAAAGTAAAACTAATCTCGGATCATAAAAGAGTGCTGAAAAAACGCACATCGCATCATTATTTACTAATTTTAGTTAGGAAAGGAAGACTCATTAGCATTCGTAATAAAATGAGGTTGCAATAACATGTGCTGTTTGAACAGCAAGTTAATGATTGGAAGATATTGATGTGATAATGATATGAAATAACCTCGGATTAATTTGATACTATTTGCAAAATTAACAACATCGTGCACCACCACATTGAAGTTTACTTCACCATTGTTTATTGGCTCTCGAACCTTGTTGTGTAGGTGTACTTAACGCCTATGATGTCAAAGCTACAATTCCTTCAGAATGTCTCATTAAACTGTAAAGAAAATTCTTAGGTAAATTTCAATCGCTGCGACTTTAAAGTGATTGAATTTTGCTATTTTATTGGTTTTCTAAAATTTAAAAATAAATCCCTAAAAGTTCGTGATAAAGAATACTTGAAATCATATTTTTGTAGTTAAAAATAAAATAACTGCAGCAAATGGGTTTTCTGGTGAATACGGACAATCCCAACAGTAACTGGATACAACAATGATTAGTTTTCACCAGAGAGTGATTATTTATTACCATAATCAAAAGCGATTATTTGAAATCATATTTTCAAAGTAACTTTCAGAAGCAAAAATTATTTTTATGGAAAAATGCCGCAAAACATCATAAAATTGTCCCAAATAAGGACTCTTTAGGGAAAGTTTTCTCCAGAATCTGGATTCTTCTGTCTCTCATTTCAGATACGTGAGCAGATTTAATATAAAAACTCAAAGTCAGTTTATGGATCCTGATTCCAGCAGTTCAAGTATAACATTTTTTTTAATTTTAAATCTAAGGTATCAGCCTAATTGAGGAATAAAATTCCTTCCTTATGATTCGAAAGGATATTTGTGAAGGGAAAATGCGCCCTGAAATAACAAAAAGCAGTCCTTACATAACTCGTTTTCCACTTTCACATATTTTAACCAGCTCAGAAAGCGCATATTTCTAAAGTAATTTGTTACCTCGTATAGAATAAGCTGCGCTGGACAGAATTTCAATGCTGAAGCTAGTGCTAATTTTATTAGAGTTGTTAGTACATTGTAAGCGTTCCCCATTTTGAGTAAATGAAACGAAAAAAAAACGAAAGTTTCCACCTTTGGTGGTCATTATAGCTTATCCGCTGACGACTCGAGCTTTCCACGCAATTGGCATGATTTATTTCTCGAGTGGCTGAGGGAAATGATAAATAAAACATAATTATCCATAAGGCTGTACGAGCTCTTTTTTATCTCTATGGAAGACATTAGAGGAAAAAACCTCTTTTCCCACGAAATTCGAAACAGACAAATTGCCATTCTTCCACATTTGAACGATTAGAAGGATTTCCCGAAGACATTCAAAAGATTTGCGGGCAAATTCGAGGAAAATAAGCGGAATGTCAAGGGAGCAGGAACTGGAGGTTTCACGACCACCGGCACGCGATCTCTCTTCATTCCGAACTGGGAGAGAAATCCATGCAACCTCTCTCTCCACCGTTTGTTAGCATCCGCTCCGGGCGAGAATTAAGGAGGCAATTGGGCGCGAATGTGAATTTTTTCCATGGTAACTGTTGAAACGAGAGTAGGGAAAATGAGGGGTATAGTCCTTTGCCTCCACCCAAAGTTATGCCTTTCGGCTACAGAGGGAACTAGCGTCGAAAGGGCCATTACGCGCGGAGAAACGTGAAAATGGACGCCTACTTAATCGTCGAAAACGATTTGAGCTGCGTTTTCAACTCCCTTTACGCGTGAATATTCTAGGATGGCTTATCGACTCTTTTCCGAGGAATACATAACTCGTCGGTAATGACTCATGTGAGAGTTTCGCAAAATGTTTTTCTTGGTCTCAATTTGACTCGAGAATTGTTTGCGAGGGAAATAAAAGAGCTGTAAAATTGCATGTTAGGGTTTTTTGTTTCGGAGAGGAAATGTTTTATGCATGCGCAAGATTATTTTAACTCGCTTACTTGCATCGAAATCTGTTGGACAAGATTTATGTGGCATGAATGCATTAAGAGGAGGTTGATGAATGCCAATATATCCTATAGGTGACGTTATGAAAAAATCCGTTTCATGTTATGTTTGTTATCCATTACGGCCACTGAGACGGAAGCCGTTGAATAAGCCAAGGTTTGCTGATTTTTTTGCGGCACTTGGTAGAATCATTTGCATTATCAACTTATGAAAGTATAAATTCCACGACAGAATACTTCATCGCAATTTACTTTTACAAGGGAACGAGAAAATGGAAATCGTTTGGTATTTGATGTCCTTCGCTTGGCTCATGGCGGTAACTCATCGGGCTCCGGATATGCGGTCCCGAGATCGATCCCGACGTAAAAGCAATTTTCCTGATTGTTGATGGCGGCAGGAAGGCATCTAGTCGTAAATATTAATGGAAAAGCCAACTTATCGTCAAATTCATAAGCCAGACTCGACTGGTGATAAGAGTAATAAGACTTAGAAGTGAGAGAAGAAGAAAATTTATAGATATATGAGCGTTCGCTCAAATTTTAAATTTAACGGTCAAATTAAATGATCAAACCGTTATCCAGCGTCTCATCATATTGAATTAGAAAGAGCACGAAGGTGAAAATTTGGACGGAAAAATCGTGGCGCCATCCAGGAAATCCAGAAGGAAAAAATTAGCTCCCACGAAGCTCGCGATTTAAATTTTATAGGAGATCAATAATGAGAGGATTCAGGTAACGCGGGAAGGATTAATGGCAAGAAGACACTGGGGCGATCAATCTTTGGGGCGAACCCATTCGAGAGATGACTGATGATCACGAATCCATCCTAAAATAGAAATTCGAGTAAAAAATTTATTGGAAATTTAAACCTCCGGGTAGAACGGAAGCAGCATCTCACTCCACTGCAGCCGAGTCGTGAGAAGGTAGGAATAAAGGTGCCAACAAACTACTGTCGGTAAGAGAAAAACAGCCCATTTAAATTTCAATCATCCTTAAAGGAGAGATAGAGGGGGAAGGAAAAACAAAATGTATGGCGAAGTAATGAGGAACTGTCCGTAATTGCGGACTGGCAGTTTCTTTTTTCCACACTCTCTCCCTTCCACTTATCTTTGTCGAGAGCCCGTTTTTACGAGGCGGCGGTCGAATTGAGGAGCCATTAAAATCCCACCGAAATGGGAGCCCAGCAGGAGCCACCAATAAACGCGCGCGCGTGCGTGGGAGCGTTACAATTTCGCCCATCCTAACGACCTGTCTTACACTGCTCACAATTAAGGGAAAAGTTAAGATTTCAGGCTGAAATTCCATCTAGCAGGCAAGTCGACGACAGTCGCTTTCAAGGAAGTTCATAAAGTAGATCAGATATCGCCTCGATTGCACGTAAAGTAAATATACTCACTAAAGTACTTCTCACACTAGCCTGTAGTGTAAGTGTAGCCAAGAAATGCGACGGTTCATCATCAAATCATTGGTCAGACCTTAAAGCTGTTGTTTTTAACTCTAGGTACTTATGTATTAATTTACTTTACATAAATACTATTGTTTAGGGCATAGGCTAATGATTAGTGATGATCATTTTAAGCCTAGATATTATTACTTATGCCTTTCCTGCCGTCAATCCGTATCGGAATATTTGGTCACCCATCAGAAAGGAAATCGAGACAGTTTCCACCAGAAGCAGGCTAACTATCAGGTTAGCAAAGTAATTGGGAGTACACAGTTTTTAAGGATTCGCGAATCGTTCAAACCAGATATATTAAAAATTCACTGTTTTTTTCACAGACACGCATTCTCAAGAATAAACGATTGCACTCTAACAGTGTCTTCATTGAAAACTTTTGATACTTTTTAGAAATTCTCCCGTTTATTGCAAAATGCAACAGTAGTTAATCAGCTGATAAAAAGAAAAGTTATAATTGCTTATAATATTCCAAAAATGCTCACAGTATGTATATGATATACAAATATGTGAAGTTTACTGGCCTAATAAAGATAGGTTAAAAGTCTAAATATTTCCTTCGTAACTATGATATGCAAAATTTCATTAACACGTACGAAAATGATATTTCTAAGATCTCATTTTGAATCTTCGAATTTTGTCATATTAGCTATCACAATGCCCAGAGAATTAATGCAATCTCTCCGAAAGTTTGAAAAATAAGGAGCGACGAAAGCATTCAAAACTTTGAAAAGATTAAACGTTTGAAAGAACAAAAATCAGCACACATAAAGGTATAATATGTCGCCCTTGTTTCTAGATTAATTTCCTGCAATTTTAAAACTAATGCAGAGGGGCATATTTAAAATAATCTAAAGAATTATTATCGATAAAGTGATCAATCTGAAGCCATGAGGTGATTCAATTTTCAATCTCTGAAAACCAAAAATATCTAATAGTACTCCTCCGAAGGTTACTCATGATTAAGTCGGAAAAAGATTGAAACTGACAGGCTGGATTTATGGTTTCCCGAGCTTCTCCCCTTTAGAGATTTGGACACGAATCAAATATTACATTTGATGTTAGCGCCCATGTTCGCAGCAGAAGATACAACCTGAGATACATATTATAAGGTTCACTTTTCATAATGGAGCGTTGATATTTCTTTCGCCACCGGCAACAGAGATGGGAAATTGAGCTATGGAAAGTGATGAATGTAAAATACGGAAAGGATGTAAATGAATAAATTTGATCCTCCTAAATACATGGGAGGGCAATCCTGAATTTAAGGAGGGATATAAAGATATGACAGAAAAGCAGTGAAAAATTTGGACTCCTTATAATAAAACTAATGATATTAATTTCCACCCAGAATATCCTTTAATTTTCAGTCTTTGACGATTTTATTTTGCCAGTAAATAACGAAATTTATGTTTTGAAGTTATTATTTGCGTACATTTTGATATTTAACAGTCCGATATTAAATTATAGACTAGCTCCTATTTTAGGGTGTTGATAGTGCATCTTTGAAAACTAAAATGTACAATAAATTTAAAATGGACAGGCGTTATTTTGTGGAATTTCATCTGAATGATATTGGAGAAATTGAAAAGATGTTGAAATATTATTATATATAATACCCTGTGGAAAAATACAATGTGCGAAGGGGATGTAACGAAATCGAATGGTATGTCATTCCCTTGCGTTTACTTTTCTTTCCCATAGAACTCAACTTCGAGTAAAATGGAGAGCAGATTTCAAAGGAAAATTTTATCAAAAGGAAGGAACCCTTGTTTCCGTTCTTAATATCTTCATATTCATTTGCCAACATAAATTAAAGATAACCACAATCATTAAGATGTAAATAAGGAATGATGGTGCAAAGAGTTCACACTTAATTCACAAATCAAATTTGAATGAGTATACGTTACTTGAATCAGTGAGTGAGTATTCGATAATGGTCATATATCGCCGAATCGACATACTAAGAAATTATTCGCTTCTTTCATAATTAAGAGAATACACTAAACAAGTTGCTTGCAAGGTATGGATTTAATAGTAATAAATAATTATAGATATAAAGATATTCCAAGGAAGGAGATATATTTACGCACGAAAGTTTAATGTTTTATATTAATAATTATATGGATTACTAATACCACTTTTCTTATATAGTACACAAGTTGAAGTATGGAAAAGAAAGCGTGCAAAAAATTGAAATGAAAAGGTGATCTCCTAAAGATCACAGTACTGAAGTAAATATAGAGCAGTCATAAAATCGAGTAAATAAAACTCAGGCTTCTGATGAGATGGGATCATAAATTACCGCCTTGAAGAGGGATAAAATAAAGGAATCTAAGGATCTAGGAATTATAATTGAGAGAACGGGAATAAATTTCGGATAGAAGCCCGGGTCGAAGATTGAAAGATAGCCCTTGACATCACGAAGTAAAGAACCGTGATATTGAGTAAGGCAGGTAGACGGGTGGTGGGTGAAGGTGGGTGTCATTAGGGAGAAAACGCGGCCTTAGTGAAAGAGATAGGATAAAAAGGAGTTAAGAGGGTTCTTTAAGGAATGAGGATGACCTGCGGCTTCGGAAAAAGAGAGAGAAAAAATCCCTCTTTGGAAAACCGCTGTTCTCCATCTCCTCTGGAAATGGGGAGGAGCAATTTACATCGGAATGTGAAACACCCCCCGTGGAGTGAAATGGGGCAGGAGGGTGCGGTGTATTGAGGCAACCGGTAGAAAGAGGGATAAAAAATATAACAAGCAGCGTTTGGGGAATTGGAAAAATGTATAATAGAAAGGACAGATCTAATACGCTCGATGTTGCCTACTAGATAATAACTGAGACAGGATAAGGTACAATAATTGCGCAAAATTCTCAAACTGATGCAAAATATATATATTTTTCGTCTTCGATATTTTGTGTTTTAAAATGGTAAATTTAAAATGGTAAAACTATATTCAGATATATCGATATAACTACCGTTTGGTTTCCATTATAGGACAAAACCCAATCGAGTATGTAATTCTAGAATAAAAAAAATCATAACATCGGACGATCGAGATAGGTAAATACATTTACAAATGTTTGTGCTACAATATCAAGACTCGAAAGTAATGATTCCCATACTTAAATTTAGAAATAGAATAAATAACTACAATCTATCCAATAACTTCCTCTTTTTCATTATTAAACCGTGATTAAGATATCCTCTCAATCTTTAAAAGTATTAAGCAATAGTAACTGCATCTAATACCGATACGTCAACTTTCCCAGGAAAAAATAGAAGAAGCTTAATTGAAAAGGGGTATTTAATTATTTCTTTCTACTATTAGCAAAAATTAATTATTAATTCCTAGTGAAATAAAATCCTCTTTCTACGAGAAAAAGTAGTTATAATTATTGAAATATTATCATTTAATTTAAGATAAAAATATCTGTATATATATACATATATTATATTTACAACATATAGGGTAAATCATCTATATATCAATAATATAAATATTACTTGAATAATTTAAAAGCATTACGTGTTAAAAGCAATCACTGTGAATTCCAATTCCATGGAAATATCTCATGGGCAGTTTTTATGATATAGAAACAGAAAGTATTCATTGAAATGTTTTCTTTCAGCTCAAGAAAAAGAAAACATGAGGATGGAAGTTAAAATATCCAATACTAACAGCAAGAACTATAAGTGACCCTTCTCTTTCCACGTGAAGACATAGTTTCCTCATTTCACGGAAGAATAACCAACATTATCTTTTGATGAGGAAAGCTTCATTTTCAAGTACCATTCGAAGAATTTTCAACCACCTCTCACCATTTCGAGAGAAAATATTAACGAGAGGATGGTGGAAGGAACGAATGGATTTCGGAAATTCGATCTGAGAAACCAAGTCTTTCCGCGTTCCTACCGGGAAATAATTAAAATTTCATTTATCGCTCTTGGTGATCTCCGCATGGCATGTTTAAAGTTTCCGCAACCCACTCCAGGAAAAAGCTTAGTCTACTTGAATGAGATTTATTAAAGCAGTGAATACGCTAAGGAGAGAATTCAGGTATCACCGTATTCTAAGTGATGATATCTTAAACGAAGGATCGTAGGGTAAATTCTGGGGCATTTAGTCGTAACGTTGATTTTCTTAGGTATGAATTTTAAAAAGCAAATATTACATGAATACCAGAATATAAAATTACTGATTAATAAATATTTATAGAATGGAGAAAGATTACTTCCCTTAGTAATCAATATAATCAGAATAAGGATCAAATTTTGAGCAATAAGTGTGCAACATAATTGCTAGTAAGGGATATTATAATCTCTCTAAATTATCATATGTAACATAAAAAATTCAAAATTATCACAATGTATTTGTTTCGAAGCGCAAAAATATCGACTAACAAAATTTCATCGAACATATCTATCAAGATTTCTTAAAAACACAACATTATCAGGGATATCCTTTTCCACTGCTATATAAAAATATTTCCACTACTATATTCTAACTTAAAACACACATTTATCACATTACAATGCAAATGTAACTCTATAATCTTTTCCTCACAGAACTTATTACGTTACGCTTTCAGAATGCACCATCACGATGATTTTGCTCTTTTCCGTAAAAAATCTCCAACTAAAAATTTTTACGGTTTATTGAGTGATAGCAATAAATCGAAATACATCATATAGAGAGATTATGCCTCAAAAGATAATAAAAAGAAAGATAAAAAATCGAAAGAAAATATTTCTCAGCTCCATATCGAAAGGTAATTAATCAAACGATGGAACTTATCGAAAAATATTACATCGAGATATAATACATCAAATAACGAAATCGACAGACGAAAAATCGAAAGATGAAACATTGAAAGATATTTATCTTAGATGTTCCAGGGTATAAAATATATTTCCTTCAATGGAATTATTCTCTGAAGTCAGATGTAAGCCTTCTCTGAACGATAAGGACATTGACATTCTATGAATCGCCTGTTGACAAAAAATACCCCTATCTTCTTGGTTTCGTAAATTAGCTGCTTATGACTACCACGTTGTGAGACGGCGTTAATCTTCGCGCGGGGAGGAGAACGCGTCACGGATGCGACATCCGAGACAAATCTCCGCGTGACAAGATGCACAGTCATCGGCGCGCGAATCGGAAAAATGGCGATCACGCCCTGTCACAACAAACCCACGGCCAAATGTGTTTAAAGTACTCCCTCAACGAAGCCGAAATTTATGGGATAGCATCAGGATGAGATATCCACCCCTCCATCTCCTTTCGCGTGCATATGTATACATGTATAATGTTCGCATGGGCGAGATTTTTTCGCATCGGTCTACGAAGGTGTCAGGTGAAAAAAAAGAAAGGAGCGGTGATTTAAGAGCTTTTGGCATCCTGCCTCCACCGAGAGAGCGTGGATGAAGAAAGAAAGACGGCCATGGGAGGGATCTTAAAAATTCGACCGCCGCTCCCTTTCATTATATTTTCCCTTTTGATGAAATTTACAATTCTTCCACGCGCAACGCGGTGAGGGTCCATCTCTCTTCCCGCCTATCTAAGAAGAAGAGGAACGCATGGGAGGAGATGCGTCTATTCATCAAAATGGCTGCCTAATGTATGACACTTTTTGCGCTACGTTACAGACAGTAAATTTCAAAGTAAGTTGCATAATTTCAAGCCATAGGATAATTCTAATGCTTATTTATTCTGAAACTTAGACTGATATGTATTTCAAACTGGTCTAAATTTACATGAAATCTACCGCGACGCCAGATAAAAATTCACAAATTTCTGAAGAGATGTCATTTAGCGGAGGTATGCGCTTACTTTCATAATAACGAAATGTATATTTATGCTGAATGTACGCAAAACGACCACGTATATGTTTCCTTGACAAACAAGTTTCATAAAATTTAATTCTTGTTGTGTAATGTTTATTTTAAATTAAATTTGAGATGATTAAATTGTCTCTTTTTTTAAAGTTTTTATGCACGTCAATTCCGAGTCTTCTCATACAATAACCAAACGGATAAAGGTAATTTGTTTATTTAAGCACCTTCCATGTTATAGTTAGTATATTACAAAATTCCTGAGCGATAACTCCAACTGGGAGCAATAGTTGCAATTAATTTTCCTTTTGCATTACTATTTGCATGAAACTTATTATTAAATTAGATTTGAAGGTAGTTAATACTAAATGACTCATACCATATTTTTTTATAAGCAATACTTTTTGGGAAGATTTCTTCAGGAGTGATAATTTCATTAAAATCGAGTTACTCTAGATCAAAATGCCTCTGAGCCTTTCCTTTGCAAGTGGCATTTAAGAATGAACCCAAACTTTCAGAGAAATAAGAAATAGGTATAATTTTGCTAATTTCACTTTAAAATACAGCCTTAGAGGAAGAATCGGAACAATATAAATCTCCTAGCGGTGTAAACTAGTTCAAATGTTCAAATGAAAACAAAATTAACGTTAAAGGCATACATAAAAGCTGCTTTGGCCAAACGAGAAGGCTTAAAAAATTTCAATATCCAGTTTACTATCCGTTTCCTTACAAATATTTGATTAAATATTTAATTTGTTTATTTATCACTCCTCAAAGTTAATTTGCATTGCTTTAACTTCACAGATACCTAAAAATAAGCATGATCAAATTTAAAATGTATTTGAATTCATAAATAATACAATATAAGCCACCTGGAAGCAAATAATTTTGTCTTCTTTTTGCGCGCGGAAGGATAATGTTTCGCGAAACAAAATAGAAGGCGAATTTTTTTCATCGGTGCGAACTAAATATTCAGTAGCGTCTCCTCTTAAATTGTTGTCCCCGGGAGATCTACGTGCTTATACATTTTTCCTCCCTCGAGTGCCGGCGCCCGCAGCGACTCCCACAGACACCTCGGACGAATGTCGACTTGGGTGGATGTGCCCGGAGACTATTCCCACCCACGGATTTCATATCTCTCTTCCCTCTTTACATAAACGCGCTCTCACACAAAGGCGCGCAAACACGCTCGCGTGCCCTTTATTCCCACCCGAAGAAAAAAATAAATAAATTCCCCGCCTCTTCGATTATGAGGGAAAACGGTGCGGAGGGGGAGAATGCTCGCCCATTTGGTCCGCCCCCGTATCGTCTGATATTGTGGGAGGAGGAGAGAGAATTCTTGAAATCGGTCACGCCATGTCACGGGGTGCCGGCCGAACACGCAAGAGATCTCCGAATGTCGATGAGGGTATGGTTGACGCAAGGGGTCCATTATCGGTGCTTGGGTTGTCGAACTTCATTGGCCATGTTAGATATTACATCGATCTACTGGCCAGAGAGGAACTCATAAATTATACTAAATCTTTCCTGAGTAAATCCTCTAATAAGATAAGTAATTTTCATTTTCGCATAATAATTTTATGCAACCTGCAAACGCCAACGAGCAAATTTATGCGAAAGCACGCGTGAAAATTTTACTGTCATAACAAATTCAAGTCGTTTAAGTTGAACTCAATATGGAAAGACGTTACCTCGCGAAAAATTATAGTAACTGGAATAAAACTATTCGTACTCTTTTAAATCCTAATTTAAGTTATAGATGTAAGCAGATAATAGCTGTCCTGAAAGAAAGTAAAAAACAAATTAAGCTAAGTTCCGCCTAGCCTCATTTGGTTAACGTTTTCAGTAAGGATCCAGGTTCTTGCAATCGGAATTCATTCAGAAAACTTTGGGAGTATGGTTGGTCCACATATTAGACAACATAGACAATAACACGATGAAAATTTTTGAGAAATACAACACGTCGGAATAATTTACTTCTAAATATGATACAGTAGTACCAGTTACATCCGGGTTTAGAGCAGGGATTTTCTATATACGTAGCGTGAAATTTGATAATACTGGTCAATAGAATCACTTGAAAACGATCACCAAAAACTCAAGATACGATTTTGGGTAATAGAACTATTTTTCAAAACTTACGCTTGCGAGAAGTAATAAGGTATTTATGAGAAATGATAGATATTAACAATGATGCATTGAATCTATTGTGGAACTAAAACTTTTCAATTAGACTTTCTAGAGAAATTTGAAGGAAATCTGTATTTAGAAATACCCGCAGCATGCTCAAAATGTGTGCACACGAGTAATGTGCGTTTGTAGAAAGTTGATAATTTTGAGAATGAAATATTAGTTTTAATTACGTAGAGAGCAGTTGAAATTGGGAAAGTTCTTATCGTTGGCATTAGCAGTTGATAAGCTCCTTTTACGCTTATTTAGTTTAAGGATTCAATCTCTCTCATTCGTGTTTCAAGAATCCGACCGGAGCGATAACTGTCCAAAACCCATTTTCCTGCCCAATTATAGAACCTTCGATTTAATCTCAAAGCTATGTCAGAAGATAACTCCTACTTTACATCTGATAAAGTAAGGGAGAGAAAACGGAAAAGCTTTCCTCACATTAGGGGTCACTAAAATTTTCGGATTCTAACTTAATTTATTTAAGTTACTACCACATTAGGACCAAAAATATTTTACCATTATTATCGTTACCTGACCTGTTCTGTAACTGGCGGTATCGTAAATGGTAAACAATCTATATAATGAAAAACTGCATAATAAGGAGTCAGGATTTTGAGAATTTCTACATAGAATTAGAAATGCGTCAAATTTTTAGCATTCCTGAGTCAATCATAGATCATAAATTAGGCGTGATTAGTTTTTGTGCGCAACAGATTATTTCATGCCATTCTTTTCCATACAGGTTTTTATAATTTGATGGCAGCTTCAGCTCTTAGATGGTAAATTATTTACTGTTCTCTATGATGCTCCATTAAAGACAGAACTTCACACTTTTCAGTGCCGTTTATATTGAATATAACTGGTAATTTATATATTTTATCGTTCGTACTAATTAACAGACCCATTAAATTACTAACTTCAACTGTTTTACGAAAAGCAGTGCGTAAAATCATTTACAGTGGATGAAGTATGAGATATGCGACAGTAAATTGCATGCAAATATCGCTTTTTCCTTTTCTTCGAATATATCGAGCTTAAGAACAACTACTTTGCTGATACATATCGCGCTTGCTACTCTGGCAGCGCTTTTTGCATGGTTTGAGTTCCCCATTTTTCGAATATACATCCGGGGGAGATGTAGATGTGTCATTCAAGCGAAATACGGCATCAGACTGAACTCCCCTCGAGGGCTCCATAAGGGCTGCCGGATTTTCTAAACGTCTGTATCTGGCATTGTTCAAATGAGATTCACGAATATTAGAATATAGAAATTGAAGTTATCAGGAACGATTTGATGGAAATCAAGCTTAGCTTATGCAATAAGAATAGGTTTTCGCAAATATATTTCAGTAGCGGAAATGGTTGTAAATGTAAATTGGCATTAAAATAATACATTTTTATATTTTATAGTCACATGTTACATGATTTTTATATTCCAAAATTAGTAAATAGAAATTTGTGACTGTATGAAATTACTAAGAAAAGCGAATTGAAAAATTCAAGGAAATAAAAATGTGCTAAAAATGCGAAAGTCCCCCATTAAATCTAGGAAATCAAACGAGACCCGAATAAAGCCCATCATGCTCCAAATGTATACCCCATTCCACACTTACGCAAGAGGTGTTTCCCAAAGAATGAAAAGAGCAACTTTTGGTTTGTAACAAAACCGTACTTATCCACAAATCCCCGTGTTATCCTAATCCTCGGTTTGTTCTCTTTTGTTCACTGGGGCGGTCCTTTTGTCGTTCGGAAAATGGGGTGTAGTCAAAAGATACCCCTCCGACTCCCATCTCGTCTTCTCCCCCATTCTTATGCCTCCCTGCTCTTTATTACCCGCACTCTCTTGAGCGAGACCTCCACTTAGGGCCCACCTCAATTCCAAAGACCTGTCACCTAGAGGTAGTATCTCTCACTCCTACCTTTCGCTCTAAATCCTGGCCCATCCCCTTCGGATGAAACATATTCTTTCCGAAGATAACAAAAGAACAGCGGGATACCCCTCCTTCTGGCGGCTGCCAAAGGCTTCCTTGACTCTCCCACCCTTGGTACCTCAATTCACTTTCGGTAAAAATGAAGTGAGGACTACCAGAAACTGCTGCGAAAGGTGGAAAGGACGATGGGGGAGACACGAGAGCTACCATCTACGCCTCGTAGAATTTTTGAGTAACGAACGAGAGTGAGCATACCCTTGAAGGTTTCTAAAAGGTTCGCTGGAAAACCGCGAAGATTTATGGCACCGAGGGTTTCTTTCGAGTGCTCTCCGTGTAGTGGCCTACGTATGCTATTCATTTCCAGTTGAGCAACGTATTAGTAAAAGCAAACTGGGAGGAGCTTATCATTACTGATTTATGACCTTTGGATTCTTTCCTCGGAGTCGGGAAGTTCGATTATTTCTCGCTCCGTCATGGTAGTAAAATGCTGAGCATAGTCGAATATGGAAAGATTGGATACAAAAGCTTTACGTGGATGTATTTCGGATGGCAATGCCGCTAAAGAGATACAGGTATAAATATTAGTGGCATATGTCTGTGGTACGATATCAGTGACAATATATACTTGAGTCGGGTATTTTCACATGTACTTAGTAGAAATTATGAGTGAAGCAAAGAAAAAAATCAGTAACTCGGTACATGTAGCCAATGTAAATCATCTTTCTCAAGCAGCCAATGTGAATGTCTAATAAACCAACACAGATTTTGGATTTTGACAGGAGAGAACACTAGATAAATTAATCTTTAAATCTCTGATCCTAAACATTCTTTAGGCACAGAGAATTTTAAAGAAGGTATTAAGAAGTAGTTCTTTCTATATATAATATTAAGAAGTATTATTTCCCTTCAACGTTCAAAACGGCGAAACAATGTTTATTAGACTGATTTAAATCTATGACTCCATATTTGTTACGTCTCTCTTTTCTCGTTAGTATCGTCTGAAGTTTTCACCAGCAAAATAAGCATTCAAAAATGACGTCTCGGAAGCTCTAAAAATAACTAGATATTCAACTTCACAGAATCAGATGAGATGTTGTAGAAATCCATCACAGAAAAAAATACAGCTTAAGTTTGTGCTTTACAATTGTAGAAATGTTTCTAAAAAATTTGAGGATAAAAGTACCAGCTTTAGTTTCCCTTGTTCCAATAATTAGAGGACATAATAGACCTTCTCAAAGACTATGTGATGACTTCTGAAATCGGTAACACCTTTAATTAAATCCATTTGAATAGGTGAAAGCAATGAAGTACTTTGAAATAGAGTAAAAAAGGAACGACTAACTAAAATCTCCAAGCAAAATCCTGCGTAAACTAAGGGAACGGATTCGGACTATTCGGAGACTTCAATGAGCGAAAGAGGGAGTAACCCGTACGTAACTCTCTTACGCAAACCCGTTAATCTCTGCGCATATAAACTTGCGAATGTTAATTTTGAGGTGTAAATTGCCTTCTTAAAGATGGAAAAGGGCATTAAAAGTCTAAACCTTTATTATTTTCGTAAGAGACTAAAAGTATGTAAACTGTAATGAAAACTGACGGGATGAAAATAGGATTTTTTTAATCCATATTTAGGACGTGCTTGCAACGGCTTCAACTGAGGGTAAATAACGGAAATATTTTCAGGAGTTTACAAGGAACTATGTCTATCTACCGAAGGTGTACAATAAGGAAACATATGCGTCAAAATGATTTACGTTTATGATCCTCCCCAAGGAATTACGCAGCTGTGAAGAGTCATAGGCCCTGTTATGGGCAAAATGCTCAAACTCAGACACTTAACAAGGTTCTTAATTTGAAAAAATGTTTGTTAGCTAGCAGATTTTACATTTTTATAGTCTGTGTGACATTTATACTTGATAATCAGTGGTAATTGTGATAAATGGCCCCTGGAAAAGCGTGATAGCTGAGAATTTGTTAGAGGAAATATAGGATGAGCAACAAGAGATTGAGGCACTAAAGAAGAGTTGTTCATTCTTTACTAAAATTGTAAGATAAATTACGGAACTGCGGCGTTAACTTCATAACTTTACTGATAATATCTACCGTTATTTCATCAACTACTAATTTCTAAAGCCAAGAGCACTGAAGTAATTACAGTTCCTTCAAATTACGTCTGTGAATGAAATATAGTATAAATCAGGGTTCTTATACGACTGATTACAGTCTTTCCACGTATGGCAGAAGATGGCAGAAAAGAGATGATGAAAAGGGAAAATTACTCTAAATATCATAAGTATCATTTAAAGGTTGGTCAGAAACTAAATGAAAAAGAATTGATTTCATTTATCAACGTCGAAGAGTATATCATTCGTTTGAATTGTTGTTCACAGTATTGTGGCTGTAGAGCTAGTAACCTAGTAGACAACTGTGCATTTGATAGGGATACTCAAAGTTTACTTTCTAGGTGTTGACCAAATATCCTGACCAATCCATAAATTGAGAAGCGAAAGCATAAAAGATTTAAAATTTTAATGTAATGTAATGATACTGACACATCCTTTCAAGAGGTTATCTCATCGTGTCTCTTAAATGTCACGTAAACTCAACTTTTCCATTACTTCAGAGTTTTCTCAGGTAAGCCTTTAAGATGAGGATGGAGGTTGATGAGTAAAATTTTACGACTTCTATAAGAGCATGCGACTCCTCGAAGAAAGCTCGAACACGAATAGAATCGCTGCAAGAAGTTCCTCTACTAAAATATGATACGTTAAACCTTGGAGGAATTTAATACTCAAGTATAAACGGTAACCGAAGCGCGGCACTATTTACAAAGTAAACTGGAAACTTAAAATAGATGTATAGCGTATGTACTTTAAAGCTAGCTAAAACATTCACTAAATTATCGTATCTCACTCTTTCCTACACCATCACACACACCCTTTGTCTTTCTGGGTGTTTTCCAGCAGTAGAAATATTTTTTCTGAAATCAAAAATATCAATTTTTCCACTGTACTAATCTTTCCTTCGTTTTTCCTTCCTATTGCCACTGTGCTTGGTGAAAATTTGTACAGATTATATTTTTCATTATTATTTAATGCCTGAAATCATTTTATATTATTGTATAATATTCTGACATGAGTTACATGAAAGATGGACCTTTCCATTCCCAATTTCGCCCAAATAAAGTCGTTTTTAATGTAATTCTCTTTTCGTATTCCTCTTCTCGTGTTTATTTCATTGTCTAGCTAGATTCCATAGAAAGTAACTGCTGTGAACCGCTATTAATGTAAATCAATGTTTCAAAAATTAATTAAAGATAATTTACAATAATTTTCATAAACAACGATGTAGATTTCTGATGGGAATATCATTTGACAAATATGAAAGTAATAACAGGTAGATCACTAATTATTATGGTTGGGCGGCAAAAATTTTAAGATTTTCTCTCCTGATGAATGTTACTCGAAGAATCATAAATAATACCCTATCCATTCCATCAAATAACATTAAATATAATAAACGTATTTTATTAATTTTGTTTAAATTATTAAGAATGAGGATGAAGGTCTTCTTATCCTTGGCCCTATGTTTTCCGTAAGATAGTTTTTAAGAAAAAATGATCCAGACTCAGGGTGGAAGCACCCAAATAGATTAACAGAAGTCATAGGAAATTCTTTACTATTACCTTTCTGAGAAATAGCACGAAAGATTAATATATAATACTTATAATTACGAAAAATTGCTATCTTTCTTAGAAATGAAACGAAATTTGATATAGCGGCAGGGTTATTTTTAATAAGTTTAAGAACTTTTTGGTATAGCTTCAAGATGATTATCTACGAAGTCCCCCTTCATATTTCGATCCCCACGTATATTATAGACTCATAAAATACCCAAGTTTTAGAGAGATTTTTTTTCATTGACAGCTTCCTAGAAAAAAATTAATTTTACCTAACAATATTTGAATCCCACGGTCTTCTAACATCATATTTTCGAAACAGCTTCTATCAACGCTACAGTGAAATTAGAAATTATTATATACCCGCCTGATGATGGCGGTAGAAAATAACAAACGGGGTTCTCTGAAAGGAGGATTTTTTCTCAAGAAATTCGAAAGATGAAAATGTGACGACGGAGTATGAGGATTAAGATCCCAATTGGGCATCCTTAATTAGAAGCAGGCTTAAATTATCCGCTTTCCTTGGCGCTGACCTCTACCCACGCGCTTCCCCGTCTATTTCGCTCCTCACAACCGCCACGCCCCCTCTCGTCCTCAGCTTTCTCTACTCTTTTCCCGTCCATCTCTTTAAGAGAGAAGCCAGGGAAGGGAATGGAAAAGAAACAATGGAAATGCCTTCTCAGACTGGAATTCTTGAGGAGGTGGAATAAGAAGATGGAAGGAGGGGTAAATTGGAAATGAGAGAAAAGAGAAATCCACTGATGAGCACACTTACATGAATTTAAGAGAACTGTAACCGCAGACACACATTTATATCGCAAAACACGCAGAATGTTCAATTTTCTCCAGAGGCTATTTTCTGACAAAACTGCCCTAAAATTATATTTTCTCAATCAGGACTGCCCTATGCAGAGAGGACAAGGAATAATAATATGTCGTCCTAAAATAAATGGCGAAGACAGATTTTATTAATACCTTCTGCATTACATTTTCTCCACTTTTCCAATGAATCAAAACTACTCTACATGAAAAGTTTTTTTTTACTACTACCCTATTAAATAGTGTACAACCTTATAAAATGGTACAATCCATAGCACGTAAAAAGAGATTTCATTTCAAGTCGAGGGAAAAGAACCAGAGCATACCAGAGCAGAGTACAAAATTTCTAGAATATAACAATATAACGAAAATTACGAGTAGGGGATCTTCCGTCCCCTTTTAGGAATTATTCTAAGTTTCTTGAGCAAAATAATCAAAGTTATTACAATCAAAACAAATGATATTAGTCAGAGAAAATCTTAGACAGGATATAATATCATTCAGACTATACTGTAAATTTGAGTCTTTTTTGTACCAAAATGTCAAGATAAATATTAGAATTTTATATGATAGTATCATTTAAGTGTCCTTCTACATCATTACAGCAAACGTTATACCTTAAAAATTCATGTATTCAAGAGATATTTTACGTCTTCTATACTTCCTACACCTAAAAATTAAATCGTTGCCTTTAGGATTATAAATCTCTATTCTTAATATTTTATCGAACAAAATAAGAAGAAGAAAATGATGAAACTGAATTAAAGATTTCTTTTGGTAAGGAAGTTATCAAAGTTATAAGAATCTAATCAGCGTAAATATTTTGAACTTACAGAAACGTTGGGGAATTTCGGTTAAATTTCATCTCATCCAGTACTTCACTAAGTACTAGTAAACAGACAAACATTAAAAAATTATAGATTATTTTAATCATAAAATTGATCATATCACACCTGAGAATGAATCCTTAACAATTTTAATTGAAATTTATTCAGTCTTGAATCGAAAAGTAAGATTAGGTTAAGAGATCTTGTATATACCGATAATCAAAGTAATAAAAACCAATCTCAGGCAATAATCTTACCTTAAATTACAGTTTTATAGCTCAATTATGAGGAATGCTCTGAGATCATTTACGTAATTGAACCTACCAACTGGGAAATTATACGATTAACAAAACTTCTTGATCACGCCTCATGCAAGCAAGAGAAACTGAGAAAACGATGAAAAGATGCCAATGCGATTGGTTAATTAACGATTTCCTTATTCAGAACTAGGATATGACCACCCTAGTGGAAATTTATAATTTCATTCATGACAACATTTCACACTGACATCAATGAATCCTCCGCTGAATCCTACGCAACACACGCATTTTTTCGATTCCAATCCGAAAATGAATGATAGCGCTAGCTAATACTACTACTTGAAGACGGTATATCGAATCTTGCCAATTAGATATGGGCTTCCCGCAACTCGAGCATCTGCGTTCTAATTGAATTGAAGAAATTGCTCACAAGTAGACGAGAAGCGTCAGAAGTGATAGGATGTTGAGATAAACAAAGGCAAGCAAACTGTTGCGAATCGGTCGCGAAATCAATAACAGGAAACTTCTAGTAAACAATGGGGGAACTAGGAGGTGAGTAAACGGCGGAGTCATTACTGACAGCGGAGGAGACGGCGGGGAACCCGGAGGGAAATGAATAATGGACACGGTTGCCACTTTAAATTCAAGACTGCAATGACATGGGAGATTAATATCTCTGCGGAAAACTTCCGAGACAGAAATACCGAATTAAAACGCGCAATGTGGGTTTTATTGAAAAGCTTTAACGATGGGCGGTGGAGGAAATGCCTGTTTAATCGGTTCATTTACGGACGGAAGTGATGAATTTATGAAATTACATGAGATCTCAGAAATGTGTACTTAAAGCTGTCAAAGCATTCGCATACATGTCCTTAGCAGGGTTACCTGAGCATGATATTCAGCTGGAGGGTTGCTAGCATGATGGCATTTCACTCACATTAAAGGAAAAATATTCCGTCGGAGTTTACGCATTAAACAAAAGCTGTACATTATTATTTTGAATAATATTATTTGCTAAAAATTTTTGTAACGATTATTTGATTAAGTTTAGACTATAATATGCTCTTTCTCGATCTTTACGTCCCACTTCACAAAAGTCACTTGGTCTTGGCAATATAAACAGATTAAATTAAAATTAAAGCACACTACCTAAATAACTCCATCACAGATTCTATTCGCCATGAATTTATGGAATCTTCTATAATGCCTCACATTATTGAAACATTCGCATATTCAAAAAGGGCAACGAAAGATTTTTACAAATTAAATATAATGCTAACTGCGATTTAATTCTAAATATTTATTTTCTGATATTATAGGGAAAAAATTATATTAAGCAGTTAATAAGCAATAATCTACATCCGAACTTAATTAAGTGACTTCCATAAAATTAATAGTGGATTCGATGATAGAGTGATAAAATGGAGGTAATACTAGTAGTGATTCATTCTTTTCAAGAATTCTTATAAAATGAAGAAAACGGCATTGAAAATTCATATGCAAATCTTATCGGTAAAATATAATATTTATATTATAATTCGAATTTAATTAAGGAAATTTAATGATATGATGATTATCACTAAGGAAGAGCTCAAAAACTATCCGTGAGTACAGGTAACGTCTAATGACCGACTTTGTGTAATCGACGCTGCAATGTGACGTCAAAGCCTTTCCTGGAATGAAAACGCATTGAAAGTGTCTTCAGACATCGTAAACATTTACAAATTATTGTCTTCTGTGATTTCTAATCGTGACAGCCCCGATCATACTAACACAAGCTATGCTCGGCAAAAGCATCACAATTGTTCACGAGCAACGATCGCCGGATCATCTTCGAAGGTGCCTCGACAGATTACGTCCGAGCAAATAGCCGCCTCTCCGATTTTTCAAGAAATAAATGACCGATGCTGCTCTGAGTCCTCCAAGTCCTCCTCAAGATCGACGGGTAAGATTCCGGGCAGACGGCGGACGTCGTGCTTCTTTTGTCTCCGCCGTGGTCCAACAACGCTTGGGCGGTCGAAGGAGGCTTTGCAACAGAGATAAAAGACCACTTACTCTAGTCCCTCAAATATATCTTGACATGCTAAACAGCGAAGTCGAATTGAGGACGATTTTTCCAGCTCCCCGCCCTATTTCCTTACCCCACCTCTTTAGTCGCTGAACTTTTACAATCCTCAACATGTTGTAGAGCCAATGATAGTGTCAGCCCGAAGGATATAAGTCTAGATTTATTTGAATGACTCTGAATACCTGAAAATTTTGAGGATACATCGCTCTGATAGACCGTTGCATAGCGTCTCTGAATATGTTAAATATTTCTGATTGAGATTGTTGAAAATTCTGTTTCACCACCTTTCTCGTGGATAAGATTCGTGAATAAATTTTCATTCTAAAATTACCGCAATTAATTATTACTGATTGTGATTACACTAAAAATTTCAATATATTACTCTACATTTTTAGTACTAATAATAATATTGTTAAAAGTTCTTCGACAGCCGGAATGATTTCGCACATTTGGACATCAAACGCGAGACCGCTTTCACCAAACACGAACGCGCTACCCACTTGGTTATTCATTGCTAAAGTGATTATTCTACAATAATGATGCAGACCTTATCCTAATAATAACTGATATTTGATTAAAATTAGATTGGTATTAGATTTGATGAGAATAAATAAATTGTTTACGGCATATATCAGGGTATAACATAGACAAAAAACAGACTAAATCCTCAAATTGTACGAATTCGTTCCTCTCTACAAGAACATCAATGGTATTGAGGGCCTTGTAAATAACGAAGTTATACAGCTATAATATATATGAAAATTCGTATCACTTCATTGTCCCAGAGTCACCCGTATTATTGACTTTTACTGTATATCCATCAGGTGAAGATATTCTTTACAATTTATATAAAAATACAGTCGCAAAATTCCATTGCTGGAAACATTAATAGAATGATATATATTGAGGCTAATCAAAATTGAAGAACCCTATTCTCTCACGAATGCCATCAAGCAGTAAGCAGCTTCTCCTTCTGGATGAAGGACGGACACCGCCTACCATTTCGATCAGTGCGTAGTACACGCTGATGATAGGAGGTAAGACAACCGTGACGACAGCCAATTCAAAGGAAGTATTCGGACTTGAAACTGACGTAACATTACAAAAGGATGTCCCCAAAAGGGGCGGAAGCATCTGAACGTGAGGATGTAGGATGGGAAGAGGAAAGGTTCCCGTTGCGACGCTGGTCAGTGGGCGGCGAAAGCCGCGGACGCCAAGGAAGGCCGGTGGGAGGGAAGGTGGCCGCTGCAGCTGGGATGAAGTCGAACTGGGCGGAGGAGAACTAGGATAAGCTTTTAGGGTTTTTTCTTCCTGCATCAACATTTCCATCCTCCTGAGCTTCTCCCATAAGCCCTCCTCTTAGGAATGCATCCAACACCCTTTACCTTGTGAGGGATCTCAAACCCAATCCCACCCACATGCCAATAAAAAAGAACAGATCATCTCTCTACCCTACTAGCCCAACTACCCACCTCTCACCCACAAAAATCCCTTCTTAACCACTCCGAAGGATGAAGAACAGCTTCGACTCCTTCCCTGAAGGTACGCCGGTTGCTGGAGGAGTCAGTGATTAATCACAAGATATATTGTTTTCAACGCCTTACCCTCTCACCCTCCCACTACTTTTCACTCCCCTACCCATACTTGCAAACAGCCCTTCATCAATCATCTCCTCTGAAAACTTGTATTGGTTTCGGGTCCGAGTGAATCATATAATCCAGCGCCTTTGATGTGCTTCATTCTGCCTCCGAGACACTCCTTTTTTCTCCCTCACCGAATTGGTTCCAATCTTCGGATCCTCATCACTGGGGGCTAATAACATAGATGGCTTTGTCTCTTCCAGATGACCATTCCCGACGGAATCGATTTTTACTAGTTGAAATGTCGGGAGATTTCGGATGGCGGGTCTTGATGTGCATGGTTATTTTCGTCACGCTTTGTTTAGCCCGAGGCAAGGAGCATAGCGTTTGTGATTCATCAGGTGTTGCTTCATATCGAAGAGAATAAATCGCAAATCATAGTTATCTTTGTATATCAGCCAGCGGCGTCGATTTGCGTTAAACGACTAATGCGTTACTATGGGTTGGCGCCTGACTGAGCGGCAAAGTTTTCCTGAAAAGGGTTCGTTCTCCGATGTAGGATGGGCCGTTTAAGAATGTCATCGTCATGCTTCAGATGATGATTAGGGTCAGCATAGGGTCCAATGCTATTGTTTCAACAAGGCGATGAGATAGGAATAAATTTAGTATTTTTGCTGTAACAAACGTTTGGCTGTGAGCCATGTGGAATAATAGTATAATAGAATTGTTGAATTGCGTAGAAATTCCTGCCAGGATATGAGCTTTGGCTTATTAAGCATGGAGCATCTCATTAAATGTTGATCAAAGTTCAGGGTTGAGGTACAGCTAGTTCCAAAAAAAACTTACCACCTAAGCCGCAACCCGCATAACAGGCAGTGAATTTCCTCCCAGCGAGCCTTAAGAAGTGAGAGAGAGAGAGAGAGAGGAAAAACATGGCGGAGATGGTCTGCTAGAGTCATAACTCCGCCTGCAGAGTTGAAATGGATTTATTTGCTTTATTAATATTGCAAAGATTTATTAGTATCCTGAGTTTGGTGGCATTGGCCTAGCAGAATAGTATTGTAACAATACGGATGTCGTAATGCAAGAATTCAGTTATTATAAAATGGTTATAACGAATCAGTATATATTCTAGCATTGCTTCTCGCACAGAGGGAAACGGCGCACACGAGGTCCCGTTATTCCGAGGCAAACCCCCTTCCCCTCATAAAATTTGAGTCTGAGGGCGAAAGGCACGAGCAAGTCGAAGGAAATTTTCGCAAAATCTGCCTCTGAGCCGCTCTGAGCTTATGTTTAGGGCTGAGATGGGAGATAGAAAATTTCCGCGCAGTTTGAATCGGTGTCGGACCAAAAATGTATAGACCTCGAATTCGACGCCTTCGCTTGCAAAACTCTGCGGTTATAATGGGTGGTATATTATAATATAATAGTAGCTAATATTATGCATCGTTCATGAGAGCAGTTATTAGCCTTTAAAATTATATACCAAAGGAGTCTACATCGATCACCTGTTTTATCTCAGCCTGTGTGAATGCAATCTACACAAGTAAAGTAAGGCACACTCAAGGCCATATCTAGGCTATTACATTAATATACTACATTAAAAAACAATAAGTAAATATATAGTATGAAGTCTTGAGGCATTCTCTGCGTATTTTAGATAAATTTAGTTTCATTTGATAAGAATCGAAATTAAAATTCGATCGATAAAAAATCAGTAAATTTTATCATCTATGCAGTTGGAATTTTTACTATACCGTCCAAATCAATTGAGAGAAAATGTGCTAGGATCGATTTTCCTCAATTAATAAAGATGATGGATACGAGACTACCATCTTTCACATTAATTTTGAATTAATTAATTAATTTTTTTTCGATGTCATTGAAAAGGTGAATCGAATAAACTTGATTACTTCTGTGGATTCCTCTTGAAATGTTTGCAGTCACAAACCATTACGTTCTTAAACATTCTTCTCGCTATATTTATCACCTTTAAAAGTTCTAAAATACACAAAAAGATAGTGCGAATGAGGTTTGGTCATAATGCTCATTGAATGCTACTGTTAGCTATGAATGTAAAATTTTCATTCATCAATTTTTCAAATTTTATTTTATTTTCATAAAATTAAATTAAATTTGAATGTATACAAAACTACCTACATTATTTATATTTCAATTGTTTATTATAACGTTTACAATTATTATAATGTAGAAAACGTTAAAAATACGCAAAATAATAGGGACTTGGTGAAATAGTTTTTCCCAGGGCCTTTTCACCTGTAATTCCAACCCTGTAATATCACATGGGGAAGCGCATATGAGGCTCATGTTGAAATTTTGCTTCCCTCGGTTGATGGCTGACCCTACGTAACCCTCGTATTTTTCGACAGAATTTTAATGATTGAGATGAATGGGTGGTGGTTTGGTATGGCTAGTCTATCTACATATTTATCGCTTGGTGATATTGAAAATATTCCTTCGTATTTAAAATCTATTATGTATATATTGGCTATGAGAAACTTTTTATCTCTCCACATTCCATGACAAATTTGAAAAACAAGATACAGGAGTGATTGGAAGAAGTGAATAAAGCAATGAATTCACCAGTATTTCAAGAGGGGGACTGTTTTGATAGAGATAGGAAAGTGAGAAGCAACGGCAACAGTAATACATACACTCACATGACTTTAACAACCGAAAGTGTAAGAGGTATGTTAATTCCAGATTTTTGGATGAATCACAATAGGTAATGGCATTTCTTGCGTTCCTCGTCGACCAATTGATTACTTTGAGTAGGAGTAACGACCTCTTTCAAAAGTATAACGCACTCACTCACCTCAATTTTCTCATCCAACATATATTTTTTCCGTTTATGACTGCCTCCAGAGAAACTACTCATTTATCCAATTTAAGTAATATCTCAGTCAAACATGGTTAACATTCAAATATACAGGATATAACGTCGATGGCTTACCATACTTTCAGAAATTTCCTTCTGATGCATCAGTTTATTCCCAGGATCTCCGAAATTGTATACAATAGCGATGTTCAATGTTTTGTAGCAACCTTCTTTTAATTCTATAAGAAAGTTCGAGCAGTTCACTAAGCCAGTACCTAAATCATTTTCTTATCAGCAATTTATTTTGGAAAGAGATTCCGAGGTCTTTTCAAACCGATAGAAATTGCTAACATTAGTATTACTATCTATGCAAGCCAATGTTTATTCTAAATAACTTTAGAGATATAATTTACCGGTAATCGGCATATAAACTTCAAGTTTCTGCGACGTTGAATATGCGGAGTGTCTACAATTCCGTATTTACATTTCAATTCATATTTTAGTGACATTATAATAGAAACTTTAGTCGATCTAGTAAGATCATCTTCCACGCTCTATCAACTTTGTATCATAGATGTTGTAAGAGAAGTGAAACGATTAGGTTCTCGTAAGCGTAAGGAATAGATATTAGATGGCATTTCTTTAGTCCATTGTTCATTTCTCAAGTTATTTCAAACTACGAAATTTTGAGCTGAATATAGAGACAAAATAAAGCATAAAAAATAATATTTATAAATAAACAATCATTGACGAGGAGCTATTTTCTCATTTTTGTTGCTGAATTACTTATTTAGTATAAGCTAATACAGTTTATGCCATTCACTTTAAAAGCAGAATATAGAGATACTATAATTCTGATATGATACACCCAAACATTGTCAACTTTATGTTATCATTCAGATTTTCCGAAGGTCCTATTTTAACTGGAATGATCTTCCTTGCATTACTATTTTTAAAAATTCGAAACATCTTCACAAAGATCGTAGAGAATTATGATGTGCCTAGGATGAAGGATGTTATGAAGGTCCTTGGAGTGAATGTTGGAATAATGGATTACATATAGAACCAAGAATATTTTAACAGCTAAGGTATGAATCATGAGTATTAGAGGAATATTCTCATGTAAGTCTGTTTACAATCCGTTGGTTTCTATTTTTTAAGGTAATCTTCCATGACTCCTTTTACCCATCATTCATAATTATTGACGGTGATTTTTCTTTTAATTATTATACATATTATGCACCATTCAAACAATTCGGGTTATATAGTTTACTTGAGGCATTCAGAAACCGAAGCAGCGATCATTAATCACTAGTCTCACTTTCACCTAGCGCATAGTTCTGAAAATCATTTCAGTATAACAATGGAAATCGTGTTGTGGGTGTTTTCACACCCCCTGACATACGTCATACGGCGGCTCGCCGGGTATAAATGAAAATGTAAATAAACCAGGTGTTAACATGTAAACCTGCAATATGTAAGTATAGAAAACCTGGAATTTATACGCGATATGCAAATCAGTCCTAAGGTTCTGATTTTCCATACTAACTGTTGTTTCTTAACCATCTTAAACTGTATTCCTTGCAAGAAGTCCTGAAAGGTCGTCTACCTCAAAAATAGAGTTGAATACCTTCATTCCCTAAGGGAATACCCGCGGCGAAGATTACAAATCGTGGATCCACCATTTCCCACCTTACTTGTGATCGGTCGCCGCCACCATACCCTTAGATACCTGCTCAGCAGGGGTGCGGTCGGGAATCCTCATTAGCGCTTTCAAATTCGCTACCCCGGATACATACGACCATCCACAATATGCCGAAAAGGGGGTTTTTCTTCTCAGAGTGGAGTTCACCTTCACCCATCGCCCGTTTTATGGTTCCTTTGAGAAAATAGACAATACCTTTCGATGGACGAAACAAAAGAAAAAGAAGCAACAAAGGAATGAATAGGGGATACTCCTAGGGCCAGTGTGGAGGGCCTCCCCTCTCTCTGAAAGACTTAGTAAAACCTCAGACGCGAATTTGTCAGAAACAGCCAAATCTCATCTCAAAATCATAATACTTCATCTGATACCATCATCACGAATGCCTGGCGGAGGAACAGAATGACGTGTTGACACATATATTCTAAAATACCTAATGCTCCGTTATTTGTCGTATCAAGCAAATTTTATACTTCTCTGTATCGCAGAATAATTCAACAGCAAAGAAATCGAGTCAAAATTTGCACCACGGGGCAAGAAAAAGATTTAGCATCAGATAAAAGTTGGGACAGCATAATTTTGCAAGGAACATGAACTTGATTTAATTAAAGGGATAGTTTTTCTGGGACTGGCAATGAACAATATTTTCGGAAAAGTGTTACGAGATGCTGGCGTTAATTTCGTCGTAAACTAATTTTTTATTCGATACGTGAAAAAATTTTGTAGTCCTCAGTATTAAAATTAGGAGTGCTACTATTCTAATATCTATGTTATTTTCTAACATACTAAATTAGCAAGTTGAATTTTAAACAATTGCCTTAGAAAATGATGATAGCACACCAATTAATATTTTACTTTCTATCAATTGATTTGGTGGTATTTAAAATTTTTATAATGTTTGATGTGATTATCTGATGTAGTTGATCGAATTTTACTGGGTTTACTTAATTGTAATAAGTTTTGGGTCTAATTTTCAGAGCTCTTTACCAGGTCGACTTAAAATGATTCTTTCTCAGTGTATTCGTCCAGATAAAGTTTCTTTTCATCTTTGCTTTCATTAGTAGGTTTCGCAGTTTTTTCATGCTCCCCCTCTCGATAGAATTTTTCTGTAACATAAATTAGTTCAAATACAGTTGATTGTGTTCTTATTCATAATTATTCTTTATCTCCTTACAGAGTTTTCGTTCATGTTTCTATTTGAGTCATAGTCGTGAATTTCCTCTAAATAAATTTAAAAGTTCGTCCTGGAGGCGACAAGAGCATAAAAAACGTAATAATATAATCCTTTTTAATCTTGCAATGACATAATTTCTTATTGGATAATTGAAGCAGCTAAAGTAAGTTTACCCGACGCCTCCAGAGAAAGGTGAATTACGCAGAAATCTCTGGCCGAAATAAGGAAATCCGATTTTCATTCATTTTTTAATACTATGCTGCAGACATAGTAAAAAGTAGCACTAAATCTATTTTAACTAGATGCTAATAAAGACGGTACAAATACGTTCAACGCGTTTAAAAACGGTTTAAAAAGGCGCCTTCCTTCCAAGAGCCAATAGAATGCGTGGAAAACTCGAGACTCGCTCTCATCGAGCTTCACGTCTGTTATGCGGGTTGCGGCTTAGGTGGTAAGTTTTTTTTGGAACTAGCTGTACATATCATCGAAAAATAATAAACAGGCAAGTGTGCTTTAGAAGTTCCAAAACTTGTTGGTTAGAGAATAAAAATCCTTTCCGGTATCGCAAAGAGAGTCTTTTCATTTATATAAAATTAAATTAGGAACGCACGTAATAATTACACTGCAAAGTATAGGTTGAAAATTATTAAACTGATTACCTATTTAAACTGTAAGCAAAAATTCTTCATTCCATCATAAATTAAGAAGCTTGAATTTTAAATCCTAGGCACGTGCAAGCACCACATCTAGGAGGTCATGGGCAAGGCGGGGTCAAGCATTGTAATGACTGGAAAGTGAGCAATGAATTCTTTCGTTTACTTAACAGAGAAAGTCACTTCGCATCTGTTAAGATGTTACAATAAAATATACGGCCTAATGCAGCGATAACTTCGTTTTCTTAGAGCATAAATATTAATTCCCTCGATCTCTGACGGAGTAACGGAAAACCTTTTAGGACCGATACTACAACGTTTCGTTTATTGACTTTCAAAAAATTCTATAAATCTATAATTTAATAGCAAATATTTTTTTCATCGAGTCTTGGAAATAAATCTTAGCTATCACCTTTTCATCAAATGGTATTTGGACGCTGAATATGGTCCGTGCGTTGAAAAGTTGATTGAATTAAATTTTAGTTTTAGCAGCTCTTAAAGATAAAATCCTAATGAAGTCTTAAGGATTAGATTCCATATTTCAAGACTGAAATCAAGTGAACTGTTATTCGCTTTATTTACTCTGCACAAATTTGTAAAATTTGTATTGTAATAATCCGCTTAAATTACTTACTGGGTACCTTATTTTCCAATGGAAGCAAGGAAAGTTTTTTTATGCCAAGTAATTTTCCGAAAAACATTCATTAAGGACATAAATATGCACTTCATAATAATATTAAATTATTCACATGAGTTTACAGAAATAGATCTGCGTGCTAATTTTCATTTGAAATTGTAAGTGAACATAATAAGGGGTTTGAAAAACTCTCTCCTAAACAGCCGAGTTGTATTTTCTTTTCTTTCAGCGAAGATAATGTTAAAATTAAGCTTCGAATCACTCGTTAATTGAAAATTGAAAGTAAGTGAGAGTAAGTTCTTACTATAAAATAAGTTGCCAGGTGCGACAGTGTTTCTATTTTGCTAGTAACAAACGAAACGTCGTTAAATATGATTATGGTACGCGGTAGAAATAGTTTAACTATATGCCCTATATATTTATTAAACAATAATTTGAAAGATAGGAGAGAATAGTTAGAAGCCTACGCTTTTAAAGAAGCACAATAATACCATAGTTTCGATTCACACTATCGAAATTTTCTCTGCCCACATGAGACGTTAGACATGCTCTGTCCAAAGACAGAGATAGATTACAACTCTCGATTGAATTCTTGAAAACGCATATGAGAGAGTTACTTGGCTGTTTGAATGAAATAAAAAAATTATTAGGATTTCATCATCGCAACAGATCCTGACATTCCTATGAAAGAATTCAGGGCGCGCGCTTTGATCTAATAGCGATGAAGAATTTCAATTGGAAATGTCAATCCAATTTTTTATAATTATGTGATTTATAGCACGAATCCAGCAAAATTAAAGATGATCTCAGTCCTTTAAATATATTCATAGCATCAGAGAATCATATAATAACGAGCTAAGATCTTTTCTAGGTAAGCTAAGCCATTCCAAAGTAATAATTGCCTCTTTTGACTCAAATTTCAGCACTTTTCGGGTTCATTTTATGTTTTTTAAGGCTAATTCATAGCAAATTGATTGTCTTTCATTGGACAAAAACATTATTGTTACGTAACGCTCCATTATTTGTAGCTTTTCTTCGGTATTTTATTTATCTCACGTAAAAGCTAAAATATGATTGAAATACTTCGATAATCTCAAAAATTAATTCAGCACTTCGTACTGAATAATGCATTCACAATGGCATCATGCGCATAATAGCTATAGCATTTTTACAATTATACATTTATATTTCTATTTTGAGCTCAAGTAAAAACGCCTCTTGTTTGTGCTACTTCCTACGGGAATTACTTCATTTGCCTACTGTTTACATCGGCCCTGGCATCGAATCATATGAGCTAAAAGCTTCGGCAATTAGTGTCGATAATTATGAGTCTTTAAGTACTTCTGCAACATTTGAAATAAATAACTCAATTCAATCACTGATTGCTTTTTAACATCACCTCAGAAAATCTCGTATCATGCGCTACAGATTGATGTTTTTCTTTGCTGTCTCAGAAATATAAAGATGGATTACCATTAAAAGAAAATTGAATACCTTAGACAGTCATAATTCTGAAGTAACTTTCCATTGGCATTGACAACATTATAACGGCATAGATCATCATTCTTTTGCGAAACAGCATATTTTCTAATACCACAATCTTAGCTCGGTGTTACCTTTCCGACATCCTGTCAATCTATGGAATCCGGACGATCGACTTATTCTCTCTCGCTTACTCACATGCAAAGGGAAATTGAACATTAAGAATTGAAAACATAGGCGTCCACATTTCTAGAATAATAGAATATACAAATAACGATAAAATAAATGAAAAAAATCAAGAAAAACTAACCCCTGGTTGGATGACAAGATTTTAAAAATCTTTAGGTTAGTTAAAGTACAGGAAAATCTATCTTAAAACATGTTAAAACAACAGTTTTTCATAGTAATAAATATGATGTTGTGTTCATAATCTCTTTTAAGAGTTTAGGAATATTGAAATTAATAGCTCATAAGATAACTCGTAGTAATCACCTAATCCGACTTGGTTTTCAACAAAGCTTCTCAAGAAGCAATAAACACGCATATCTTTGATAATACGGTTTACTTTGAACTGTTTGTGTAACTACATGTACAAAAACGTACAATGATAAAACCCACTTTTACGAATTAAAAATGAAATATCTTCTAACTTTAATTCTTTCGATTTAATGTTTAATTAGAAGAAATAACACAACCCTTTACATCCGTTATTTATTTTGATTTGTGGTGTTAAGGTATATATAAATTGTTGTATAAAATAATATATTTTGAGAACTGTATAAATATTACATGACTTACATTACATGACATACATTTTATCAAATACGAGTTTAAATATCTAGTATGTTAATACCCTAAAGTAGAATTAATTCCTTCTGCAACTCATGTTCGGACCCCTACCTTTTCAGCCCTAGATATTCAATTTCGCCAAACGATACGTTAGTATACATATCAAAATAGCCAAGCAATGAATGAGGTAACCTGAAATCACATGAACGACCATTTTCTGAGAATTTCATAAAAAGAGTAAGAAAGTAAGTAAACTCAATTCAGCTATGGCGTTGATCGCAATCCGACGGTGTTTGAAAATGAGAAATTTAAACGCAGTATTTCAATGAATTAGAGAAGTTTGCGTGATTTAAGACCATAAACGATATTGGGTGCTGGTGATAAGATAAATCGTCTATTATCTGAGGGATGTCGAAGCTCATGAATTTGCAATGTTTTATTCGGTGAGATTTGTAGCTATCGACGTTTAGATGAACAAGCATTCATTATTAAATTTTAGCTTCTTAAATTTACGTATTGAAATAATATTAAAATTTTAAGAGAGAGAAGACAACCGAGTTTCTGCTTTTAAAAATTAGTTAAGGCTAAACGGTTCACAAGACAAGATACATTTCTCTTTCTATGTCTTTAACTTAGAATCATCCGGAAGCAGAGACAATTTACAATCGAACGAAAGGCAGAGATCTCTGAGAGAAATTAGAGAAGATCGAAAAAGTTCTTTCTACCTTTAACTACCGGAAAACCAGATTCCAAGAAGATCAGCTTACAGACATAACTGCTTCTTTCACCTCCCTGCTTGAGGGCTTTTTTGCGGTGGCATCCTTCCTGCAATTAGATGCTATAATTGGAAGTGTAGATGATATCCCTATAAGACAACAGATGCCGGATATTCAAGTGTCCTCATCAACATATCGTGTGCCTTCTTTTCCTCTGAAGTTATTACGAATCATCAGCTAGGAAACGAGAGAAGATGATCACATCCTCAGGTTGTGGCAAGATTCGGTCTCCTGTAACTCAATCCGAAACGAAATAAGCTCGTAAGCTCATCAAGAAACCATGTAGTAAGGATAGATAAACTAGCTCTTCTTCTAAGCGTATATACACGTTTGGAAAGAAGTTTACTTCATTGGAGGATTTTCTTTCTGTTAATTCTCAACTTACAAATCTTACTTGGTAAACTTGAAATTACCTCTTCTACTATTAGAGTAATTCAATATGGTAATGCTTTGTTACACATAAAAAACGTATTGAAAGTTAGTTAATATTTTTAATATAAACATTTCTTTTTAATGTTCCTTTTTAATCATTTTTCGCAAAATTTTTATGTTATGTTATCACTGTAAATTGGCATCTTTTTATGCTGTATGTGATATATGAATAAATAAATAAATAAAAGGCGGATGAGTGGCCTAACCTCGTCTTAACACTACTATGATAACATTGACAGTTAAGGCAATGACTAGATTCTTGGCTGCAGCTTGAATATTTCTAATATCATTTTTGTTGTATCGATAAAGCTGTTAAATTTCGAATTTTATTATGGAAACAATAAAATCTAATGAGACTGACCACGACTGATAACTTGAATTAAAGATCTCTTTCCAAAAATATGTTTCTAATATCTTATAAGAGAATTAATGAAAATTAATTTTTATCTCACATTTATAGCTCGAAATTACACAGAGATGCCAATTAAATGCCAATAAACTTTGAAGTAATATCGTATTAAATTATTCGTATTAAGTCGCTTAATCACAAAATGATTGAATTTAATATGTGTTCGTAAAATCTTCAACCTTTTGAACAAGAAATCTCTTAGAATTTATTTACGGATTAAAATACATTCGTATTTCAAGATAGTGTGTAAATTATTTTCCGCTAATTCATTCTCTTACGTCTCTCATGACTCAAATAAGAAATAAAGATGACTTAAAGACATTTTTGTGGAAGCTGCCGTAATTTATTCGTCTTTGGCGCGAAGTATGATATCGAATCTTCTCGCCCTCCTCACGGTTAATCGTAAATTTCCCGAGGAAAAAGGGAGGAGCGCAGACCTTCCCTTTGAAAAAGAAAGAAAACATGGCACCGAATTTAATCCGGGAGCCCTTCAGCCTTCGTAAATTTTTTGGGAGCGGAACAAGGGCAAATCTCCCTTTAGCTACACGCCACCGGGTCCAGATAACGAGAAATCTCGTTTGCGCATGGAAAAGCGAAAGGAGGGTGGAATTAAATTTGGAAGGATTCGCATGAAAAAGAAGTCACGCTCTCTCAAAGGTTGCGGAATTTTCTTCAGTATTTAGCATACCTCAAATTAAGTTCGTTGCATCTACTACCTTCACCTATAGCTGTCAAATTAAGGTCAGAAGGCTTGCTCAAAACTGTCTAAAATCGATGTAAGAAACATATTAGAATATTTCAAAATGTCAAATCTACCAGTCTAGCACTTTACCTGGCCTATATCATTTACCTCTGTACATTTCAATGTATTCTTGATTTACTCTTTTACTTATTTACTAATAAGTTTTAAGTAATAAGTATTAAGTAAGAACTAACATTTTATTTACCAATATTCGTTTCATTACAGATTTACCTGGCATTGAGATCGCGTGTTAATATTTAAATGAGCCAAGTATTCGACTTTGTTAAATTTGAAATAAAACTTGGTAAATTCTGTTGATTAAATCACGACATGAAGATACTTTTTCCAAATACTATTTCGTCAACAATAATTTATTTATTAATATGATGTAAATTTAAATTATTTCCCAATATAGCTAATAGAATACTTGCAAAGAACGTATAAAAAAATCGTCCAAAGAGAGAACACTGGTACTGAATGAAGCCAAAGAATTGCGGGAAAGAAGAAAATAAAGTTTTTATACAACCCAATGAAAACTTAAGAGAAAATATTACAAATGAAGATATAAAAAGTAAACTATAATCATGAACAAAAACAAAGAGCGAAGTTTTCCATGTTGTGGTACTTTTCCATTAGTACAGGTTTTGTAGATACAAATAGTAAAGGTGAATACTTATTTCTTCCGAAGGAATCAGATCATAGTTTGTCAACTATGACGTTTTATAACACTAATTAATGTGATATTTAATTTTAGAAAAATCCATATCGTCACATTTGGCACATTATTTTAGTAAGTCTCGTCACTATTAATATCTGGAAATATTTTACGTTGTGCGCATCTATCATGATCAATAGAACGAGTTTCAAAAGAATTATACAAAGCAACGTTACATAAATTCAATTCCCTCGGGTGTAAGTGTGAAAATGATTGACGAAGATAAAGGACTTGCATTACTCAAGCCAATAGTCTAATGAATATTTAATCTTCTTCCTCATCTCTGCGTAAACTCTTAATCATCAAAACCTTCAAGAATTTATCAAAGAAGATACCTCCATGCTTATGCGTTTTTGTGATAGTTCAATGAATTCCTTGAGAAATAAATATTGGATGGTAATTATTTGGAAAACTATTTTCAAATAAAATCCAGCTTATTCGCTGCATGATACTATCTAAGTTACTAAAGAAATCAAACATTTGAATCGTTACGAGTATATGGGATTCCCCAAATAAAACCGTTGATAACCACAACTAGGAACATAAATTGTAAATATGATTTGAAATAAAAATTCAGTTAAAAAAAGTGTTCTAAAACCAGGAATATGAGCGCTAATGATCTTTTCCTCATACAACGCAAACGCAAATAATGACGCTTTCCCTACTCTAGTTGCACATAAAAAATAAAATATTTTTGGAAATTGTCCGTTTGCAGCAAATTTTGTATAGGAGACCCATGCATGTCATTTTCCATAGCTTATAACATACAGTTAAATAATTTTTGTATGTCAAAACAAGTCCACCTATTAAATCGTCTGATGACACAGATACCTGGCATGCTTATCCAAAGTGTTTCAAAAGTGCATTTTCGTCCGCCCAGATATACCAAACACGTCCCGAAGATATGCAAAGTTGCTCGCCGTGATCCGACATTACCATACGGACCGTCTGCATCCCTCTGCGAAAACGAATTCTCATTCGGACTCGACATCATTTCGGATTCGGCGATCGTAAAATTTTAGACAACCGAAAAATGGGACTGAGAAAGTTCTCCCTGTTTCTTTTTGCCACCGATCCAAATGTAACCATTTGTCTGGCGCGTCGTAAATCCGGCCGATGAATAAAAAAATTGTAATGATTCGCACTTCGGCGAGGTAGAACTAGAAATCCGTCCTCCGCTAAGTGGACAAGAGTTGTTCCGTGAAATGGACGAGGGGGAAGGAGTAAGAACAGAGAAGAGCAAGATCGAAGGCCCACTTATTTGGGAAGCGAGTTTTTTTACGTCTCGGTATCCAATCAGCCGTCACGAAGGTTTCGATGTCATTTGCATCCTGGAACGGGATGGGAAAGCGGAATTCTGAGATCCCAAGAAGGAATCCACCCTAGCAAACAAGTGTCGTAGAAAAGAGAATTTAGCGATGAAAATCTTTCGAATGAATCTACGATTTTCCTACCACACACAGAACTCCTGAAACGATCAATTCGTGCATATTAAACTCGTAGCTCATGTAAGAGATAATGAACCCAGAGACGGATCTAGAAACTTGTCAAGGGTGGTGGGTGGTTTAGGGAATTAGGTTACATCATACTCATACTCATCTAAATGTAAAATAAAACATCACTCCCTTAATTCTCTCTAGTTGACATTTACAGGGTCATATTATAATGAAATATCCTAAGGAGGTAAAGTTTTTATAAAATAATCAATAACTAGATCTATAGACAATCAGATCTCCCTTTAGATCCTTTAATTAATGAAGATCTAAATATCTTAATATTCTATACGTGTAAAAGAGCCATTAGAAAATATAAAACGAAATACTAATAAGAAAACGTTAAAAGAGTCACGAATAATGTAAGAAGACTGAAAACCATATGGCCTGTAACCCTGCATGTATCCTAATTTAGTTCTTTTATATTGAGTTCTATTATTATTTATAGAACTGTATTAAATTTTTTTAAATAAATATGTTTACTTCTTAGTAATTATTTCAAAAATATTCCGCGAATATAACTAACATCTTATGACATCTTCCATACCATTGTATTAACAAAAAATATATCCAGAACTATACTTAGCATTATCACTACATAAATTTCACAATTATCTCTATTTATAGAATTTTCACTTACATCAAAGCTAAAATTTCTTCCTATGTGATTATTTTTATAGAAGTTGCAGAGATCTACAACCTTGGTTTAGGAAAATTTACCGTGATCTGTACCCTAAACGACCCCTCAGTTTTCTCAACGTGAGAACTAATTTCTACTCCGCGTGATTCATTAATTCGGTACAGTATTTAAATTGCTTCGAAAGGAAGAGCGAAAACAGCACCACTTCAGCGTAACAAGTGGTGAGATACTTAAAAAATAAAGGGAAAGGAAATAGCAGCTCAGGAATTCGGGATGGAGGGACCCAGAGCAAGAGAGGAAACCAAATAAAAGAACCCCAATCGAGGGCCGACGAAGGCTCAAGGCAATAGGTGAGCGATAAAACAATAAAGTAACCCACCCACCATCTCAACCTTTCTTTTTTCCCTATCTTTCAACTCTCCTTCATCCAATTCCCCATACTCTAGTAGCTTATCTCCGACGTTGGAACGATCTTGGGTTTCCTCGGAAGAGGCGGCTGGCTATAATCATGCCGTTTTAACTGTTCTCCGTCTTCTTCAGGACCTCTCTCTTTTTACATTTTCTAGCGAAACGCCACTAGAGAGGGAGAAGAAAGACTTGAATGGATGTAATGTAAACTTCACCACGGGGGTGCTCTTGATACATCGATTGGCGTCATCGTTTTGACTGCTGCGGACATTCAAGGTGTTGAAAGCGGATGCGTAGGCAGAGGGGAATAGAAGTAAGATTGAAAGGAGAGAATGATGCCTAAGGAGAATGCAGGGTGATAACTTATTCGAAGAGAGGTGTTTACCGAAACGGGGCTTTCTCATCTTTCTGCTTAATTCCCCTTTTCAAACGTGAAAAGTTGCCGATTTTACTCGTAGTGAAATCTTACTCATTTATGAAAGTCTACTGTTACAATATCTACGTTAAAATTTCAATGCAGCGGTCGGATAAATTAATTATCAAAGAGCATTAACTTATCAAAGGGCAAAGAGATTAATTATCGCTCCTTTCCATTAATCCCCAAAAGAACTGCTTATTACGGTCGCTAATACAAAAATAGACGCAAAATTTGTTCTCTTTAGTCTATGGTAAACTTGATTTACTGCGAAAACTTCATCATCGTTGTCTTTAAATAATTGAAAATACAAATGAGTATTAGTAATACAAACTATGGAATTAAGCTTTTGCATAAATTGTTTTGTTGATTCATAAAAAAATTTGATGATGTATACGTATGTATCAAAAATTTAGAAGAAAATGAATAAGGTAGCCATGATGTCATTAAGTCGCAATGGTAAACAGAGTAAGAGAATTTAAAGAGAGAATAAAATTTCTTTGATTTGATATGTTACATCAAAATCACAAGGGGTTTTAAAGGATGAACATAATTTATTTTACTGAATTTCCACTACTTTGCGTCTATCATATATTGTAAATCATCGAATGAAAAAGCCACTGTTACGTCGAATTAATACAGAATGACACCTTGAGAAATTTACTCGTTAAACTAACAAGTCCTCAAACTATAGCAAATAAATTTGAACCAATACAACTTCAGAGTCTGGCATCTTTCGAAGACTGTTGTCCTAATAAATCTCAATCTGTTGCTTCACATCACCTCATTAATTTTTCATCAAACATAAACAGAATCAAATAAACTACCTGGTTATATACTGCAAAAATAACGGAAAACGAGATTCCACGATCTTCCCTTAATAAGGAATTTTCACGTTTCAGCAGGCATATGATCACTAATTCACAGCTTCGTTAATGCTTCCGTATTCTAAATTCAGCGCCATTCGATTCGCAAAAAAATACATAATCCCTTTGCTTAACGAGACCACGAGCTACGTAATCCTTATGGTTCTACTAAGGCGCTCATAATCGCTAAGCGAGATAAATCTCATTAACTTACGGGCAGCAACAACGTGAAGTAGCAGAAGGGATAGGAAAGGGTGAAGAGTTTCGCGTGCCTCTTCCACACGCCGCCAATTGAATTTACGGCACTTTCGTGACTTTCCACGCCGGGCTCTCTGAGCACGTTATGAAGGGTGAAAATAAAACAGAAACAAAATAAAATTCGTGTTGTGCGAAAGAGCTTCCTGAGCACTGAGGGAGGTGAGGTTGATCTTGTGAAGAGAATGGGTTAAGACAGGGGTGAGGGACCTTTTTCCACTGGAAGGCCACACACATAATATTCCATAAGAAACCATTGACTAGCATAATAGCAAATAGTTGGACATTACCGTTCTACATGATAAAATGAGCTAAATAGCCAAATTAAGCCGAACTAGAAAAGGATATTTTCGTTTGATTTTCTCTAGGCGTCACTTAAGGGATTAAAAAACGAAGCAGTTTGTATAAGATGATAGTAGCAAGGGCAATCGCTTAGTAAGTGACGAAAGTGCCTCTTTGAACTCTCAAAAACGTCGAATTTGGCCTGATGGCCCCAGGTTCCCCTACCTTTGAGTTAAGAGATGTGGGCGCTGGGTAACCAACATGCGAAAGGGGATGGGATTGGAATTTTTTCGGAGAGAAGCAGTTGATTGCAATATAAATGCTGTATTTTAAAGAGAAGGTTGATAGAGGCTTAGGAATGAGCGAAGAGAGATAAAAGAAAGGCAAGGTGTCGACGAGTTTTTTTTCCGAGTTTTAACAAATCATATACAGACTCCAAAGAAGAACCGGTTCTCTCGAGTGCTTTGAAGTTCGGAAAACAAACCGCTGACGCAAAATTGTGAATGTAATTTACTGAGGAAATGCTCTTTTACGACAAACAGGAGAAAACGCCATTCAGTCTTCAGATAAGAGGAGAAAATTTTATTCACCCCTTCCTCTTCGTTTATACTTGATGATGGTCGAATAATGGAGGGGATTTTTATCTCTCACATTATCGAAAGAATTCACACTTTTCAGCAGCTTATAAGAACCAAACTTATGAAAAAAATGAAACCGCTTCCAAACTAAAACATATTGTAGAGGATTACCAATCACAATATTGCCCATTCAGAACTCTGATCAAGATTCTATTTAATATCCTTTACTTGGCACGCCAGAGAAGAATAAATGTTAATACGTGAAATATATGTAAAAAAACTTGTTAAAAAAAAGTTTTTTCTTATTAAAATCTCAAATACAGCAAAAAGCAAGACGGAAAAGTAGACTAAGTATCTACATTAATGTGGAAAATAAACTACAATTTCTTTAAAATTCAGATGAGCAATTTAATAATCGGTCATAATTAGGTATTAAGCATAAATGTGATTTAAAGATCTACCGTGATCTAATTAAGATACATTGTTTGAACTTGTATCAAAGCGCAAAGAGAGTAACAGTTCTTTCTTGAGCAGACACGAATACGTTCTCCTAGAAACTTAAAATGTAATCTTGGATCTAATCTGGGTCCCTAAATTTTAGTTTGTTAGAGCCCATATTTTGCACATTTCCTATTGAGCTTAAAAGGCAACTTTTCCAACCTATTACGTTCCCGCTACAAAAAATTTTTGTTTTTCGGTACGCCCTAGTATTCATACTGAAAGCCGGTTTGAACCTCAAATTTTCCACCGTAAGATACCAAAAGTATTTAAATTAACATTACCAAAAATTAGTAAATTTACTATCCTTATCTGAAATTGAAGTATTGCAAGTGAAAATAAAAAAGAAGAAAAGTTATTTCCTAATGAATAAACAACGTATGAAAGAAGTAAAATGTGATGCTAACTTTCACTCTCATCTCAAAAGGAAAAAATATCATCTCCTCGTTATAAAAACGGGGAGAGAACCGAAAGCTTCCATCAACGAGTGGTTAACGAGCAGCGTTGCAAATAGGCGGGGTATATAAATAGCTCTTGGATCATTAAGAACGTACCACGTCCATCGAGAGAAAGATATTGATAGCATATTAATGATTTAATAAATTTGGATAATTGGAACGTTACGAGCTTCACGAACAGCTAAAGGGTATAATATGACCCTAATTCTGCGAGCTATTGCATAACCAGGAGGTAATATTTCATAAGTTATTCCCATGTATAAAACCCGAAGAGCTACTACCATTCCCCACCTCCAGTCGATTTCTAAAATATAAGCTCGTATACAAAAATACTTTAAAGGCTGCTGCAATTAATATTATGGAAGTCGTAAACATCAATAACACCACAATAAATAGCGTATATCATTTAATTATACCTGTAAACTTTAAAATCTACCATTTTTATTTTTTATTAAATTTCGTTAATTAAACGCTCTTGTACTGATCCTTTTTCCTGATATAAAACCAATCTTCGAGCTCTAGGTTTTTTGCTTCTATTATGAGTATACTACATACATTTCAGACAATCTTCGCAGGAATGTTCTCCGTGAAGAATTTCTTTAGGTCAACAACTTACTTTTCACATGTACCAGTTTCTTAGGATGAAATACGTACTAACTCAACAATCTAACTCTAGCATGAGGAGCAGGCGGTTCACTGCAAGCCTAACCTTAATATAATGATACGGGACACGCTATATTTCTGCTACGTGATTAATGGCTTTAATTTAGATATCAAGATTTTTCCGGCCAATTCTCAACTTTATTGCTTTTAATTTTTACATTTAATTTATTCTTCTTATTTATCAAATTACAGTCTGATGCCTTCTTATAAGGTTAAGTTCGTTTGATAAAGAAGACTAATTACGTATTCCCTCATTACTCATATCTAATGGTAGAATCGCTCTTTTTAAAATGTAACTCTTTAAAATGTAACTCATTCACAACAAAATAACAGTCCTAAAATCCCGTAGAGAATTTACACCTAGGAGATATTGAAATTTCACCAAACTTAATGGAGAAATGATTTCAATCACAGCCACAACCGCGATACCACGAACTCCATTGATCAGAGCTACTTTCGCGGAAACAGGCACCTTTTGCTCGACTTTCCACCCCCAGCGTTAAGAAAAAAGGAGGCAGGCGAGTAAAAAAAGCATCAATGCGCCATCTGGTCAAGGACTCTCCGGAGCGAGTTGCGTTTTAAAAGACGGCTCCCGCAGATTATGGCTGTTGATATCCTTGTGGTGTGGGCGCGCTCTTCCCAGTTACCGTGCGCCTCGACAATGGCGAAAGAAGAGGGTGACATTCCGTGGGAGTCGCAGTGAAGAAAGAGAATGCAGAAGAAGTGATATAAATAGATATGGCGGATATTAACGTGGAAGCGATATAAGGAGAAAGCGGAAGTGTCGAGAGAAGACATGAGACGTGATTACAAGTACCTGCTGTAGAGCAAAATGATGCCAAAATATTTTCAAGATTCTTTCTCGCGTGTCTGTCCTATCATATTGTATAATTAGAGATTCTTCCGCTATAAACTAAAAGTCAAACGTTTTTTCTTCGCACAAGGACGATATATGACAAGAGTATTTTATACTCACAAGATATATGATAAAGTATACAATTACTATAAATCTATTACCCTATGTTTATCAAACGATTTGAAGATAAAAACTCATTGCCTGTGCCTATATGCTATTCTCACAGTTTAATATACCAATGAGGATAGAAAAATAGGGAAAAAAAGAAATTTATCCCACGATAACTAATAAGCAGTGAATCTATTAATATTTCATTAATTATAACAGTTCTTAGCACAAACGTTAAAAAAAAGATTGTAAAATTGGGAACTGTACTGAAAAGAAAATTAAAGAAAAGGAAAATCTCCTTCAGCGATCTTTGACGGAATTCCATATTTTCAATACTAAAAAAATGTTAATTCTTTTACAGTTCCACAGAACATATTTTGATTGAGATCAAAGTGACCGAACTCTCAAATTATCTTCAAAGAACTTGAGAATTCGACATATATTTCATGGACCCTTCTCGTATTACAAACAACATAATCAAGTCAACTGCTCTCAAGAGTCCTTTCTTGTAGCCTGAGAGGGAAATTCGAGCACAAACAAGAGGAGAGGGTTTATATCATTACAATTCCTAAAAAAATTTAACGGGTTGAAGAATTCGGGAGATCAAAGAACGCAAACAATCACGCAAAATTTCCCACCCTTCGTGAAAAGCCCATGCCGATGCATAATTAGCTCTTGTGCGAATATTTAGCCAATGGGCAAAAACCACCTGTCGTAGGAGAATTAAAATATGAGAACTCGAAAGCCAGGTGTGGAAAACACTAAGGGGAAGCAAAAGGGAATGAAAAACAGACTCGTTAAAACGCGCAAGGCAAGAACATAGCGGGTGAATTAACGCGAGGTCGCGATGGAAAAACAAAGGGCTGAGTGAATGAAAAGTAGGTGTGGGTGGATGTTAAAAAGATGCTTGCTATGGGTGGAGAGGATAACTCCGTTGTTTTGCGAGGAAAGAACAGAGGGAGGGAGAGGTACGCAAGGGTGAGCAAATACTTCTCAAGGTGCGAGAAGAGAGTTCCTGAGAGGCGTAGTTTCGCAAATAGAGTGCTAATTACGCCGAGACAGGCATCCCGCTTGCGGAGGACAGGGATTGGAAAAGGAGATCGTTTGAAAGGAGAAAAAAGGTCCTGAATGAGTATCAACCTCTCAATGCCGAAAAAAGTCTTCATCTCGAGCCAATAAAGGCGTCAAAGAATTTGGCACCTATCAGTTGATATTTATGGAGTAAGGACCGACGATATTGCCCTTGAAATGAGTCTGCGAGCGAGATAAAAACCATAAAAACGAACGAATAAGGTTATTGCTGGTGAACCTGAGACGGAATGCGAAATATTCAAAAATAATTTATTCCAAAGATTGCTGAAATATTCAGCTTATCGTTTCATCCACACCTTCATCAATGAATAATTCAAGAACTAACTTTTTAAGAGAATCATTTTCGTCTTATGAATGGAACCTCAATGGCAAACAGATACGAAGATTTTCCAGATAGTTTTTTTTAATAGAGCGCGCACTTCACAAATATGGTATCCACCGGAGATAAATAAGGAACAGGTATCCATCAAGGATAAAGAACAGATACTCTGATTGTATGAGGCATAAAATTTTATGACGAAAATACCAACAGTAAAAAATAAAATGGTAAACTTTGTGTCCCATTTCGTTACAAAATATATTTTAAGAACTGACAATCAATATTACAACTTATAATAAGGGTTTCAATTTTTTATGATGGTTAAGTTCTCTGAGAGCAATCTGACTTTTAGTTTCTACTGCTTCCTATGTTTACTTGGGGAATACTGGCAATAAAAAGTGGTCAATATTGTACTAAGCTATAAAAGACGATTACTGATGTTAAAGTTACATGCTATCATAATGGAATAAGATACAAATGAAGTACAAAAACAAACATAAACCCTTCGATTGGTAGATAAGATCAAATAAAGATTGGGCTTAGTGCCTCAAGAATGACGGCTAACGAATCATTTTAAACTGAACGTAAATTTGATTTCATATCGTAATATACGAGATAGATATTGTCTTTTCTTAAAAGGATTACAAATAATAATATTTCGTAAATTCCAATGATATCATATTAAGGTGAGCTAAAACTCTATGTCCTATATAGTGCATTATTCTTGAATTTGATTTGTGCGACACATGAAAGAAGACCGAACGTGAAAACCGAATCAAGTTTCACAAAGGGCCGCTTTCATACAGCTTTGCTACTCGATGAAGCTCACCTGTATAAGGGGAGATTAATATTTCATAAAATTATTCATGTGAAAATAAATACGCATATCATATTTCAACTTCTCTCTTGCTTTATCTTCAGACAGCCCGCAATTAATTTTGATTTCATAATGTTGAAATGGAATTTCCATTGTGTCACTTCATTTTCGACCGGTTCATATGAGAATGATGTTGAACGAGGAAGACAATAGTGGGCAGTTATGTCGCGATCGAGTTACGAAGTAAAAGTCTATTTTGATATCCCGTTGACTTGTGCAATATTTCCCCGGAAGAAAATAGCCAGCTTCTTTTATGTCACCTACATGACAGCGCAGGGCACAATGTGGACACTATTAGATGCGGAAACTAGGTTTGCCCTGTGCTATGAGAGGTAAATGGGGAGATACAAAGACTTAGATACGAAGGAGGTGTTGTTTAAAGGTCATACTGCTCACTCCTTTATGAGTCCAACAGAAAATGCCTTCTAAAGGGAAGCAGGTGGGAGAAAATGTGCGAAGTAATCTACTTGCCGTGGGGAATACGGAATTGATGATATCAAAAGATAACTTTGTAAAAGCTTGAAAAACGATCCAAAGAGAATGCTTCCATAAACACATATAAATCTCTTCTCGTTGAAATGTTCGATGGATGTTTATCGGCAACAGGTATTCTACAAGAATGAGTTTAATGGATGACGAAATTTGGGCAGGAACACATACACCAACTACGGCTTATATTGTACCTTGAATTTGCTTTCTGCGTTGCAAACGATAGTGAATTTCCTTATTTTTAAATCTTGTTCCAAAACAAGATACCTGAAGCAATAAAACAGGAAATTAAACGATAGATACATTAAAGCTACCATAATATTATCAATCAAATCCCATTAGCTTACCTTGTCAACTGATATTTAGAGAGCACAGACAGAGCATAAATGTTGACAATAATCAATTCATATTACGCATCATTTAGAGAGTGAAATCATCTCAATTTTAAGAGCCATTTTAATTTTTTTATCCTAAAAGTTTGAAGGCAAAGTTTACGAGACTTAACGCAAGTTACATAACAAATAGATCAAACAGCTCTCTGATAGGAAAATAAGAAGGATCTAAGACTGAATTATTTTTATTTAATTTCAAGAAAGCAAATATAAATATTTTAACGGAATAACTCAAGTAACCTACTTCTTTAATTATTTTACCTTTCTTTAATTATTTTATAGATTTCATCTAGCGGAGTAAGTTATAACTTTTCATTCAAAAGTTAATTGGCATTCGAAAACGATAACTAATCTTAAAATTCGTACAAGGTATCAACTGAAATGGTTCATTTCCTGAACAGAATATGAGACAATTCTTTAGATAGAAAGAGCCCACTTAACAAAGATGTAAGAATTCAAGGGAAGATCATTTATATAAGAAACTTGTAAGTTTAAATGAAATGAAAAACATGGATAAGTTCCACCACGTATCGCTGGATTCAGTTAATGGATTCAGTTAATTAAACTAGTAAGAATTTCACAAAAAAATAATGAATAATAATAAACTTCACGAATTTAAATTAATGGTAAAATTTTACAATTCATACATAATTTATGGAAGTGGTGTAAACGTAAAACGCTTACTCGTTGCAAACAATATGTAAATAGCCAGAAAAATGAATGGCTCAATGAACAATTATTTCGTTCAAAATTCTGACATGTTGAGAAATAACTCCGAAATATTCGGACTTTCACGTCTCCAGTTCAAAGATTCCGAGATTATAAATTTTGGAAAGAAACTGAGGTAGCATTTCTTAGCAACCGTTTGAATGGAAGCTGTATTATGAATCGCCTCGAAAAATCCCTTTTATTTTTCAGCATCCTCAGTCATCACGGTTGAGAGAAAGCGAATGGAACGAAAAGTAGCGAATAAGAATTCCTAAAGGAAGAGAATGGAAAGAGATAGTTTCGCGAACGTCAATAGGAGGAGAGCAGATCACTCCTCGGAATGGAGATGAGGAGAGTGAAAGAAGAGGACGTGGGACACGAGAGTGGGAGAAGAAAGAAGTGGAAGGGGCTAAAGCGTTGTGGGAGGACAGAAGAATCGAGCTCTCGGTAACAATGAGACGGAGAGAGGGGCATTTCAAAGTGACCGTCTCCTAGCAGCAGCTGGCCGCTTGTTTTGATTTTTCTACCTATCTGGATGTGGGAGACAAAGAACAAGTCATAACGAGTGAATTCTGACGTCTTAATCGGGTTTTATTGCCGTGCGACTCTCTATCTTCCATCGCCCTTCTCTATGCACTTTTTCGTCTCGAATGGAAGTGATACTCTAGGCCAAATAAAAGTAAAATGACTTTTTTCCTTCCCTCAAATGGATATTTATCACCTCGATACACTGCACAAAGCGTTGCATTTATTGGAATACCTCGACATGCACTTGCAAGGGGCAGAATGATGTGAAACTAGAGAAAGGGTGAACTCATCGAAGACAGATCTTTATCGTATGATTTGTGATTATGCTACTGTATTTCCAGGTAGATAAGGTGAAAACTAACCTCCAAAACTACCTCCAATTAATGAAAGTTAATTGCTGTCACAATTAATTCATTACTTCTGCAAAAATAGCTTGTGCATCGCATATATACTACAAAGAAAATGCTGTTTATGACTATGAATTGTTTACTCGTTCAATTGTTGACTGTAAGACTGTAATTTTAGTTGCACAGGTGCACCATTTGACAGAGTGAGAATTTTAGTTTCAAATGTAGATAAATAAAGAGTTTCTTCCACCGAGTACTTTTAATCTCTTTATTACAATAATCCCTACGATTTCGAATAATACATGCTCTTTATTGTGATATGTTTTATCATATTACGTAATAATAGCTCAACACTTTATCGTAAACTTCTTTAATTTAGACAAAAAATACCGAACATGTTTAGCGTGTCACGAAGTTTTAATCCGTTCGTTAGTTTCTTTTGAAGAAAGAAATATTGGGAAGCGCTTCTTCAAAAAGTAGACAAAAAACGAATTTTCAAGAAAATAGAAGAATATTTGTCAGAAATTTTAATAAATTTTCTATTTAGAAAAGGAAAGAATAGTAATGTAGATCGAACCAATGAGAAAATAATTGCGTTCACCGTAAAGCGGAAGCAAGCTAAAGGCTCGAAAAGGTCACCCAATCGATCTTCGCTTGATATTCTCGGAAATGTTCCGAGAGTTTTAACTGCTCATTTGCATGAATTTTGGCTCAAATCTCAAAACATTTTTTTGCTATCGTATCCCAACCAATTATACAGATTGACCGGAATAATCTATCGATTGCCACCACCCTCACGACGAAAGAAACACCATAAAAGGTTTTTAATCCAATCCTATCTGTGACAGAATCTAACCGGTAGAACGCGTGACGTTATCGCTGGCTTTTTCTTCGAGATCAGCTGCGCAAGACTGAGGAACAACATTCTCCCCGACTTCCTCCTACTCCACTTTACAGTGTAGAGACAAGAAAAGATTGCGGTTCGCTAATTGGGTCTAATGGAATGGTAATATTGCTGATTACCGGAGCTGAGCATAAAAGGGATCAGGTATAGAGACGAGAGGAAAGGTGGGAGAGTCAGAGAAGATGATGTACTGGAAATAAAGCGCTCCGATGGTTTTCTTACCTCTGAAGGCATTCACGACATGCATATGTCCTCCTTCTTACTTCTCAGATTTCAAAGTGCGATGTATAGTCTTATTGTGAAATCATCGTATGATACGATAAGAACTCTTTTATTTAGAGGCGTTGCTACGCATTTTAAGGGCTGCGGTACATGTAACTTTCAATGCAATATCCAAAAAATTAATTCAGCCGATAATAAAAAGTTGGCGTCATAAAATTTGAGAGTAAAACAAAATGAACTGCCATAAGATAAATATAACGGTCAACCAGAGGATATCAGATTATCTTTACGACAATGAATACCACTTAGGCCATCAATTGCCCAAGGTTAAAGATTCCTTGCTAGTAATTAAGATAAACTGATGGAACACTTTCCGTAGAATTCTAGTCATCGCTCGCTTTGAGCCCTATTGATAGCAGACCGAAATTAGGTGACTCAGGCTCAATAATGATTCTAATCATCGTAAGCAAAAACATTAATTGCTACTTTTTCCTCGACTGATGTCAAAACTTTTCGTTTTCAACACGTAGCTCTAATTTCATTGAAAAAACCTTAACAATATATTAAAGCGCGTTAATCGCCGACAAACAACTTTCATTTCTTTAATAGCCACAAATCAACTAAACAGAAAATGTAAATTCGAGAGATAAAAACTATTCCAATCGGTTCAGTAACTTACGCTGTAAGTATTAAGCGAAGGTTAACTCTTGCATGGAATGAATAAGTTATTTTCGCGTTCGCCGGTAGCTGAGCAATAAATAGCTCACAAGGCTCAATTAAAAGACATTTACAGCGGCGAGATGCTCGACCTAACGACTAAAGCAATTCGTCACGCATTTTTAAACCAGCATTTTTCGGCCGGTCATTATGTAAACCACCCGAGAGAAAAATCGAAGAAATATGGCCGATAACGCGACGTGGACTCTCCCAATCTTATCGTTTCTTACAGATAAGAAGAGAGAATAAAATATATACAGAGAGATGGATTCTATTCAGAGAAAAAGGAATGGAAAGGCAGACTACGCGGTCTCCGAGAAAGGTGCTAACGCCTCTAGTCAAAGCGAAGCCTTACGAAACAAGATTATGCTTCCGCTTAGGTGAGGAAAACCCTTAATTTATTACAAGCCACGGCGCTAAAACCCGTAGAGCTTTCTCAAATCTGGATAAATATGTTGGAAGGATAAAAGCTGACCACCTTCACTGATAAAAATGTAATTCTCTCCATCCAGCAGAGGGAAGGTTGTCTAATTTTGTTCCGATTCGCTACGGTCTATCAATCAATCATAGAGCCGAGTCCGAAGAAAGAAAAGAACATTTTCTCTCGTCCTCTTCTCCTATTCTGTGAAGGGTGTGGCCGATTTCGTATATCAGGATCAATCGTCACATGACCGGTCAGAGTGGAGCCGGGACGTAAAAAAAAAAATATTCACGATACCCGATCGAGAAACACGGAAAGAATTAACTGAGTTTCACACGGTTCGCGCACAAATTCTATAGAAATCGTTTCACTTCTTATACTCCAAATAAAAGTTCTTCCAAACAATTTTCTTATGCATAGATTTTGTTTTCATTCATCTATGACATTCTTTGCCATGGCTTTCCATTCTTTTTTCTTTACTAGAATAATGGAATAACATCTATTATTAATGGTTGGTACGTACAACACAACGATCAGAAAACTCCTATATTAATCCTAAGTTTCCAAACGTTAACATAAAATGAGTTCCATCATCTTCTTATACAGGTATCATACAGCAATTTCCATCCCGAATGATTTTTAGAATAAATTTGCCATGGTCCTAGAAAGATTTTAGCACTGAACGATTGATGAACTAGTCGAGGAATGTTTTTTTTTCAAGTGCAAACTATCAGAATTGATCTTGGCTCTGATACAGGAGCTGCATGGAATGCTTTGGAAAACTAAAAAAAAAACGTTCACTGCTGGTTGACGTGCAGGTGGGAGTGGTTAAAGTAGAGTGGAAAAGAGCTGATACTCCACGGTCATTAACGTCAATCCGTTATCTGAGGATTAACTACAGAGGCGTTGAGCAAAAACCACGCAAATGTCAATTTTTGCGAGTATCTTGAACTAATTCCCTTATAAAAAGCTTCAGTGAAGAATAACTTGAAAAAATATAGAGTATAATATAAGAAGAACCCAGATTTTGCAGTAATGATACAACATGAGATAACACCACAATCGTAAGAGGTACACAAACAGCTCTTGGAACCATAGAAATAGCATCAAAGGATGTAGTAACGAAAAATTATTTGCTAATCTGATGACAGGCGAAAACGTTATTAAAAATAAATTTTGAACTGTATATGTAACTTTTCATAAAATTGAGCCATTCCTAAAATACAATTCCACAGTGAACTGTTCCACTGAATAGACCGCGTTGCCATTAAGGTACTTTGAATTCATTTCAAAATTAAACGCCACAAAAATATCGAATGTATTGGTAGACAATGATAATATATAGACTAATTAAAAATCCAACGTGCTAGTTAATTTTTCAACCTTAATTAATTTTCTGAGAAATCATTTTAATATGTCTACACGTCAAAGAAAGGGCTCCGGAAAGCCATGTTAGCAGTGCGTTCAACTTTTCCGGTGTGAGCCGATATGAAATAATAATAACCCTAGCTGTGGAAGCACTTTAAAGGAAATACTGCTATGTGATTACTGATCTCAAAGTAGCCCTGTCTCTACGTACACCTAGAAGATTTGCAAATCCACGATGATATGTGGTATCTGAGGAAGTTAATGGCATAATTGACTATCCGTATCATGTTTACTTTTAAGATTGAAGAGAAGCGTTGTACTTTTTATACAAAAAAGTTCCCTCCATTCTGTAAGATGGATTTTCACTACACTTCTTCCTGTCTCTAATAGTTAATTTTATTCGAAGGTTTAATTTGACTCCTTGCTTAATTAATGACATCCGAGACTATCTTCGCTGCAATTAAAGTTACAAGTAGTTTTTGTTGTAGATTAAATAAAATGAATATATTCGTTCCTATTAAATAACGGTCGGTTTTATTGTAGAAGAGCCTAAAAATTCCATAAACTCTTATTTGGATCATAGAACCCTTGACCACAAAATTTTCAAAGGTCGAAAACCAATTCTAATATTTTCAGTCTAAAAATATCCGCCATTTCGGTCAAGCAAAAAAGGAATGAAATCCTCTGGAATCTTTCGATCCTAATCTATGAGGGACATCCGCTATGGGCCCAAAAAGATTAAAGAAAAACGACAAATCGACCGACCGAGAGATAACATACGGGCGAACAAGCATCCTAACATATAATAAATTCTTCCTACATTCAAAATAAGCCACTCGGAATTAGTAATGATGGGCAGAGCGGGATACGACGCCTTAATTTACATTCGCGAAGTCTCTTCCCTGCAGTTCACGAGGCGATCCGATATCGTGACAAGCGATCGATACAGAAAAGGGATGAGGGTATTCGACAAAAACATACGCGCAAAAGACCTCATTCACGGGATAAATTGACGGCGGTTGGCTCCTTCAAACGAAGGCGACAGAGGAAAGGACAACCACCCGCTACTTGGCCGAACTTTCGATTCGAGAAACATGAAGGCAGATGTAGAGTAAAGAGAATGGGAGAAGAAAGATGGCACCAAATGCGAATTCGACCAAAGCAGGTCCAGCAGTTGCTTGGATCAAGTAAAACAGTAAGGACTAGACGGTGGTTTGAGTCGTTGTTCTTGGTGAGCCAATCCTCCTCTTACATATGTTGAAAGATACCTATATCATCCTAAAAAAATAGATTTTTAGATCCATACCAAGAAAGGCTTCTTTCCTAATTTCAAATATTTTAAAATATCCCAATATATAAGAATCATTTCCAGATTATAACTCTATCCTTGACTTTTATTATAGAGAAATAATCTTTTCATTTAGATGAAAGTGGCATTTAGATTACAGTAAAAATGTATATGCGTCATATAAATCACGGGAACTCTCGATCTGAAGCTTTTCTCTACACTTGAAAAATTGGTAATGCACGCGCAAAAACATTAAACATGACGTTGAATTGACTTGTTTCCATGATTCGAAATTATAATAACAAACGAAGAAAAATGTTTTAGCACTATGGAGATTGCTATTGAGATAAATGGCGTTGTCTCACCAGAAAATTACCGTTACTGCGAAACCTAAGATTTTCCACTTGGTTAGGCACTATGCGCATACGATGAAGAAATGATTGCGTAAAAATTACCTCCAAATCTGTACAGTTGATCTACTGCATTGATTTTACGACCGAGCATTCATCTGAGTCATAAATACCTTCCCCATCTCATATTCCCAAAGTCTATCAATAAAAGAAATCCACCACCAAGTGCTTTGATACTATGCGTATTTGCCGCCAATCTTAATAAAGTCATGCCATCTTTGAGGAAATCTGTGCAATAGGCATTTTAGAGTGTTCAAATACATTTTTACCGGGACCTATTGATGAAAAATCCCAAATTTACCAATATAAAAATCCGTACAGTTTTGCAGCTCACTTTTAAAAATAGCTATGAAACTATATCTCAAAAAATTCACGTAATGGGTGATTTCGTCGGTAACTGATATCGTGACCGCAATTCAGATCTGCGTATATGCTTCATACGCAAGAAGGATCGCGGCTGAGACAAACAACCGCCTTTGAAAACGTAGTAGCAAGACGACGGAGAATACTGATATTAATACACAAGCAGTGTCCCAGATCCAAAGAAATCTTGCGTAAGGGCAACAAAAATAAAAGGCGGAGATGTGCGTCCGTGATTGAAACTCCCATTTTTCTCAAGACCCCTTTCACTCGATGCGACGGCCGTTTAAATCTTCATATTCATCCAGCCCTTTCTTTTCACGCTCAATTCCCTCTCTTTCAACGCCCTTCCGCCCCAACTCCCTCCTAAACCACCGTCCTTCCGAATCTTATCAAGCGAAGCTGTGAGCGGTCCACTAGACGCAGATGTGGTTCCTTTACTCCCGCCCCTTGCCTGCTTAGGCGTAACCCTTTCGTCTTTCCTTTTGCGTCACAAGATATCGAAAATTAGTCTTCGATATTTTATCTTAAACTTGTACTATAAACTTATATATACCTCACGGCAAGTCTATTAACTGCAAATACATTCTACTCCTTACTTAAGTAAGCATCCTAACACACGAGCTGAATGACCATCTAAAAAACTTCCTACGTAATTATGAAAACATGATTCATGTTTTCATTTGAGAACCATTAAAGTTTCTTAATTCGCAGATGAGACCTGTTGTTAGACAACTTTTCGTCAATCAAAATTCAGTCATACATTTAGTTAACAAATAGCTTAACGTAATATTCTACCGGATGAAGGCAAGATTTAAAAGAATTAAATCGTCAAAATTTAAGACTTTTCAGTGATATTTGGTGGAACACGTTGAATACAAAAATTACAAAAGATGAGAGATACATGAGAGTCCTTTAAACAAAAAAGGGAGAGAATTACCTCGAAATTGGTTGGATTCATGAAACATTGGAATAGAACACGCTTTGTGCTCTTCTGTGTGTTTGGTTGTGTAATAATTACGGTCTATGCTCTAGTTCAAACTTTTCTAATATTCTATTCTAATATTTTGGCCAAATAAAGTTCTAATCAAATCGTAGAAACTGAAAACGCATTCATTGTTACATTCAAAAAGTTTTTAAGCAAGATGATAGCTTGCAGTCTGTTTCAGTTTAATTTTCGATAAGGTTCTGGTTTTCTGTAAGAGATTTTCAATTGATTTTTGAAACAATTACTCGTAAATTACTTTCCTGAGGATTTTATATATATTGGAAATCTCCTTTTTTCATCATAATGCGTGATAAAGCATATATGAATAATGGACCCACTGGCTACAAAGCATATCAACTTTCTCATACGTGTCTCACATTACCAATGGTACATTTGTAAATGATGAATCATTTAAATTGCTCAATATAAACGATGATGATGTAATTCATCAAATGGTCATTGATTGAACAAGTCATTTTTAACTTTCGTTTTGTGAACCCGATATTTATGTGAGGTATAGGAGAGCGAGTCATTGTTGGTGACCATGAAACTCTCTTATGAAAACCAATGAGAATATATTTAGTTATACGCTAAGTGAGAAAGTAACTGCTTAAGTTATCAAGTTGGTGTAAAGTGAGATGATCAAATTCTAATCAGAACGGAGCTTCCGAAAGAGCCAAAGAAAATCCTTTGGAGAGGAACGAATGGAAGACAGGGAAAGTATTTGATTTAACGCCAACGATAAGTCAGAGAGATAAAACGTTGCTCCTTCATAAATTTAAACAAAAGATTTACCATAATTTTGCCATTGAAATAATATCGATCCTCATATTTCAATACCGGATGAATTTCTTCGCTTCATGACTTCCTTCCTCCACGAGTCCCAGCATACTTTAAAGAATGGCCTCTACAGATCCAAAGGCAAATGGAACCCGTTCAAAACTTCAATTATTTACTCTTCAATCGGAACGGCGAGTGTAGAGGAGCGGACCATTCGATCCCGGCACTTCATTATTTACCCCCATTTCTAATTGATTTCTCGTGTAAAAAAATAAACGCCCGAGTATGCTTTCATTTCTCGCGAACTCTCCCTATCGATTCGCCGCTCGATACGTACGGAGGTCACGGCGATATTGAGGAATCTAGCTTATTTGCGAGGGCATTCAGCCGGCTGCGGGAAAAGTGCTGTATTCAGTCAATGTCTCACTCCGAATGCCTCCATTAAAAGAGAAGGATCCTCTCGTTGCCGAATTCCTTCTGGTAACTACCCCAACAGCACGTTGGTATAAAAAGAGCAAGTCTCGAATTCAACCCTCCACCCATGCAAACGAACGTCCCTTTTCTCTTTCTCACTATTCCCTCCCACACCCACTTCCAGCCACTCCTCTTGGAGCAAATAAAAGTACCTACTCCAATTCTTCTCTTCTTGTTCTCGCTTTTTTACTGCTCTCTTTATTCTTTTTCCACATTTCCCCCAGAGTGTGTTTTTATTCCTATTCTTTTTACCTCTGTTAGTACCTTTCTCCTTCGTGCCTTCCCGTCCTTCGCTTCTAGTTTATACATTTTTAATTCGCCTCCTGTCACCTATTCTGCCTGAATGGTTCCTAGAAAATTTCCTTGGGGAGCCATTTCGTAAAGAAAAATTCTAGTAAAAGGAAGGATAAACTGGTAATATGTAGCGTAGCCCTTCTACCTTAATTTATCCGTATTCTGTATAAATTTGTATTCTTTTTATTATCTTTTATATAGTCTGATATTATAAATCAAGTCCGTCCATTTCGATTAAAAAATACCTTCGCAATCAGAGTCGCAATCTCTGAGAATATTTGTTTCCATATGAACGTACAGTTTCTAATTACCAAAAACCTTTAGTATAGATTAATTCTTACACATAAAGTTGCATTCAAATTTTTGCCACAACGTCTAGGTTACTTTTATCAATAAAACTTTTTATTTTAAGCCTTCCGATAAACAGAGGAAATCATAATGCACGAATAGAAAAGTCGATTTGCCTATAGCACCTAAATATGAATTAATTACTTCAGAAGAGGAGCGTAAGGAAAAACCTGAAAATAAGAGGGATGTTTAAAATAGTGCAAACATTTTTCAAGAGAACGCTTGCTCTATGTAAGATATAAATTACATTCACTTTTCATCAAAGCAAGAGATAACATTCGACCAAAGAAAGAATTATATACTGATTGTTTGGTCGCTATTTCTCAAAAACTGCTCTAATCTTATTAAAATTTATTCGTATATATATATATATATATATATATATATATATATATATATATATATATATATTAATATTAATTTGTGAAATTCACGAATTGGCTTCTTCGCAAATTTGCACCACTTTCACTGTCAGATAATAAGCGGAGGAGGTTTAAATCACTCTTTCAATTATTACGTGCCACTGCTATTCTTTTTTAGCCTGCTCTGTCTTTGAGGACTTTTATTCCATCTCTTTGTTCTTCACCTCACGTTCATGTTCAGCTCGGACGGTGGGAACTAGTTCCTTCCGTTCGGAGAAACCAGAATGTCTCGATCCTTTCCTATCATTGCCGGAGAGTCTTGAACATCTTTCCGTTATATCCGCTGCCCAATTCGGCAGAGAGCCTTCCACCTCATGTAATCCTTTAACGACCTGTCTGATACGAGGCTTTTCCTTTACCAAAACCGACTCACTGGTCACTTGGCTTCGTTGAGGTAAATGGTGCCCACGATTTCGTAAAAGAACACCTCTTCTATCTTTTCTCTGCTCTGTTTGAACAGAAATTGGCATTCACAAGCATCTCTTTAAACCTTCTTGTAATTGAGAGTTGGTTAAGTTATTATTAAGATTCTTCCTGAATAACTTTTTTATGAAACTCCTTTCAAATGAGTCTAACTTTCAATAACAATCTTACCTAATTAATTAAATTTTGCATTATTCGTTGATTTTAGTTTCCTTATGGAATTGTCCCCCACAAAGGTATTTACGATTTTAATATTATGGCAAATTTTGTAGGCTTTTTCTACAGTAGTAATAGCTGTATATAAAATTACTTCGACAGCTATGGTCATTTTACACGTATGAGCGCCCACCGGGATTCGAACCTGGGGCCGCTTTCAGCCTTACCTACTCCTTCAGTATTCCTTTAAGCTTTTCTCTTCTTTTGTCGCGCTCTTTAAATAAAATTTCAATGCCACCAGAAATAAAAATGTAACCGGACACTGAAGTTGGACTTCATAAGCAATAGGTTTTTATTGACATGAAATCGATCCGAATACTTCTCTTGCATTGAATGGATTTTAATCCGGTTGAGCTTACTGAAGGAAGCTTTCAAGCTATTTGATTTACCTTTATTTGCAGGGAGAAAGTAAAAACAGCACGAGTGAGAAAGAAATGAATTACCAGTGATAGGTATTTGTTCAAGAGAGTAATGAGATTTTCCCTGTACACCTCATGAATTCTTTCAAAATCAATCATGCAGACTTTTGCATTGCATTCGCTGGGTAACTTTTCCATAGAGAAAGTAGACATCATTAACAACGCTAAAAATTTTCAAAAATGTTATAAATAGTCTATTGAAACGTAAAAGATTAATAGGAAAGAATAATTATTATATAATCATCTGAATTAGCGATATCGGTTAATGAAAACGGAGCAATTCGGTTAATTTTTCTCATTCTTGCTTACATATAATAAGTAAGAGTAAAATACTATAAGTAATATGTATATCTATGATATAATAATCATACCCGATAATGCTCCAAAATTCTCTACTGATAGCTCTCTAAACTTGGATCTTCACTCTTTATTTCCCTTTGTATCCAACCTTCAATTACATGCTCCAGCTATTCACCCCTTCCCTTAATAAGGCTTATCAATCCATTTATGATCTTCAGTCTATACTTTCTCCTATACCGATGACTTCAGCTATCTCCAACCCCATGATAAAGAATCATTATTTATACAAATCCTTGCGATTTTCCACGACTGTGGAAAATTAATATTGAAACTAGACCCATGAAATTAAAATTAAACCCATGAAACGGAAACTAGAAGTATTTAAGTAACAGGACAAATTGGCTGACTCTAACCCTGACTCTGGAAATGTTTCATATGTAAGATAAGATAATATCTGAACCCAGCTATGTCACACCGTTGAACTTAAAACCCGCCCTAAAGCCAAACTTTGTATCCAAAGGCTCTCATAGATTTCTTTTATATACTGCATTACTTTCTAGCAATTAATTAACGATTTTTTAGAAAAACACCAACAAAATCAATGACAATACCTCGATCTAATTAGGTTCCCTTTCTTTATAGTGGAAGCTTAAAGAACGACCTATGCCTCCAGATGCCATCAACCTATTCTTTTCTCTGCATTCATGCGTATGGGCGTGTATGCGCTCTGTAAATCGCATACCTTTTGTTTCACCTTCCGAAACAAGAGAAGTCCTAAAGGAGGGCGCCATATATAACCCTTCCTCATCCTCTCCAATAACATTCGTACGATCGCGTTTCTTCTAAGACGACCACCTCCGTTTCTTTTTTTATAACGCTCCGAACGAGCGGAAAACCTCACGCGGTCACCGAGCGACGTCCGAGTTAATCTCATTCCAAGGTTGGCAGGCGTGAGCGAATCACATGCACGGAAAATGCGAATAGTACTCGGAGGCTACAGGGGAAAGAGAGTCGTCATCACATGCTAATGAGTAAAAGAGGGCATTAAAAAAAGGCACGAAAGTGAGGAAGTGTCGAAGAGTGATGAAAGTAATACAAAACAACGAAAGAGGGCGAGTTAGAATTATAGGATAAAAATAATTAGTAGACAGACCGTTCAGAGGACGGTGGTAGAAAACATGGACAGTAACTAAGAAACAAATCCGGGATGAAACATGCGATACGCTATCCAGAATAAGGAAAAAAGTGAGACATAGCCTGCCGTGACTTTCAATTATTTATCAGTTCTGTCAGTGATAGTGATTCAAAAGAAATCTACTAGATCGCAAAAGATAATTGGGTCCTTGGGCGTAACGAAAAACATTTTTGTAACTCCTTGACATATAGTAATTAAAATTCGGGAATAAATCCTTAAAAACCGGGACGTGTACACAATGGTTACAAAGCAAGTTTAGCAAAAAGAAACTAAAACTAAATGCATGGTATAGGTAGTTTCACTATTTCTCTAATTTTTTTAAGATAAGCAAATATAGCAGAACTTTATGATGGGCCAAATTTTCGTAAACTGGAATCGATAGATAGATCTTATAACCTCTGGTTGGATGGATCTTGTATAACCTTAGCCAAATAATCGGGGCCCTTAGATGCATCATATAAAAGTTGACCTTCCGACTGGGCTGAGGACAGGAATTTTTCAACGACTTTCAACGTAACGCCATGCCAAAGCTCATTCTAAACATACTACTTGAAATCACAGTTTTCTACCAGATATACGAAATCTGCTCATTATTTCAACGTTAATTTATGCATGATCTTATTTTTTCCAAAGACATTAGTTTTTAGTTTTCTTGAGTATTAAAATTAGCATTCTACACAATTGTATGTATACAATTTCAAACCAAAACTAGCCAACAGATTTACGGTATAGTTTGCCAATGAGTTTCTAAAGGTAATTGTGCCGTGAGTAAAATGCCTGAAAAAATGTCCATAAGAACCGCAGAGCTACATCAATGACATTGCAAATATAACCTTTGGAAGTCACTGAGAGAAAAATAACATTCCTTTTTATTACGATGAAAAAATACGAACAGAAAGAAAGCGACGCACGACGAAAATTTTACGTAGGAAAGGATGGGGTGAAAAGATGTGTGAAAAGTAATTCACTGAGGGAGAGAGAATTGAAAAATAAAGTGAGAAATGTAAATGGAAACGAACACAGAAAGCAAGAGATAGATTGGAAGATTGCGGAAGAAGATGGCGAGGAAAATGTAGCGAGATAAGTGGAACTGAGATGTACCTGGAAAGATCTGAGCAGATACAAGCTGCGATAAGGAGGGAAAGCGACACAATGGGCAACGGAGACTGTATAAGAGCGAGATATGGTAACAGGACACCGGAGAAAGACTACGCGGAATATCTCAATACATATATTTACGATGTTACGGTATTGCGGATTAGAAATAACATATCTTTCATGCAGGAAAAACTATGAAAGATAATTCACTTCAAGAATATCGCTCAGAAAATTATCCCGTTTATACAGCAGAGATACCCATCTACAAGTTTCGACGTTGAACATGTTTCAACTTCGAATCATTCCTCATTTGACCAGTCTTGTAGTAAAGGGTAAGCACCTTTCCTTCATAATAAATTTAACCGGTTCGCTGGTATTTTTCCTTGTTTTAAAAATGAGTGTTTATGGAGGTTAATGCACCTAGTTTATTGACTTCCTTGTGTAAGAAAATACCACATGTATTCGATCTGATTCCGAATTCCACAAGAAAATATTTCAGTTGCTGTACTACACTGACCTTTCCCATTCATAAAAATGAAATACATTCATTATACCAAGAAAGGAATACGACGGACTTGAAATTTAACTGTATCAAGTAGTCTGAAATTGTATCCCTTATATCTATTGTTTGATCTTATTCATGTAAGTAGAGATTTGAAATAATCTTGTACGATATATGAAAGGTCAAGACAATAAAGTTAAGTAAATAACTTATATGGAAAACAGTCGAAGGAAATCCAGGTCTGATCACTCTGAGCGAATCTAACTTCTGCATTCATTCTCTATTCAAGACAAATTTCACAGAATTGTAGAAAGCAAGCATTCTTGAACTATGGAATTCTATCGATCTAATCTGAATTACATGATTTATTTCTAGAAATATAGCTTTTAAGTTTTTACTATATAGGATTAGAAATGTTATTTTGCAGTATTTACAAAATTAAATAAATTCGAATCTTATAAATAGAATTGGAAATCTTAGAAATAGAATAACCTAACGCAGATACGCCTAAAATGAGGAGGATAGTAACTCTCAAAAATGATCCCACACATAATTAATCAATCAATATCTCACGAAATGACAAAATTAAGCAAATTTAATTACTTATTCTCTAGATAAAAAAGATCGCCCCAAATATTGCTCGAAGCGAGAGCTGTCCCTCTGATCTTCTCGTGGTTCGTTAAATATATTTCGCGCTCCGAAAATAGAGTATTCTAATTATAGCATATCGAAAACCATATACTCAATACCATATAATCAATCGCTAAAATTGTTTTGACTTTTGGGTACTGATTAATATATTTATCAGTTTTTATATTGCTTGAATATTGTAATTGTGCATTTGATAATGACCATGTCATTAATTTTTTTAGTTATAAAGTGTACGCTATGAGGTATTTGACAAAAATAAGCTGCAAAATATAAGGCTAAAATTCGAAATAAATGTTCAACGGTTGCGTAATTTTAGGGATCATCATAGTAACGTCTGTTTGCAGAACTTTCAAATGAAACTCTCCAGCTGGAAAAAAATACGGAAGAATATTCTCCACCAAAATGAATCCAATAATTAAATATTTCCCAGGAGCCTCCATGACTGCAAACTCTGCGCTGTCATGGAAGCAAAAACAATCAACTATGAAGATGCGTCTTTCAATGCGATAAACAGAGTGAATCTTCCTTGAGCCACCCGCTGCGAGAAATCACCGCATTCATAAATTAATTACGCCTCCGCTTTAAACCGTTCCTTTTGTTCGTCTCTCGCATTCCCTTCCGCCGATCGCCTTATTCAACTGCGTCAGAGAGTCGCTATGCAGATTTTTTCCCTTGCTCCTCTATTGCCCTCTTCCGCTATTCTGTATCGGAGGGTAAACAAGTGTTTATCCCTCCTTCAGAGACGGTGGTGCTGCTCGGTGACAGGTCGAGTGACCTGGATTTGGTCTAGACGTAAAGAACGCTCGTTTCATCCTTTATTTTTTGCCCTGTGGAGGAGCGCGAAATGATGAATTGCTATGCGCGCAAATACTGGATCGAGATTATGTAAAACAATAAGATCTCATTTTTTGCTATGCACAATAACGGAATGGTTCTCTAATGATGTTTTTCTTATTCGCTAGCTCTATGCGAGGGCAAACACTTTTTGTATCAGTCAATCGCTATTGAAATTTTAATCGGATAAGAAGATATCCATGAAATTATTTTCCCTTTAATCTAATTAACTGCATTGATAGATATGCCAAAGAAACGTTACTCACCCGCAAAAAATGTAATTCGTCATCAATTTCCGAGTTATTCACGGTACCGATGAACTGCTATATCTTTTCCTTTATCTTTCCATTCACTCTCGGATAATCCGTTTCAGCGACAGAGAATTCTTTACTCTTCAGTATTTTTATATTTTTTATCAGCGGTGCTCTTTCTATTACAAACATAAATTTGATCTTCCATATTTAATTATGAAAGTCACTTACGAAACTTAAAATTAAACACCATCAACCAGTATTATAACTGTAAATCTTTTATCTCTCGGTGGTTCATTATCTTTTCCAACTAATTTTCTGTAATTAACCCCAATTTTTCGACTTAGCGATATTTAAACTCCTACCCATATATCACCCATAAACTTTTTTTTTTCCTTTCTCTATACCTATCCTAGATCTCTGTACCTATCCTAGATATTCCTAGATTTATACTTTCAATTAATTACTGTGGCAATCCATCCATTCACAGTATCTGGCCAATTCAGTCTTTGTATTTCATTTATTCCCTTATCTTTTCTTTGCAATCATATTTTTCTTCCCATTGTTTATGAATACTCTTCTCGCCCGTCTAACGTAGCTTAAAAGATACTGAATATCTTCCGTAAAATATAAATTTACTATCGTAATTAATTCTACTTATTCTAGTCAGATAGTAAACAAACTAAAGGTTTAAAAAGCGGTAACAATATCCCATTATACAGCATCTAGCAAAACTTTCAACTTTTTTGTTTTGTTGTTGTTTTGTTTCTATTTCACTAATTTTTAAATAAAATTTAATGAAAAATGAAAAAATGATTAATGAGAATGCGGAATTCAGATATTCTTCGCTGTCCCCAATTCCAATTAAATTTCGATAGAAAAGATAAGGGGACAATGAACCTTTACTATCCAATTCTGTATCTGTAAAAGCCAAAGTACGTATTAAGGCAAGCAAAAACGAATGTGTTTCATGAACGCGTCAACATCACCTCCATTAACAAAAAACCAGCTACAAAGGATTTATTTCGATTTCACGGTCTAATACTCAGTGGCGCCACGTTCGCACAAATACTTAAAATAACAGCCTTTGTACAATATCCATGATATATTGATCATGCTAAAAAAGCAAAAATCCTCCACGGGACGTCTGCAAAACCACACACTCACTGAACAAAAGACTATAAAAATTCCTCAAGAATATTCCTGGCCAATCCGCAACAAATTTTGATATTGCGTCATTCTTCCACCATAATCGTGATATCATGATATGCAAGATCGAACTTTACATTAAGATTGCTAATTAAGGCGATAAAATTAAATTAATTATTTATGATTTTAATCATCAAAATATGCGTTGTGAGATAAACAATCACGAGCGAGGTTTTCGATGAGGCGGAATAGATTTAGTATAATCTGTTACTATTCTGAAGTTGAAATGGTCTTTCTAAGTTAAAATTTGGATATCTGAAACCCTTGAGGGCAAATAATTTCCTCTATTAGAACTCGTTGAAGATGCGTCAATGATACTGAGCAACAGCAACATAAAAAGTGCCTTCTTAGTTCACATTCTAAATAAAAGTTTCTTTTACTATCCTAACCATTCATCATTCTCAATTATTGAGATAACCAAGTATTACCGTTTTCGAAAAGTTTGGAATAAACGAGTTCCTAAAATATATGCTTCCCAGCAGTACTCTCTTTCGCTCTCTAATTTCCTAAAGTTGAGAATTTTCTTTATTATGTACTGCCATATTCAACGATTAAATGGAAAGGACTCAATAGGAACCTTTACCATCAGTAACAATCTCATGATATCCACTTTCTATATAATTAAGCAAATATATACGAAAAAAGTTTAATTTTTCCCATTCGAGATTTCCATTCCCACCTTTATAAATACACTTCTTTGACGGTAACCCTCCACCAATTTTAACCAAGAGTACAGGTTCTCACAAAAAAAACAGTTGCCCCGATATAATTTAATAACTATATCTCCAAATCAATTTATATATACATGCAATGGAATTGGTAGCCATCAAGCCACCACCATCGTCAGAAATATTAGGCAGTCCTAACAGAACGCGAGAAAAGGATTTCAGGTCATAAAATAAATTATTTTCGCATCATAATTACCTATAATCAGACAAGTTCATCAAGTTAGGTCAATTCATAATTCTAATTAGTAGTGTAAGTTGGTTCAGTAAATTCAGTATTTCTTCCTTTATTTTGGTCATCTTTCCTGTTCCTTATTTCTAACTTAATTTATTTTATTCTTTGTCGAAAAATAATTTAATTAATTGTCTTATTCCTCTGCATCAGATAAGAATTTCACATCTTAATATCCTCTTTCCGTAATTTATTCGAATGAGTTATTCGATTCGTCTTTCAATGAAAAACATCGCATCTTTAACTTACGTATCTTGTTCTTAAATGAAAGAAAATTAAATTCCTCGGTAGAGTTTGCCATTGGTTGAAATTTGCCGCTCAAACTCCCAGGCAGTTATACCCTTCATCGAGATTAAATTTATCGCGCATTTATTGGACCATAAAAGATCCGAAGTGACTACATCATCTTAATGTACTATAAAAATTCCATTGGTTATCATTTGTCATCCCAGATTCTCTAAGAGAAATGGAGTATTTCGCTCGGGTGTTCCATTTCTTCATTTCTACACCTTCCTGACGTCGCTCAGTGGTACCCTTCATCGCTCTCACACCTGACTCTCTCCCTGTCACCACTCCTCCAATCAACCTTCACCCACGGAGAAATAAACAAGGAATTCGCTCTTATTTCACTACCTGGTCCCGTTTGGAATCTCACCTTACTCCCACGCCCTAACTTTTAAAATTCATTAATCCCTTCCCCGCCTTACTAATTAATGGTGGCTTTAAATCACTGATAGAAAACGCCAAACGAGACTCCCATCACTATGTAGGGCGGTGGCTATTTAGTCCTTCTATGTGGGGATAGGGGAAATGGCATTGGTGTTTCTTTTTTCGACTCTCTAATGGCCCCGGAAAAAGTCATCGTGGTCCCAGAAAGGATGGGAAATAAACTCTAGAACCAGCATTGCCAGAGATCAAGCCGCCGAGATAAATTGCGGAATTTCCACGCGAGACGAATGGTTTTACCGCGGCCGATATTGATGACCTGTCACTCAGCGCGACATTTGGCTTCTTTTTTTTCATTCACGGGTCCAGTTACGAGTTTTTTGGCCGGAGAATTAAAAAAAAACGATTAGGCTCTCCCTAAGTGACTATCATTATTTGGCTGACCTATTTCGAGCGGCGGAAGGCCAAATGTACGGGCTCTTATGAGCTCTAGTCTGTGCTTGGCGTGTTTTCGACGCGAATGCAAATGGAAGGACATTTGCCTGTGACACGAGGACGCCGTCTGATGGAGTATGTTGCGAACCAAATTGCTACCGAAAATAGAAGCAAAATTTCCATCAGCGCGCTGTAATAACCAGAGCTTCTAATTGATTGCCTTTCTATTGATGAAACAGATTTAAAATTAGGTATCCCTAATTCGGTTACTCTAATATCTATATATTCGAAGCTGTATCGAAAATCACAGATACGATCTTATACATCTACTTATATCTTTAAAAAACTTTTTGGGTACACTGATGCATTTACTAAACAATTTAATCTTATCAAAGCGGAAGTTGAGTACCTAATATTCCGGTTCCCACGTTATTATCGCGTGCCATGATGCTAAAAGAACAGAATAAAACATTAACCCAGTATCAAAAAGGTTTTTCACAATGCTATCTTCTGATATTCGGAATCGAACTAGGGACTTCAACGTAATGGGCGAGAGAAAATGAATATACGTGATACAGGGTATAAGTTAAATTTTCTTTAGTAATGAGCGGTTTCAATATATGATGCCGTATTCATATAGTCTCGAAGATGGAATACAAAGGTATGCTATACCTCGATTATTAAGGTTTTCCGAGCTCTCTCCATATTAGAAAAAAAAAACATTTATGATTATAAAATAAAATATAATCATTTTCAACGTGGAACTTGGCTCTAACATGATATAGTTTACGACATAGAAACCAACTCTATCGAAAAATTCCTTGAATGAGAAACTGGTGCGCTTTACAGTGACTCCCATCATTACCTTCGATTAACGGTAATCTATCATGAATTTTATTCCAAATATTAAATAGGCTTTTCCATCGTAAGATAAGGAGCACTGCTGGTGTAGTGGTATCATGCAAGATTCCCATTCTTGTGACCCGGGTTCGATTCCCGGGCAGTGCAAAACTTTTACATCGTTTTGGGTTGACCGAATTTAAGAAATGAGCTATCTTGATAAATGACAATTCTTTTAAGTTCCTTTCAACCACGTTTTATAACTGTTGAAAATATGCAAGGTTTTCTATTAGTGAAATTTCTATATCTTAGAAACCATTACTTATAACATTACATAACAAGAAAACATGGTTTACATGTCTAGAGGTAGAATTAACTTTAGTTCCGAAATAATTTAATCCGGGACCGGATTTGGTTCCGTAACTTTAAAAGTAAACAAAATGCCAGGTCTCTAAAAGCCATTACTTTATAGTAAAGTGGATTAAGCATACCGAAGTATGTTTGCTTTAATATCCAATATTTACTTACTAAATTTTAATACGATACTTACAATTATCTGAAATAAGAGGTACCGGTCTAGAGAAGCAAATAAGGAGGTGTGAGAGTCAATGCGCTGAACTGCGTATCACTACCAACTGTCAAAGTCAACAACACAGACTGAAAACAGAAGTATGTGAAATTAGTGTATTCGTGTGTTTTTTTCTCCATCATCAGTGGGAGTTTCCCGGCAAATTGGATGTCTTTCTTTACCAAGATATTTTCCCACACCCTAATTTTCCATTTTTGAAATTTATCTTAGTGAATAAGAAATCACCATCAGAGGTTAGGTGAAAGAGGGCCTCACCTCCTCATGTAAAGCTCCATCTGTCCATAAACTTCTGAAATTCTGTTCTGTCCTCTAAAATACCACGAAGAACATTATTTTTCAATATTTTGCTCATGTTTGATGGAAATTATGATTATTTCCATTCTGTTGTTTGTAGTATTGAAAACATCACAAATTAAGAAATATAAAACCGTGATGAGATAAAGAAAACGTTTCTTGGAACGCCAACAAAGAAAAACAAGAAGAATTAATGACGCAAGATACGATTCGAGAAAGCTCAAACGCTACATCACCGGCAAACTACCACTTATAATCGTAATAAAAAGATACAGAATTCAATGCATACAAAACCATATAAATCGGCACTCTCGGGGACAGTGAAATGATCCGTCAAAATAGGTCTACCCTAGAATTTGCTTTTATAATTCATTCCATAACAACTCTATCTCCTCCTTGAATTGTAACGAGCAGGATCCAAATCACAAGCAGAAACTCCTCCTGCGATGAATAAATTAAGACCCGAGTGACCTCCGCGCCCTTCAGAAACAACAAAACTATATCACCTTTTCCTTTTCTGAACTACTCGTTAATCAACGGCAAAGGAAAGCGAAGAATGCGAAAGTTCTGTCTTTCAAATCGAAAAAAAAAGGATCCGTTCGGCCGGAATGCCTTTCCAAACTCCGTTTCTCGGAGGCAGGAAAAAATGTATCGAGTCCTTCCAATCCCTCTTTTCGATCATTTCAACCTTTCTGGGGAGCATATTTCCTTCCCTCTAAAGTGAAATATTCCTCCTCCATCCTCCCACCATCCATCGACGTCTTTGGCTTCGCTATTCTTCTCGGATGGCCGTAGCTCAGCCAAGGACGTTAGTGGAGAACCAAAAAGGAAGGAAAAGTATATAGAAAGTGGAGATAAAGGAAAAATAAATGCCTCCAAATGCGTGGATGAAAAGGTAGGAATAGTCTATAAAACTGTTCCCAAACTGACACTAAGCTCTCTGTATTCTGCGGAATATCCTAAAAGTAGCGGTCCTAAGTCGACATATAAACTGTTGCTTTCCTCTTTTTCGTAAAATTTCAACAATCTTCTCAACGACACAGTTATATCGATTCATCACACTGCTATCCGTTACACTTATTACTATTACCCGTTTGCCATAAAATAAAACCAAACACGAAAATAATTCAAAAAACACTCCAAGATAGTTCTTCTTTATTGCAATGACTTTCTTTGAGTTATTGTAGATGGCGCTCCACAGTACTGGGCCAGAACATCTGGAGTTTATACCGAAAATAAGTCCTAGTTCAGATCTTTAATCAGATGGAAGGATTAAACGATAAATTAATAATATTAAATAGATATTAATAATATTATTGAGATTTATGCTTGTATGAATATAATTATTTCAGTAAATTTAGATTTTTTTAGAATAATAAAGATAATTTAAGAACTTGAATAAATACATATTTCTGTGCAAAAAAATTAATTTAATATATGATATTACTTTCTGGGAAACACGTATATCAAAGACGAATAATTAGTCCCTTAATTATCAAATACCGCTAATATTTCCAATGTTCTTTCTTTTATCGTTAGAGATTCCTTCATCCCGAGACCAAAGTATCACCTATTATCTGTAACCGGACTGTATCCAAGGGAAATATTGCATTAGTAATTTGATTTATTTGAGGGAGATACTCCGTTCTACATCATAAAAATAGTACATTGCGAAAAAGTTTCATTTCACACTTCACATTTCCCTATTCTTCAAATCAAATTTAAACTAAATTTCGTGAGCCACGAAGTCTGATTTCATACGCGAGTAAGGCGCGGAAGACAAAAGGATGGAAAGCACAGGCCAAAAAAGGCGACGTGGAGCTCAAGAGGGTGGACAAAACAGTGAATACCGTGGCAAGTGGATTCGGCAGGAAGGGAAGAGGGCGGGGCGGATGATGGAGAAGTAGAGGAAGAGAAAGAGACGGGGAAAGGAGGAGTTGAGGACGAAGGGATGCGGCGAGGGCGGAAAGGATGACAAAGTGCGGGCATATGGAGTGAGCGGAGAGGTACACAAAGGAAGAGATTACGTGGGGAGAGGATGGGAGAATGATAGGTGGACTAAAAAGAACGAAGACAAATAGAATTATAGGGTGAGGAGGAATAGAAAGATAAAGGGTGGTATGTATGGATGAAGACAGAAAAGGATTGCGACAAAGAGCAATAAGGGGGCTGGATAGGTCCGTGGGAGGGACCGAGCGAGAGATGGAGAAATACTATTTGGTGCCGAAAAAAAACGACGGCAGAGAAGAAAGTCGTTGACGGAGAGCGAATGTGTAGCGGAAATGGCGATGACAGACGCCGAATGAAAGTGGTCTTCGGTGCGACATATGGAAGCTCGGATGTAGATTCAGATTATTTCTCGTTACGAATCGGTTACATTAATCCCCCAAATCCACGACACACAAATCAGCCAACACGTAAAGATCAGCACATTAATTTGATATCCCGGATATAAATCATTTTTGACATATGAAAGCGGTCGAAATCTAAAATTAAGGCTAATGAGTTCACGCAAACCCATATGTCTATATCAGCACGGCTTGCTTCGAACGAAATATTTCAACCCGAGGTACCAATTAATTTCTCAATCAATTGGTACAATCTATTTAAACTCTGCAGTGAAGTGTACTTTAATGGTAAGATTTTTCCATATCCGCATATATGTGATAATATTATCCTCAACATGTTCGTGAAGATGACATACAGTATTATTATCATTACACAATTGAATAAACACGAAATTGACACGCCTATACCATTGCAATAATAATCTTTTATAACCAAATTTTGATCCACATGGTTTCTTATTGTGATTTGTGATATTTCCAAAATGTAAATCCTAAGTTTTTATCATTTGTAGTAAACCTTTAAAAAGTTTTTGTGAGTGTTACAGGTCAATACCCAAGAGTCACCGATTGGTGGTCGATTAATCCTCTTATATCAAGATGGAAAAATGAGAATAGGCTTTATAAAATCTAACAGGTCGAGTAGTAGTCTAAGAAAATTTTGAATAAAACAACGAAAAAATACTATGAACAACGTTATAAAATATTTACGGCAGATAAAGGGACATCCGATACGCCTATATGCAATAAAACCATTAAGTCAATTATACCGACCACAAAAACGCATCTTCAACCTAATCTGCTTCAGAACCCTCCACCATACATTCAACCAATTACGCAGAAATTCTTTCGCTGAAGGCTACCTGTGACATCAATGCACCAGCAGTCAAACGGCTCGAAGTTAATAGCCATCCAACGTGAAAGCAATAGCCACCGCAAAAGGAGAACCATGTAGAGTGGAGATTAAACTATTTTTGGTCTTTTACAGAGGATAAAGCACGCGGGAACAGCGACCCGGAGAAAAGGAATTAATGGGGAAGGCGGATAAATGAAAGATACTGACTATAGATGGGGCGTTAATGGGATTCATCGGAGAGAGGAAATTGAGATTGGCGACAGTATGAATACAATGGGATAAAAAGATGGGCGCGAAAGGCGAGCGGATGGAATGCCGTGAGGGGATGGGATTTTTTCGAGAAAAGGCAGAACGAAGCGGAGATGGTTGTAATGGGAAGATTGCGAAGAGAAGAGGCGGAGAATCTCTCATCGGAGGAGAGGAGATTGAGTGTGGGGAAATCGCATGACGGACGGTCCGAAAGCATGAGAAAGTAGTCGGGAAAGCAAGAGATTCCAAAGGATTAGATGAGAAGAATCGGAGCGCGGTGAAGATAAAGAGGATTCTCATATGGATGCAAAGTTTGAGAGATGAAACATTTTTCAACCGTACATTTTATTCCCATTATTTCAACTAGAGGATGTTGGCAGTGCCCGCGTCCTGCCTAGTTTTCAAACGTAATTGATGGGTACTGAGGTACAGTAATGTTTTCCGAGATGAATTAAGAACGAGAGTTGCGCTGGCATATTTGTTAATTTATTTTCCGAGTAATTCATATTGCAATACTACATTAAAGCGACGGAATACTTTGAAGTTAGCCAAACGCCAAGGTTTCTGGTTCAAGTCCCGGCTAACTAGGCTTTTCAAGGTTTGGGCACGGTTATTTTTTGTCGGTTATTACTGCTAACATACCTCGTTGGAATTGTCCAGTAAATGGATGTTATTGACGATATTAGGAAACAAATATATGATAATTAATCAAATTATTAGTAAGTTGAGTCCTTAAGTTCTTGTATTTACTCTTCAAGCCTCAAGTGGAGTTAAGCATAGTGTATAATCACAAGAGGTGTAATCAGTTTCCTTACAAACTTAAATTTATTTAAGCTAATCATCAACACCATAACTATTCTATATACAGATAGGTTGCCTTAAAATCTAATGTTTTACAACCTTTATTTAACTACTGGTAGCTTATTTCATCCTTTATATCATCCAAAATATTTTACTTTTGTCTTCCTCTACTACCTTCATTTATACTCTCCAACTATTTATTTCGTCCTAATATGCAATTCTTTCTCTAAAACTATAAAACCTATGAAAAAAGATCTTCTTGATCTGATTTAAAATAACAACCAAAATTAACTTTCCATACAGGTAACAATTTCTATATAACGTTTGTTCGACTAATCTTGAAGTAAATCCTTTTTCAGAATCACGATATTTCGAACATACTCGTTCAAGTTACTGCCGATGAATTTATTAAAAGGCTTCCACCTATGGGTAATATTCTGCCATAAACCCATGTGATGCTATCATTCATGATGTTTTCCTGTCACATCTAAAATCTTCCTTTATAAGTCAAGCCGCTCTGAGTTGTACGGACCTTTCCCCAATCTCCGATACGTTCTGCATCGTGAGTATCTCATTGTCTGACAGCGCAGCAAAATTCAAGCAGCAGCCGAACAAGCGAAAAGAACACCGCTTCTTTTGCTCTCGAAGGACCTCTTAAAAATTCATTTGCGATACGTTATTCCTATATACGTGGATATTCTTAATTATAACTGAAATTTTTCATGTCTTCATATGAGACATTTCTTATTTCTCAATGGTTGCATAATGCTATTAATAACTCTTTTTGAAATGTGTTCACCATCGCCAACTAGTTCATGAAACTTCTTCAACTGTGTAACAGCGAAAAGGAACTCAATTCTTTAAAATATGTAACTACTAAGAAAATGTCTTTACTATGAGAAAGAAGAAGAAATCTAACAACATGAAAATAGCCACCTAGACCTATATATGTATCATTATATAAGGAGAAAGGCGTGTAAGCATGTTATAAACACATTTTTAGTTTCAGACAATCTTGGTAAAGAAAATATGGTAGAACTCCTACTCGTCCGCCAAGACGCCGCGAAGCAACTTCTTACGTAGCAGCATAGTACTTAATAACGTTCACATGTTGCCCCGGATGGGAAATATAAGAGTAAAAGGTTTCCACGCATTCCGAGTACAATACGAGGGAAGAGGGAGATAATGTACCGCCATGTTAGTACAGCAAGGAAATCCGATGCAGGTAATTGAATTTCCAGCAACGATCCAAATACCGTCTCAGGAGATCGTGCACGAAAATACAATAAATCGCGTGTTTCTTGGCGTAAAAACACGCCGATATCAATTGAAAAGGAGAAGTCAGACAAGGAAAAACCCACTTGTATCGAAAAATGCATTCAAGGTTTTCGAGAATAGAAGGAGAGTAAATTCTTTTGGTAATAAAACTAAATAACTTTCCAGGCCGAAGGTCGGGGCAATATGGATTACTAAATCAGTTCGTAACATCAACAGGTGAAGATATAAGCATAAGCAGTATGTCTTCCATTAGATTAATGTTTATCTCCATATTTTAATTGTGTACTTTGTCTAGACTTTGGAGACCTCTTTTTAACATTCTTGTTCTCTCGAAGACCTCTCCATTCAAATTATAGGTCGGAGAAATGTTTTTCTCCAAATCATACGATTGGTGATAGAATAGAAATAGCTGTGGAATTATCTGAAAAAATTCGCTTATGTCGAATTCTCAACTAAACTGGTTAAAAGATATTTTCAAATTAAGAACAGAATATTGAGCTTCCGGTAGATTAAAAAGTTCGGATCTCCAAAAATTTTAAGTATGGATGCTCGGGGTCCATGGATCAGTTTAGAATCCTATATAATCCACTCTTATCCCAGAGATATCAGCCTAACATGTAGATTCTAACTGGTACTGGAAAATACAACATTTATAGGTTAGCATATATACCTATACATACTTGGGTGTAAAATTATTTAATACTTTAGAGCAGCGGATCTCAAGTAAAAGTGTACAAGATCCAGAGAATGTTTCTTCGGGGGGTAACAGATGTTATGATAAAAATAAATCGCGTTTTATATTTGTAGATGTAAAGAGCAATAGTTTATATGAGATCATTCCAGCATTAGCAATCGACTTTTAATAGGTAATTTTTGAGTATATTTAATATTTTTATATAAACAGATTATATTCCCCAATATTCTCTCGCCATTTAAGATAAAACATCTATTTCTTATACAATATTCCTTAAGAATACTATTGAGAAATCAAGGGATTTAATCCATAGAAAAAGTTAAGAATCGCACCTTAGCGGCGTAACAGAGGTTAATTTAGGAATAGAGAGAGAGAAGATTTCAAGAAAACTGCTTTTCTGAACTGATAACATTACCACCTTGAAGCATCTAGTAATGAAATAGAGTAATTAAGCTCCTTTAAGAATATCCGCTATGGTTAATCCGGATTTCGAGTGAAATCTTGCGCACACCAAAACGACGCTGACCAGAAAGCGTAAAGATACTTTGCATGTTTCCGCCACCGCTTGCTCAGATGAAGTCGCCACCTACACTCGACCGAATTGAGGAAAAACACCCTTGCCTCGAAAGCCATTAATTGTCACCAATAGCTCCCACCCTTTCTCCCCTTAAAATGCGAAACACGCTCAAGACCCCCATTAATCATATCCCATTATCGACCGAGCGAAGACATCGAGAGAACATTTTAAAAAACTCGTAAAACATCCCCCTCGAAATAAAACGAGATACACCAACCCTCCAAAAAAATAAGTAAAACTTCCTCGGAGATGATCGGATAGCCAAAAAATTTCCCCGACAACAACCATCGTACGACGCTTTTCTTTTAGCGCGATCCCACGCGATGACCGTCGATGAATAAAAGGGGAAGGTGGGACGCTGGCACCAAAGGGTAAGGAGACGTGAAAGGTCTTTAACTCTTTTCCAGGCCCCTTCGTATTGTTTTCAACAAATAGTCTCGAGGAAAGCCGTGAAAGTAATCGCGGAGCGGCGAGAAAATGAATTCGCGCGTGGACATTTCGGTCGAAGCGTAGGTAGCCCGCAATACCTTGTGCTTTCCCCACCCTATACATCCACCCGCCCACCCCACTTGCACACCACATATCCTCCAGAGTCTTCCTGGATATAAGGAGAGAGAGATTGCAGATAAAGAGTACCTCCATATGGCAAGTCCCGCGATATAGCTCACCACAAGCAAAAGCTATCTTTCTCGGGCGTATCTGGTCATCGCATGCCATGTCTTCTTACATCCCCACCTTCCTCTCGACCTGCCCGACTCCATAATGCCCCCGCTTACCGCACCGCAAGAAGTCCCGTGGGACAAGAGAGGCGTGAGATGGGAGAGTGACAAGAGTGGTAGGAATCTGGTAAGTTGAAAAAAAGAATTTCATAACCGGGATCGATTTGACGAGGTGAGCCGAAACGGAGAAGAAAAAATAATACAAATCGAGCCGTTATTTCACCCGATGATTCTTTTATTGCATATTTTCATCGCTGCTCTCGCACCTTTTCTGTCAAAGGAAAAATTGGATGTGTATCTATTCGATCACAACTACCGTACTGATCATCGTCTAGCGCTGACGCATTCTAGAACATATCTGTAACTGACTGAGTCGACATTTAATGGGAAATAATTTCGAAGAGATCAGCGCCTGTGACGTCGTCTCTGAGGTGTTGAAACGTGATTAAACCAATCATTTAAAGGCACTCATCTCAGCACTCATAAAGAAGATTGATAACTAATCACTAGATTTAATTGCAAATTTAGCTTTTTTGGATATAATGAAAAATTGTCTTCTAATAAGTATAAAAAGCTTATTTCATATTTAAGTATCAAAATCAAGCTTTTACGTCTATTTGATTGTTATATGCACGATAGATGAACCAAAACTGTTCTGAAAAGAGGGCTAATAAATATTTATGCAATCGAAGACGTTCGGCATATTGTAAAAAAATCCTTACTTTATAGAATAAGTTATCCTCTTAAAATGAGTAGATTACCTCCTCCAAGAATCGGTCATGGTAATAAAAATGGCGTTAGACTTAAGATCTTAAGCTGACGACAAAGTGGATAAAACGAGAGCTGATCAACTCAACAATTTCATTAATAGGCACCTGAAGTTAAATGGATAACAAATCATCTTACGAAGAGTACATTAAAACTTAGAGGAAGCAAGGGATAAATACATGTAGCATGTGCTTGATTTGATGAAAGAACGATTCGGAGGAGAAATATGCCCGACATAGACTCGAACCCGGATCTCCTTCTTTCCGGACGGGAGCACGTGAGTGTAGGAGTGATGCCATCTTTCATGAATCCTCCGAAACTAACCATTGGAAGCCCCAGATCGAAAAGAAAGATCCTTTTGCTGTGGTAGCTCAATTGGTAAGAGTACCCACACGACAAGTGGGAGATCTGTGTTCGACTACCGGCTACGTCGCAATATATTCTCTTTTGATTCATTATCTTTACTATTGGAGTCTCTATTCTCTATGTTTAAGGCAAAAACCTACTTCTGACGTCAAGTTTCGCAAATGCAGCATGAATATGTGTAAAGAGTATTTGATTATCTTTGCTTCATAAGTGTGTACGTGTATATCATAAGTAAGTTTTCTTCAGAATTGGCTATTTATGATTATTCAAAATAGTAAGAGATCGAGGTAAATCATCTGTTTTATAATGAGATGAATAACAGCGATTTAACGCATGTCACCAGAGATGATCTCTCCAAGAACCGGGTCCGATGGATTGTCTCGTATTATATGACGTATGTAACGCCCACTATTCCATTAAATAAAGTCGTTTGCGGTTTATAATCAAGGTAGTTTGTATGAACGGGTTGAAAAGGAGAAGCGTAAATTGAATCTAAATGCGTATTTCGGTATCTGCGTCACCATCATCAGTAGGAACCCGTGGAGCTTCGTGACGGCGTAAAACTAGGATTTTATAGTGCCTGCTTCTCTAAGTGTTTGTATGTTTCTAACGAAGGCGAGATATAGGATTTCAAACATGCTTATCAAAATATCTGCCGCTATATAGTAGTAGCTATACGGTTTTTATATTTTTCTGAATAAAGAACTAAATTTAAAAGTTGCATGCTGTTTATAGGAGGAAAATTCTATCGACGCTGTATACGTTGTTTTTGTATACTTATTGATCTAGCTAAATAACTTTGGATATGTGGCAATGCGTGCAAACATTATTCATTTTCTATTAAATACTACGATTATTTCTTAATCTCTAGCGTTTATGCGTTAATTTTATTTTCGCTGAGTATTTCTAAACATAGTATACCTTGCTATTTTCTCATTTTTACTGTATTGTTTTGCCATATTCTATTAAAACATTTATTCCGAATTCACTTTCTGAATAAATGTAACTTTCAAAGTGATTTATTATGAAACGATTTCACTGAATTTATGTCTGTCCCACAATCATACTTGGATAATTCCTTTTATATTAGACGGAGATATATTTCATAGTAAAACAATGGAAAATGGTACTCGCAGTTATCAAAAGAATGACCAAACACTGTTTTTGATATTGCACAAGGAGCTACAATACTGAGCGTTACATAAGAATAGGCGTCTCCTACCTAAAGACTTCACTCTTATTCAAGAAAGACTTCGAAAATCCTTGAGTAATGTACTTAAGTGCGAGTCTCGTACAAAAATCTCTTGATAAGGATGAGGCTTCCTAGTCAAGAGATAGTTTTTCACTACTTTCTTAACCGAGCAAGAATATCATAAGCAGAGCAACTCCACATAAATACAGCACAAAGACCCCACGAATAGAACTTTTGTAGGACTCAATAAGGAGTGTATGATGTTTATGCCATTATTCAGCATCACTCTTACTTAAATATCCTCTATAGTGTCACTGCTATGAGCGAGAATGCGATAAAAGTAAATGAAATATGGACTTTTCTCTATTCCATAATAAGAGACAAATTGATCATATTATATTTATCAAGATAAGGCAATTAAGATGCAGGAAATATACCTAAGAACTGGTCCATGATGGCTTCCAGAACTTATCGCTAGATACCAAGGCATAATTGGAGCAAATTCTCCTGAATGCTGAATAACTGATAGCGAGCGAAAAACGTGCCTATGCATAAGGGAATTCCGATGACGATTCTAATCACCCGAAATTTATTTCCTCGAGCGAACTCAAACACCGAATTCCACCGCAGCCAAACAAACCGCCGCTAAGCCACTCCAAGGCATAAAACTAAACCGAAGACGGCGGTGCGCAAAAAAAAGGCCGCACCGTCCTTGAAGGATCAGAAACCGATCGGAAGGAGAAATAATAATAAAAAAAACGCCGCATACCGAGCAAACGAACCGAACAAATCGTTCCGACGTACTTGTGAGAAGAATCGCGCTAGGAAATCGACAAGAAAACGCTCCTTCAACGCAAGGACAAATCTTTCTGAAATCGGTTAGCGCAAAAAAGGCGGAGATGGGGGCAATAAAAATAAATAAAGGTGAATCCTAACAGGCCGACGCGCGAGCGTAACGAGCTCGGATGCTTAGGGGAAGGAAGAGGGATGCTCACAAACGACCGATATTTCCTCCCCACTCCTTTTTAATCCCCATCCTCGGATCCACGCGTATATAATCCCGGGGACCCTATACATGTCCACCCACCCGTCGTGAGCGGCGTCTCTCGAATCCTCTGCCTTCCCAAGAACATCTCCCTCGCCCACACCCCAATTATCCCAATTTCCCTAACCTCCCTCTCTCCTTCCGCCTTTCCGAATCGTGAGTCTGACCATCGCACCTCCGAACTTGTCCACCGACGTTTCGCTTAAATGGCCCGTGATATAGAGAACTACCGGGCGGTGTTTTCATTTAATTCCCTCTCGTATAAAATAAAGAGAAAGGAGGGAAGCGGAACGTAGCCGGCTTTGGTTTTATTTTCTTCTCTGCTCTATGGCTCACTAGGTCAGCTGGGTTTTCCCAACCGTGCTTATTCGATTTAATTTCGTCTGGTCGCTATGGTTACGAGGCCGCCGTTGGGAGGCGTGGGTGGAATCGATTCCAGGAACTGGAAGTTTTAAAGTGGAATTCGCGTGCCTTTTTTCCTAGCCGTCCTCTTCAAGTACGAGTGGTATTCTCTGAGACTTAGCTCCTGTATTCTCCTCTATGTTAAAGATTTCGCGATGAAGAATTACAAACGTCTTAAGACAATAAAGTTCTGTAGAGTGAATGATTTGATTGGAGAGATTTTCTTGAAACGAGTCATTCAATTTCTATTCTTAGGTAAACATACTTTGCATAAATGTTAGAAAAAATTCAGAATGAGTCATAAAAGGAAGTCCCATTTACAAATAAGTCATCTAGTAAACCGTGAAGAGTTGAATCCATGGCATTTTTTTGAAATTTTAATATTTCCAATATAATAATATTTTGCATTGTGTGGTTTCTGAAGCTATATTAATGTTTATTGGAACAAAATTTTGTAGGACGACCTTTTAGTGTATCAAATATAATCTAAGTTAATAAATATTGACTTAATTAGCATTATCTTATTTCCATCTACAAGCAATTATATCATGGTCTATGTCTGCGGGGAGTGAGATAATGATTTCTTCATCTGGTTCGCTCAATAATTAAACTCATCAAATTTAACCTTATTATTAAAGTCAATTGTATACATAAATAATAATGTCATTGATAATATCGAAAAATGATTGTAAAATACGTCGTAGATTAATTCGAATAGATTTTATCGATAGAATCTATAACTTCAGGAAGAACTCAAATAGTAAACGTAAGATTTGCGCAACTTTCAACAGTTTGAAATAAAAAAATCCTATATCCATAATAAAGAACCTCTTCGTGTTACAATACGGTACATGAATGGCATGGAAAATATATTCTTCGGTTCCTTATGGTGAGAATATTAGCGATCGAGCGGTATCAACCACGCCAGTCAAATAAACAAAGCCATCCGCGTCGCTATTGACCATAAATGATATAAGAAAACAGTAATAGAGCAGTAAACACTAATTTTTTTTCTGACTTTTCCCAGTTAGCGTCAGAAACGATCTTTGTTTCGCTCACTTCTTTGCGTCGAATATTTTTTACGCCAGCTACTCCGTCACGCTTGACTTTTTCAAGGCTCTCCAGCATTTATAACAACTATTGTGAAATATAAAATTGAATTTCATCATTTCCACTAACAAGATTTGTGAGATTTTTCTGTAATGACTCGCCTTGGATACCGCTGCAGTAATATTCCTCACAAAATAGAAGAGACTGAGGGAGGAAACAAAGAATATCGTCGATTAAAAATGTCATACGAATCAGCCATCGAAAGCGATTTAATTAAAACGACAAACACATGAATGTCGACATCAAAGCATGTCGAACCCCCATCAAAGCGTGTGGCAACTGGAAATAGCCATATTTAAGAATCTAAATACGCGGTCTAAGCTGAAAAATGTGGCCAAGTCACCTACTAGAGAGCGATACTCCAACGTGGATACACCTTTGAGATACTAAGGGCAAAGGTGCTTCATCCTCATCCGTTGCCCTTCCCCTCTCATTGTCACTCCCACGTGGTATGCCGTCTCTCTCAAAACCCCTATTTCATCTTTCCCCCTTATTATTACGCTAAAGCGCAAACCTTCCCTACGCAAAATTATTCACATCTCCTCATCAAGCTATTAGATGACGGGACGGAAACATACTCTACATCAAGGTGCAAGACTTTGAGATATATGAAGAAAATAATTCAACGAGGAGTAGAAGTGCGGCAAATTTAACCTTACTACCAAGAAGCAATGGTGATAGGATAAACGACTGAAATAAACAAGATGAGAGGTCGAGCCCAAAAATTATTCATTGATATGAAATAACATACGGAAATACTTCGCAAAATTTAGTAATTAATCAATAATGAATTCGGAAGATTCTGGAAAGTCAGAGTTGATTGAATGCTGGTGCTTTACAATAGGAAATGCAGAAAAGGAATAGATAGAGTCAGTAAACACTTATAACTATTGTCATTCCATATCCATTCGATAAGTACTTACAGCTATTCTCATTCCAAATCATACAAAAGAACAAAACTTACAGAAGCCATTACAATTTATGAGGACATGCTACCCATGAATATTTACTTGAAGGTTACTACACGTTATCGTCTCATGCATACTGTTGTATGACGGACGGAATAAACCCGACCTTTGTTACTTTAATGGTTGCCGCAGGAGGTCGTTGGAAGGAACTACGCCTCTAGCATCAATATAAACGAGAGCGAATGTAATTCCATCTTCAAACATGAACTCGAGTTGCATGATTGTAAAGGGCGTTTGAGAAATAAAAGTGAAATGTCAACTCTCATATTTTTAAATGCCGTCTGGGAGTAATTTTACTACGAGCCAGGCAAATGTTTCGAGATATATAGGTCTAAACTAATTGAACAGTTATTAAATGGAATAAAAAAATTGTACGATGCAATGCTCTGGTCTTTCATTCCCTTATAGTGGAATCACGTACGTTAACCTCAATTAGAATCATTTAACACCTAATTTCCCCACTAAGATTTGATGGTATGGCTTTCGTTCTTTATCGAAAGAAAGTGAGAATATTCAATAATTTCATTAATAATATTTTTCTATCAACAATTTTCTAAGCTAAGTTTTGAATTTGAAAACGAAATAACATATTTATTGTATCATGACATAGAAAATTTGTCCAGTTTCTTCGGAAAATGCAACAGTAGTCCAAAATAAACACGGAGAACTTTAATTAGTGTAAAAGCTCACGTAATCGAAACGAAGATCCATTGCCAATATAATAAACATAAGGATTTTAATAATCCTTATGAGAAACTTGAGGGCACAAGATGCATAGCATTATTACGAAATCTATTCAACATCAAAGAAAGTAAAACATGCAATTAACTACCATGTATTTAAATGTATGTAATTACTACAGACTCAGCAATATTTATAAGACTAGATCGTGACGAATAGAAATCTTTCGTAGCAATGTACGCATAATAATTTTTCTCCATGAGCTCGTTCTAAGATATTATGATTGATCGATCTTCAACATAAAGGGGGCAGGAATGGTCTTAAGGGACGGGAGGGATAAATAAACCATGTTAAAAGACCAGAAACAGGAGTCGAGATAGATATCATAAGAACCGATAAGGCATATGAAGAAAGAGATGAATCGATCAGTCGTTCGATAGATTTGAATGCATTTGTATTATAACAGAGATTGAAATATATTAAGTGCGCTTTATCTTCGATTCTGTCCGTTTGTGCTTATCCATGATAACCAATCAGTTTGTACATGCTTCGCGCAACAGTAGCTATGGAGATGGTTAAAGAAGTGATAAAAAATGCTCCAATTTTTACGATCCTCTTTACTTCAATCTGAGATAAAGTTGCAGAATATTTACGCCACCAACTCTATCTCTAAAATACCAATTTAACGAATGCATGAAACACTGAAGATTATGTCGAGATAATGAAACGCAATAAAATTTAAAGAAAAAAAATCGATGGATACGAGAAAAGATTTGGCCAAAGATATTAAAGAGGTTTCTAATAGAAGGGTAGCATCCGTGATATAATCAGCGAAAGACTTAAGGATGTAAATCAACGATAAATGCTGGAGAGTATCAATCATTTCTCAGTTCATAAGTATTTGCTAATTAGATAGTTGAACCCTTTAAATATGGGAATTGCTTTTCAAATAATCCATTCATTAGAATTGAAATTATTAAGATTAAAAAATTTAAATCTGATAATTATTATAATATTATTTTTTTATAAAATTCCCAATTAATTTCCATTTACATAATAAAGCTAAATACATATTCAAATTTTACTTAAATTATAATAGGCCAGAATTACAGTTTTCGCAGTGAAATAAGTAATTAAGTAGTAGTAACTTAATTTACATTTGACTAACAATTTATTTTCCAGGATAAACTAATATAATGAAGAGAAATTAAATATATATACATATATATCAATTCGGGAACTATGATAAGTCTTATTTGCATTAGCACTTTTGCTCCGTATTAATGTATTTGCTCTTGACAACGATTGAGTATCTACTCTACCGTTTAATTCATTATATAATTTACGGTCCGAGAGGCCCCTTTCGTTCTTCTTCGTGCGTCCATGAGTAACACTTTTACTGAAGAGAAATAGCAGTCGTAAATAATGGGATCGGAATAAAATTCTACGGAGTTTTTCTTTCTCGCCTCAACGCGGAAGAATTTACGGCCATCGATCGCGGACTTTACATTCGGAAAATTTACCGTCGCCTATTTTCGAGCAGATGGCATAAGTTACGTAGCACCTTAGAGCTAACCTGAATGAAAAATGCATACTAGCTTTGCCGTTCTCTATGTGGAATTCTTTTGACGAAATATTTTATTCCTCTGAAACTTTTTGAATTTGCTTTCTATGAATATGTGTATGGTAATCTATCTCTCTAGTATTATACTGGAAATGAAATCTACAATTAAATCTACAGACGATATTGAACCTTCACCTCTATACATCAGAAAAGTAAAATAAGTATTGAACGGAGCAAAGAACTGAGTCAAAAAACTATCATTTATTCAATTAGACATCATTACGGGTGCTTGAGTGAGATTTGTTAAGCTGCGTTGGGTTCGGAAAATCTTCCTTCGGAAATAAGATGGTTTTATGAAGAGGGTACACACTAAAAAATCTCTTTTTTACGAACCATGGTCAAAATGCGTCAGTAAATATGCATTATACATCCTATGCTATCCACCCAATAAAGGTTATCTCTTGAAAGTTCACCTTTCTTGGTAATATTTTTATATAAGTTTGTTTTTAATGCTACTCTACTAACTCTGAAAAAAGTTGATGCATTCTGTCAAGAATGTTTTGATCATTGGAGCGCATAACGTCAGGATGGCCGAGCGGTCTAAGGCGCTGCGTTCAGGTCGCAGTCCGGTTCTCCGGGCGTGGGTTCGAATCCCACTTCTGACAATACTTTTATGCCTCTCTCAAATCACCACTACAGATATTTGTGAGCAATAAGAGAAGGTAAAAACCTAATCGAAAAGTTTATTGCCATTTTCCTACAATTTTTAGATGGCCATCCATAAAATCAGCCATGTCTTCTAAATTTATGCGTCCATCGAGATTGAATACGAAAGTTTTCATGGAAGTGATAGAAATTACTTTATGAATTAAACCTATTAACTTTCAACAAAAAGCTTACAGTCCTTATACGTCCAAGCCATTTCTTCGTTGACAGATAAGCTATAACTATTGAGTGGGATCTGCAGCAGCTAAGGATGAAATCTTCACCGGGGAAATAAAAAATGGAGGCGGAGATGTAAGGGCAAAGACCTTTTATTTATAACCCATCCCTACTTTTAATATGATTTACTGAGGTACTCAAACATGATAATGAAGACCTGCACTTGCATCGTCTGACCTTCGTATACTAGAATCGTAAAGATGCACTTGAAATGTCGAAATATTTGTATGAATAACGAACAAAACGAAAGGGGCAGAGGGCAAAAATTGCGCTCGTTCAACTCTCCCATCCAATCAGAATTCTCCACCCTCACCCCATCTCTCCGTGCACTTCCTATTCACTCCACAATCCAGCACATCTCCCTTTCAGAGAACGAATTCCGCACACCTCCCCGCACCGTATTTAACCTCATCATAACCCTCACCTCCATGCAAAAAATATCCTGTAAAAGGTCTCCATTCCCCGTTCCCTTGATGAACGGACCAATGAAAAGGTCTTTCCCCCCTCGCGAAAGATCCCGAGAAGAAAAGAATCCGAGAGTGGGATTGAAGCTGGGGGTCCATTTGTCGCTCTGGGAGGGGGTGGTGGAGCACGCATGATTACCCTGAATAAAAGAACGGGACTTTTTTTCCTTCTCCTTTTTTTTAAGAGGCTCCTTGTTGCCTCATTGGTTTGGCGATGCGACCAATCAAAAAGGAGAGGGACGCCGTGACTCACGCTGCGAACCGTGGGGAAGTATGGGGTGATTTCGAAATGAAATATTTCGCCCGGGGCGAGCGTGGGATATTCTAATTTCCTTTAAACTCGACCTATAAGTGTCGATCGATTCAAAATACCTCCGAACCGGAGACTCGACTTTTTTCGATCTACATAGAGGCGTGCGTGTTACCTCTTCAGCGGTCCGAGAAAAAATGGATGAGGGACAAGTAATGCATATAATCTCTGTCCTAGGAGACGGACCGAATGATGGCTCGGGCCTTTTCCATCAATGATCGCATGCATATTCATCGGAGGAACACGTAAGTATTCATGGATTTTTCTCAAACGGATGGTTTTCTTCGGGTGCCTGAATATTCAGGAGGTGCCAAAAATTAAGATGGAATATTAAGTGGGGATTTTATTCTAATGTAATTTACATACCTGTGTTTCCGACCGATTAAAACATTCTCGTCGGTAATTTAAAACGGATTTTTCTCGGTAATGACGGAGTAGCCCAGCCCATACCCATCGAGAGACAATCGATCGAAATTTTCGTGTATACTTGGTCACTTTGGCCCGATTCCATGATATTATAAGGAGATAGGTGTTGACTTTCAATAAAACGAGGAGGTAAACACAGACTTCGAGGACCTAAAGAGAGACGAAAACACGGTCAGTGATCACGAACACAATTACCAGCTTATAACTATACCATCGGATGTATATGTAGAGAACTGGTTCACTTATAATGCTCCAGATGTTTGGAATAAAATTTTCGATCGAGATGAACCTAATAACACCCCAATCATCACACTCCATGACCTGACAACGGAGTATTAACGTAACGGAGGAATCAATTAATACTCTTGCAATCACCTTAAAAAGGAAGATACTTTTAATAAATGAATGATTTTCAACTTATAAGTCCTCATAATAGTAGAAATTACAAAACAACTAGTTATCGTAATATGTTAAGGTAACGCGAGTACTATGAGCAATACATAATGATCCATGTGCATCTACCTAACAAAAATATATTCTCAGATTCTAGACCCTTGCGTTAAAAGTAAGACATTTTTCACAATAGGCTAATAATACATAAGGAGGAGTCAATTTTTCATCTAATATCCTATGAATTATAATCTTAATGAAAAATAATTTCTACATAACTCTATGTAGAGTAGAAGGGAAAATCAAAACCGTTGCATCACCGCTTGGAAAATAAGTTGCCTATGAATACTTAAGTGCTTAAGTGCTCCTTAATGAATCTTCATGAATATTCCTAAGCATAAAAGTATACCTTACGCTGACAAATGATATAATACGGGAATTCTCAACCTTTCGTCATTTCACTTCAGATTGCAAGCCACCAAATTACGGCTCAGTTAAATATCAATTCTGTACTAACGGTTATTTAATATCATTTCTGTTCTATGCCCTCAATGCATAAAAAATTATTTACCGTGACATAATCAACTTCTTGCTTTCGTAAAATTGAAATCAAAACATTATTTAAATCAAGAGATAACGGTTAATCGAATATCACTAATCGTCTTTTCATTTACCATCGATAGGTCACGTAGCAACCACTGAGAACCCATGATCTAAGATATACGTAAAACGCAGTTTGCCAGGAATATTCTTTCTCATACGTCATTATCCTCATCTTCCGCCGTTAAAGATCCCAAATAGGGATAACTCCCGATCGTGTTAGGAGTGAAACGGGTAAGAGAATAGAGATGCACTGAGGAAGAGAAGGAATGAAAGGTCGTGATTTACGAAGGAGTTACCTATAAAATAACTGGGAACCCTCTGGAGACAAAAGCATCCCGGTAACCACGAAAAACTCAGGTACGGACCCAGGAGACGGTCTCCCCGGGCACACCATTAGACTTCCCGCGGTGAATTACACGAGTTCATCCGACTAAAAACAAACTCCACGCACGCGCAACCGCCGCGTGTTCCCTCCCAACAAATCTTCCGTTCTTCGAACTCCTCAAAATCTCACCGGACCACGGACGTGTTAACAGCGATACCGACGGAGATGAAGCTCCGAAACTATTAACTCTTCTTTCGTTCCTTCTAAGGATACCACGGTGCCTGCCTTTTTCCTTCCTCGTCGAACATATTTCAACTTTCGCGTCCTTCCCTTTTCTGGCTTTTATGATTTCTTAAAGATAAAAGCGTGCACCTTGCAACAACCTCACTCAGTGTCTCCTTAATGATGGTCTTTTATTAGTTGTTCGCTGATAAAGTCAATTTCCATAGAAGGAAGTATATGGAAAATCGGGATTAAAACACCTTACTGGTTTCCTTTCTCAGGAACGGCATTATAAAAGAGCATATGAGGAAACATTCCCATCAATAAAACCTTTCCAGTCTTATTAGCGCATTAGTACCTTTACTAGCACTATTATAATTAGATAGATAAAAGCACCATTTTATCGTCTATTGAAGACGTACAAAAGAGATGAACCATTCTGCCAATTAAGAACGACGATTTGTATGTGCGCTGAGGATGGGTATATGTGATTATGATATAATTCGACGATAGTTTTGAAAAATATGCTTCATTTTCTTATTTTCTGTTCATATAACCATTATCAACGAACATATTATATAGTTTCATTGTCATTCTTGGAAAATTATTTATTCATTTTCAGTTAAAACACTTTAAACATCAGATAAGCAGTTTCCGAACAAAAACGAGAGATAACTATGGGAATTAATAAAAAATAAATTTTCAGTAATGATGATTAGATTTTTGCTTGGATAGCCTCTAGCGACAAATATATACTCTCTCGCCAACTGCAGTGTTTTACCCCTTCAGCACCGTTAAACCGAAATTAAACCCCCCAGCAACAATCATGTGAAATTATGCACTAGAATAAAAGAACAGTTACAGCTATTGTTCAGCGATAAAGTTTAGGAGTGCGGATTTTAACTGCCATGACTTAAACGGTCGCGACTGCAACGCCAGAGCCGTGTTTATGACTTTGAGTACCGCTTTTAACCCCAGCCATTTTCTTTTTTTCTGCAACCTATATATCCCTCTTCTCTCCGTATCATTTCCGTAAGGAATGTATTCAACCTCATGACCTCTATTGGAAACAAAGATTCCACGCCATCTTTCGAAATCTCATTCATTATTGCATTTTTATAGTAACATGAATTATATCTCGAGAAAGTTCTCTCTATTAACGAGGATTATATAATAATAGTAGTAATAGTAATATGATTTTCTTGGTATTCTTCCTTAAACTCTATTGAATTATTTAACGCCAATGCTGTAAATGAGCCTTAAAAATCAATAAACATACCTTACCATACCTTCGATATTCGAATAAAATTTTTACAATAATTTGAGTATAATAATTCTGCTAAGGTTTTACAGGTAGCTCAATATTTATTTCACCGATTATCTATTTGCTGCTGGAAGGCAAGTAATCCGGAGATAATCTCTATGCTTATGCATTTTTATCACTATTTTCATCTTAGATGAAAACAAATTCTTGCCATAATGTATCACACCTTCATCAATTGTGAAATACTTTTTAAATAAAACACCTAATAATATCCATACTAAATCCTTTCATTAATTACAATTTTATGGTGAATGTCATGTTAAAGACAATTAAGTATAATTGAAAAAAATTTCTCAAAGAAAGAGAGATAATCCTTAAATTTTTACTTGAGTTTCTTATGTAACCCTTTAACCATGTAACTTATTTAAAAAAATTCCAAATTAAATGTCAATAATCCTCAAAATATAATGACCGAATTTTATTCTAACATTCATTTTCTCTTCTCTGGTAAATTTTCACGAAAATTTAATTTACAAATATATTTTTATTATGTCATAATTTTTTGTTGTAAGAATGAACCTAAGATGAACAATCATTGCTTATATATTAGAATATATCCGAATTGCGAGATTAAAGGGTACCTGCATCAATATCAATTTTTAGAGATAAAGAATATCTATATCAATTTCAATTTTTCATTGAAGACAAAAAGAAATACTTTTTCGATAAATTCTCTGAACAATATTGGCCATTGGTGAGTATTTTATGGACTTAATCATTAACATGGATTGCGGTACTCGGCTCGACCATTGTGTATTTCTCTAATAGATTTCTTTTAATCGTGGAATTAACTCATACATCCTCAAAATAAGAAAGCTCATTTATGATACGTGGTTAGGATGACCTTAATCCAAATATCCATCTGATGTATATCGCTCTTGCGACTTAAATGCGAAAGTACTTCAACTTTTCCGTGATATCCATTGTTATATGGAAGCGGAGAAACGCAATGTATCCCACCATCCTCTCTCCATATTTCCCACATAGAGATTATAAGCAGCCGCACGCGCTCCACATTCCTAGAGATGGAAAGGAAATGTTTGATGCTTAAGGTGCATGATCCTCCAACTATACCCAGCGCGAAACAACAGCCGCACGAAGGTGCATTGTTCCATCAGCATCCTTATACCTGTCATAAATGCCATGACAAGGGACGGGACGAGGGACGTGACTAGCGCACATCTGATGCCTCGAATCCATTTAAAATGTACTCTGCACTCGGTACATCGAGGAGAAGTTGAGAGCCTTTATTTCGTTGATGATGTTCCCCTTGAGGAAGGAGAATGACTGAGACATTCATACATATACATTCTCTACGATCGTTAAAATTCCAAGCACTTCCTCTCGTAAACGCAAGGAACAAAATGGTAAGCGAAAGAAATTCTATCTGAAAAATGTTATATCATAAATAATTCAACTGGCAATGGATTAATTGTATTTATAACCTCAGCTTTCTGAAATCGTTCAGAGTTTCTTAACAAAGTTAACCTTAATAAATTCTTAGACTATTTGAACTCGGTATTAGCATAATGTATTTTTTATTCTCTGATAAATATTTAAGTTCCAATATGTAACAATTGACAATCATACTATCAATCAGGTAGAAAGTTATAAGATAAAGGATTATATTTATTTAAATACAAAATTTAAAGAACGTCAATGTTATCTTTACTATTAGGATCGTTTCCAAAAAAAACATTTATCAACGATAAATTTCTACAATTTGAAATAAATATGAGACAGAATGGCGATGCTTACAGCTGACTTTTCGAAAAAATCGGAAAGCTATCCATCAAACCCTACGAATATCGCAATCAATAAAAATTGTTATGCATGAAGAACTTGCGGAGATTTGCAGAGATTATCTTTATCCATGGCTTTCCCACGCCTTTTCATATAGATTTCACCGTGAATTCTTTTATCTATCGTAGGAAGGGGAATTAATAATCTAAATATCTATCGATTTAAGCCGTGAATTTATTTATTTTTATTTAAATTTTACCTCTATGATGTGGGGACTTAGAGTGCCCATAAAATTGGAGAATGTACATTAAAATTGTCCCAAGGAAGCATTAATTAGTCATTACCTGCAAAAGTTTTAGAATAACATTACTGAAGCAATTTTCACTTCAAATATATCCATCAATTACGTTCGGAAATGAATAAATTAAGGCAGTTAAAAACCCATAAGTTCAAATCAATGCATAAATAAGAGACATAAGCACTGGAGTAGGTGCTACACCCAATGAATGATTCTCCCTCAGAATGGACGATGAAAGAGCACTAATTCATTCATTTTAATGTACCAAATGACTTATCTCTCCCATGAAGTTCAAATTTAATTGATGTCTTTTGATAATGGCCAGTGAAATTACTTGTTATTGATTGATAGCTTACTCTAAGAAACCGAAAAGAGCGCTAAGAAAGATCGGACGATCTCCACGAGGAGTGACAAGATTCAGTAATATCTTGATTTCTCTCTCACTCACATCTGGCATTTTAATGATCAATTTAGATACGCTGAAGGACATTATATTGGCCCATCCGTCAAAGTCAAAACTATTTTATTCATGGCTGAGAAATTTAATGAAGAACTTAATGCGAGTAGTGAGCGATATTATTCCATAAATACATCACATTCGTAAGCTTAGCATGAGCGACACTGAGTTTAGGGTCCATTTCAACCTCCGAAGTTGAAAATTATTCTGATTTTACATAATCGTAAAGATTCATAGCCCATTCCATAAGCCCATTGTTTGTGAGATTAACTCGGAAACGGAGAGCTTTAGACCCAGAAAATCAAAAATTTAGTTATTTGCGAATTCTGATTTATAGATCACTTGCCTTAAGTGCATTTACAACCGACTACTTTATGACTGAGATAAGAGGAATAGCTTTATTCAACATGCATTCGACAAACTTAATCTTGTTTTGTGACACTTCATAAATTTTAAGAGGCTAAACCTTCCATGTTACTTTCGAAGCACTGAAAAAAGATCGACGATCTGCAAAAATGAAAAATAAGCCACTTGGGCAAGGATTTACTCCGGCCATTCATTCATCGTTAACAAAACGATAAATTGGCCATTTTTTCAGCGACGCAGTTTCCTTTCTCTCTGAGCGCTGTTTTAATATTAGCAAAAGAAAATAGCCTGTCATTGGAATTCAGATGGAGATCGACACCGCGAAAAAAATCAACAAAACCTCCAGAAAACAAATGGAAAAGGAAAAATATGCTCGTGAAGGGAGTCATGCGCGGCTATAAAAAATATAAATGGCTATATCACTACGTCTTTCTCTCCTTCTCGGGCTCTTCCGAGAATACCCGGTCCGCTACTATTCCCATCTAGAAGCTTGCGTGCTAACGGCCAATAAGGAGCGATCCGAGGGAAAAAAGAAGGGAAAAAGAAGGAAAGATCTATGAGAGGAGAGGGATTCTATAAGAGGAGGAGTGAGGGCTCATGGGAGTAAATAAAGATAAGAAAGGATGACTCGGGAAGGGTAAGAAAGAGGAGGAGAAAATAGAGAAGAAAGCAAAAGATAAGTCGCAGTGGTATATAAGGAGATGCAGGAGGTAATCCAAGGCAAAGGATGGAGAGGGAAATAAGAAAATGGAGAAGATAACGACAAATGAGATGGAAAAAGAAGGAAAAGATGAAGGCGTAATAAACAAGACAGAGAGCATCGCGGCCGACGGAGGGTAAAAAGAGCGGAAAGAAAACCAAGAGAAAAGAGAAGAGATAGAACTGGTGGTAAATAACGCTTAATTATCGTAAAACAAATCTCGCGAATACGCGCTCATTAACAGTAAATATTATGCCCGAGCATGTCATCCTTTGTGACGGGATTAAGAGGCATATTGAAGGAAGTATAAGGTGGTGAAAAATTGCATACGTCGACCACCTACGGTTTTGATAAATCTAGCGGACATAAACTGGATGATCCACTTTCCGGATCGAAGGAAAATTTCGCTGACTTTTTACGCTTTCGTAAAAGTTTAACGAAGTCCGAGTTTACGATTATTCCGCTCTAATAGTCTAATTTTCTTTACCCTTTGCTTTATAGAAATCCTGCGTCGCTATACTTAACTTCTTTATCCTTTGCTCACTTAGTGATTTACCGTTCCACTTACCCTGATTTTATCGAATCAAAGGTGGAGCTTTGTTTAGTATAGTTAATTCAATGTTAATTAATCATCACTACTCCACCGTCAATAGGGAACCCTATACAAAAATCAAAACGGTGTACCAAGCGGTTCTATAACTTCATTCCTCTGCAATACACCTAACGAATCCAATTCGTATCATGGTAAAATTTACCTTTTCCGCTTTTATCAAATCTCAAACTAGCAAAATAGAAATATCTGATGAAAGATAAAAAATATTTACACCTTTGACTTCAACTTTAAATGACTTTAAGGAAGCAATAATATATCACGCGAAATCACACTCATATATAACTTAAGATTCAATGGGGATTTTATTCACGCAGGAAAGCGGTGAAATAGGGAAATACTATGTAAAAATTAATATGCAATTCTGTGAAACCAATAAGACATTTAGACTTTCTGCGATATTTTGAACGAGTTATTAACTAGAAATAATAGAAAGCATACGGAGAACAAGAGAAAGGAGGATCAAAGTGATTTAAGTGTTAGGATGGTGGATTTGAACGAATGGATCTTTCGATTTTCTCTGATTATAAACCTCTTTCCTGCGGTGACGTTAATGAACCGAATGATGATAGATGAAGGTAATTACAGCGGATGCGCAGACACTAGCGAAAAGTATCGATGATCACGAGTCACTCTCTCCATTGTTCACAATTGCCCCGAGAGAATGGCTTTACGATGAGGGATGCGCTAAGAGACAAAGCCGATGCGGCGAATGCTATTGCGCACTTTTTAATTCTCATTCGCGTAGGTAATAAGCGTGCGGGATTATTAACCCTAGAGTATTTCTTCTGGTGAAAATGCTGCAGTTATTATACAGCTTATCCATGGCCCATTTCGTTGTTGAGGAAATTGGCTCCCTAAAAACATGAGGCAATCGTTTTGTAAAATTGTGACACAAAAAGTTAAAAAACTCTTTTCTCGAGTGAAAGAAGCAACTGATCCCGGAAAACCACATCACCATTTTCGAAGTTTTACCAAAAATAACTCATGTCTTATCAACATTATTTACTGTTCAAAACAGAATGAAGAAATTTCTAAATTACAAAGACATTATCTCCGTAAACTATTTGCGCTATGTTACACAACTCTGCACTCAGTGGAGAATAGTTAGTCTGATAAGGAGGTTGTTGAAAATGCCAAACCACCCCTATGAAGCCGATGCATATTATTATCCAACTAGTTATGTATAAGGCTTAGCCCTCGAGGGAAGTCTAAGAGTCATTAATAGCGAAAACTTCCAACTAAAAAAAAAGTATAAAGATGGTATCGTAGATGGCGGCATTAAAGGCACGGACTTAATATATTTTCCATAATGTATGAGGAGAGAGACGCAATGTCACGCTCAATTTAAGACGGAAAGAGGCTCATTTGGTTTCCCGATGCCTCTTTTGCGTCAAGCAGTCGCGTATTGACTACCAACTCTATTGGGATCATGGTGGCGTTGCAGGTATTAATTTTCCATCAGGTCTGTATTCATGGTAGCATTAAACTATCCATCTCTCGTTAGCGAGAGCACTAAGCAATGATCGTTCACTCCCGAGATCCAGACGTTGAAATGGAAGTGCTTAAAATCTCATGCGACTGCAATCTACGAGGCATCTCTCGGTGCAAGTGTTATGGATTTCATCTTCCGCCCTTTCAGATGTATGATTAAGCGAGACCGATAGATAAAGAATAAAGAGAAAATTGTTTCGTCACCCTTCGACTGCATTAATGTGTTGAGAGAAATGAGAGCACACCTTTCATCGGTATGAAAAATGGAATCCATCTGCGCTCGATAATATGTCACTTGTCATTTAATGCTAAGGTGATATTTCGCTTCGAAGGATTGTTTTATTTTCCGTTACTTGGGTGTGATGATCGAGAGTATCGGAATAAAAATAAGCTAGCAGCTTTGTAACCTTGACACGAACAAAATTTCTCAATCAATTAGATTAATCCTAATTAACACATACATTACTAACAAAAATTGATCGTTTTAAATGGAACATACGACTTAGTGATACATGAAGTGGTAATTAAATACAAGATACGTTCATTTAAAGTCATCCGTAATATTCACCATCTTGGTTATTAACCTCAATTAAAGCGATTTCAGCATAAAAATTAACTCACCTCTACCATGATATATAATTTAATAGCGTTAAGACATTACAAATGAAATTAAAAGATTGTAATGAAATTACGCCTTATTTATAGAAACGATTCAGCCTCGATCAAAAGCTAATCATTCACGTCAATCCTAAACATTTTCTACCCGATTGATCACAAAAAAACTGAATAACCAAGGAACTTACTCACGAATCCCTATCCTAGAACTCAATTATGTTCTTATCTCCATTCTGTAGCAAAGTGGCTAAATTCCACTACAATGACTCAAATCATTATGAGTTATGTGATGGATTCAACTGGGTTACGAGGCGGAGATTTCAACGCTTGAATGATATTTATCGCGTACGCTTTCGTTTCATTTTATTTACGTAATGAACGATAAACTTCGAAAAGGCAAATAAAGAGAACGATTTGGTAAGTTAAGACAAAATCCTGAGTGACTTTGAGCAGCAACCTCTCCCTGCCTCCTGAAAGAGCTTCCCTCAGGTTTTATTGCGCCTACCAGGTAAGAGAACGAAAACCACTCCACAGTAAAAACAAAAGCTTGAAAATAGAGGTCACTTATACTGCTCCAATGAGAAGAGCAAAATGAGCTGAAAATCTCGATATAAGGGCCATAAAAAAGCTTACCTCTGAAATATATGCTAGTCACTTCGGCAACGCAATGTCGTAATTTTCATTTCTTTCAAAAAGAGAATGTAAGTCATCAATGCGCGTCGGTTAATTTATGGTTAAATTTTTGCTATTTTGATATTATGACACCCGAATAACCTTATAATGGAACCTGTAGCAATTAAAATTTTCCTGCCATCGCAGAACTTCACCACCGATTATCAGCAATAAAGTAACCGGAATTCTAAAAGTACGACATTAACGACGTATAAATCAAGCTTTATCTTCCATCTTAATATGAGAAACATAGAAAAACATGATCGAATCCGGAATAAACAGGACGAGTTAAATAGATACACGATTAAACGACGCAGTAAAATCACTTAAAGACCGAAAATTATCGATAAAGAGCTGAAAAATAACTTTTTCGCCGGCTATTAATTCATACGTATCTAAGAATTAGCACCACATCATCAATCTGACTAAGATCGAGCCATAAGATAGCGGGCATGGTCCCTTTAACGCAAACAAGCAAACCAAACAAACGATTGTTTGAAGATTAACGCTCGCTGTCAGGTGAAAGGGCTGAAGGGAAGCCGCCAAAGTGGCCGTGAGACTTGTAACGCTAACTCTCGAGTCTTCGCTCAACTGCGATAGGCTCCATACCTTACGCAGACACCGCGAACATTTCTTGCGCTCATTATCATTTTTCACAATTAGGGCACGGCTTTGAAAGAGAGGACTCAGCAGAAACATCCCGACAATAAAAGATTTGCGGCATTTTTTGCGATGAATCGATGGGCAAATATTTACAAATATCTCCGCCTCAGTAGCAAGCGACGAGGTTTCCTATTAATTCATTCATGGCTGTCAAAGGAAAAATACGCGTTGAAATAAATGTCTAAAATTTGTTCGACCATGACAGATGTTTTTGTAAGGACTTACTTAAAGTAAGGCCAATTTAAAAATTTCAGTCACCCTGAAGAAATGGTTCTCGGAGTTATTGCGCGGAACTTTTGAGAAATCTTTTGATGTCTCACCTTACGTTTCATTTCTTGACTACCCTTTAATCATAAGATCACAGCGGACATTATTTCAGGGGTCATTCGACTATCAACGTCTGTAGATTCAACATTCAATCAGAACTCTATCTGAATAAAAGCAGAAAAAAAATAAAAAATGTGTAAAATAAAATATTCCACCCACGGAACACTGCTCCGTTCACTAGCAGATACCAAAGTTTAAATTTCAATTTAAAGCTTTCACTCCACTTGAGTCAGGAATAGAAATGCATTCCAACAATACATAGAAATCTATAACTTAGAGTTAGTTCCATCATCAGACACCAGATATCCTAACATATTAATTAAAATTTTCCTCCGGAGTAAACCAATTCGATCGGTTCCTCCTTCTCGAAGAAGTGCGCAAAAATAAAAACTAAACCAAGGCACCACACCAATGCAACGATGATTGAAAGCTCCGTTATTTAGAGAAATCCGCTAATTCAACACCGTATACTCAAGAAAAGTCGACGATATTCTGCAAGACCTTAATAAATATCGACACGCGATTTCACCGGTGGAGGAGCAATCGATCGCAGATATGGGCGACGAAGAATGCAACGTCTTCTCATTGCATTTACCTGAAATTGTCTCCCGACTGGAATAGGGCCAGAGCGATGAGGAGGCAGAAGACCCGGCAGTAGCACCTCTGGTTCATGGGGAAATGACCCCCCATCACAGGGTCCCCCATCTGCCACCCGCCGCACGCCGCCCCTCCGCCGACCTCACCTCCGTACCGCATCCTCCAACGAGCACATTTCACGACCCCTTCCCCAAGGGGCCGAGGGATCGAGTCCGATGCGATGTCCGCCCCCTTTTCACTCTTCGGCCACCACTCACACGAACGCACAAGCAAACACAAACGAGCGTATCCTCCGGCACACTTATTCCCGTTCGGCACACTTTTTGTTTGGTATTTCTATCCCGAGGAGACCCGCCGGAAATAATAGCCTCTGGTGTTTTCTAGGAGGATCCGATCCGAAATTCCCGTCTCCGAACACTACACCAATTAACCGAGACAACGTTACTTTTCGACGCCGGCTCCGAATTCGCAGGTAGATTTGTATCTTACTCCTCCCACTCGGGTCACTCGCAGTTCGCAGAGCGGTCTCAGAGTTACGGGACGGAGAAAAAAGTTCGGGCTCCGGATAAAGGAAGACGTTCCCCCGAAGACATGGAAGTCCTCGAGGGAAAAATAAATTTGGGTAAACGTCAATGCACTGTGGAGTTGCGAGAGGAAGAAATAAACACAAAAATCTCCGTTTGGTCCGGGCAAAGACAGCCACTCACCAAAGACGTCGGAGTCCTCGGGGAATATAAAAAAATGAGTCGATGCACTTTGAGTTCACTTCGCGCACACAAAAAACGGAGTACTTCCACTGTCTTCCTAAACAAGGAAACTCATCAAAAACATTCTCCCCGACTCCTTTTGGTCAACAGAAAAATCTTCTTTTTCAACTCACTCCCATACCACTTCCCCGATTAATTCACTCCAGCCTCTTGCGCGCATGGAGGGAGAAAAAACGCCGCGGAAAAAACGGCGGAAAAAACAAATCCACCTTATTTTTTTCCACCTCGAAGAAGAAGCCGGCCTCCTTTAATCTGCACCAGCCCCCCCTGTCCACTGCTGGAGAGAAATTGAGAGAGGAAGAGAGAATGAGAGATCTTGGCGGAACTTGAGCAAACGTTTTTGAAGGGCCTCGTCCAGCTAGAGGTAGATGGAGAAGGGGAGAGATACAGAGAGAGTCGTATCGTCATCAATTATTCTCTCCCCTCCATTTATTTTTCAACTTCCCCCCTTCCGACCGGATCACCTCCCTCCCTTCCTCCTCCTTCTCCTCCTCCTCCCTCTCCTCTTCTCTCCTACACTCCCCTCTCCCTCCTCCATCGGTGGTTAAAGTTCTGTCTGCCGGAGTCGGCGGGCGGGAGGCGGCGCACGAGGAGGATGGAGTGACGGGCCTTTGGCAAGTGAGGACCGGCAGATCGGGAGGGAAGCAGCAGGCCCTTGATGGACCCATGCATCCAAAAAAAAGTGGAAGGGAAAGGCGGGAGTGAGGAGGAGGCGGGGTCCACTTCGATACGTCAGAATAACACCCTCTGGTGGATCGCGATCTTTGGGCAAAAATTACTACCACCCGAACGACCCTCCGAGGCTTAATAAAATGCGGGATGGAGCTCTCGCCGACAAGGTTTATTTCGGAAACGTAAAAACTCACCGCTCGGAGGCTAAGAGAATTGAGGAGGATTGGCCATCCGCACGCGATGCTTTTTCATCCGATGGAGCATCACGAAAGGCTCTTTCGATTGGATGCCAACGACTTATGGATTGCGGATAAGTGCAGACGAGGGCGACCGCTAATATCTGTGATTCAGAGGTGGGTCTCATTAAGACGAATTAAAAGGTGAAAAGTTCTGATGAGTGGACTTCTTTCCTCTTTTCTCTTTTTTCCAGTTAAGCCGGCTTTATCCCCTCCGACGGCAACCCGCCAGAGACAACTTGGAAGGCGAGAGACCGCTCGAGGAAAGACGTAACCTCCGGGGTCCTTCCTCTCGGCCAACCCAAGCGGACCAGCGCACCTTCCGCGATTGCGACGACCCCGCGCTTTCCGTCTCTTTCCGCCCGTGTCCCGGCTCAATTCCCAGTCACGAGAGAAAATTGAACCGCGGGAAAAATAATCCGTCCGCTTCTAAGTCTCCTCCATTTTCTCCATGAATAGATTTATATCCCTATTACTCTTTCTCCCATTTTCTTTATCAACCACTTACATCCTTTGCTTATTTAGACCGTTAGATAAGGATAAAAATCTTTCCTTTTATCGATCTTTCTTCGTTAATATGACGGTCGAGAGCCTCTCGTACAAGGCAAGGAAAAGAAGCAAACTCTTCTTTTTGTTTCTTATCCGGTATAACGTGACTTTCCAGCTCTTTCAATCTCCTCCCATCCGTATCACGTTGATATTAACATGGATTCGTCTTTAACAACACGTGAAAGAAGAAGACCCGTTGTTTTCAGTCACTTTGACCTCTCTATTACACACAGACATGACAATTCGTGATGTTCCCATCATTAAACTTAAGGGCTTAACGAGGCTAATAACTTCGGCAGATTCTCAGCACGATTATGAAATTAATTACAGGAAATGTTACTCCTGCTTGAGTTCGATTTCATCTACCGCCAATCAAGAGGTATGTGGATTTCTTAAGGGATAGGCCATCCGGTTTCAATGAACGCAATTCAGTTCTCCGTCCACGGATGACAGTATCGATCACTCAGTTTCACGAGAGCTCTCTATCTGCTCTGAAAGGGTGTTCAAAAATGCCTTTTTCATTGGCTCTGTACTACGCTATTTTTTTGAGCGAAGGTCGTTTCATTTCCCTCGCCTTTCATTAGACCTGTTGAATAACTGAGCAAGTGGGAAAACGCTCGCACCGGGTTTTAAAAGCCTTCCCAACGACCGCTATGCCGGAGAGGTATTTCTTGTTCATCACCGAGAGCCTGCGGTTACGGAGCACAGTCGTGGAAACGCATTCAGTAAATAGGCAATGCGACAAGCAAATTTTTTCACGAGAGAAAATTTATTGGCAAAACGAAAACTTCGTTCGCCAAAACGAGCTTTTGAAAAATCCCTCCCCCGAGAAGGGTAATCTCATTTTTTGGGCTTCCCAACGCCCCGGGATGTTTTTTTGCCACAAAATCACTCGCAAACGATCGGGGCAATCACTCGGGCAATCTCACACGCAACCACACCACACATGCACCCACAGACATACACGAGCGAAATTTTAAAATCCTCCGACTCTATGAGAGCTCGGGAGAGCGGCGCAAGTCACATGGTCGCTACGCCAGATTCGACTCCGGTTTTCCCGCGCAGCGCGACGACCACCTTCCTTCCGTGCCAACGCGTACTCAACGCTGTACCTCTTCCTCCGCTTCGGGGGATTTTTTTAATACCGAAATTTCACGCTAGAGAAAGGAGTGAGGGGCCTTTTTTAAGAGCGCCGGACCGCCCGGTTGGCCGATGGTTAAGGGAGCTCGGTAGCTCGTGGACTGCCTATAGGATAGTATACGTCCGGCCGAGTGAGGAAAGGAGAGGGAGTGTGGGCAGAGGGAGGGAGAAAGAGAGGGCGAGTAAAGGTGAGGTGGTGGTGGCTGTGAGAACGGGTGGTGGGAGTCGGAGGAGGAGGTAGTTTCAAGAATCGGTGGAGAAGGAGGGAGGAAGGGAGGGGGTATATTTATGTGGGAGGGAATAAGATGGGAGTGGTCTTGGCCTGGAAGAAGGGGTGGCACGGATCTGGTATAAGGTGAGGTCTATGAGAAAGTGAAGTGGGGGAAAATGCGAAGAGAAGGATGCGTAGCGGCGGGATTTTTCGGGCGAAAAAATATCTCGGAGATTGTGCGGACGATCAATCTCTAGACTTTGGCTTTTCCCTTACCTTAACGACTTAAAAATCTACTTTGAGACCCCTTTTCGGATGACCCTATCAAAGAAAGGAAACACCCGCATTACATCCTTAAACGCCGGAGAAAAACTCGGGAAAGTTCTCCAAAGTGCTCGATCGTAAATTTGGCGATTGTTTTAAGCGTACTTTTTACGTTTAGAATCTATAAAAAATACATCGGCGAAAATGATGCGCCGTGTATTTTTATAGTTCTATAAAATTCCGGGTGATAAAACACTCCGCCCGTCCATTGGAAAGAATTTTATATTAAAGTCTCCATATTTTTATCCCGTATAGCGTTTTATGGAATAAATGGAGGCAATGTATCGTGTTTCATAACTTTTCGACTTTCCCATACATTAGGGCTTACGATCTGAATCGATTTCAGCTAGCAATTCACTTCACCAAGAGTTACAATTGCGTCTAAAAATATCCAATACCACTCACAAGGCCGCGTTTACCTTAAAAATCAATACAGGTGTCCCGACTGAAGAACCAGGGCAGGAAAAACATGTAAATGAAGAGAATTACAGCTATTGATGAGTAAAAATTTTCTCGTAGAAAAATTGAAATACAATTTGAAGAAAACTAGAATGATTTTACTCTTTTTGGTGAATAATAATTCTAAAAAATGTCTGTATTAAATTCCATGAAATACATGAAAAGATCGAGGTGTTAAAAAAGTCATTAGGAATGCTTTTTCGCAGCAATAAACACTCTAATTGCTGTAAACATAGATAATTTATCCCTACAAAAATATTAAAAAATTTTATGCAAAATATTTTTTAATAGACATTTGAATATTACGTGTTGTAGAAAAAAAGAATTTTACACCTACGGCTAAAAAAGAGTGGACATTTTTACAAATGGCTAAGTCCATAAAAAAGCTTATTTACATAAAAAATCGTAAATTATTATCTCTCAGCATACGGACCTTCCAAACTCTCTCATTAAAGCTCGTTACTTTCATTAACGTCGTAACTTCACATTCAATAGCCCTCCGCACGACATAATTACCTAATAATCACTGAGTAAACACGCACCCGCAGAGCGAATGATATTCACTTTCGTGGAGTTATGACCCGAGCTAAAACCTGCAAAACTAAATTATATATGTACTCATATTACGGCCACCGTTTCGTAACGGAACATTCCTCCAAAATGGCTCATTGTTCTCCGCTGTTGCGTAAGGACTCGACTCGAAAATAAAACAGAATGACGAAAGTGAGCCATCTCTCTGGATGATGAACGATCAAGCAAAAGGACCGCAGAAAGATGGAGAAGAGAGTTTATTTGAGATATCCCTCCCGTAAAAGAGCAACGGCGAAATAAAACGGTCGTGTAGGAAAACCTACGTGAACTGTAACCCTTATAAGGAATTCCCATGGCCACCTTATGAGAGTTCGCCTCTCTCCTCTCCAAAAAAAAAATGAGTGACGAAAAAAGAATCCGCCTCCTTACTTCCAAGGCACGCTATGCACGCCCGGGAACAATAAAAACATAGGGCGTCATGCACTCGAAAAACCTCAACAATACCCCAGAGAGGGGAGGGAGCAATAATGACGCCAAAAAGAAAGAGAAGAGTGGGGAGAGATGGGATAAAAGGTCGGCAGTCGAAAAGGAGAAGAAAAAGCGAGAGCGCGCATTGGAAGAAGACGAGATATTAGTCAGGAGATGGAGGCAATCATTATCGAAAGACCAACACGAAAAGATGGGAGGCTAGAGCGATAATAAGTGACTCTCTAAGCTTCCCATAGGTGTGAATGAATGCAGTGCGGTAGATTTTTAAATATCTGAGGAGCAAAGCGTTTAAGGCAAAAGTACTGCTGAAACTCTGCATGGCAAGGTAAAGTTACAGCTACTCAGGTTTGACTGCTGTAGCAATAATTATTCTTAATATTATCTTTGTTAATGATAAAATCACAAATATTATTATTATTTCTTTATCCCAATCATCTCGTTTTTAATGATACAAGACAGACGACAAACGCAAACATCCATAATGCAGCCAGAAAAACCTGGTTAACCGGGACTCGAACCCTGGACCTTGGCGATAGAAGGATAGATAACATCATATCCGACCTGAAATAGCTTGGCGCCCCGGGTTTTGGGGAGTCCTATTCAGGTGCTAATTTCTAAACACTTTTTGTCGATGATTAGCTTATTTTTAATACAAATTTTTGAAGTCAGTTGCAATACCTAAAAATGATATTTGATCGTTATAATCGAACTGTAAACATAGTTCCACTAAAAATTAACTAACTGGATTAATTAACAGAGAATGAAATACACAGTATTCGGAATTATTGGAAATATCTTTGTGAATATTTTTATAAATGTTAAAAGCGATGGCTTGGTTGTTCATTCAGTACTTTTTAATAGATTCAATATTATATTTATTTGCGTTCTTTATTTTACGTTAATGTATTTAAGTTTTAAAAACTCTATAAGTTACTCAATCCAACTCCTGATTGAGTTATTCACGGAATGCAGCTGACATCTCGAAATTAGACAGCACATTTATTCCATCTAAGCAGATATCTATTTTTGATTCACATCGCGACCCAAATCTATGAAGAATAAATTGTTCCCAGGTATAAGACGTATTTCTTACTCAAGATAAAAAGATTTCATTATTTATAAATTGCAGCAAATCGCTAAATTAGCATGTTTCAAGCAATGACCTAAGGTGGGAACCATGTTACGGGCACAGGGTTACGAGTAACCAACCAAATCATAATCAAATCCAGGCTCCGGATAACCTAGTAGGGAGCACGTTTAACTTTGGTGAAAGTGTCCTGACTTCGACTCCCGGTGGGGGCCTGCATGTGCTAAATGACCTTTGGAGTCGAAGTATCTTTTTTAAAATACCTGATCATATCAGAATCTGCCCCCAAATCAATGAGAAATTAAACAGAAACGGTAAAAACGCCAAGTAGTAAGCCTGATCTCTGACAAATTAAAATAATGGTATCTATGGGAAGGAATTTCGGAGAAATTTTGTTTTTATTTTTAATTTATTTTTAAAAGCCACGTGCCCTAGAAAATATAAGAATTAAGGAAGTTGATAAGGTAATACGTGGTTATGACCTATGTTAGTTTGGAATCCAGACCTTATTCCCTTTTTAGTTCACGTTCAAAAAGAATGTATATGATAAGTAAATGGAACAGAATGAGCTGGTTAATGAATGACTCACCTTGAAACAAGATCAGGAAGATAGATTTAATTATATAATGTCGTAATAATGCAGTGAAGATGTGAATCAACTAACAACTACTCTTCCAACGGAAAGAATGAGGAAAGAACATGAGGATTACATAGGGGGAAGAATCGAAGTGTTGAAGCTATGAGCGATCCGCTTTCACAATATAAAGTAATAGATAGCTATTGACTAATTCTCATTCGAAGGTGGTCAATGTTCAAATTCCAGCAGCATGGCACAGTAAAACCCGTAGTTCTACTATTTAGTGGTAGCTGAAATTAAAACGCAGTTTTTCTATCTTGTAGAAGAAATAAATTTCAAAGCGCCACAGTCAAATCAATAGACAGGATTCGATACTCTTATTTTAGCGTCGTAGCTGCCACGCATAAGGAGCTAACGTTAGACGAACGAAGCGAAATAACACGGAGAACGCAACGTAAGGACTGGAGAGAAAACATTTTTATTTGACGGAGAGGGAGTTCATAGAGGGAAAAGTCGAGTAAGTCGAGGAAGGGAATTTATTAAACGAGGAGTTGGTGGAGGGCGCAAAAAATGCTTAAGGTAGATTGCGTGGTGGATTCGGCTCCAGAGAGAGAAGATGAATAGGAAAAACAGCTAAGGGGATAAAATCATTTATCCGTTGGAGTTGGATGCGAAGAAGAAGAAGGTGATGTGATGAGGTTTGAGGATTAAGGAGGGAGGAAGGATGCTGCAAGAAGGATCGGAACTCGCGGGAGATGTGAAGTAGAGTGAAGGAGAGATTGTGGAGAGAGAGAAAGATTAGAGTGACTACGGAGGGTTGCTTAAGAGAGAAGCAAATGCAACGTGTCAACGATACACATAAATCTGTTAACAGATGAATGATAAGCTAAGAAGTTGAATACACTTCTTTAAAACATCCATAAAACTTAAAATGTACTCATAAATTTCTCAATAAATTATAAATAAATGATAAAATTTTCTATATTATCTGCATCTTTAAAAATTGGAAATATCAATGCGGAATATCCATCAATCGCATGAGGTTTACTTCTGAAAATCGTCAATAATCCGTCTTTGAAACAGGGTCGGAGCTGTCAATTTGGGGATATAGCCTTTTAATTATTTTTCTGTATGTTTTGTCTCGGTTATTCGGAAGGCCTCATCATGGAAACGGCATAATGAGATTTTTATGATCATCATATCATAAAGTAAATCCTTTTAATAAAAATATAAAACATAAAGAATTGTTAAAAATGAGTATCTTAATTTTCAAACTTACCTAACTGGTATGAGTCGATTGGGCCCGTTGAGATCATATTTTGATTAATTGGATATCCAGATATATCCATCGTATTAGCTGATGGAGCCGCCGATAACAAGCGTTGCTGAATACACTGAGGAAAAAGAGAATACATAATCATAGAATATATATCATTAAGTTTCTTTGACGAGCAATTTTTATGAATTTTTATATCTCTGAATATAAATGTCTGGATATAAAATACATTTGGATCTATCACTAATGTTTAAGCGTTTTTTTCTACAGTTATAAAACTGAAAGGAGAGTATGAATTAAAGAGAAGCGAGTGAGGAATTAAACTTAAACATTGAGTATAATTTAACAGAAGTCATACATTTGTCTGGATGAGCATCTGAATCTAGGAGGGACTTTCGGAGAAACTAATGCGATTAATCTTCCAAGACTTTCGATATTCATCTGAGGAATTCGTATGTGTTTATACGTAGACAACGAAAGGAATTTTCAGTTGGAATGCAAATAAAAGAGAATCGCATATTTAAAAAGATGTTAATTTTGTAAAGAAAAGGGATTTCAAAATTAAACTGATCATAAATTCACCGTACAACATCTCATATACTCGTGCTATTTAAAAGTTGGCGATAACTGATCATCGCATCACAACTCTCACGCTTTCTTGTTTGCCTCACTACTAAATCCGCTAGCTAATAATTCAGACATTTTCCAGATATTTCACGATGATAATTTAATGTCATTGCCCCCACCAAGAATCTAAGTCGTGGCCGCTCTCACCTCACCAAAGGCAAGGTGTTGCAAACTTAGATATCTTGAGACCAAGGAAAGTGTCAACCAATCAATTAAAAATGCTGAGGATAAGACAAAAGTTTTTAACGAGAACGACGAGGCAAATATCTTTGAAAACAATCAAGAGGAATGTATGATAAACAATCATATTTTTAATGATAATACTATTGCCACGTCGGGCAAGATAGCCGTAATTTTCGGCATCGGACAGGACCGTACCTTGCTCAACAACCAAATGGCCAATGTGAGGTAATTTGGGGAGTATTCTTAAGCCCGAGGGGTGCAGGAAGATTGAACCTGGAGGAACCTAATGGAAGGAGGGTAAGCAAGCAAGAGCAGCTGTAGGTTCCGAGTGGCTAATAAATGTTAACCGATGTACTGAGAAGCAGAAAGAAAGAAAAACAGCTTGAAAAGCCTCTAGGGAATGAAGTGAAGGTGCAAAAGGTAAAACAAAAATATCAGGCCGTTACAGACGAATAACTGCAGGAACGAAAATCGGCCCTCCGTAACTGAAGGGTAACAGGCAATACTACAGCGTGTGTCATGCAGCGTTACAAAATTGAAAAATTCCTTCCCGTCTCTATTTATCTCTTCCCTCTGCACAGATCGCAAAAAGAGACTCACCTATTGCTGACGGTCACGAAACCGTGTCCACTATAGGGGGCGCATAAATGGACCGGGAAATGAATGTGCTCAAAGCAATAATGCTCTGTCAAAAGAAGATATTAATCCTCTGATGAATGTGGCACAAGTGTATTCCGTAAAATATAGTGGTTAAATTTACGAGTTCCTACGGAAGCGCTGCGACATTGATGCGCGCCTGTTAGATTTATAATGTTTCCAAACTTACGGCCCTCACGTTTATAAAGTTATGAAGGCAAGACGCGGAGAAACAGTTGCTACAACAGCCAGGTAATGCATACGTTATAGTTGCGAATGTATTACTGAGCTTCAGTTGTTTGGCACCTTCCCTTTAATGATAAACGGCGGCACTTTTTATTTGCAGCTCTTCGATAAATCGTTTCTGTACTCCTAGCACCCGGTAAAGATAATTACAGATGAAATAAGAAAATGAGAAACTCTTCGGCTTTAAATGTGAGCGATGGAGCCTTACAGCGGAGTGCTTCAAAACTTCTAAAAACATTTGCCATTTCCATAAAGCTATTCATTCTTTTTGATATAACTTGGCAGCACATTAAGCATTACAAATCTCATTATCGTTAAGCAATTAAAAATTTTAACTCTTTTCTAACTATCCTTCAAATCGAACGCCAACTCTCTCTTTGATAGTGACCGAACATTTGAAAATGTTTACTAATTTCAGATATCCTCGATCGGTACTCTATGATTTAAAATATTATAAGTAAAATAAAAATTATTAGAGAAATCCGAGGGAAATTCTTTATAGTAGAGGAGAACATAATACCTAGTCGATGGAGTTCATCTCTCACTTCGACAGATTAATGTATCTTTCGGCTCCTCAACAACTTTTCCCTATAGGTATTCTGAGATTAATTAATGAAACTTATTAAAGAGAAACTTTTACGTTGAAATATTGAAAATACGGGATCAAATTGTTGAGGAATTGCTAACAGAATATATCCATTGAAATATAAACCCAAACTGCGGACGCGCGATATACCGAATGATTTTTTCCCTATGAAATATTATTCAGCACGCTCTCAAGATAAAACTCGAGACCTTAACATTTCTGAAACACTCCGTTTAATCGCCCAGTCAATCATCCATAGCTAACGATAATATCACAATGAGTTTTTAATTGACGACAAATAAGTTTCATGAAAATTCCAATCTTAGGTCTATTAAAATATTATTAATCACGTCGTAGGCGTTGATTACTTTCCTGGGAATATATTAATACATTATTTTCTAAACCTTAAAAATAGTTCATTCAAGGAATACCTCTCCTTATAAACACATTCATCGGTTGAGTGAATTAAAGACATCTCCCATCGGAAAGCGAATGTAGCATTGACCCAGCGATTTCACGACCAAGAAAAGAAATATCCCGGAGAAGTAACTACCCATCCAACAACCGGTCTAATTGAGAGTAACGGTCATCCAGTGGTATAAATTTTAGCGCCGCACTACAAAAAACAGTGAGTGTTGCAGTTCTCACGCAAACCCCTCACTCAGGATCGCGGGGATTCGCGCACGAGGAAGGTGTCCGCATAAAATATAGATTAATAAAGAAAAAACCATCGACAGCGCTAAGAGATCGCTCAACCCTCACAACGATAGAGAAATCTGTGGATCGACGGTAACTTCTTCGCGCGGCGTGAACATTTCCGACTTCTTAAAGGACGTCACGGATGAGAAGGTGGAGAATACGGGGAGGGAAGGACATATTAACCCTTCACATGGATCTCCGTGTAACGTGACGACTAAACCCGCTAGAGGATGTAGTAGCGGAATTAGCATACCGGCACCTGGTCCTTCTTCCCCATCCACTCAAAGTCGCCCATCCCATTCTGATCCACTCACTGCGCGTGCGTAATCCCCCTGAAGGCGGGTGCATCAACGGAAGGGAAATAGCTGCCGTCTGGTGGTGCGGCAACGAAGTTTTTCCCCCGGAGAAAAAAAGGTAAAGGTGGGGCGTAATTAATTACTCCGATTCCAACCACGCGCGCGAATTTTTCTCCGCACCCATAAAGTGTCACTGACTCTAAACATCACCTTGAAACACTGTGTAGTGCCTCACCGCGGGAACATCCGATCCCGGTGCGCTGGCGGGAGATGACATCAGCTGGATATTACGCAGCCAGTTTCTGGGATTAAGCGCCGAAACACGGAAGAAAAATTCTACGATGACGTTACCGACAAATCCTCGAGTTTTTTTCAATCGCGGCGACGCGAGTCTTCACGGGCCTTTTAAAATTTTGAAGCTGAAATATTTTGAAACGTTTCTCTGTTCGACACTTCATTTCGGTGCCGCTTCGATGAGATAATTAGAAATAATAGAGGACTTTCCGTCACTTAAATCATCGGCTTTTGACCTTCTCTTAGTAATCCCAACTTTAATGAAGGAAACAAAATATTTGTTCTTAGGCAGAGTAAAATTCAGACAAAACATTATAAAACATAAAAAATGTTCACAAAACGTCGTTTGGTATCTAAATTGGTCAAGAAAGATGAAACTTCTAAGTGATGTGTGATAAACGTTTTTGAATAAATATTATCGTTGAAAGTCTCACGGAGCTCTCAGATTCATTTTCCTAACCTTCAGTCGTTTAAAACCAAAATATTATCAAGTGACACCAAATTTCTTTTCATTTTCAGAATTATCACTTTGTTTGTACCTAAGATTTAAATTTCATGCCCTAATATTAAATTGAGATCGCATTAATCATGAACTTCACAGCGGGAAAGTAAACTCTTTCGTCAGTCGAATGGCTGATATAGTAAGAATCTGTTGAATATCTCTGAAACGTCGTGTAGCACATACTACAACAGTATGTATCTCTTATCAAATTAAATTTCGTTTTCATAATCATCATAATGTCACAGGGCGAGGATTGATTTATCCAAGTTATCCAAATCGGCGTGTTCCCAGCCAATCGCTTCATTTTCTGATAATTCCTAATCTACAATCACCTGCCTCTAATAATCCGCACATTGCAAATGCTTGTTCTGATATAATACCCTCTTCATTTTAGCTGTCTATTTACTACTGTTTTTTCTTGCTTCTCCCATAGCTTGTAACCGTCAATTCCATTAAATCCAGACAAAAACACTTGCAGAGTTCCACTCGAAGTGAGAGTTAAACTGGCTCCTGCTAAAAATGAATTTTACAAATTGAACGCGATACTATACAGATAAGACGAAAAGATGTCTCTATCTGTTCCGCCCACTTCCGCGTGTTAACAAGAGAGGAGCGATATAGTTGCAATCAATCTAACTAAAGAGAGAGTGGACGTGTTAGAATGACTTGACCCCTGAGTTCGCTCTTTAACACAAACCGTTTCTCTTCTTCGTGGAAGCGTCTTTAACGCCAATTAACTTCCTCCTTCTGATGAATCTCCCCCGCGTACAAGAAGCACATCTTTTCCATTTCTTAATCTCGCGGAAGGATCATTTACTGGCAATACTTAGAAAAGGAAATGTAATAAATCGTATCTTTAATACAGGAGAGTAACAAGGAAATCGGCGTTTAATGTGCACGATGGACGCTGAATTGAAAACAAACTAAACAGACGAGCTTAAATCGATAGTATAATTAATAAAATCAAACGATAAAAATGTATAAAATTTTAAAATTTTTGAATTAGTATTGATTATTTGTTTAATTTTAGTGAAAGACGATAGATATCATGATATAAAACTATAAGCAATGGAATTATATAACGCAAAAATAATACGCATACGTGCGCGATATACTCTCCTAAAATTTATCCTATCATTACTACCGATTCTTCTAATTCTTCTTCTAATTTCCTCAGAGAAATTTAGATTATATCTGAGAATTGGTTTTAAATCGAAGGGTCATAATTGCCTCTCAAACACTGATGATTATCATGAACTAAACGTATTTCCCCCATTACAGACTACGCAAAAAAGAAACCTGGACGGTAATCATTATGGCGCTTTTCCTTATTTACTTCTTCTCTAAGAATAGAGATTATACTCTTATTTATATCCTACACGAGTAGATTCTTGGCAATGATAATATCTTTCGTCACACAAGTTGAAAAATCTATGTACGAGGCTCTTTTGAAAATTTTTTACAATGTATAGTCTATTTGATGGTAATAAATGAACTTTAGCTTTAAGACTCCAAATTTCACGTTTCTGCACAATGTGGTTAGCGAGTTAAATATAGTGTTGAGTGAAATAATTTCTAGAAGATAACCATCTCATCAGTACAAACGCACAGAGTACAGCAGAAGTGCAAAGAATGATGGCCCTTGCCGAAAGGATTAAATGATTAAAGAACAGAGGTGCTTAGAATGGAAAGTTCTATTAGATAGGAATCGGTACAAAATCACCTCTCCTCATAATACGAGTTTCGAAAGTTGTAAATAGCTTTTATGATACTTTGTACTCGATTATTGTCATTATCTACTTGAACTAGTTTTCTAAGCAGATATTCTCGATCCTTTTTCAAGGAACACACGATTAACGCCAAAACTTAATTTTCAAGAAACCATCACAGCTAGGATAAGCTGCGATTTCTCCGAAAATTTTCTATAATTTACTTCAAATTACCTCACCGTATAAAATAACCTTCCCCACAAAAAAAAAACAAAACACAAAAAGTGGGAGTCCTAATTTACAACTCTCATTGACTACTAGAAAACATCTCTATAATAATTACGGAATCTACCCTCCAAGTATATATTATACTTTACTCCGAGATAATGTTATGTTGATCAAGGGGAAAAAGGAAAACGCCTCTTTTCGTGTTACAAAAACGACAATGACAAATAGTAGTGATTACTAAGTTTGCATTTTCCTTAAAATTTTGGTTTGTACCTATGATTTCTCCAAACATTTATGAAACATTATTTCATCTCTCTGTTAATATCTATGTCTCGATGAAATTTCAATCGTCATTATATGCAATCGCTTGGATAATACATAGTTGACATTCAAAATAAATTAAACTATTTTGAAAACAGTAGAAAACTTATTATTACTCAGCATAGATCAAGCAAAATTTATAAGCATAAATGAGTATAAAGAGCTACATTTGACTATTATTGGTAGCCTAAATTCTTACAAAAGTGGCTAACCAATCAAATAATATCTTATATTTTAGAATGCCTAACCTCAGTAAAATATCTCTCTCTGAACATTCTAGAGTTTTTAAGTTACATTTCGTTAGAGAATATCATCAACCAAGAGACTACTTCTTTACAAAGAAAATCACAAACTTTCCTATACTGCGGCAAATACATCCTACGCAGTCGTTACCTGCTCTCAGACCCTTCAACTAATCTCTCTCTTCACCACAATTACCGTCAAACAAACCCAACTCGAATCCCCACCGATCTCACCCTCCCCTGCATGAATTGAATACCCTTACCATTCCCTGCCATCCCTTACGAAACCAATTGAACTGTCCACTGCGTCTCCCCAATATCGCCAACCTTACCTTTTTTCGTCCAGAGATAGAGTTACTCGGTGGACAAGACAGCTGCAAGCATACCCTTCCATCTGATGCATACGCACACCTCCCAACCTACCGCATTTCCATTCATCCCGTGTGCGTGCGGTAAAGATAGAAACGATGAAAGGGAACGAATTAGGTGCAGAAGAGAAAGGCGGGAAGATGTCCGCGCTATAAGGGGAGATGGCCACTCGACCGTGTAATCTATGAGACCGCGATGGGACAAAAAGAGAGATCAGTTCCGGTTCGAATAATTATAAACCGGTATTGCTTTGCTCTCGGACAAGGTACAGCCTGCCTTTGTACACCCGCTAATCTACGAAACGCATGAGAATAAATGTTTATTACGACAGTGGACTCGTTCGGGGTATCGATTTCTTCAACGATGTTGATAGCGGCAGATTTTCCTTTATGGGACTCCGAGGGAAAATATACTCGAAATGTAGGGAATGTTTTTATCGCAAAACAGCGCGCTGTTGATTTTTTGGGCGGAATACAGAGAGAGTTCCCTTGTCGGTTTAATTGAGTGCGCGGTTAGAGCTTGTTACAGGTCCGTGAGCCGACTGAATTTCCAATAAAAATCGACGGTGCAAAAATGCATGAGTTATAAATGAGCAAAAAATGAGGGAACAAATATTTTTGGTTTCTCTTTTATTTCTTCGGGTAGAGTTTATTTCGTTTGAAATCCCCAAGCCACTCTGAATTTCGTGGCGTATCATTGTGTTGCGTTAAAAATGAGTATCTGTCTCTTTTCATTTCCCCTAAACAATATCCGCGAATAATAACTTCGTCTAGGCATTGATGATGAGCGACAGGAAATGTTAATTTTATGTTCACATAAATTATGAGAAGAGCTTACGTTTAAAAATAAGATTTTCGCGTCAATGAAGTGACAGTCGTACATTCGGAAGTACCGCTACGAATAATAAGCCCTTGAAGTTTTCTTCTTCGGCCGTTACGCCTTTAGTGTCCATAAATCCAATTTCTCCGATCGCCAAACCCTTCTTTTCTTTTCCCCAAAACCTTGTCTCGCTGTAAAACAGTAATATAATTGGATGTTAAATTACACTCTCAGTAGCGCCCGAAGTCGAAAAGGTATAACTTTAAATGCCTTATATAAACATAATGAAGTCCAACCTTAAAACCTTCCTTCCTCGTAATACTCCAAGAAGTTATGCTAATTCGAAAGAAGCAATTTGGTCCTCTGGATCAGATAAAAGATGGACTCAGTCGATTTTTTGCTATAGAGATGCAAATAAAAATGCCTTCCAAAGAAGAGTAACCAAAGGTTGGCCCCAAGAGAAAGACGAATGTGTCTCTTCTGAGAAAGTGAAATCCAGTCTAGAGAGAGATGGACGTGCTCAGACAGTTGTAAGAGGCACGAGTTTCCAAGGATTTTTCGGTGATTTTCCGTAAACGAAACGGAACACAAAAATCAGGTTTTTCAGAAGCGGCCTTCTTCCCTTCCGAGATAAAATTAAAGGCGTGATGAAAAAAATTGGGATGCGCTCGGAATTTTATTACGTCGCAGACGTTTCTGGGAATATATTTCGATAAAATTTTATATCTGCTGGGTTCAAAATGCCTTTCGGAGGGTCTCGTGTAATTTAAGAGGAATGCATGATGAAATAACCATATATAGTTTACCTAGCAACACTGCAGAAAAGAGTTCACTCATAAATTTATTTATGATTATAAATCTATCACTTCAGAAACGTTAAGAGATTTTGATACATCGGGTTTTTCGCTTTATGTAATATCGAACTAGAATAGTATCTAATATTCTTCACACTCATCGAAAAGAAAGAAAATGAGAAACAACATCAACCTGAAAGTCGCCTGGAGGTATTTTTATTGAGTTCACACCCAAAGGAATTCAAAGGCTTAATCAATCCACTCATAGGGCTCTAGCGGAATTTTATCAAGAAAAGATAGTCTGGTGACAGGAGATGTAAGCGGAAGACGACCTTCATACAGGTTACTGACGGAGGAAGAGGAATTTGAATATTTACAGAATCTCTACACTTCGAATGAACGGTAAGGTAAAGGATTTCCCTCGATTAATTGTCTAATACAATGAGTAATGCTTTGGTAGTTTTCATTGCAAGCATCAATTAAATATAAATGTTTGAGAAATTCACTATATACTCATCTGTAGATCATTCTTCAATTTTCTTTTGTGGTAATATGGATATTTTCCTCGATTATATATACCATACTACGTCTGGATTATCTTTGATAATTCTTTAATCTTTAGACGAAATAAATTTAACTTCAATTTAATATCTTAACTAGAAATTTCAACTATTTATCGATTCAAACCAATGAAAGGTGACTTCTTATGATCGAAATTTGACTTCTTACTTATCTCAAGGACGTAAAGGAATTCTACTCTGACGACTTTAAAATTCTCAACATGAGTGCTATTTAAACAGCGCCTTCAAATTTGAAGTTCCCTTCGGACTTAAATAAGTATATTGTGTCTTTTCCCTCTGGATTTAATAATAATGATGAAATTATCTTACTCTTCGTACCGGGTTTAAAATCTTAAAATGCTTTTTGTGATACCTATCAGCAGACAGGGATTAATGATTAGGCATTCGAGGCACAAGCGTGGATGTGGAAGCTTGCAAAGGAGGAAGAGGGTGACTTAAGATATTTTCCTTATGAATTTTATCTAAAATTGACTTTTGAGTACCATTTAATCGACATAAATGTAGTGGATGTATAGTGATCATGCACTTCACCATCTAATTTTAATTCAAGCTCCTCGTTCAGATAGCTGGTAAATCGCTAGTCCTACAAAGTCATCAAGGAAGGAGGTTGCTCCTTCGTCCCTTTTGGATCCGCCTATGACTAGATATTTGGTAGGACCCTTGCTGCTAACGTATGCTACATATATCGGTTATTGGCCCCTGGATGGCAAAGGGGGTAACGCGTTTAACTTTGGTAAATGCGTTATCGGGTTCGATTCCAGACGGAGGTCTACATATGCGAAATTACCTTAGCTGTCAAAGCACTTAAAAAACACTAGTAATTTTCTGTTCTTTTATACCGAACAATACCTGATTATAGCCTAAAATAAATTCTTACAGGTGATTGCAAAATTTATCCTGATTATCGGCAATTTTTGGGCCTCCACAAGGAGTCGAACTAGAGACTGCTTTCACGAAAGGCGAACCTGTTACCCACGTAGAAATCCGATGACCAAACTTTAACAGTATAATTCTTAGTCTTAAATGGAGAGAAAAATCTTCTTTAATATTAGCTTTTTAGAGGAATGTTAAAGGTTGCAAGACTAAAAGAATAAATTACGTTTTTACGTTTTTCATGCTTTTCATACTAACCAAAAGTGAATTGTGATAAGTAAAAAGTGACATTGAAAATTTTTGTCCAAAATGGAAGAATAAATCAGAGATAGTAAAGTATTTAGGTCTACCTTAAATATTACGACAAGGGTTTTTAACATTTTTACTATAGGTACAGGCACTTTACTACAGGTACCTTTATTTTCTCTTTCATTCATAATTAAAAGCTTTTCAATCCTTTTCTGAGAAAAGTAATTACTCCCTAATTTCAAAATGCCCCAAGTTATTTGCCCCAAACCAAGTTTCAGACGTCATACCGTTACCATTCCATGGTTCCGTAAAACGAGCAAAAGGCAACTGAGGCACCTTGAGAAGAGTTCGAATTAATGACTTTAATATTTCTGAGTATCAAGCATAATGATGAATCATAAAGAAACATGAGACACGAGAGTACTCATCTTGGATAATAAAAACACAGGCGCTCAGTAATACGATACGTGAAAAGCTTTATGAAATATGGCGAAGCGCATTCGCTATTCAAGGGATAAGGCTGCAACAAGATCATGATGGGATAGAAATTATCGAAGAAAAATGCTCGGAAGAATCCAGACTTTGACAAAAACGAAAAAAGGAAGTGAAAGACATGGGAGGGATCCTTCACTAGGGAATAGTAAAGCTGATAAAAGCGAAGAAAACACTCTTAGTACCCAGTTAGATGTCGTCAGTGGCGAAGCTATCTCACTACATGCTTATTTTCTATGTACGCTTCTATCCTGCTTATAAATTTGAGAACATATTCCAGAGATTACTCATCACATATACTATATGACCCATCGAATCGAGGGATGTCCCCCATTGTAAGTTAATCCAATCATGCTATATTTCACATTTTATGTTGTGTAACTGCTCCTTCTCGTTGAATACATGGAAGTCATTCGATAGAATCTTAAAGAGAGTGAGTTCTGACTTGACTATAAATAGAGACATTTCACCACCTAAAAGAACGTTACTAGATGATATACTTCAGAACTGAGTTTTCCCGGCGACCGGTTTCCTTGGAATGATATTCACGAATCGTCTAAAAGATCCGCAAGAAAGACTTCCAGAGCATAAGGGTTATCAATCACTTCTATTCCAAATCACAAAAATATTTCCACTAAAAGTTTTTCTTACAGAATCTACAAAGCATAACTCATGAATAGTCTCGAAATATTACATTTTCTTTTACATCATTCTCCTCTCTCTTTGTATTCCAAATTGATTTATTTTCTTCTGTTCCACTTTCTTTCGTGTTAAAATAGATAAAGTAACTAAAAGCTAAATGGAACGTGAAATTGGCGCACATGTTTAATTATATTTTTTAGCTGAAACTAACACTCAGGTTTGGCTAAATTAATAAACTGTAGTCATTAGGCTCTCATTACGTGTGCGCCACCTGAAGACCAATTCGACGCCAAAATCCTCCAATAAGACTCCAAATAGAACTAGAATGCGTTGTTCAATTGTGCTAGGCTTGTAAGTTATTACATGAATTTATTATTCCGATATTATCGAATTAATTCGAACGCATTAGCGAAAGATATCCTCCAACTTTTACTTCAGGTTCTTCCTTTGCGACTAACATTTCAAACTTCCCAAACCCAAGCCCAAAATATAGATGTAATGACAAGAAAGAAAAAATGTTCCCTTTTCCATTCTTCTGACGCATTAAGACGGACTTTCAGCAATGTCAGACCCATTCCGGATGCTCCCAGTATCATTTTATTCCAGCCATTCTACCATCGCCATTCCGGTCACGCGTTAAAGTCTCCGACCCGATGGGAGTTACAGTCACATCCAGAAGATCGAGGGAGGTAATATTAGTGGACGGCCTTGTAATAATAGTCCCTTAACTATGCCGTCCTCTGCTCGACCACCATTACCTGCCAACTCATGAGGCGTCTTTCATCGGGAGATCGAACTTTTTATATTTTTTCTACCGAAGAATGGTGAAAAAATTAATCCTTCCTTTCGCTCCATCATTAAAACCCACTTTATTTCGCATCCTGAAGCTCCCAAACGACCGACAGCTACTAACCACAGCTCCTTAGTAACAACGAAACACTTGGAACACGTCATAATCGATTCTTCTCCCCTTCGCTAGATTCCAATTTCGAGAAGCGTCTTCGAGGCAGTTTTCCTTTCTTACGACCGTACATCCCTCACCAATCTCTTTCAGGCAACCTCTTTTGCTTACTGCCGTATACCTGATCACCATCAATTACAACCACACACTCTGGCGCACTCATACATCTGGTCACACACATCCCCCGGTCAACAGCCGTGTCTTTCCAACCTCCTGTCCTTGGGGAAGAGAGTTTTTTGAAAGAGGCGGTGACCCTGGCGATTTGGCACCTCTATAGAGGAAGAAGAAGTAAGTGCATCTTTTAAATTAAAGCCATCAGTTACTTAAGGGGATCGGCCGTCGTTGAAAGCGCAGAGAAAAAACCTCGCAGCTTCCTCCGTGCAGCAATCCGGTCAGCAGGGATGTATTCGAATGGAAAATTCTTCTGTAGGGGTTGGAAATCTTGTTTAAACGTAGCTCGCCAGATCTGTCAAAGATTCACTCGACTTTCTTTCGGTTTTGCTTTGAGATCGTCGATGCGATAACTGGTTTTAAAATGACAAATGATCAAATGGGTGCCAGCAGCAGGTCCCGATTGTGAGGTAGTCCACATCAAGACTGCGGAGAGCTGGTGTGAATCCCGCAGAGAACATGGGCGTCTCCGACTCCGATTTATCAATCTATATCCATTGCCTATATCCCTGATTTCCTTGCTAGGATACGCTAAGAAAAAGCACCAGAAAACGTAACTTAATTCGCACCTGTGCAGATCTATTTAACGATTAAATTGGTAACAGATATACGGGAGTCTTTACCGCTAAACAGGGTGTTTAAACTTTTATTGGAATTTTTTATCGTTTATATACGAATAAATTTACTCGGTGTCGAATACACAAAACTTCTAGTTTTCCCTTCTTACATAAAGATTTTCTAAATTTTAATCATCGTTAGTTTTCAAATGTTTCAAATGCCTTTTATTTTGAGAAATTTATCACTAAAATATGCAATTTGATAATCTAATGAGAGAAATTATTGATAAAGTAGTAAAACAGTAGTGTATTAATAATTTGTACTACTTCATTATTTCTCATGTATTACTGGTGTTATTAATTGTGTTTTATTTTTTTGTGGGATTTTAGTTTCGGAGGATGTTCCGATTATCTGTAAGATAAGACTAAGATTTAAATGATAGGATATTTAAAATTAGCAATGGAACGGTTATGCGCCAAAAATACTAAATAGGACTAATTATGCATTCATAAATGAAAAATAATTTTATTCAGAAACCTTAAATTTCAGGAAATTAAAATTTATTGAGTAAATATCCAAAAAAAATCGCAACCAATTTCGAGATTATAATTCCCTATCCTGTTATCATTCCGCTATAAATCTAATAAAATCAATTTCATATGAAAACCAATAAAATGAAATATTTTCTCATTTCGGAACTGTACAAAACGATCTTCATCCTCCTTCGTCCCAAACGAGCTTCATCCTGAATCGTATGCTACTGGAATCACCAATTACAGAGGAAAATTTTCCGACTTACGACCTATTTACTCGCACAGTAGTATTCTGAGTCGGGCGAAAAGAATTCACGTCTAACATTAACAATAAACATTAAAACATATCTGTTTATAATTCCCATTCCTTAGAATTTCACTTTCTTTGATCTTAAAGGCGATATGTATTGGTGTTGGATGAAAATCTGATCTTCTCTCATAGAAAAATTTAGCAAGAGGATCTCACAAAGAAGAAAGAGACAGGAGATATGTGATGATCAGAAAAACTGAGAAATATAGGTTGGTAGATAAATGGTTTTGATGTTTCAGGATCTTGTAATTAGGACGACAAAGATGAGTTCTGCGACGAATGAAAGCTTTCCCAAATAGGGCACTAATGTATAAGTGGAAGCCTATTTGGAAGCACGAATTTTGATTCGATCCATTTCGATTTATTAACGTCGAAGCCTTAAGAAGGAAAGTTTGATAATCGTGTGACAGAAATAATGATTGATCGCAGCTTACTCGAAGGCTATACGATACAACTCTTCCGATGTATTAAAATCTTTCTGTCGCTCGTCAATCGATAACGCTGCGAGATTCTGAGGTAATTCGATTATTTTTCAGTCCACGAGTTGCATTTTAATCTCTCATATCGGAGTGCATATTATAATGGTTTTTCTTAGCTCGATTTTTGATATGAGTTTGATTTTACTTAAGATTTATGCTAAAAATACTTCGAGTGAAACTAAAAAGTAAATTTAATATTTTGAACTCGCCCATGAACCAATGCTGTAGGTAAAATTAGGAAATGGAAAACAAATAAAGCTGAATTACATAATCAATAATCAACTTAGATTTCAACTGTTTCTTTAAGAAAAGATTAATGATTTCAATCTTCAAAGGAAATTTTTCTTTTTCGGCTGGGTAACACGGAAAGTGCATCAAGTTTAAGAGAATATATCATCGAATATGCGTGTCATTTCCTATCGCATGATCTGAATATTGAAGGAGAGGTATGACTTCCTTTATGGAAAGCATGCTTTGAGATGAGAAACGGAGATGGAAGTTCGATTTTGGTGATGACATATTTTTAAGACATCGATATGATTAAAAATTCAAATCATCTTCTCCAATAAAATGATCAGAATCCCATCAGAGGGGCATATATGATGCCAATCATAAAATTGAACTGTAAATATGAGATAGATTTTCACAACTGATTACCGAAACACAAGTGACGATGCTTATCTGATACGAACAATTCTTGCGAATAAATATGAGGATTGAGTTTTCTTGCAATAAGAAGCTAATCTGAGAACATTTTTCCAGCAGGACTGAAGATTTTAAGTATTATTGTTACAAATTTGTATTTTTATCGAATTACCAATAATTTACAACAAAAGAAGTGTTGTTGAATAAAACTTCTTTCATTATTTTCTGAATGGAGTTCAATGGGGATAACAAAATGGAGAGTAAAGGGAAGTAGTTATCAGCAAATTGCCATTCATTCTTACCTCATCAATTTTAGCTTCTGGCAAAAATACTTCAGGCATCCTTGAGCTAACGCAGCGCCCGATCCCTGTGAAATCATAAAATAGAGGACTTAGAAGGTAAAAACATAGCAGAGAGTTTATAAAAAGCATTGAATAATTACCTGATAGTGATGATTCTTTAACTTGGCATACCAAATGGGAAAAATACATTTGTTAAAAGCAGAAAAATATTAGTAACATGTTAGTATTGCAAAGACTACTTCAAACTTATAGATCGTTATCATATATCATTCCTAACCGCGCCTAGCCAAATAAACCCTACAGCTACCGTGGATAACATATACCTAATCTAGAACAGAAGTCAATTCTTTGTGACATCACTTGATTCTAGGTACGATTGAATACCACATGATTTAAAATCGAGAATACGGCCGCAATAACGGATGGACAAAGTGAAGAGTCAAAGTCTTAATGAATGGGTAGGGGATTAAATCGTAGACCCTCAGCATTACTGCAAATGACAGAACTCAATAGTGAAAAGTTAACGTGATGACAGCAAAGAATGACTCACTGTTAGGTATTAGTAAAATGGTTAGTCTGCAAAAGACGTCCTTCTACCTTTCGATGAGGTAGGTCCATCCCTCCGGTGGGAGCTCCTTCAGCGTAGAATTTTACTGACCTTACGTTTAATATATCCATCGGCGGAATAATCCTGTTGAATTCGGAAGTCCATAGTCTGATTTTGGCCATTCTGCTTCCTGTTCTCCAGAGTGTCCTTATACGGATGATGCCACGGTAGCCATCACAACTCGTGAGTGCAGGAATTTCTTCATAGGTAGCTAAACATGAAAAATGAAAACATTAAAATAAAAAAGGCACTGCCGTGTGCTATACCATCATCTATTCTCTTCAAACTTACATAAAGCTTTCTGGCATGGGAAAATTGATTTTTCAACTATTTTTAGAATTCCATGTGTTTAATAGATAAAAATTAAATTTTCCCTTAAAAAATCTATCAAAATATCTATAAAAGCATCGACTAATCGAAATTAGAGAAAATACATCCAAAATACTCGGCATGAATTAAAAGGAGAAAAGGGTAAATCCTTCACCTGAAAGCCTTTTTTCCTTGATCTATTCAGTGTCACCAAAATATTCAAAGAAACGAGGTCAGATAAGTCGATGAACTTCTATCGTAAGAAAAATACTTTAGTATTATCTATCAAATTATGAGTAAAAGAATCCTAGAGATTAAATCTTTTCTTGTTCTCCACGAAGTTTCCGACTCTGGTTTAAATTACAAGAATCATAAACATAATGAAACCATAAAGTTCAATATATTCACAACCACAGTGTTATTCCAAAGAAAAAGGCGCTAAATTCCACTGAGAGAAAAGCGATAGCATAGCAAATATTCCTAACAATTTAACACGAGAGAATTTTTGCAAAAGCATCATTTTCTCTGTTTCGATGGAACAGTTTTCCGCCTTCAATGAAATTCAAAAGACAAACTGCATATGATTAATCTGTAAATATCCAATATAAAGTTAATTTAAATTCAAACTCACCATTTTATTTAAATATTTTCTGATGTAGTTTTCTCTGTCCCTTCCTCTTTACTAACCCTTTCAACCTCTTATATATTTAAATAACGTTAGCTTAAATAATTTTGGTTTATCAATAAGATTCTTTATCAGCATTCACCTAAGAAAAATTTATCAACTGCGCAATATTTTCCTTCAATTATCATAGAATCATCTTTATTGACAAAACCTTCTAACATTTTTGATAGAACGCTTTAGTATATTTCAGGATTCAAGCGAAACGTCGCAAAAACGGCCTCGTAAAACGGAATTTATTGAATGAACACATCGGTATGGAAATGAATTCCCACAAAAGTCTACGGCTTTCTCGTCATCCGTATGATATTTTCGAAAAGCGAAACGGAAACATCGCTTTCGAGTTGGAATTCACTTCTTTTTATGTCACGGCTCGAATATCAATCCCTGCCAGCGAGTACCAAAATTGAATTCAACATTCAATCCCTATCGTGCTCGTCTTTTTTTAATAAAAGGTAATGTCTTGAGAGGACTGCCTCCTTCCTCTCCGTTGAATAATGCTTGTTGTGGGAGGGGCGGATGCTAGTCGAGTGATGAATGCCCCTGTGGCCACCGCCGAGGCTATCCCACCCTCATACCTACCGCAACGAAAATCTCCTTCTATTCCGCGGAAAAACTCCTACACGTCTCGAATCCTATACCCTTATGAGACTTTTCGACATGCCCTCCACAAGATTTTTCACATCTCGGAAAATTGCATTCAAAATGGCTTCGGACAAGACACGATCTCTCTCTCTCTCTCTCTTCGGGTATCTCTTTTTACGCGTCAAAAATCCGGATTTACGATAGGGGCAATTTTTCAAATGAACGGGTATTAACCGCGACGCCGTCGCTTCGGATTTAAAGTATGCTCTCTTGCTACAATAAACCTGCCAAGCCTATGGTAATTGCGTCGGGAAGTATTTGAGAGAAATGATACATCGCCCTATACTCTATTTATGCGATATTAATTAGAGATGCATTCGATGGCAATATTAGTCAGCTTCACAGATAAGGTGCTGCCTTAAATTTCAAGGATATGATATTTATTCAATTCTCGCGAACCATTTTCCTGTTTGATAATTTCTTACCTTCACAGCCACCGAAACTAGAAATCTTCAGAAATTATCATCATTATAAGGATAACTCACATTTCACTTAACTTTATCACCTGAAACGAACACAATCCTGATATCTGAAAATTTGAACGAAATGAATATGCCTAATATAATATTCGACCGATATTCCAACCCATACTGATCTGGAACAGAAAATATTTTTCATAGTTCTATTTTCTATGGTTTTTTTGTGTTGCTGTAAGTCAGTTGTCGTTACGTCAGTAAAGTAGAAACACACAAATTAAGTGATTAGATTATTTGCATATTCAGTCAACGCATACGACCGCAGACCACTGAATGGTTTCCACCAGATAAACAGATAAAGGGTAGAATTTTTTTACATCTCTGATCATAAATTCAAGCTGAATGCGTCGCGTCGTTTTCACCCTAGGATGATAGAGAGGTTACCATATGTCATATGAGCATTTGGAGAATACTCTAAATACTTTCAAGATGTTTCTTAAAAATGAAAAATTCAAATATATAACTTTTATAATCCCTTAAAAGTAAATTATAATTTCATCGAAGGATTTTTACAACTTTAAATGCTTCTCAATCGCAAAATATAAAGTGGAATGGAACAATAATGAACTAACAAGATAAAAATCAGAGATAACGCAGTCAGAGAGAACGCAATCTAATCTTCCATAGCTACTAATAAGGATCAGATTCAGCACACGTGGAAAGAATAGATACACAAGATAAAAAAATACACAAAGACTTATGAAATTATGTATTGTAAGCATGTAATAATTGCCTAATGAATACATTTTCGACAATCCGAGGATGCAAGAATTAGAAAATATCAAACATTATCAGTAAAGTATCCTATTAAATTTAATATAAATTTCCCGCATACATATATTTACGGTATGATTCGAATAGAAATCTCATTTCTTGACCTCAGAAAATTTTTAAATTACTACTAATAAAATCTCATTGCTGCTATATTAATATGCTGAAATAAACTAAGAGTAATCTTAGCGAACCATCGTCTACTTTTTAGCTTCTACGGATATGTAAATCATATGATACAACTGACGTCATCTTGTACCCCAAGAGATGAATGCACCACTTCTATAAAAAGTTCTTAACATATCTGCACCAGCTTTTCATCTCATTTTCTCTTTAATATAATATAATATATTCCAGTGACATCAATATTTATTTTCACGACACCTCCAAGATTAATTCTCTCCCATCTTTCATCGTTGTCTCGATATTCATTACAACGCAAAGCGATGCAAATTTGGTTGTGAGATAAGTGAAGTGTGCAGTCATATATTCCGATATTCCATTACTGGTTGGGAAGGCGTTAATAAATTTGTGTTATTAATCGTAATGAGAATCTACGACTCAAATTCGCTTCTAAGATGATCGCCGTAAGAAATCCAGATATAGAGCTAACTCTATGGAAAATATCAAATATTTCACTTACATTTACCAGTCGACTCATAAAGGTAATCGACAACCAATAAAGAAAGTTACGGTAGAACAAGAATCTGAAAGCTAATGAGCGGTAATAATGTTAATTGCAAGGAAAGAGAAAGATAACGAGATGACAAATACACATAAATGAAAGATGAATTACATCTCTGAATAAAAAGCCCTAGAAACCAGCCTGACAACCGTTCCGCCGAAGTTATTGGAAAAGATCTACGGATACGATTAAGATGTAGTAGTAACATCTGAATGTATGCAAAAAAAGATCGGTTAAAATAAAATGAATTTAAAATGGCATTTCCAAAGATTGGATGTGCAACTTTAATGTAATGATTTTTAAGTACCTCGAGGAAAAAACTCATTTATAATTCCGAAAATTGTCTTGACTCGAAGGAAATGAATCTTCCGATTCTGTGACCACGACAACGTTGTGAAAAATGTTAGCTTCACGAATATATTATCATTCCTAATGTTTTTCATGCGACCCAATTATTTCCCTCGGAGAACAAAAACATGACGTGAACTTGATAATCGTTCCAGGGATGAACAGACAGCACATTCGACTGTAATTATTAATTTCCCCTCTCCCTTCACTGGAAGCGCTTCAGTGAAATTCAAATGACGCGAAATAAGATACTCAACCTGGAGCAAGAAACGATCAGATATGTTCCATTAGTAGAGTTGACTCAATGACATCAGTACCTCTCGAGACAGCTTAAGAATCGATCGCTTATCATTCGTCATGAATTTGTTGAGCATGTTACGTTCTTCTTATATCTTACTGACTTCCCTGCCACTGTTGTTTATTTTCCTCTCTCCATTTTCAATTCCATGCATTTCCTTAAAAGAAGTTATGCATTCAAAGAGGACACGTCTGAAAGATATTTAGGATAGATGCATAATTTTATGCTCTTTTTTCTCCAATCCTTACTTCTGCTTTAGAATTGTCCACAATAATGCAATCATTTATATAATCATAATATATCACTCTGACAGAAGCATTCTAATCATGATCTAGAAACAAGCAATCATCTATTCAGACTTACAAATGTCAGAAATATTAACCTTCTAGATATCGCTCACCAAATAGTTCCAATATCTAAAGTAATATATCTAAAGTAGATTTCAAAATCATTGATTTCATATCGATATTTTCTCAAATGAAATGACTAGGATTTAATTAACAGTAAGATACAATGGAAACTCATTTGGAATGAAAATTCTAAGTAAGATTCTAAGTGTTAATTCTAAGTCACCAACTACTTAGAACCCTAAGATACGAGGGTAGAGCAGAAAATAACCGGACTGATTTTCACATGCCCGTAATTTTTATTCCAAACAATCGGTTATGGTAGAATTTTAATCTCCAATGCTTCATCTATCCTCTCTGCTGATTTTGATGGCAGCATAACAGTAAGTTTTCCTACAAAAATCGTTGACGGAGTATCTAATATCTGCCCTTCATCGGGAAAATGCTTAGAGATTGTTCCTAAATGATGTCACACCCTAAGAGAGGGAATCTGCAATACGAGGTCTCCGGATAACCAAAAGGGCAACGCGTTCAAGTTTGGCGAAAGCGGTCCCTGGGTCTGTGATTTTCTTTCTATCAATAGCAAATCAGCTCACCTTATAGCCTATGTAAGAAAGTAACGGTGTAGCTGCAAAAAAATATAGAAAGAATACAGCTAAACTTGTTCTTTCTCATGGACAAAACATGAAAGGGAGAGACTCTCCCGAGATGACTAACATCGGAAAAACAGAAAAACCATCCCCGCCCACTTGAACTGTATTTTGCCTGCATCACTATGTATCAGGTCGCACTTGAACTGCCTATTTAAGACTTTGCCGTTAAAATTCTCAACATTAAAATTAATTAAGTCGCTACGAAAGCGAAAGGGAAATATTTTCCCTTAAAACTTGAGGTAATAAATGAGACGGAAGCGTATTAAAGGCCACAATCGATGATGAAAAGCCTCCATCCTAATCTTTTCCTTCTTGCACGTCTTACTCCGCTTCAAAATAATTACGCAGATATACATGACCTTGTATTTTACCCTCCGGTTTGCTGGACTCGCAAAAGCCATTTTAGGGTTAGTCCTAAAGCTGCGTAAAAGCAAATAACGCTTCGGAAGAAGAAAGGTAAGGTAAGCCAATAAATTTTCAATCGAGAATCATGATATAGGACTAAAAAAATAAAATTTAAGAACATTTACAAATGCATTAGGACTTGGCTTAGAATAACGGACGAGGGGAACCTGCCTAGTATATAAGGCTGAGGAATCACTAAACGTTACAATTGAAGAAAATTTTATGCACAATTATTTTCTATTTAATCGTGCATAGAGATATTGCTAAACCATTTTCCTTCATCCTTGGAATAAATTCTAAAGTTTTTATTTGAAATACTGACGAGAACTTGTTATAACTCTCTATAACGTTACAAAGTTCACGTATGATCAATTCTAATAGATCTGCATATTTTATTCGAGTTAAAACATTCTTTCAAGGATTCAATGGAAGCAATTGGACAATAATGAGAAGTACATACTGTATGCAGAATTGAGGAGTAATTGAATTTTAATGATTATTTATATCTTTGAAGGTTAGATGGTCGGACTATCGGCGAAAAAAAGGCGAAAGGCGCCTAGAGCATTTGAGGTAAACAAAGAGGATAAGTTACACTTCAAGATGCAACTAAACCATTTTTCTTCGTCCTTGGAATAAATTCGAAAGTTCGTATCTAGCCTAGTGACCAAGGTAAATCCGAGCATTCTTCAAGTGTTACTTAATATTCGGATAAGGTTGTGTCTATGAAAGGAAAAGTATTTAACATTACGTGACGGTCACGGTTGTGCTCACAATTAATAGAATGCTAGAAAACATACTAGGATATCTAAGGCATGCAAAAGAAGACGAGACCGAAGAAAAGCCTAAACAATTAACAGGCGTACAGAAGAATAGGGCTTCAAATTCTTTGAGAGGAAGATTAGAAATACCTTCATAGAAAAATATTGTAAACTATGCTTGTATAGAAATATAGAAAATTTTTCATTTGCTTCAGTCTTCTCAGAAAAAGATACATGAATTGGAACAGGATGCATTTAAATAATTCCGTCACAAATTATGGTCATTAATGCCATTAGCAATCACGATAAAATTGTTCTCTTTCCATTCAAATAAAACACAAAAATCAGTATAAAATAATATCAAAAATATGTGCCGAGAAAATTATTGGTACTTATTTATTTTTAAAATAAAACACTTTACTGACTTATATGACACTCAAAACTACATTTACTTAGCTGATCATCAAAATAGACATTAGAAATAAATATAAATAAATTAACCAAAAAAATCTCCAATACGTTGAAATAGCAAGAAGTTTCATTGCGTTATTTAACTTTCAGGTATATATAATACATTGAATTAAAACGAAAATAAATTTCTTAATTTCCAGAAACGTCTTAGATATGAAAATATGTTTAATTCTCTAAGAATAGTATAGTATAAGAATAGAAAATACTTAGTTTAAAGTACGTACCTCTAATTTCTATATTATTTATTACTCTGGAAGTAGGACGACCGAGGAGTTGCGTGAAAAAGGACGAAGATAAATAATACCTCACACTCTATGCTATCCGACTGCACTTCAAGGATTCACACATCTGAATCTCAGACTTTATACGTAAAATAAATAATTATGATTAACGCACAAAATAAAATATAACTTGAAGTTTATACGGTTGAAACATGAAAAATACTGACTTAAATTACCGTCCAAGACCTACTTATAAATGACGGGGAAATTATTAGCGTTTCCAAGGATACGAACTAAAGACCCTGAGTTAGGATTATCCTATATCGCCTTCGAGCTCTATAATATTTTATGAGTTTACAGTGACAGAGAAATAGTAAGAGGGTGAGTTTCCGCGGAAAAAAGTGAGTAAGAGTCAGGGATAAGCCAGATGGAGATGTTACCGGCGTCTGATGATATTTTAAAGCCGAATGAAAAGAAGTGGACAGGTTTTTACGAAAGAAATAAATTATTTCCCAAAAACATTACGCATCGCAGGTTCGTACGTTTGATATTCAAAACTGAATGAAAAAAATATAGATTTCCGACTTAAACCTGAAGAGATGATTTAACTTTCCAGATTTTGGGCCGTTTGTCATCGACTATTAATACAAAATTTTGAAAGCGCTGAGCTGCGAATACTCCCTAGAAAAAAGTCCTTTTATGGATTCTGCAGATCCAAGAGATATTGAAACGTGAAGACTAATCTTTCCCAGGAAAAATTGCTTTTAAAACCCCAGACAGTGGTGAAACCGCGGCTGATTTATGGGTTTCCTAATTAGAAAGAATTGCCATATAAGGTAGCCCGTCTTGGACGTGAGGCTACAAATTTCCACCTGTCCACCTTATTATAAGTACATATATATTTCCGTCGGCCCACACCTCATACAGCGAAGATGCTTTTTCCTCCTCTTGGAAGGACGTGCGCTGAAAATTGAATTAGGGGCGATGGCCCATGTGAACGAGCCTTGTAATGAAGTGGTAGTCGATAGAAGAATAGGTCTACTACGATCTCTCGGAGGAAATAATAATTTGGAAAAATGATGATAGTACGTGGTAAGGTTAAGGGTTGAAAAATAGGAGAGAAAGCTAGTAAGAGTGGGCGTGTTATTTCCTTTTTCGTTCATGAGAAAGCATAGCGACGCATCCGAGTTTGTGACAAGTAAATGGAAACGCGCCGTTATATGAGTTCAGAAAGTGGTAATTATAAAAATCCTGAGATTGGAATGTCCGTTCCGGAAGGAAACGTGGGATAAAAATCTACTCGTCAACGCCAAGGCTCGAAATTTTGATGGAAAATGTTGAATAAATCAAACAAAGGCTGGTGATAATTAGGGAATTTGAATGCGTGAAGCGGGCGGATAAATCATCTTTCCAAGATTTATGCTTCACTACGAGGTGGCTTCATTCTGGAAGAAAATTTTGATAGATACGAGAAAAGATATTAATTTTCCGATACTCCTCGTGGTAATCTCTTTCCTCAACTAATAAAGAGAATAATTTTCCGATACTGTACAATCCTTGGAAATCTATCGCAAAGGTAATGCAAAGGTAACGCAAAGGAAAACGCAAAGGAAAAAATAGCAGTCATTTTTCAATTCATGTCATTCTAGGCTAAAAATGTATCTAAACAGACGTAATTGTAAAATGATCCCGTGATATACGAAGTGACTATCTTCAAAGAGTTAAATACTTAAGAGAATAATGAGTGGTAATAAGCTCTAATGATAATACAATCTTTTTTCTATATTGCTGATGTTGAGGGAAATAAAGGTTTAACGATGCAGTGAAAAACGTTCACGCGTTAGTTCGCATTTCACCTGTGAGCCTTTTTCCTTGAGAGAAGCAGTTTATGGAACTATTTAGGATGTGAATCTCAATTTCCATATTTTTTGTGTCGGAAATTCTGAATACGATCAAGTCCACCCAAGGAAAACAAGAAATAATATATTGAGAAATGGAGAATTATACTAGGAACGTGTCCCCCTTTCGTAAAGTAAGAATCTTAAAATTAATATACGTACTATATTCTCATCAATGAACTTTTTTACAATTTCATGATCTCATGACAGTCTTCTGACGATGTTTCAAATTCAAAATTGGTCACAAATTTTATTCTCATTCTCCAACTAATATTTTCTGTGACTAAAAAAAATTATGAATACTTTTGACCAATGTAAACAAAATTTTTGGCATTTCCTCGTGGAACGCTATGACTGAGTTTGAAATTACAGTACTTCCTCTATATTTTAGTTCACGGCCGGTTTCGACTCGGCCATCTTCATTCCACCAAGCATGCTGCTATTACTTTTAACTTATACCATGTCAATATTCACAATTACTAGAAAATCATCTCTTGAAGATAAAATAATCTTATGTCTTACTAACCGATAGGAAGGAGGCCTTTTACATTACCAATGTGCCATGCAGGGAGTAATAACAAATGTCAAAAATGAAGAAATTTTGTCTATTTTTCCTCAATGAAAAATTCGAAAGATCAAAATACCGTACGTTGCTTTAATTCAAATATTCTGAAAATATAAAACTGCTATGTATGTGAATAAGAATATCAAGTAAATACTAGCAATCGAGCCTTCTTAGTATAAATTATACATGAGATGTATGTTAGAACAAAACGATTCAGAAACTTTCCCGCGCAGATATAACTAACTATATTCAATCTTATAAAAGAAAATTACAAGTTATTTAAATATTAAAATAGATAAAGCATATTGTACACTTAAGGAGGATGCTTAACGTCCTTAGTGTAAGTGAAACAGCAGATCTGCCAACATCAACTCAGCTGTAAGCATACGATAGTCCAACAAACTTGTGCTTCTAGAGTCTATTTCGTCATTCAGGCAAGCGCGTTTCTAGCGATCCTCACATTGCCTGGCGAAGGTAAAGACGGGAGTGAATTATTCCATTGGAAATCACGCGTTCCTCAGAACTCTAAGAAGTAAGATATCTTACTGAGAAAGAATTTGGCGGATGTTTCCGCGAGCATCCAGCGACCCTAAAGATGCGGAATGAAAACAAAGTAAATGGACTACTCAATTAACCGTTGTTAGAAAACCTGGGAGGACGCCCTACTAGAATTAGAACACACCTTGAATAGATTTTCCGCAAAAAAAGTAAGGTTGCAGGTTTTTTCGTTTAATCTCATTACTTGTGTCTCCGGCTTTCGGACAGCTTCAATTTCACACAATGGGGATATTTCAAAATTATTATTCTAAAAAAATATTAATTTAGAGGGAAATGGTTTAAATCACACGGTTACATGTGTTTAGACCTTTCGACACACCGACGTTGTCTCTCCGATGTGATTATTCTTCATGTCGAAGCGATTTATCTCCCGGTCGTAAAACACGCTGACATTTGAATTTATCTTCTCGAAAAAATTCATCGAGGAAAATCGACAAGCGCTCGCCTCGATATGGAATCCATCCCTGCCAGCGACTAGGATGGACCCCGACGAAACGACAAGAACCAAGCATCTGATGAATTCATTCATCGCGCGGAGAAAAATCCCAAGAAGCGCCACCTCCCCCACATATAAAACAAACGCCTCTATTACATCCCTAAAGCCGTTATAAATCAGCAACGCGCTACCTAGAGAAGGACTTCACCTGCCGCCATCAAAGTCTTTAACGCAGCTTTGATCTCCCGGAGACTGCGTGGCCTATTGCCCAGCGAAGACGTCCAGCGGCATTCCTCTTAGAGCCGATAGCTCTCCTGAGAAACTCCCTGCCAACGCTCTAGGATGGGTGTGGGAGGGGATTTCTATTGCAAAGGCCATCCGGTCCATGGTTGTTCCGGAGGATGGAGATGCCTTTCTAGGCTCATCGGAAAGCAGCTCATCTTCCGCCGATGGGTCCCTTCTGGGTGTTATAACGAACAGGTTGAGATCAGGGCGACGCGAGGTGCATTTGCAGACGTTGGACTGCGATTTCTGCCAGGGGAAAAAAGTTCGCGGGCTGAGAGCCAAGTATTTAAACGAATGAGGGAGAAGAGCTTTTTTTTCGCCGAGTAAAACATTCAATTGTAACTATTGTACTCGTCGTACAATTCACCCTGGTGAATGGCCTAACGTTGACGCGATACTTTGCAACCCAGGAGGCATTATTCAGGTTGTAGTAGAAGGTACATACAAGTGTGTCTTGCTTATTAGAGAGACCCAGCATAAATTCGAGGCCGATCTACTGAATTGCAAAAATATCCACTCGACTGAAACTAAAATTTCTGCGAGAGTAGGCAAACATTCGATTGTTTACCTTTTCTAATTAACTGATTTGCACTCTAAATGGTATACAGAGATCGCGCACAAGAAAGCAAATCTTACATTATTCGCGGAAATTTAAAAAAGAATCCGACAACGCACGCCTGCGAAAAAGTTGCCAATAACCGGAAAAATGCTTAAGCATTCGTCCTCTCAACCGTGAAGGTGTGACTTCGATTCTTGCCAAGCTAATAGCCATTTCTGGCATCCATAACATACGTCGTCATCTCTCATATAAAGAGTTCATTATTTACGATAACTATTATGGATTCTTTACATAGAGTCTATCTGGAAATGTACCAACGAGCGTACGCGCGAAAAGTTTCTGCGGGAGAATTTTAACCTGACAGGATTTTGAATTATTAAACAAGGGAGAAAAATAATGCAATGCGGACAACTGCAAGCTCCCATATCCATCAACCTTGTTAAAGGTTGATAAATTTTTTTCGCAGTTACGGAGAAACGACCGACAAGATGACAAGATATACCTGCAACAACTGGAATTTAATTTTATTTATAGGCAATCTTAAAAGAACAAAAATGTTTCGTCATATCTAGAGATGATTAAGCCCATACACGTTATAATTTAGTCTCATGAAAAAATTAAAGATGTGTCAACTGTTTGTTCTGCATATAAATATTTGAAAATGTTAATATTATTCACAGTTATACTCTCGTTCTCATTTGTAAAAGGTGATACAAAATATTTTGAAAATTATTTACTCGCATAAAATATGTTTTCCGAGCCTATAAAACAGTTCGGGTAACTCGGTGAAAAAGATTAATAATCAAACACTGATTGGGGGAGATTTTGACGGTGCCTTAAAAATTTTATTAATAATGTATTCCATCAAATGATCGCATGGTGGAAGGACTCTCTAGTTCTTGAATGAAACGATCTTATAGACATATACCCTGAGTCAACATAGAGCAAACAAATTTGCCCCGCCCTTTAATGTTTGAGATATAAAAAAACAAGTTACCAGAACAAGATCATTCTTTGTTCTCCGATGAATTCTCAACAAATCATACTATGACAGAAATTAATAAGAAAAATAACCATCAAAACAATTTGTTTAGAGGTTCTAATAAATAAAAATATATGTCTCGATTTTTTGAAGAGAGAATGATTGGTGAATTTCATAATCTCCAGCGACTGAATAAATAAAATTATTTTATCTTTTTCCTTTGAAACTCTTCTTTCCATAGAAAGAATAGAATTTTCTCTTCGTTGTTTTTACCCTTGATCACAGTTATAATTACATAATTGATACATAATGCATGCATATATTTATATAATGCCATCCACCATTTTGTTCAACAGCAGTCGAACCGTAAAATTTGCTCTCGTTTTTTTTTTTTTTTTTTGCTTTCGAGATTCATCGACCGAAAACATTACATTATTTTCATCAAAATAACTGAGTACGCAATACCATACACAAATTGACATCAGAAAGGAAACCACAGATTATATCTACTTAAAACACACGCAAGCAAATGCTCCCTTGGCGTTGCAAAAAAATACCACCAGAGAATAAATTCGCCAAATGAACTTCCGGTAGACGTAGACCGCGTCTCATAATCCTACGTTTCATCCAGACGAGGGAAAAGAGGTTCTTGATGACTGATGCAGCCGTTCGTAAGGGATAAGGACGAAAATGTACGCGAGATACACCGCCGATGGACCCGCCCCTTTTCAAGAAAAAATACACAGGCGAGGACCGCGGAGGAAGGTCCTTCCTCATTGTGGCCAACTCCCACCTCCGAAGAGAAGGAGAGGGCATCGAGAAAGGAGGGAAAACGTGGGAAGCGGCGGTGACAAATTATTAAAAAGATGTGTTTGAGGTCGAGCTGAAGGTGGGCGTGTTTATGGGAGAAGAGAAATACTTTAGCGGAACGAAGGCTGCGAAGAGGGGAAGTTTTTTCTCTCTTTTTATAAAGGTTGGGTTTTGTGAAGGAGAGAAGGAACCATTGAGAAAGAGTGGCTGAAAGGATAAACGTACACGTGGGAGGCCGAGAGAGAGGAGATTTCTGTGTTATGACATTCCAGTTACACGGTTTCCAGCGAGGAGCGACACCGATCAATCTTAACGCCACGTAACGTATGCAGGAATTTACGAACTGCCGGACGTTTTTTTTTTTTTCATTCTCCCAAGTGGCAAAAAGAACGGTTCTATTCTCTATCTCGAATGAATTGAGCACAGTTCCGAGTCGAATGTCACTTTGGGATTGTCAAGTCTCGTTTCTATGTCTAACAAGCGTGAGAAAATAGTGCTTGTTTAGCTTTAGACGGTAGCGCGCTTTGAGATAGGATGTCCCTGGCGTCAAGTATCAGTAAAGCTCGGCCTTTCCTTCGGCACTAATTAATACATTTCTGTGAACAACCTCTGCTAGCCAGATACGGTAAAATTTTTCAACTAAAGATATTATTTCAATTAGTTGTAAGAAATTATTCAACCGTCAGAATTAAATCATGAAACAAGCAAAAAAGGATTTCAAAATTGGAGAAATATATTACTCGCAGGAGATATACATGGGTGGTCTGAAAATTTTCCGACATTTCGTCATTTATCGACATGTTTTCTGAAAATTTTCTGAATATTTCTGAAAAATCTAGGGTCGGAAACTTTCCAGACCACCCTTAAAAGATCTACTCCCGGACGGGAAAAAGAGACACGATAGCACTACAGTTAACCGGAAACCATTGACACATCGAATATCTTGACCATGGGGAGCATACCACCTAATTAAGACCAAAGAAATGGAAAAGCAATGAAGGAAAATCTTTGGCACAATACATACACAGGAAAGTTGGACGAAAATACAAAATTCATCAATTCAATTCAATCAATCGATAAAAGTAAATCAGCATGCAGTTTATACATGAACGAAATTAGTCTACAAAGGAAAAAATCTGAATGAGAGAAGAGAGGGATTCGCTGGGCTCCAAAATCATGAATGAACATTGTTAACCTGAAGAATGTTCGCAAATTGGTAGTGAATGGTCGAACCGATAAATAGAAATGCCGTTTTCATTACTGTTTCATACTCCTGCAAAAGCTACACTCTCGGAAATAGATAGACGGTATTCTGATAACAGAAGCAAGGTATTCTGGTAAAAGATATTAACGTACACACATACCGGTTGAAAATGTGAGAAATTTTTCTTCCGTTACCATCCCATTTACTCGTGGATTAGAAGACGTTAAAAAGAAAAAAGCCACTTTTGAGTTGATCGTTTTCACCTTCAAATGCTTAAAAGCAACATCAACTCTTGTGGACTAAATTAAAAGAATTTTAATATCCTAAGACATGCGACCAAGAATATTCTTGCCAGAGAAACTTTATTTATATTATGCTTGTATACATTGACTTGCTTTAATTCCTTTATCCCTGTTAGATCAGACTTAAGCTGATGGATTAACTTATTCAAATTTTCAATGACACAAAAACGATTTAGGGAATAAATCTATCTGTCTATAATCTGTTTATTTAAAAATCTGTTACTTCATACGTTTCTATTTCTAGTCCTAATAATATTTGTGACGCTAACCTCGATGTTGATTGGAATTTATACTTATCTTTCATGATTAATTTGCGAATTTGAATTGAGTGAATGTGTACTGAAATATAGGCTGAGTGTCCAGTTTGTTGTACAAATGGATAGAATGGGCGAATACAGAATGACAAAGACAAAGATAGTATTAGATGTGAGTGGTACTAAAAGAGAGAAGGAACAGGAAGAAACTGCTTGAATATGGTGAATGAGATTCTGATGAAAAGAGGTTTATGATTATTAAAGATAAAATGGGAATATACGAAAATATGCATGGATACATGTGAAATGAAACACTTGTATGATCGCTAAGAGAAAAATGTATGAAAGATTACATCAGCAATCGAAATTGTAAATATGATCCGGTCAGATAATATTTGTATTTGTATAAAATAATGAGATTAAGTATAGAAATAAGTGATAATATAAATTATTTTGTGAATTCATTTCGTTTTTCGGAGTTTCATAGGAATTTTACGGTGAGAATTTTAATTAGTTTGAAAAAATGTCGCATTAAACAGTAGTTGGTAGTAGCTTCCAGCTTAAAAGCTCAAGGTTTAAAAAAGTGACTGAAATAAATTGGAATAGCAGCTGATTTTTTTATCAATGGTGAGGCCAAAACTAAGAGGACTTTCATATAGTTTCATAATTTTTTCCACTGATATTAGATGCCATAGGTGTAGGATTAGGTGCCATTTCAAAGATTTTAAGACGATATTTTTATGTTTCAGCGAGATTTCGACAGCTAATACTCATCAGGTGATCCGATATTCTATCAGTCCAATAATTGTAGGAAAAGATTGGTTCGAATCCTGTAGATCAGCACATTCTAAACGGTGATCCTTACACTAGGGTTCCGTGCCAAGTACGATAAACAAGGGATTCCGCAAGAAGACTGAGACACATTCTTGAAACCGTCTTCGCAGAGAAAAAACCGGAATCTTTTTCAAAACTAAAGGCCTGTTTCTACTAATTATCATTTTTGCAATCAATTTATTGTCATCTTCCTTATTTTCTGTTTTAATTTTCAACTTTCAAGAAAGTAACTTTCCTTGGGGTTCAGCCTTTTTGGTCTCTAGTGACAATATATATTATAATATATAATAGTTCCTGAGAGAAAATTAAATTGTGAACCGCTGTCCTTCAAGTAGATGGCATTTGAATGATAATATATTCAAAATTCTCTGTAATTTCGCGTAAGTATTTAATATCTATAGCGATTATTTCTTTTTAATTAAGCAATTTTTCATGGCACATATAGCGATACGAGCAAAGAGAAATTCGTTCTCTTATCAAAGTCATATCCCCGATCGACGTATAAATTACTCGCTTAAATGACTGCACTTTCCACTACGACAACCCTTCGCCCCTTTTGAAAAGCTAATCTGACGATAAACATTTCTCAGCAAACACATGTTAATCTCACGTCATATCCTCATTCGTTGCTTTTTCTTCGGATTGGGTGAGTATGTAATCCTTTTGTTGAAAAATTATCCAAAAACTTCGGCCTGACAAGTTCATGGAACACAATCGTATGAAGCATCTTTATCCACCTCAAACATTATTCTATAATCTTTTCCTCTTGAAAATATCTTATTTATTTTTCAGATTCCTCCATGATTTACGTATCACTTGGAGGACATCGAAAGAGTTAAATGCTTAAATTTTGTCATTTTAAAACTGAATAATGCTTTGCATTCAGTCTCACCTAATTCAACCCTAAGTTTCCTAGTCGCACTGCTTTCAAAGGAGTCTATCTGTACAATCATCAGTTTGAGGGCTTGCTTGATCTTTAATCCCCCAAAGCTAGCAAAAGCCTTAGAGAGGGAATGAATCATAATAGGAAAATGAGATATTAGGTATTTTTCCAATGATTTTCTTACTGATCCAGAATTTTGTGTGATAAATTCGTCCACATTAAATGAGCTCGATCACCCAATGAATGGAACTCTTCTTAGGAGTAGGAGTAGCCGGGAAAATGTCAGGGATTAGCAATTCCGGCAATATCGAATAATAAGTCTTATTCAAATAATACAAGAGAAAAATGATAATCGCTTGCCTGAAATCTTCTCTCCCTGCAAGGTCGCGCTCTCCATGGCAGCCCTTTCTGTGGAAGTCATGGAAAATTTCACTTTCTAGAACCGATGCATTTACCATGAGAATGTCTTTGTGGGGAAAATTAGAGCCACTTAGAGGGAGGCGCCATATGGGATGCTCTTGAGTGCTGGTTTACCTAGAATAGAAAATATTTCCAAGGAGACGTTAATCAAAGTTGATAAAATGAATTAGGGATAATTTTGTAAACAAATACGGCCCATTTGTCTGCATAAGAAGTGGCAATTTTCTCCTTCTAAGAGTTTGCTCCGTGATAGACGAAGAAATTCCCAGAGAATATCCTTATAGTAGAGATTTCTTTTTAAAAGAATATACCGTTATTTCGGTTGTAGAAGCTGTGAATAAGTTTCTTTTTCTACTAATTTACCGCAAGGAGAGTTAAACAGACTCGCTGCAATAGGGAAGAAACAGAAAATTCGTACTGTGTTTGTAATGGGAAAGAGGATTTCTGTCTTTCACACAAATTCCAACGGGACGTTTTGGAACAGCTGAAAGTAATCTATTTTTGTCCGTTTTTAAAAAAGATCACTATCCTTGACTTCATTTTCTCGTGTTTGTTTTAAATTTATCAGTAATTTATGTCATTTTCCTCGGCTTTTGTCACAAAATTACGAGCTATACTAATTACGCTATAACCAAATACAGAAATATTTCGGAGCTAAGAGTATTAGCACATGATTTACTATCAACATATGTACACAATCAATGATTATGAATGAAAACTAGCAGTGTTCTTTCATTATCAGTGACAATTTGAAAGAGCCTCTTATGATATCTATCTCGCTTAGAATTCCAAACTAGAAATAGATTAAGGTTAAAGAAAGATCTAATCTATTGCAACATATTAACTATTACTTCGTATCTCATATTGAATAAATATTCTTTTTGGTTTAAAAAAACGGCCATTTCTCCATATCTCCATTTACAACCCTCAGCCATCCTTCTTTATTAAATATAGGATAAACTGGAGAGGAAAATGTTTACGCAAATGGGATCCAATTCGTGTGTTCCTGACTTTTGATTTCTCTAGCAGATGTTCTACCCACAGAACTACATAGTTAACGTTTCAGGCGATTTGTCGTTTAACGACTGAAATATTCGTGGAATTCTAGAAGTGATTTATATTATGGAATATTTCACCGAGATGCTTACATTAGTTTAGGCCTTTAAAGTATAAATATAATCTGTCAGTTTCTATAATAATGCCGTAGTGACATTCCTGGATATTATGCAGATATGGGACAGTTCTAAATTGGCCCTTATTTTTCTTAAGTCCTTTCATCACATTAGAGTGAGGGTGGCAAAAAAGGAATATTTAGGTGTAATAGATGTATATTTTAAAATCATAAACCTTGTGGTTCAAAAATATATTTTTGTCATTGTGATATCATAAATCACACATAACCATGAATATATACTAAATCGGACCTAAAAGATTGTTAAAAGATACTTAATCCGAAAAATTTGGGAAATCCGTTAATTTTTGACAACTTGAAGTCTATCCTACAAAAATAGACGTGTATTGATCCATTCAATTTCTATTTCGAAATGGATCCGCCAACGATTCTCTCGAAGAATAGTTTAAATTTTGGAAAGAGGAGAAGTCTAAGCATGAACTTCCTCTGTTAACATGCAAAAGCATTTTTATATTTGTCTTTAGTGGAATTCTTGTTCCCTAAAGATTATGCTAAAGAATTTTTTTCTTTTCTCCGATGCTTCCGAAGCCAATGTCTCGCCTTGTTAATTATGTGCCGGTGTTCTTCACACGGTTCGACAGCTACTCTCCCGTTCATATCTATCGTAAACATTCCAGGAATATTTTTCTTTTTCACTCTCTGATCCATATTTAGAGCCTTATTTGTTCCTTGGCTTTCTGAAAATCGGGAGAAACAGGACGATTCTTCCGAGTGATTTTGCGCCTGCTCAAAAACCAGTATCAATTACGTCAACATCTCAGTAATCAGGGTCCTAATGAATATTAACGTGTCTTTTGAATGTTTACCCAAGCACCTGCGTGAAATTGGGATCTTTGTCGGCGGCATTTTATAATTTAATGTTAGTTTATTCTTTAAGGGCAATTGAAAATTCCAGTGTCGTAACAACTTAAACGTAAAGAAACAATGTATTCTGCTTCCTATTTATTGAACCATAAAACGCCATGAGAAAGGATTAGCTCTCAATGGGTTAACTCTTTTGTAAGTAACTCCACGTGGAAATGATAAGTAGCATTATGAACACATTTTGCCGTAAGAAGGTCTCTTTAGAGTCACTTCAACATGTCTCTTTTGTAGAATTACGTTAGCATCCATTACCTTGCTCACTTTCGAAAAATTACCTTAAAAAATATACAAAAGTCTTTCCACGTTTTTTGCAATATTTTTCCCCTGTCACACTGTCGAGCTTCCAATTGGTATTTCCAATGCTTTGTAAAAATCTATAGGAGCGTTCGCCAAGATCTAGCTTTGTTAATATATTCAGTGGTATCGCAAGAGACGAAGTAATTTTAGACGGAATACTTCTACTGATACATGCATTCTATTACTCTAAATCAGTCTTAATGGACCGCGTAGTGCTACCGGATAGCCAAATAGGCAACGCGTTCGACTTCAATGAAAGCGGGCCTGGGTTCGATTCTGGACGGGAGTCCATATGTTCAAAATGACCTTAGTTGTCGAAGCACCTTTAAAAATACTACTACTACTACTGGATCGTGTACGAATCGATCAGTTTCGGCTCAGTTATTATAATTTATGGACAAAATTTTCTACTTTTAAACTAATTTGCTATGAAAATTACCATATTGGTGAGGCTGATTTTACTACACAATAGCTCTCATACATTTCTATAAATTATAAGAACTACGATGCATAAATGTATTTTAGCTGGTTCCATAAAAAAGAAATCAGGCATATCGATAATAAGACAACATTAACAGTTAAAATTAACACGATATCGAAATATGGATGGATAAATAAACGTGTGAATGTAAACGTGATAATGTATGTGTAACTCTTTTAACAAAAAACTTCAAACTTTTTGACTTATGAACCATATAAAAAGACTACACCGAAACACTTTCCACGAAGAGCAATCCATTGTCTAGCGGTTGCTAGATAGCCAAGGGGAAAGAGCATTAGCCTATGATGAAAACGGTCCCAAGTTCGATTACCAAGGGGGCCCATTTTACGAAATGACGTAAGATGACGGCGCACTATTTGGACAATTTTGTTTTCAAATCTTGCTAATGATGCTAAATGAAAATAAAGCTGGAAATGTTCTCTTTCAGTTTATTTACTGAATGAATTCCTTTTCTCATAAAATATATTGATATTTAACTATTTTAATGAACGCAACACAAAAGTGACCTGATTGTTTCACATGCGGCCTTATTAAGATAGCAAATGCTAAATGTGGCCTTCCGATGGACAATAGTTACGCACCCACACCCTAGATTAATCATACTCTAAGAAGGGGGTGTTATGTGCTGTATGATGGAAGTAAAATTCCGGAGTGTGGAGTGGGTCTATTTTGTGTCTATTTCTGCAACATAAGTCTCTGTTGTAATGAAAATTTTCCTGCGTCACATAAGATGTGCATAAGAAAATCTTAATTTACCTATCCTTAAATGTTATTCAGCTACGAGGGTGGTCTGAAAAGTTTCCGACCCTAGATTTTTCAGAAATCTTCAGAAAATTTTCAGAAATTTTCAGAAAACGTGTCGAGAAATGGCGAAATTTCGGAAACCTTTCAGACCACCCATGTACTTAATTAGCTGAAAGCCAACTCTATAACGATGAAGAAGAAATTAATTATGTTAAAAAATCGAAGTACCTGGGAAATTGCCGTGAAGAATTTCATGGATGAACGAATGTGCAGAGATGTAATCGTTGGTATTCCTCTTCTATAACCTTAGGCAGTAACTTAATTCCTTCTGTTAAGAATAAATAGAAAGAAGAGGCATGCCCGAATTAGTCATATGTAGTCATACTGACGAACAGAGAAATTGCTTATGTAGAAGTGTTTAGTTTTATACTTGATCTGAATGTTTCCTGAAAAGGAGTAATAATTTTAATTTAATTAATTAACTGAAAAGTAATTTTTTCTTTGTTTATGATTTTGCGTTAACACTTTCGGGCAACTTTTAATTTCAAATATTTCCTCAACCTTTCTCGATCCATTTCTAATACACATTTAGACCTCTATTTTTTGACACTCACTTTGTTCCGTTACTTTGATTTTATAGTATTTATGGCACAAAATATAAGTTCAACGAGTTCAAATTTGGTAAGATGAGAACAGTTAAACGTAAATACGAAATATTTTGGAAAGAATTTTAACTGGTTGAGTCTCTGCAGACAATTTCTGTACAAGTTATTGTTTTTCATAATTTTTAATATAAATCGATGTGAGTTTGATTACATGCATCTTTCAAAAATAATTTTCCTACCTCAGGTTGAAGACATTTACTTGTGTTAAAATAACACAGTAACTGCAACATACGAACATTTTCTAATAATCTTTTTTTAACTTCTTTAGAAAATAAACTAAGAAACTATTAATCCTTTCGTGGGTCTATCTCATCAATTCATTTCATTAAAATATTTCCTTTCAAATTTGTATCCTAGATTACTTTAGGAAATCAATTATGGCACCAGTGATTTTCTTGGCTATTATTGCAAGGGTTGAGAATTTTATCACTCTCCAAGCTTATTACTTCACAAACAGACAAACCATAAATTTCATCTTCATCTTTAATGATTACACAACTTATAAACCTACGTTTTCATATGTTTCCAGTGCACTTCTTAGAGAAACGAAGATGTCCGAGACTTTTGGTAATTCAACTAAACATCTTATTCTCATTATTTCTTCCAAATGATCAGCACATCTTGTTCCTAATATCAATTTCAGAAAATAAATTTAGAAGAATCTTATGCCAATCAAATTTTAATTTTTCCAAGGATAGTTTGAATCTTTTCGTCATTAAACTCTTTAAAACCACATGAAATTCAAATCCAACAATATGAGTTTTTATTCTGAACTTTCTTATTCTCGGTCATTTTTAAACTCTTATTTCCATACAAATTATCTAAAAAGGATACGATTGAAGAATTTATATATACTCGAATGAAACAATCAAAATATTGCCAATGAGGAACATTATAATATGTAATTCTACCAAACTCCTTAAAAGAATTCTCTAACAACAGAAGAAGAATTTTACCTTTATTTTCTCTGCAGCTCTCGACGCCCACAAATGTGTCAATCTCTAGTAATCTAATAAGGATTGAGTCAAATTTAAGACCATCACTTACAATTCTTGACATTATGGCATATTTTCAAAATATTACGAAAGTAATGGTATCTTATAGTAACTTATTTTATGCTAGTGCGAGTTTTGAACCATTTGAAATCAAACTTACTTACAAATTCCACCGCTCTCAATAGCGCCATTTCAAGCTCTCAAATCAATATTTGAATTTCGAAACTCTATAGATGAATTACGACTGTGATACAGTTTAGCAATTTGATCTCTTTACATATATTTATTTGAAACAAATGACTGTAAAGAAATACGTAAAGTTTTGCTTTGCTGGTGAAGCGAAAGTAAAACTTGGAAATAATGTAATTCTGGTTATCCGAATCGTAAGACAAGGACTAGGCGATTTTTCACCTATTTCCTGTATTCGTGTCATAACTATTTTCTAAAAGAAAATTTATTGCTTTCTATAAAATATTTTTGATAAAATGGTGCACGGCACTCATCAACAAAAGCATGTATGATTATTGATTTATAGCAATTATAACAGATTCAACCTTGTGCTGTCATCTTTTGGACTTCGTTTCTTATTTACCCTTCATCTTAATTAAATAAATTTATTTCTCCGCAAGTCAGTATTATTAATTAAGATTAATGGTCCAAGAATCTTTAGTCAGCAGGGAAATTCTCGTTTGTGTACTTTAAATTAATAACACTATCAGAAAGGGTAAAAGACTCCTTGTACTATACTTTTCCTTACAGAATTTAACTTATTGACTAGATTACTAGACATTTTCAAAATTCTGCATTTAAATACACACAGGGTGAAATAATGAATTATGAAAATTAAATCAATAGATTTTCAACTATTTAATTGTAACCAGTCCCTAAATTTTATTGTAATTCCAGAATTCTCCCGTCAATTTTAATCCCAGATATCAGAGGAAGTGAACTTCATTAAGATGACAATGTATTTTCTTTCATTTTTAAATTATTTAGGCACAATTAACATAAATTGATCAGGCAATAAAGCATAGGAGGCCATGATTCATCTTGCTTCAAGGGGCAAAATGGCTTGGCTCTACTATGCATATATATTTATTATAAGCACACTACAGCACACAAGAGCTCATATGTTCACATAATGATGAAATTTAATTTCCAAATTATGAATTGTTTTGTTACTAGAGGACCTGAAAGGACAGCATGCTTTCCTAGTGTACTTTGCAAACATCAATTATGAGATTTCTTTAAGTGATACTTGCTACAATCATTTTCAAGATTACTGAGGAACTCAAAGCACGTTAATTGATAATAAAAGATAAATACCAGTTCAGGGTGCTAAAAATCACATTACTTTGAGCTTATTGATTGTAACCAGCAACAAAAACTCCACAATAAAACCTTAAGAATAGCTGATTTAAAGAAAATTGATTCATTCGGTCACAGTTGACCTCTTTGTAAACTGAAATCCTCTACAATTTTTATTATAAATTTATCACAAAACACTTTCAGTTAAACATGACATCCATTGATTAATAATCAGAAACTACTGTTTACTCCAGTAATTAAAGAAGCTGAATTAAAATAAGAATGGATTAAATGAAAAGTATAATACTAATGAAAGTCATTACCTTCTACAAGCGAGATAGTAAATTTCTATAAAAGATAGTAAAATCAAAACTGCATCACTCTAAAGGATCAAATTACCCATGGATAATTTAATTATCCAACTAATCCACCAAATATTAAAAAGGATATAAACATTGACAATAAACTATTCAATGACTAATGATAAATTAAAAGATTAATTCCAACTGATAAAAAACATTTAAAATTACGTATCCTTTAACCGTTGTTTTCATACATACTTTCTGTACCAAGCAGATGAGAGATGTAAAGTATGGACAGAAATGTTATCATCTATATTGTAACATAAATCTCCTACTAGTCGATCTCTCACAAATCATGTATGCCTAATGATGGCTTAAGCAATTAATTACACTCTGACTGAATAAACATTGTAAATATAGAGAAAGCTACCTTGGATGCCAAAATATAGAAGAAATTCAAATAACTCTGCACATGAAACAAGATAGCTTAGGTACTTCTAGAATAATTTGCAAAAGCAGATTTCTCATTCAGCAAAAATACCTGCAACCCTATACAGGGGTTTCAGATGAAAATCAGTTCAAATTATCTTCTCTGCCAATGTCCCTGTATTAGAGGGATTCATATAATTTGACTCTCTATAATAACTACTTTACCCATGATACTGAAAGGCTTATTTTGAGAACAGAAACCAAAAGGATATCATTCTGCTGTATTTATAACAACAATCTTTCAGTTGAATATTTAAATATATATAATAATAATTACTGCTAAATTCTATAAATAATTGTAACAAATGATAATAAATATTTTGTAATGATTTATTTATAAGAGTAAACTGTAAAGTTGTATAAAATAGATGTAGCTTAGTACAAACTGTGTTAATAGAACACCACAGATAAATTCCATACCAAACAAAAAACAAAAAGAAAGAAATAAAATAAAACCCAATATAATTGTGATATGCTTGAGAACAATTTCCCAACAAATTTAAAAGTTCTGTGAGGCACCAAATGCTACAACCATTAAGCATGTAACACAAGTTTGTTCAGTCTTGCATCAGAATAACTAGATTTTGCACTGGAAAATATTCCATTACTTAAGTATAGGCCCTGCAAATATTTTATTAAATAGTATAATTCATCAAGGATTTCTCTGACCTTGAGGTATCTTTTACAATATAACACCAAACCTGCTTCAAATGCTCTCCTTGGAGCAGTAATTAACTAACCACTCCAGGCTAGATGTTGCATATTCTTATCTCCAAATAATGTTTCAAAACAATACTTAGAGAAATCACATAATTCAGGTTTCCTGTAAAAGAATACAGCTTATGCCTGCATACATATGAAGAAATGCTAAACATAAGGAAATAGCGATTACATGGTCTTTTCCCGGGATTCCACCACGATGGACGAAGCAGCAGCGACAAAGTTTTGCCTGCGTTGCAGCAGGCTTCTTCAGGTCGAAGAGCTCTTCATCTATTGCGGTGGAATCCCAGAAAAAGACCATGGAATCACTCGATCATCACGGAAACCTTTGACTTTACATAAGGAAATAGCTTTAAGTCTGCAAAAACTTTGTACAAATCAAATAAAACAACACAAAAAGCTGTCTCAAAAGAGCTTGAAATATTTTTAAAAATTATCACATAACAATTAAGGACTGTGCTGAATAACATTACAATAAAAACTTTGTAAATATAAAATAACATTGTCATTGGATTAATAGAAATGGGAAATGGAGAGGATAAAGGAAAGGAATCTCACCTAGGTAAGGGTACAATGGATATTTTCTGGGAAGAGTCACCGGGGTCATGAAGTGTCAAACCCATTTCATGCAATAATTCACAACTAACAACACCCTTTCTGTTGAGGCCAGCTATGACTTCTTGAACATGAAGATTCCCATCACATAAATTACGGATGGTCATTATTGCCCACTGTGTAATAACTGTTTGAAGAGTTAAGGATGTGTCAACTGTTTAACATGGGATTATATTCACCATCAACATTTAGTAAATCAACTTCAATTCACATTAGCTATGGTGATCACAAGCATACTTACAAAAGACATTAACAAATATAGCTAATTTGAAAAATGTATATCCAACAAACTGATTCTATCAATGGCACAGTAAACCTTAATAAAGTGATCATACTGATAACTGCTTTCAATCATCAAAATACCTGGAATTATTCATAGAAAAGTAGAATATAAATTTCTCTCTCACACCAAAGAGCACAGCTAAGTCTAGAGCACCCAGCGCAAGTACACAATAATAAAATAATGATGTTTAGCTGAAAAACAGGATTTCAAATGATAAAGAGTATCATATTTGACAAATTAAGACTTGGAAGCCTGTAAAGTGACAAAGTACAGTGAAAGAGGGAGACATTGGTCATGCAGTTTCATTGACAATGGCCTAAGGTCTCTTCAGTAATGAAAATGAATGATAAAATTTCTCTAGTATCAAAATTTACAATTACTTAATTTTTATTTCAATATTTAAGCTGAAGATAATATGACAAAGACAAAAAAACCATCAGATTTCAGCAAGGAGATATTCTACGAGTTTCCTCTCTGAGCAAATATATCAAAGTTTTGCTACCCCTGATTAAAGAGGTAAGTATAGAAATAAACTAATTAATAAGCATGAACAAATGCTAAGCATCTATTAGTATGAAGTTTTTCTTTAATAGGTCAGAATGTAATTACTAATTTGCCAAATAGATATGGATTATCAGAAAATAATCTATAATACGCAGACTTTGTCAGTACAAAGAGATATAATTCAGCTTCATGCAACCTCAAAAGAAATCGAATATACTTAAATTTCTCCAAGGAAAGTATGAGCAAATGAGAAAAGGGAGCTAAGGATGTTAGGCTAAGATGAGTCTCAATATCTTTGGATCATAACATCTTTAGCTCTCTTTCCTCACTCCTTGCTATTTTTCTTGAAGAAATGTATTGTAGAGGATACACAATCTAAAGATGGGCCACAATATATAGGGACACAATAAAATCAGGCACATTCTCAGGCTATTAGAACTCTATCTTCCATCTGGGAATTTAGGATGGAATGAAGTTCAGTCTAAGATAATGAACAAAAATCAAACTTTATATCCACTAGAAGGAACCTATTTCCATTTAAGATTCAGATAAAGACACCAATGGTGATACATAATAAAATATTTTCTTATCTGTATGTCAGCTATGGTTTTGAAATGAATTCCTTACAATATACTTTCATCACAGTTTCCTTTGCCATATTAAATTTTTCAAACAATAAGTATACATTAAAAGGAAACTGTTGATGAAAGATAAATTTTTATACTCATTAAAAATATCTACCATAAAAGTCTGAATGTACACAAATAAATATTAATAGTTGAAAATGTTAAACAAAAAACGATAGGTTCAGCTTTTAAATGCACGAAAACTACTCAATAAATATTTTTGGAATTGGATGCACCAAGTAATGAAACTTAGTATGCATGAAACAATAAATATGGTATTTCTACCAAAGAAAATCAAAGAAGTCTAGAAAATATTTTTTTAAATACAATGATTAAATTTATGAAATGATTCTTTACATAAACATGAATGTATATCAAAGCATCACTATCATCAAAAATTTATGAAAAGAAAACATAAACCACTATATCACAACCAATTATTACAACTTAATGAGATATTTGTACTTGTATTTGTGGACCTCGTGGCACAGACAGAACCACTTGTGGCATAGATGAAACAGCAAAATATTGTCACTTGAGAATATCACTGGAAACAAAAAAAATGCATTAATCTAATCAAATGAAGAAGGATACAAGGATTTTTCTCGTCTATGTTGCAGCTCTCTAGAATAAGCGGCACACATTCAAGCTCCAAAATCTGAAATATTTCAATTATATGTGTAAATGGAGGTACATAGCAGAGATTACTAATATTAAAGAAAAATGCTATCTATTCCACACTATCATAGTATATTTTTCAACAAAAACTCATTTGCAAGGTGTATCCCAACCACAATATTCAACCACAAAATGAAACTATGTTTACTTTCATTTACAACTATCTTAACTAAAAATTAAGATTGAGTGGTGGCAAGTTGCCACACCCATGGTGCAAGATAATAATGATGATATTGAAAATCAAAATATTTTTTGCCCACTGTTTCTTGACATTTCCTTGCCCTTGAATTTACCATTGCTTAAAATTATCTCAGGAAAAAAATGAGCAAAAGCAACATAGATATAGATTGGGATGGTGAGTATGAATAAGTTTTATTTCCATAGTCCAAAATTACTACTATGAGCAAAAGATAAATCTGTGGTATTTTAAAGAAATTACCTTATTTTGGATTTCTTTGTTTTTCCAAGCCAAATTACCAATCAGCTGAATAAGACTCCTCTTGAAACCATAAGCTGGGTGTAAGTCCACAGCTAATTTACTTGATTCAGATGCTGAAATATTCTTGATGGGTACAAAGGGATGACTTAAATCTCCTTTCTCTTCTGCCAACTTACCAGATGCATGAATACTTTTCAGAAGGTCTGAAATAAGATTAAATAAATTTTAAAATAGTCAGCATTAAATTAACAAAAATCGTGGATTACAGAAACAACTTACATTACTTAAAGCATCACAAGAAATTTGATATTTGAAATGTCATGAGCCAAAATATTTCACAGCTGCATATATTTAACTACGATGTAATTTCTAGCAGTTTTCACAACAATAATAAATTGGTATTTGCTAGTAGTTTTATAACCATATAAACCACTCATAAAATGAGCAACTTACCTTTGAGGTATCAGGATCATAATGGCATAAATAATAGCATTGAAATGACATTTTCATAAAATTAACAGTCCACCTATTTGCAGACAGATTACTAACTAAAACTGTAATTATTTTTTAAAGAACCTAAATTAGAATTAAATTTAACCACATTTTCTTAAGTGGGGAGATGTTGAAAATTTTAAATAACTCTTGCAAGGAGCAAAATACTTACAGATGGTGTTGACCAGCAGAGGGCCGTCAGACTGAAGTAAAGGAAGATAAGCTTCATTACTGGCTGCAGATGCTAGTACATCCAATAATTTTGTGTACTCACAGGGACTGGCAGACTCAAACAACTTTGCAACCTTTGAATCGCTTTCTAACGACACTCGAGCATCAAATATTCTATCGGAGTGTGCACAAAATTCAGAGGCAATAAATTTAATTGCTGACAGATGAATTTCTTTATGTCCCACTTTACTTCCTGGCTTAGTTATATGATCAGAAATAACGTCCAAAATGTAATATTTTTCATGAGAAACCAGCAACGGATAGCATTCAACCAGCCAGTTTGGCACTCCTAGTAACGATAACACTGCAAAATGCCTGTAGAGGTAAAATGGAAAAAGTTATACTTTCCTCATCGAGGGCATTAATTGCAAGAACTTCGCATGAACGTCCGATACAAACCCAAATTCTGAACCACTGCAAGCCGATGATAATAATCCTTTAATAATATTCAAATCCATGTAGTTCATAAGCTCTTCTTGTCCAAGCCCAAGAATAATATTGTATACAACCATTGCAGCATAGTTTGCCGCCTTCTCATCCACTGAGTTAAGCACATGACTAAAATATTAATTTTTAATGAAAAGAAATTTTTATCAACCCACACTCTTAATTACATACAAATTTATACAATACCTTAATATGTAGGCACAGTTTTTCCAGACTAGGCTTTGATTTTCAGGGTTACTCACAATCATATTTCCCAATACCTGCATCCCTACTCGAATAGCAAGCTGCAGGCTCTCTGAATTATCTGATCTGTTAATCAAGAGTTTCAAAACATTTTCTATGCATTCCAGATGTTTTGCAACCGAATTCTGAAAACTCTTGCCCGAAGTACAAATATTTCTCAAGAATCTAAAGTGATCAGTGATATCGTCCAAGTGCATTTCAGGTGCAAAATTATCGCAAATGAAATGCAATTCACTACATTTGCTACTAATTTCTTCGTGTGGACCAGCATCTCCGCCACTCATTCTGCTTGTGTAACTTAGAAGAACCAAATTAACTAAATACCGTTTAAACCCACTTAAAATGATCCAGATTTCTGTATATAACGTTGTATGCTGCCACAACGCTGCAAGCTTTTCTACTTCCGATAGTTTTACTTGCACAAGATGGTAAAATTAAACGTTTTGAGCGAATTATAATTTTGAAACAACCTAACACTTCGTGATAACATCCGAGAAACGATAACCATTAACACATCCGGTTGTTTGTAGGCCAAATGTGTTTCGTTTTTTACGGTGAAAAGAGCTCGTGACGACTGAGTATACGTCAAAACTGCTCTGCTATTCATAGAAGTCCATGTTAATAAAGTCTAATTGAAAGGTTCATCAACAATGTCGATCATCTTGCAGCTGCAGAGCTCGTTTACACCTCCATGTTTACTGGGATTGAAGAAGTTCTTAATAGCTGAAAACATTTCAAACATGTAAATCGTACTTTAGTGTAAATCTATCTGTTACAATAATTAAATTAATTGAAAACTGCTACATGATTTTGAACAAAAACAATCCCAATTTGATCAACCATTCAAATTACTTATTACTATTTTTTAAAGAAATTATTCATTAAAATTTACGAAATTGATAAATAGTTTAACAATAATCAGTCAATAGGAAATTTATCCTGTCTGTAATTTCTAGAAACCTTAATAAAGCTAATCGACCATTTGATAATTATCTCGTTGCATGCAATCAAATGTTTCCCAATAAGAAACTGTAAGATGTGCTACATTCTAATTAAATTTATATATGTAGTTTTTTTAACTATCCACAAATATACTTTTCTGGAATGGAAATTTTCAATAAGATAACCTATTGTCTTCATAACATTTTAAAGGAAGAATTTTAAAGTATACATCACATTAAAACTTTGTCTCTCCTTGATAACGGATAATAAAGAGCATACCATTAAGAAATATCTAGAGAATCCAAGAAAATAGAAATCAAAGAAATTCCACAAGAATCAGGATGACCAAATGCAGCCAATGCACAGTGCTTCAAGAGGAACATAATGTGACATTACAATTTTTGATTGAAATTTTGTAAAATTTGAATTATTAAAAAGATCGAAAATTTATTTCTAAGGGCTAATTTTTCGCCCCTATTTAAAATATCACCACCTGAGCTGTCCAAAGGTAATGAGTAGACCAGGAAGAACTTTCCTATATCAGAAAAATGTTCTTAAGTGACCAATTAAATATATATAAACGCTTTTTCATAAAATGTAAGTACATTTTCATACCTTGTAGAGCACTAATTACATTATTGATAACATTTTCATTATTAACGACAAATTATTTGAGGTTTAGTAAAACTAGCAGCCACGATCTCAGTCAATCGCTTAATTTATTAATAATTCCTAACTATAAATTGGACCATCAACTGCATCTTAATCCAACACAGGCCTTCATCTACAATTTCTCCATTACATCCAATATTGTCCTCATTAAGCAATCATGTTTCCAAGAGTACTCAATCCATACCCCTCGTATAATTCCTAAAAGTTTCTTCAGACTTATCTTTTCAAAAACTTTTCAAGCAATGACTTTATAGATTTCTTGGTGTGTATACATACACTCAGATATATATAAATAGGAATTTCTCTATTACTTATTGTTCACATCGGTTAGAATACCCACATATATCTGTAGTGAAGTATAATGCCGCCTCCTACATCAGATATATTCAGCCTGTTAAAATTGATGTTGTTCAATTTTCTATTGTTGAATATCTTTGAAGATTCTCCGTTTTCGCTTTGTGCAGTATCTCCCTTTTAAAGCAATTACAAATGAAGATGAAGGCAATCGATTTCCTGTTATTATTACCATACCGTATTGCCAAATCTATGGAAAGTGAAGAAAGTATTCTATTACTCCTTCCTGCTATTAGATCAGAGCTAAATGTATCCTCTTTGGATGGACATGAGGAGCTTCATTGTCATTCAAAAAAACTTTTGGAACAAGAATATAAAGTCTTTTTCCTATAATTATGATTTAATCAATCTCACGACAGCAATCATGAATACCTACCTTGCTAAAAATAAATTCCATCTTCTCTTTATACATTAAATATCTCTGACACCTTCTTTGATTTTATCTTTCTCGTGTAAAAAATATAAGATGCCAAGAAAATTATTCTATAATGTATTTGACTTTGATATTAGGAGGTCCTCTTCAGGCTTATCCATTCATCTCATTATCAGAACATCACTTGATACACCTTCCTTGTAATTTCAACATTCTTTAATGTACCATTCTTAGTAACATGTCTGATCGTCTTATTTTGCCATCAGTAACTGTGTAAACTTTTCAGGTTCACAAAAGAGCTGTTCATTGGCAGATCCAGGGAGAAGAAGGTGGCAATCACTTCTTGGGTGATTTTGTCGTAACTAGTAATAGTATTTTGAAAAAAATCTCACGTTAACCCTGAATCAAAATTAGATTATAAAGTTTTTCAAAATCATAATACATCTTTTATGTTTTTCACAACAAAATGGAACTTTAAAGTTAGTTGGAGATGACTTCATAAGGATATTGTCTACTATTCCTTACTGGCACTCGTTCTTCAATTTCTGTAGGCGTGGATTTTTTCCTTTTCTAATGAACCTGTAACCTTCATCAACTCGTTTATTCTAATTAGCAGAACTTTTAATCCTTCTCAAACTCGCTATCTTTATAAAACTTTATATTTCTAGTCAACTGCTTTCTTTGTGCGGCTGCTTCAAATCCACAGGAAATTCCTCCTGAGCTATACATGATCCTAAAATATAATTAAAAAACCATTACATTGGAGGAACTTTAGTTTCTATCGTACTTATAAGAAACGCTGATATAGTTAAATAATCCGAACTCTTCAAATTTCTGGAATAAGCATAAGATATTTTTAACTTATACATAATAAAAATAAAAAACTTCCATGACTAAAAGGCACTTTACTAACCCACTGAATCTATATCGCTCATCTTATGCTAGTAAGCGATCTATTAATCCATTTCATGTTATTTTAGAATATTTTAGAAGAGATGATTATTGAAAGTCTCGCAAGAAAGCATTCAACTTTAAGTCTTACCTTCTCATTAAAGATTAAGGAAAATTAAATAATAAATAGCAGTAAAACTTTGATTTAGCATTAATTCACGGAGATGATTTCCGCTGAATATTTTCTCTGCATAGTTGATATTGAAACATCCGCTCTTAAGTACAAGAAACGCGCTTCAGTTATTCAACTAAGGGAGTCATCTGACGTTAACCAAATTTCTTTTTATTGAAAAAATCATATTTTAACGCGAGCAGTGAAATAAATATAATAAGAAAGCAGAAAAATATAAAATATATCGACATTAAATTGAGAGAATTGAAAGTATAAAACTTATAACAAATTCACAACTTCCGGAATCTTTTGTTGTAGCGGTAGTGACTAGCCGGAATTTTCAGCAACATAATTGGTCCGAGATCACTGTACATTACTCCGCCAGGTATATCTTTAGGAAATACAAGGTAATATATTGTCCTCACCAATTTAGCAACCGTATATGATAGCATTAATTTGCATAAAACTTGTTTTAAATAAATCTTTGTTGTCTTAAAAATGACAGATCATTATGAAAAATTTTTAATTGCAGATGTTTCTTACGAGATCAGAATATGACAGAGGAGTCAACACTTTTTCACCCGAGGGTAGATTATTTCAGGTGAAATATACTATAATTCCCATTATGCTTGTGACGTTTAGTTTTTGTGCTTATTGTTAACTGTTCTTGTGTTCTGTTCTTTGATTAGGTTGAGTATGCTATTGAAGCAATCAAGCTTGGATCAACGGCAATCGGTATCTGTACCCCAGAAGGGGTTGTGCTTGCAGTAGAAAAGAGGATAACATCAACTCTAATGGAACCAACCACAATAGAAAAAATAGTTGAAGTTGACAAGCATATTGGTAAGGATGAATTACTGTTATAGTTTTATATTATTGATTCGACCCACCGATATGCTGTGTCTGTGGTCATCCAATCCTTTTTATTTTTGATTGTAGGAATTATTAATATGACTTCTGATATTAACATCAGTTTCTGATATATTTAAGATACTGAAGCAGCTCATAATTTTTCACCATATTTTCTTGGATGAAACCATGAATTAGCTCTGAAATCAATGTATGAAAATAAATCTTGAAATCCTATTATAGTAAGCCTTTCCTCGTAAATCCTTGTTAAAAATTATTACTTAGTTATACAATTAATACATTTGATACGCTTTAAGTATATATAGAGCAAGTTATTAAGTCTCTTGTTCTTGTGGACCAAATTTTACAAAGCATGGCGTGCCCGCATCTCATCCTTTCTAATAGGTTAACATTAAAAATATTGAGCTCTCGTTAAGTAAAAACGTCCTCCTTAAATAGTGGACTGTTATTAGATCGCATATTCTATCTTGACAATGTCTGTACCGAGCTCACTTAGAAGTATTAAAACTAAGCAAATACTTTTCGCTTGTAGGCTGTGCTGTTAGTGGTCTTATGGCTGATTCACGAACCATGGTTGATCGTGCGCGAGTGGAGTGCCAAAATCATTGGTTTGTTTACAATGAAAAAATGACTGTGGAATCCGTTGCACAAGCTGTCTCAAATTTGGCCATCCAGTTTGGTGATTCTGATGACGATGGAAGTGCAATGGTAAGTTTTTCTTTCCAATTTCTTTTATTTTGAGCTCTCGTCTTCTTTATTTGTCAATCTTTTTACGAAGAGCAGTTGATCTAAATGAGTCATTACATAACTACATAGCAAGCGTTTTTTTCTGTGGGTCATCATTAAGTTAAACTTGATATATTTTCATTGTGTAGTATAGTACCTCCTAACTTTGGGTTAGTCAGTCAATGCAACCATATTACTTGGGACAAATTACTTTTATAATGTTATATTATTGGTTTCTCCTCCCAATCAGTAGGTAGATAATTGTAGTTAGAGAATGTTAACACTTTGCTGTCTTCTTAAGGTTAAAGCACACTTCCTCATGACACCTCATTGTTGTCACTGGATGTTGTAAGTGTTAATCGGTATGGATTCTGAGAAGCAGCTCCACTCTTTTTCCATTACAAGAATTCTGGTGAATTTAAATTATATTTAGAGTAAGATTTAGAATTTATGTACAGTTGATTCATGTTTAGGTCTCATTTTGTAAAAGCAAATAACAATCAACCCTAAATTATGCATCTTTGAAACATCCTGAAATAATACAATTTGTCAGCCCAGGTCAATTTTAAAGATCATAGGCATTGGTAGGTGAAAAAAGTGAAATTTAATGAAGCAACTAATCTGAAATTGTACTAATCTTTTGAGCAGGGTTTCCTATCTGTAATGTTCCCAAATCTTACTCTCCTTCTGCTCAAGACAGTCAGGTTCCACAAACTAGTGTTGTGTGTCCCAGCAGTTGAGAAATACTGCTTTAGAAGAATAAAATAACTGTGACCTTTCTTATAATTTTTTGCTAAATTCTATATATTGGGAATCTTTTTGTGATAACATATCCTCTCTTATTCAATTATACATTTTTTCTTAATAACTCCCTTAAATAAGTTCTTCTCAACTATTGTGTTTCAAGGGAGATCTTATTCTATGAAATCACTGAGAGATCCAATTATTTCTAATTTTGGTGATATAAATCCACTAAACTAATTGCTTGATGTATTATTCTTTAATGGGGTAATATGATTAAAAGTTTTGTTTTATACCCCATATCTGAAACATGTAAACATCTGGCCTCATAATGTATAAAGTTTGAGTTTATGCATTATTGTGCTGTGTTGGAACTAATATTCAGAGAAAATATAGGTTGACTGGTTCCTGTAATTAAACATTATTAGTGAACATTAAGTATCTTAAGTCTACTTTTGATGAATGAAAAAGTAAAATTTTGGGGAAGTGTGGAGAAAGAGTTGACAAAATGTAACCTATATTTTCACAGTACACAATAACAACATTAACCATCCACACTTAAGCACTGTTTTGTTATAATGTTGTGATCAAATATGTATAATCAAGATCGTTTGTTATCTTGCTCTCATCTCTTTCAACATTGCAGAAGCAAGCAGAATGATGTTCATGTTGGGTCAACAATAATGTTGCACTAAATAATAGCAACCACAACTACAGTATTCTTTAACCGAATAAAAATATTATCTCTTAGTAAATGTAATGGAGTTAAAATAGGTAGTGTTTACTATCTGGGGTAAAAATAGCATACAGTAGCGAAGGTTAACCCATGGAGGTTAAATCTTCACAAAGAAAATGCAAAATGGGGTCCAGAAGATAGTTTTGAACCATAATCTTGGGGTAAAGGTGTTTTATATGCCATCAAATATAGTACTTCTGAACAGGATGGAGATTATGTTTGCCTGTATTATACTATCCAACTTCTTTTTCTTGATTACTATAGAGTCGACCCTTTGGTGTTGCTATATTATTTGCTGGAGTAGATGCAGAGAAAGGACCACAATTATTCCACATGGATCCATCGGGAACCTTTGTGCAGTTTGATGCCAAAGCAATAGGTTCAGGCTCAGAAGGTGCTCAACAAACCCTTCAGGAGGTCTATCATAAGGTAATGATGAATGCTCATGATACACTAATTGCTTGATATCATACTTTCATTTTATTTCTGATTATCAAATTAGTTAATCATCGGATTTGTCATATATTCTTCATTTTGTAAGCTTGGTATATAATTATAGCTTTTACTAGCTTATTTTCTATAGTAGATCTATTTCAGAACCTATATATAAAAAGAAACATTTTTGTCCATTTAAATTTCATGTGTAGAAGCAATTTTCTTTCCAAATTTAGAAACATCTGAAACTGAGTTGGCTTTGCCATTTTATGTCAGTCAGCTGGTCAAGAATAGTAACTTCACATAGATTATCATAAAGAGTATATTATGCAATTTTCAGTCTTACAATTTGATTACTAGGTATTCCAAGTTCTAATCTAACTACTTGAGAAACATTCAAATCTAAATTTCCAAAAATATTTTGGTTCCTTGATAATTTGAGAGTTTAGTAAAGATCTGTAGAGTATTTATAGATGAAGTAATGTCAATGTAAACTTATAAATTGAAAAAAAAATACTACAGTAATTGAAGATGGAAAGTTTTCATAAAAATGTTAATTTTTTACCTATGATTCTTAAATTATTTAGGCCTTTCATCTTGTTACTAAAATATTTTGGAAAATTGTTAATATCTTACATTTTTCATTGCAGTCTATGACTTTGAAGGAAGCTCTAAATTCGGCTCTCACAATTTTGAAGCAAGTGATGGAAGAAAAGCTTAACTCTACTAATGTAGAAATGGTTACAGTGACCCCAGATCGGTTTTTCCACATGTTATCTAAGGAGGAGGTTGAAGAAGTTATCAAGGAACTTGCATAGTGATAAAAGTATCAGAATTTGTCAACAAAGTTATTTGGAAAATTGTTTTAAGACTTTGAATTTTTTTGTGTTCATAGTTGTGAATTACACTGTTTTGGTAACTTATGGTGCCCTGCCTTAAAATAAGAATTAATTTTGGAAGAAAGAAATGAACCAATTTTCTTCTAAGTATTTCATTTTTGAATTTGATTCCTGGTACCCTTCCATTTGATATTTGCTGATGTTTCTTGAAATATCTCAGCAAATTATAAACAAAGTGAATTGATCCTTATCAATAAAAGTAATTTAACTGCTTTCCAAGCTCTCTCATTGCAGAATTAGCTACTTTTATATTGAGCAGAAAGTCTGGCTATTCCAGAAAAAAATGTTGACATGTGGTACAACTGGGTGAATCAAAAATTTCAATCGATGGAAATTTTTGAATTTTTGTTTAATATACATTATCTGCTTCACTTAATGAACATACCAAAATTTTTTTATAAGATCACAGTGTTATAATTAGTGTGGTATCGTTATGTTATCTACTATACAACTACTACTTATTACTATATTGTGCCCTTAACTATCGGAACTTCTCAATTTCATTTTCAGGAACTTTTATGAAATCAATGTCAAAGTTTACTGTTTAAATTCTGCTTTTTAACACAGTTTGTGACATCACCTATGAGCAGCTTGTAAAATACAAATAGACATCTTATTAGAGCTCTTGGGATGTTAAGTTTAGAACAATTTATTTTCACAGGTCTGTTGTGGAGAAAAAGCATTTTGATATATCACAGAAATCTATGAAAAGTCAAACTTAGGAAGTAATTCCAGAAAATATTGAATACTTATATCTGATTTTATAATAATGGAGAATTAAGAGTTGAGATAAAAAAATCCAACCAAACAACAGTAAGAAATCTCAGAAAATACATACCACAATTACTGTCATTAGATACAATATTTCAGCAATAGTAGTTCTATTTTAGGAGTAAAAATATTACTTTTCTAATTCTCACAACATTGGTATTGAAATGAAAGTTGATGAAATTTACTCCACTATTAGTCCAGTAGTTTTGCTGATGAATTGGTTACAAAACTGGCATTGTTTGTTTATTTAAGCAAACAAGGGTGATACAAATTACTAAACTTTGAAGAGAATATGGCATGGAAAACATTTATTATAATGCATAGGGCATATATTATTATAATGCATTATTATAATGCATATGCATATAATGCATAATTTCAACAGAAAGATAATATCTAAGTAATAAAGAAGAAATTCAGCATAGAGAAGGAAACTTTTTCAAAGCTCTACACAAAAAGTTCATAGAACAACATAATTACTCATAATAAATTTATATGCTTCAATAAAAATCTGAACATTAACAATCTGATAATGATAGAATATAATTTTCCATAGAATAGATACTTCTGTAAATATATTATTAGCAATCAAAATGTAAATATATTAATTTTCAATTAAAAAAATTTGCAATCAAAATGTAAATAATTAATTAATGCTTTTGTCTCAGAAGCTCTTCAACATCTTTTTTGAACCGCTCAATCTTTTCCTGAAAGAAGGTAAAGAAGGAAATCATATTCTGAGCTATTCAAATGAATATGAATTTAACTTGTTAGCAAACAATCTATGAAATACAACTTTGATATAGGAATATAACAGTATCTTTCTCAATAAGCATTTACCAATGGAAACATAAAAAATTATACATTAATGTATAAGATGAAGGGAATTTTAAAATTTAATCCATCAATGAAACGTCACATAAAAACCTAGAACAAAGCTGATCATAAAAATATAGAAATTTAACAAAAATGAAGAACTACATCTTACCTCATTAGATAAGTATTTTCCAAGCAAAATGAAAGGAAGAAAGAAGATTATATGAAACTTAATACATCAGTGACATAAAAGGGACATTGAGGTTAAGCTATAGAGATGGTGAGAATTTCATTGTAAAAAGAGGTAATAGCTACCCAAGAAACCAAAAGAAAATTTCACAATAGTGGGGATTTTGTGCCATTCATACTTGTTATGTGCAGGATATTTAACATCTGTGACCATAGTAAAGTCAAAAAGACTCAGAACTTGCCTTATTATAGGCAGAAATTCATTAGAAGATTATTGTAAAAGTTTTGCCATATTTATAATGAAATATAGAAAAAAGACAGCATTTTGACCCCTTAAGAAGCCTAGAGCATAGTTGGCACAACATCATCACCAAATGCTGAGAACCCTTTGGAATCTATATTCAAAAAGAAAAACACCAAATACGACAACACGCTTACTTGATTGGTTTTGTAGTACGCAGTAGCTTCTTTCATCATCATTTTAAAATATTCCTCCGATTCTTTCTTGAATGCCACCAATTCTTCTATCATTTTATTTTTCCTAGAGAAAATAAAAATATAAGCCATTATGGTAGTAGATTATCAGCAACTGATAATATTTCCCTATTCCTAAGGTTTGAAAGTAATACAAAACATGAAATTTCCATTCTCTGATAAATTAAAATACACTTACATTGTATTTAATTCCTCTAACACATCTTTATCATTTATCATTGGTTTTTCATTGATCCTTTTGGTTTCAATTTCAGCTTTTCTCCTATTCAGTTCATTCATTTTCTGAGAAATAATTAATAAATTTAATTTTGGAAAATTTGCGCCGTTTAACTAACAGAAATGTAAAAAATCCAAATTCCTGATATTGACTTGCCTTTACAAAATCTTTCTTCATTGCATCAAGTTCATTTTTCTTTTCTATATAATGCTTTGCCAGCAACTCTCCTTTCTTCCACAATTCCTTATGTTTCAAGCTCCACTAGAAATAGCATCAAGAAAAGGTAAACTGATACTTATTCTCTAAGGTCTTATGAACAATGACTTATATTTTTTAATGGTAATGTTGATAAAAATTATTAAAAATCTAAATATTATACCAAAGCAGACTTTTTCTTTACTTCTTTGGTAGAAGCGAAGAAAAAGTCTGCAAGCGATGTTACTTTGCACTAGTTAGGCCTCACCTCCAGTATTCATGCAGTGTATGGGACCCTGCTGAAAAGTGTTGTATTCGCTAATTAGATAAGGTACAATGAAAGGCAAAATATTTAGTAAAAAATTGCTATGATAAATAAGTAAGTGTTACTCAGATGCTTCAGGAGGCAAGATGGGAATCTTTAGAAGAAAGAAGGCTCAGTTAGAGATTTAATTTACTTGATAAATTCCGACAGAGTACATTCATAGACGATGCAGTCTATAATATGCACACTCTTTCTAACATAAGCCGTTCTGATACCGCAAGAAAGATAAGAGAAATAGATGCAGGAACCAGTCGATTTAAGAATTCATTTTTTCCAAGAACGATTTGTGAAAATAATTGTTTAGGAAAGAAGAGTCATGGTGCCTGCACCCCCTACCATGTGCTGAAAGGCAGCTTGCAGGGTACCTACGTAGATGTAGAAAGCACCCATTAAGTACAAACCTCATACTGCCCATCTTGTAGGTATCTTGCTTCATTCCTCAAATGAGAAACGTTTGCTATGATTTCTGCTAGTCCTTGTTGCAGGGCATCTTCAATTTCCTTAAAACACTCAACAGCATTAGAATTTAAAGGTTTGAAACTCTCCATCTGATTCAAGAGGTGCTGAATTGTAGCATTGTATGGCTGAATGGGTATTGTTTTATTCACAAATTCCATCCAAAGTTTGTTCAACTAGATTGACAATGAAAAGAAAGATCAAGAACATAAGTGCATTTTATCATAAAATATTCTTTTATAGAAAATTAATTAATATAATCCACATAATCTATAGCCTCGGCTGAGATGTGGTGGAAATACATAACTGAATACAGATTTTTACTTTTCCTCAGAAGGTTCTGTGGAAAAGTAAAAATCTGTATTCAGTAATATAATCCACATAAAATGCTAAAGCAAGGAAAAGATTAATGAATATAAAGAATGGGTGTGTGTGTATGTTTGTATATACAGATATATTACACATAGATTAGTGAATTCCCCCATCAAAAAATGATGAAAATTAAGAGGTTCTTGCTATTTGCTGTTACTTTTAACGAATAACCTTGCGATAAATTAATGAAGGGCACGATATTGTATCTTGCCTCAGTTGCTAAAATGCCTGGGCACAGCTTTGCATATATGTACGTAATGCATGTGTGAGTGTATCATGCAGTTGGGTGATGCATCATAGGAAAGAAGGAAGCAAACCTTATTTTTCTTTGAAGATATCTGTAGGTCAGTTGCATCTAAAGTTTTCTTAATATTGTCATTAACTTCAGATATCATTCTTAGTTCTTCTTCTAATTCTCTTTTCTCACTTGCAAGTGTTTCCCACTCAGCTTTAGACATCTTCTGTTGTGAGCATGTTAAGGCTATAATTGATGTTTCTTCCCTCAGTTCATATAACCTGACCACTATTAAAATAATAAAATGTATGAAATATGAATATAAGGTATTTTTCAAATATTTAAAACTGTCAATCTTAGAACAAACTCACTCCTAAACTGTCATATGTAGAATATTGCTGAAGTAAGAGCACTTCATTCAAACAACACTGAATATCTTTTATTTCAAAGGTAAGGTATAGATACTTAACACTGACTATAGTTCTAATAAGTACTTAATAAAACAAGGTAAAAGTGCATCTGAATACCCAAGGATAAATAGAAGTTAAAAAAGTTGATGTTATATAATGAAATCTTTCACTTTTCAAGCAAAAGCACTACCATTGAGTTGGCCTGCCAAGTTTTTTAAAAAGCATATTTTCTTTGTCCTGTTACTTTTAATTTGCACAATATTCCCAACAGAAGAGCAAATTTAATAAATGAAAGGAATTAAGCATTTAAATATGACATGAGAGAGGACAATTAACAGATACTCTCTTATGCATATAGTGAAAGAATTCTTGATAATTTAGAAATCATGATAATCCTTTAATAACTCTTACAATTTTTTTTTCATATTCAACTATGATCACCTAAGAATAAGGATTTGATGCTTTCCTGGTGTATGTTGCTGAGGAAATTTTCTCGAGTAAACAACGGGTCAGATCTTCGGTGTAAGATTCACACCGAAGATCTGACCTGGTTGTCTACCCGAGGAAATTTCCTTACCTAAGAATAACTTTGGCAAAATAAAATTAGAGTATTACTATTTTTAGTGAGAAATCATTAACTTATAAGACAGTTTACAATAAATAAATGAAAAGAAATGAGGATGATTTTTACTGAAAACCATGTCAACTGTTCATCTAAAGATGATCTACATAAAAGGTAATTTACAAGGGTTAGAACATAAGTCATGGCAACTATTTTTTACCTAAAAGAAATACTATTGGATTCCAAAACTTTATTTCTCATGTGATAGACATGCTGTACTAGTGTGTGTCAACAACAACAGATGATTCCATGAGTGTCTCTATAGGCACAGAGAACAATGTGGAATCAGTTGTCTGGCTACCACCATGGGAGATGGATGTAAACCATACTGAGCAGCGCTCATACAATCAAAATAGCCATTCTGCAAGGGAAAAATACTCAAGATTGTCAGTAATTAAATGTGCAGTAGCTGAGCTACTTCAGTTAGAGACTGAAAGTAGCATCAAGAAACCGCAGGATTTTGAGGAACCTGCAGAAAATTGCATCAAGGAGCATGCACTAAATGAAGTTCAATATTGGATGCAATATGCTATTTGCTCTGACCACCCTGCATGATGGCAACAGGATGGTGATCACTTTCCATCAATAATTGTAATCAGTGAATTTTGCGCATATGAACCAGCAGTCAATGCTTCTGGAACATTTTGATCAGTACTCTCTTCAAACACCTAAATAAATATGAGGAAAAAATGTAGACATGTTTTTAAATGTTTGAACACTTAGTTCATTCTTAGTCCTTGCATGTGTTTATTCCATTTTTTCTAGTTGCACTGGTATTCTCACAAAAAATATAGTTGCCATGACTTATGCCCCAACGATTGTATAGGTATACACATAAATAAACATGGTATTAGGATCTTTATGGAAATTTACTTACATAAGCTTTCTTTTTTTTGAGCAATATTATCCTTCTCCTTTGGTAATGACTCTCCTTTCTTTGTGACAGCTTTGAATCTTTCAGCCAAATCATCTATTTCTTTGGATAACTGTCTAAGCTGTTGTTTCTTGCTCTGAAATTATGAAAAGTGATACTTTTATCTATGTTCATAAAAAGAAATATCCTTCAGAGAAAACAAAACGTACAAGTTTTTCATTGTCTAGATCTGTTCCATTAGCCAATTCAGCTTCTAACTGTGCTTTGAGCTTATCTCTTAAATTCCTTGACTCTTGCATCAATTCTTCAGGAACACCTTCCATTTCACCTATAAATATAATGATTAATTTTAGGATAGCCTATGTAGCCAAGCAAGAAAGACTAATATAAAGAAAGGATAGCAAATCAATAAGTCACTTCTGTAAGCTTTTTGTTACAGCAAAAAGTTATCTCATTTCTGTTTATCATTGGGTATTTTCTGTACTGAAAGTTAACTTTGTTTTCCATAACATCAAATGCTATAATGAATTAATATCTTATAGTAAATAAACAGGTTCTGTAAATATAGTTTATGATTTAGAATTTATATTTGATAAAAATTTACAAACACACCTCAGATAAAGAATATGTTCAATTTCATGGATAAAGATATACCTACAAAACAATTTTTGAAGATTGTCAATATCTTCTTGAAGTGGAGGGCCTGATATCTCCTTACGATTGAAGGCACTGTATGAACCAAGATGAAAGTTCAGGAATATCTGCAAAACAAAGTTTGTCCTTAACTTAAGTCTTCATTCAGGTTTGTCTCTATAAATAAGCATAGCAGATTCTGCTATAACAGTGGTCTTCATTAGGAGGTTTAAAGGAATGGCATGAAAGGGGGCATTAGGGAACACTGGGAAAGAGAGATTTCTTCAATGAAATAAAAATTTGTTAGAATTAAATCATTATTCTATGTTATTATATATTATGTATTCTTTATCATAATTCTTTGAATGAGAAAATATGAAAAATGAAAGTTCACTACTTCTTATATCGTATATTTTGTAAAAATTGCATGAATATGAACTTCCGATTATACGGGGGTTTCCAATTAGTTTTTGAGGACATCTAGGGTTCTGCAAAAAGTAAACAAAGATTCTCTGAGCCTACCAAAATTAAAACTTGAAAATCACTTCAGATTCTTGAGGAGAAACAGATTTTTTTTTAATCCATCAGGACTAGGAATCAAACTCTGATCTACCACTTGTCATTCAGAGGTTCTAACCAATTAGGCTATCTTTCCAGATGATGTTTGATGTGAAAAAGTCAAGGGAAAGAGATTCATATGAGCAGTATATTCTACATTAGCCTATATGTCCTTCACCTATACATCTAAATTTTTATGTTTATTGTGACCTTGTATTCTCATGTCAATTTTTTCTTGAGAATGTATGTGCTTTATCATGCATCCCTTTCCTATAATTCAGATTGCAAAATTAAAAACTCAAGCCTTTTCAAAAGAAAAGATTTGTTTTGCTAAACAAATAAACTTAAATAAAACCCGTAACAGAGAAACCCATTTAAAATGCTCCCACTTGAGAAACGATCTCACTTAATTCATGGTATTCTCTTAAACCCACTCACTTTTTCTACAAAACACAGAGTAAGAATAGGGCTTGAGACACTCCATTATCAGCTTGCAAGGTGGATTTCTCCCATCCTCAGATGCAATGCAACCCTTAGTGGGTTGCATTGCATCCGATTTGTTTTCCAATACACAAGAATTAAAATGTTGCCACTTCCCATTGAAACACTACTCTGCTTATAATGGAGGTGTCACTCAATCCCCTGAAGCATCTTAACCAGGTTTAATTATATATTGGCATCTTTATTCACTTGGACTTTTCACATTTTGGGCAGAATAACTTCGGAGAGGTAGGCAAATCTCTTCCAAGGATTTTGAAGCAAAATTAAAATGTAAAACAATAACTATAAGATATCTACAAACATCCTTACGCATGGTGCCTTAATTGAATGATAATAATAGGACAGTATATAATGTGAGAAAGATAGAAAATTATTGACTTGAATTTATGTTCACAAAATTACCCTGCTCAACTACTGATCTCCATGAAACTAACTTCTAATGTATTTTACATGTAGAAGCTTTCAGGCAAAGTAATAGAAAATAAATTTTCAAAGTAAACAACTGATGAAAACCTTTGCTCTTTAAATATTTCTAATCTTGGAAGAGAGATTCTTCCAAATCTCCTTCACAAAAACATTTGTATTCAATTATGACAATTTCATTCAGTTCAAATCCGTAAGAATTTAAGAATTTTAAAGAAGAGAAAATAAAATGCTAGAAATTCACAGGAAAAATACCGCGTATCATGGAGAAGAATCAGAAACATGCTCAGCCATAAAAATTTCAAATTTTACTTTCCTCATGTGAATACAACAGCAACTCAAAGATTAACTTAAGATCCTTTTTCATTTATCAAAATATATAACTTACCAAATAAATATTGTTGTTGCCATTTATAACATTCTCATAGAACTTCTCTGAAAGGGCTAAGTCTACCAGCCAAGCAAGAAAGGCAATAATATAAGGCCAAGATTGAGGATAGTTTGCTGAAAAAACAATTTACACTGATATATATTCATAGAAAATAATAGTCTTCAAAGGCTCTTAATAAGTTAAAATAAAATGCATTAAATATATTGACACTTACGTGTCTGAAGATGAGATTTACTAAGTATTCCAGGATAATGGAGTTTTTTGGCTGTATATAGAATTTTTTCTGTGTAATTTGATGAATTTGCCTCAATTCTTCCCTTTCCTCCAATTTCTTTAAATAGCAGATTAAAGATGTTAATGAAAACATTCTTGTTTATGTTTTTCATGTTCGAGGGATCTATAGGGCCAGCAGGGGCTTTTCCTCCAATAAATATATCAGCATCCAGGCCAATATTATTGAGATAGATGCATACATGTCTACAAAGAGCCAACTGAACACTCTTTTCTGAAATGTTTCGTTGATCTTTCCTTCCAGGTTTGCCCTTGCAACTGAGTTGTGAAATGCAGTCTTTGGCAGCTCTATAGCAAAATTATATTCCATTACTTACCCAAAACAAGTCAAAAGAAAAACCGTGATTACTATATCAAATAGATATGACAAAGATCTAGCATGTAAACAGGATCATGGATGATTGTATCAAGAATATTTTAAGTCTTCTAATAAATTAGGATGATGGTCACAATATTTTGTGCCCTCCGATTCCCTATGAATTGAAATTCTTATCCCAAATATCACCCTACATGATCCTGTATGTTGACAAAAGATACTTTAATTCAAAGAAAGGATTTACTGAACAGAAAAATCAAGGAATTCAAAAAAATCAAATAGTCGTAAATTATTTTGTTACCAATTTGTATTTGCAACAGAGAATATCAATAAGATTTAAAACTTGAAGAATGTATTTTAGAATACCTGGCAGACATGGATACTCTTGGGGTAACAGCATGCTGTGGAGTAAATAGTAACCCAGCCATATTGTTTGATTCACATCTCTTTATTGGTCCCCAGGCCTGTCTGTCACATGAAGATGACCTCCTTTTCCTTGAGGATGAAGGTACTAGCCTTGGTATCCCAGATTTGTTCCTCTTGTCAGCTGTATTTAATAAACTGAAAATCAAAAAGGATTAAATTTTACTTTTTCTTCTTCAAACTTTAAGTAAGATTTTAGGACTATTCTACCAAATTTACAACTATATTGACTGGTCCCTTACTTTGTTTATTACCAGTCATGAATCTTTCTGAACCATTTTGTTGGATACAGATTTAGCAATACACACATCATTAATACCTACAAAATTTTACATATTACAGATCAGAAAGATTATTCAAACTCAAATACAGGAATGGGATAAATGAGAAGAGAGTAACTATGAATTCTGTAAGGTGACATATGACCTACCTTCTATGTACAAAATTCATAAGCATTTATTTCGTAATGATTTCCAAGATTGGATACATCGGATTCTTAAACATCTTCACAAGCCAGAATAAACATACCAATTAAGTCGTGTCTTCTTTACTCCACCTGCTTATCAATGCTAATAATAAGAGTGTACCGTCTGCACTAAATGATTAATCATCAAATTTTATCCGGCTAGTAAGTAAAGGAGATTTACTTAAACGATAAGAATTAAAAAGAAGTATTTTCGTTTGAATTCGATAATTACCAAGAAAATGATTGGTACACAAACCTTGATTCGTCCATTTGTATTCTTACTGGATCCACGGATGATTTCCTACCCATCGAGAATTTACTTCTCATTCTAGTTAAGGGATCCATGGTGAGAAAGATGGATGAAAATAAACAGCGGTATTTATGCAATCGCAATAATAAAGCTAAGAGTTCACGTCACCCATCAATTTCTCATAAATTAACAAGCAGCCACTACCTCTAGCATTTAAATTTCACCGAGCTGACCAAATCAGACTAAATTGTTTTCGAATTTTGATGTGAGGATTTCATTGGCCGCGTGGAGAGCCTATGGAACGATGGGAAGATGGGATCTGAGGTCGCAAAGGGCGCAATCAGCATGATACGCGGGATTCGAGTGATGTTTTCAAAAGCTTTGGACTGAATCAACCTTGGAATTTTGGAGTGTTAAAGAACTATTTATTCCATTCCAAAATTAGGTACAGATAGCGTGAACGTTCCTTTATAAAAGAGTTTGGTCCGCAAAGAGACTCAGCTTCTTTTGATGAGCCAAAAGTTGATTTTTCACAGCTGCAATTTAGGAATCGCTATCTAACTTCCAACTCTGATTGAATATCCCGACCTTGTTGAATGCCCGGGGCCAGCCGGGGAAAACCATCACGCCCATCGTCTGTACACCAGTACATCAGCTTTTTCTTTCTAACTTTTAATATTACTATTTGGTAATGTTTGAAATGCAGACCAAATTAATGTAATGATTCTCATCAATATCTGTATCTTACCTAAAAAAGTATTTATACCTTACATTAATGAAGTATTTAATTCTTTATGAATAGAATCTGTTACTTCATAAAAATCTGCATGAAGCTAATATGCTTTTCTTTGAGTTCACTAATTGATACCATAATAATGTAAATCAAATTAAGATGTCTAACTTTTGAACTTGAAACCATTGAACGTAGAGAGAGAATAGTGTATGAATCGAGTAAAGGAATGGCTACTAGAGCATATTATTTTTCATACAACATGAAACATAACAATACATCAAATGCTGATACCTTATTTCTCCCTAGTTACCAGCTTATTTAGATGGATGGTATTTAAAAAGAGGTCCAAGTCAATGATTAGAATTGAAAGGTATGTGTGTCAAAATGTAGAAAGGTAATCGAAATAAAAAATTAACTTATCAAGTTTCTGTGAGAATACCTTTATTTCAATTTGATCCATAGATTATGTTAAAGTTACAAGTCATGTCATCAAAGAATATAAAAGTATGTGGAAGTAAGTGGTATATTGTTGATAACTTTAATTAATCACGATTTAACTACTGTATGTAAAACTTTACCTATTCAAGGTTGGTATCATAGGAGAAGTTGAATCTTCAGGTGCTGCCATTTTTAATCACAATTTCTCCAAAAGATACTTGAAAACACCTTTTGGAGACATATCCAATCCATATCTATATGAAGGTAAAGTCGGAGGTCTGACATGCTTCTATTTACCTAGGTAACTATTATATACCTTGAAATAATGTGATGTAATTTAAATAAGTAGATTAAACTTTAATTGTAAAGCTTATGCCATGGTAAGTAGCAGTGCCTATTTATAATATATGCTCTAGTTTGAATTGAGTTAGTGCAATCAACTTTATTAGCGTTATTATCAAAGAACTAAGTGTCATTTGGCAGTCTCTATTTGCTAGGGAGCAAAATTTATCACCACAAAAGATGAGACCTTCCTGTAGTTAGCAACTGATCCTAATTCAAAAATACAAAGGTCAAAATGAATAGGAAACATGTAGTAGTATTGTGAAAAGTGCTTCGACAGCTGAGGTCATTTCGCACGTGGGCTCCCACCGGGAATCGAACCCCGGACCGCTTTCATTAAAGTCGAACACACTGCCCAAATGGCTATCCGGGAACCCCATAAGAAATAATTAAAGCATTATTTTTCATATGATTATCTTTCCTTACATGTTTCCATTATTCTGGATCTGAAGGTGGTCCATTTTGAAATGAACAGTATAAAATGTGATAAACGTTGCTTGAGTGTTATGGTACTCGTAATCCTGGAGGTTTGTAACATCCTAATTAACATAAATTCGAACCCATTAATTTTCTATCAAATTCGATTTCATCCTGGAATCAAATAATTTACCTCGTAATTTTGCAATAGTTTGTTCGATTCTGGTTCTTAGAGTTTCTCGAGTTCGCCGAACTGGTTCTTAAATTTATTTGATATGATGTTATAGTGATAATGGAACCATAACTTAGAGGTATTACAATTCACTCCTTACAAAAAGAATTTAGTTTCAATTTTGGATCATGAAATACTTCATCATCATTTTACCTTTAACTTTGTACACTAGTATTTAAAATAGAATAACATAGGAAATTTTTAAAGTAAAATTTAAAAAAAGGATAAATACTGTAGTGCTTGGTTGCATACTTCTTGGGGCTGAAGACCTGTTTCTAAATTTTTTGAATCCCACCAATACCCCTAACGCCAGAGATTTATCTGAGGAAGAATTTCTGATTTCATCGCGGTATTGCGGTGCCATATTCGAGTCAGAAAACTGAATCTGTCACTTCAAGATACCCCTATCGTAATCAGCCCCGCTTAAACCTGCCGCTCTCCGTGACGAGTATGACGTGTAGTAGGAGTCAGCATTGATTTCCAGGTGACCTTAGCCCACTCAGCCACAGGCTCTACGATAAATAAAATAAAAGTTCAGTAGAAACTGAAGAGGTGTGGTACACATCGTGAATCGCTCATCGCTGAAGGCTATTCCCTAACTTAATTAAAATGAGCTTCTGTGATTTCCTTCACTTCAAATATTAGGTAAGAATCTCTTTCACGTAAATGTACACAATGTAATTTAAAGGTGAAAAGTGAAAACTTTTTCTGGCATTAACGTATGATAGTAATCATGTAAATAGTTAATTATAGTTTGTTTACTGATCGTTTCTTATGATCGATGGCGTAGTTACGTTATTTAGTGTTCTTTTTTCCGTTGCTGATTTAGTTCGTTCCCTTCTTGAAAATATACTAAATAATTTTTATGATTTAATTACACAAATCGTACATTTCGCGATTCCAACTAAAAGACAGCTAGTTACATCAAGCTTTATTGCACTTTTTCACTTCGGTCAGATCATTTTCATCGTGAATTCAGAAACAAACTTTGGCTATTCTAGGTCAATGATCGTTGACCTAAAATAGCCAATGTCACGGTCATGAGGGGTCATATGGAGCTGAAACGTTAAGCTCATTCTATTTGTAGGGAATAGCTCATTGTTGTTTTCTTGCCTTATCCTGCCTTGCTAGTTGGTAAAGGACTAGATAAAGGTAATAATGACAATATATGGGCTGGCCTCATCTTTCGCGTGTTTCGCTCTTATTTGGCAGCAATACGTTTCGCCCTTTAACGTATAAGATCACGAATTGTCATCTGCTTCTTGAAAGATAACACTGAGGAAAGAAGATTGCGCGGAACCAGCATAAAATATTTGTATGCTTCTTCAGTAAAACGTTGAAACATAATAGAATGTCAATATGAGAACGAACGTAAGAAATTAGGAAAATATAAGCCAATAAAATATGACAATACAGTGTGACGATTAAATATAGATAAAAGCAGCGTTGGAAAACTATGATATAAAAAATACAAAGGCGAAATCTTCAACATCTTCCATCATTCGCGACCGAGAATAGATTAAGAAGTAATTCATTGAGAAAATGGATTGTTTTGTAGAAAAAGAATGCACCGAAACAATCGGTAATAATCAGCTTTTACGAGCGATGTAGTCTTCAAACTGCTAGAATTAATTCCACAATTAAACTGAAGGAAAAATTTGACCGGAATTTTCCCTATCATTGATCGTAGTTGTGATTGCTTTCACTTACTTCCCTTCTTCAATAACTTCACTCCCTCTCTTCATTCCACTCTGGATGCCCCGACCCGGGTTGATGCCCGGGGCAAACCAGCCTTCCTCTTCACGCCACTGCATCAACGTATTCTTTCTTATTTCTTACATTACTTTCTGATAATGTTTGAAGTGCAGATCGATTTAACGAAGTATTCTTAACTTACGTTGAAATATTTTTAAGATACCATTACGCCTTCCTCCCTCCGTCGCATGAATTTGTTCACATTTCCTGTAAACCGTTTAACGTGTTCCATCTACGATTCATCCTTACCACATGGCCATATGATCTTGAATTAATTTTTAAAAGATTACGGACGGATTAATATTTGAAATATGAAATTTTAAAAAGAAAATCGAAGTTCAGCAATCTTATCATCTCGTGCTTCGGATCCTAGCTAAGTATCTACGCGCATTATGTTTGGGCACAGAAGTAAAACTGTGTATCATTCAATAATTAGAGTCGAGCCTATAGTTGACACCTGTTAGCCGAACGACACGAGTTTGGGTTCGAAAGCATCCGTTTCGCGGTCTACGGAGTCATTAATGATTAGGGTGGCAACCCTGTAAGTAATCGTAACTCCTAACCGCTTTAGTCAAGCAAATCTAGTGTTTTTCCTCATTGTGTATTGCGTGTCATTACAACTTCAAAGATGAAGGTATGTATTTATGATGTATAAATTACTTTGTTACTGTCACCCATATTCGTACCGGCGTTTTTAAAGTTCTCCTTTATCGTTAAGCAGATCGGTATCATTGGAGGATCAGGTTTTCAAAACCCATCATTTTTCCAACTTACCGAGGAAAAAGTGCTTACCACGCCTTTTGGAAATCCATCTGATGCGTTTCGGTTGGGTAAAGTTGGAGATGTAGAATGTGTTCTCATCTCGAGGTAATTTCAACTCATCATCTCACATTTATTTCACTGAAAACTAAACTTTTATTTAGCTTAACAGTGATTGCACCATTAGTGAAGCAGTAAGAGTAATGAAAATGAGGATTCCCGGAATAAAGTCAACTCTAGGATTCTGACTGTAAACCATGACATTATCTTATGAGAGAGAAATATAACGTTGGCATTTGCCATCTTTAGCTTTACTTTGAAAATCAAAGTCTTTCATTTTCAAAATTTTAGAAATCACGTGGTGGCCATATGTTTGATTTTTATTTTCAGGCATGGTCCAGGTCATACTATCCCACCAACATTTGTCAACTACAGAGCGAACTTATGGGGTCTGAAAGAATTAGGATGCACCCACATCATAGCCACTACAGCATGTGGTTCACTTCAAGAGGAATATCGCCCAGGCGATCTTGTTTTGATCGATTCATTCATAGATAGGTATAAATATTTTACTTGGAAGTAGTCATTGAATTGCTGTTAGAGCTATGCTATGTTCATTGATTGAAGAAGTTGCCTAATAATTAGAAATGTATGATAATACAATTAAGTATGTAAATATTTAATTTAAAGGTGTCATAGGACATGTGTGGCCCTTTCTCTTGGCTTTACCAATGAATTTGATCTTAGATTACTTAAGTCTGATAATCTCTGATAAAGTTATTTGAGGTGGCTTTGACAATATTTTTACTTTCCCATATTTGTGGCTATTCCTCTATCAAATTGTTAACAATGAGCTGGTGTTAATTAGTTTGTTGCTTCTCTGTCAGCTAGTTGCTAATTTTTCTTCTTGACCTTTTTATATGTTTAAACTCCAAATGATTTTCTTAATTCAATGACATTTCTATAGAACTGTTCGAAGAGAGACAACCTTCTTTGATGGCAAAAACTTAACAAAGGAGACCTCTGGAGTGTGTCACATTCCCATGGAACCTGCATTCTGCACCAGATTGTGTGATCTCTTATATGAGACTGGCAAGTCTGCTGGAAAAAATATTCATCCCAAAGCCACTGTTGTTACCATTGAGGGACCACGTTTTTCTACAATCAGTGAGAGTAAGCTGTTTCGTTCATGGGGTGCAAACCTAGTCAATATGACAACTGTACCAGAGGTTGGTATACTATGAACTTAAAATCTTCCCACACAGTGTATTCACATTCAAACAAGCTGTTTAATGAATATAAGTAGGCATTCTCTTGTGACATGTTCACATTGTTTCCATCAAATATGAATCTTGAAAAATATGCCACTACTCATTTAAACCATGGTTTTGGATATACTGCTGATGTAGGAGTCTTTCCTCCAGTTTTTGACTGGATTATGCCCATCTAAGATTTGTTCCATCATTTAAAGTTGGTTACATTTTGTAATATTTTTATATATCGATTCCATTTAGATAAAGTCTCATAACTGTCTTTAAAATTAGCAGTCTTATTTTTGTTATCATTTACGCAATGTGCTGCTGATAGAATGCCGCAGTATCCCTGTTACCACTGTTGAAGGTAATGTATAAAGTTGGGTTTTTCACAAGTTTGAGCACTATTTTTTATACTTTGGAATTAGGCCACCCTTGCAAAGGAACTGGGTCTTTTATATGCAGCTGTTGGCTTGGTGACTGACTATGATTGCTGGAATGATACTGGTAGAGTGTCAGCTCATGAAGTATTGAGATGTTTCAAGGAAAACTTAACACACGTGTCATCTGTCATCAAGTCAACCATTGAAAAATTGTCTACAATGGATTGGTCCGAAGACATTGATGCTGCTCAGGTACCTTATCCATTGTTTAAAAAATTGAATTTGGATCATTTTTATTCAAGTACAAATTCTAAAATCCTGTACAAATTTCTATTTTTTGTGACAGAAATTAGTCAAGAGCAGCATTGTATAGCAGCAGCAGATTTGCCACAAGATTTACAGAGCTGGTTTTCAGGACTAAACTGGAAGGGTGATAATCTTAATGAAAGAATCTTGCACTTATGCTTTCCTGGGTGGAATCTCAGACATTTGTATCAACATTTTTGCTTCTCAATTTAATAAGATTTGCAATAAAATCCCAAATTAAACATTTATTTTTCATTTAAAAATTTTTGGAATGTTATTTACATCTAAACTGAGTCATTTACATATACCTTAAGAAAAATACTTCAAAATCATTTCACAATTTTCATCAGCAATAACTTAATCAACAGCACAAGTTAAATCACAACAAAGTCAAAATTTGGATTCAGTTGATCAACAATTATTGGAGCTAAATTACAAAGATCCAATCATGTAACACCACAATGCTACAAGCTACCACCACCACTAAAGAAAGGTAGCTCTTCTAAGCCTCAGTTGGAAAATGCCAACAATCTTCTACAGTCACCACTATCTACACAAAATAATACATTATTCACATTTTTGTGCTTATATTTCCCCCAATGTCCTTGTCTATTCATGGAAAAATATAAATGTACACTTGAAAATTTAATCACAAATGAAAAAATGTGCTTTTGATTGACAACACCAAATTAGGCTAAAAACATAACTACCAAAGGATGGAAGAAAGTTAGTATAAAATTGAATACTGGGTTTATAATGATCTCAATCTCTCTGGAGTACTGAATAAATGCTTTTCTCATGTATAGACATTCACTCCTAGACTTTTATGATACATGTAACAATTTAAGCAATTTCTATTTACATAAATACTGGAATGCCATCCATGATACAGCTGAAGCCCAGCATTAACTCCTTATTGCATATGATGCAAACATAAACAAGTTCTTACTTAACATTGCTGGAACAACAGTAGCTGAGTTTAAATGTTAACAATCTCATGTCACACTGAAAAGTAATGCAACATTCCTAGAAGTAGACAGAGGACAGTTAAATAAGACACTGGAAATCAGGAACGATTCAAATGGTTTAGACAAATATCACCAAAACCAAACAATATTTTGTCTTAAAATTTGTTCACAATTATCACTGGATAAAATTATTAACAATGATATATTACACATTTCTATACATACATGCTATTGACACCCAAAAAGAACATGGCAATACTTGACGACATCCTTGAAAAGAGTACGTAAATTTACAACTTCGTATCCACCATGTCTACATTGATTTTATAATACACGTATGGGAAATATTCAGCCTGTCCAAAGCCAAGACCTGGTATATCCACACTCTGGAAATAATGTAAATCAGTGGAAAAAATTAGCAATTAAATACATTTTATATTTAAAAATATCAACTATTGATCTTTAAAGAATATAAATTTTTGACCAAATTGCAATGAATTCATTAATAGTGGAAAGTAAACCTTTATGCAGTAATTCTCAATTAAGAAGAAACACTTGTGTATCTTGAGTCAAGAAAAAAATGCAACAAAATGGTTAGGCATTGAATGAAATGATGGTAAGAACATATTCTTACCTCATGGCCAGACCCTTGAACAGCACTACTGTCAAGATGACCATACAACTGGTTGAGGACGTCACGTAATCTCTTGGTGGATTTCTTATTTGGATGCAAAAGCATTGCTTGGAAATTAACAGGTAAGCCATACCTAGAAGAGAAAATGACAGTTCTGACATATCATCTAAAAATTTATAACTAACAGAAATAGAAAAATAACTGACCTTAAGACAGACTCAACAAAAACTCTAAGAGCCTTTACATGAATCCAGGCACAAAAACATTCACTGAAGTTGACTTTCAGCCAGCGAACCAGAGGGCCCTAACAGTCACCATAATTATAATAATTAGTCATATGCAGACTTCTATTCACATAATAATCATGTAAATAAAAGAATTTTACAGAAACTTACAAATTGTTTCTTCTTATCCATAACTAACTTGGTAATTTCATTCTTTCCAGCTGCAAGTTCCTCTTCATTGTAGGTGAAGTCACGTACCATAAATCTACGAAAATATTCATAAAAATAAACAAAATCGATTATATTGAAACAAATAAGCTTCTTACAAACCTTTAAAACTCAATTCTATCAAACTTGAGGAATTGGGTACATAATAACGAACAAATGAAAGAAATCATGCTTCATGAGGGTTTACTATATTCCAATATTTACAAGAGAAGGATGTGATCTATATATTACTAAGAGCAGTACATAGTGAAAATCTTACTTTTTTTCTCTGGCATGATGCTTGAATTCTTCGACAACTTTCTTAAAAAGCGTCACTGTGAACAGGCCATAATCACTGTCTTGAAACACCAAAACTGATGACCTTGGCACTATCATGTCTGTCAATTTCTCATATCCTGAATTCCAATCAGAAAAGTTGGACCTATTGGATATGAAATTTCGCAATGAAAAAACTTGACAGTAATACTTATAATTATTAACTCAGACAACCATTAACAGAACTTTAAATATATAACAAGTTTTAAGAACAGCTTCTGAAAACTAAACATTTTAAGGAGTTTTCTTTCATATATTGGAGAAATTTCAAGAAGGTGATTAACCTCAATTGCCATTCCATGAAAAGAAAACCATTTGTCATAAGAATAATACAATCATAAAGGAGAGGTTTAATCAGATTATGGAATGTTGCATAAATCAGATTAAACCTTTCTTTTACAACAACACTGATAAAAAGATCAAAAGCATGAAGCTACTTAGAGGCTATACTTTTTCTTGTTACTTATTACAGCAAATTTCATACAGAAAAATGAAACATATGGCCCCAAAAATTTGCTTCCTTAAGGCAAACAAAATAATTATTAAAAAAAACACTACCTTTTATGTTTATTTTATTTTTCGTTTATTTATATATAATATAAAATAATAATTGAAAAGAAAGCTTAATTTAGTTAAAATGAAGATGATTAGCTTACTTGGGAACAACAACCAACAAAGTTGTTAAGTATTCAGAATCAAGAATGAAGTGCTCCTTTTTCACAAGATCAGCCAGGTTTCTTGTAAGCAAACTGCCACTGAAATTTTAAAGAGAAAAATTATAGAAGTCTGACAGAAGTTGACAGAAAACTAAAAGATTTTGGTGGGTTCATTATAATATGATTGAAAGGAGAACTTTATAAAAAATTACTACCAAATTTTTGCGCCTATGAAACCACCAGAAAATTTAAATCAAAAGCATTACAGGTGGAAATGTAACCTATCAGGAAATGTTTTCAAAATAAATGAGCCTTTCAAGAAATGGATGATAAATTCATCTATTCGTAAAAAAAATGTCTTAGCTACCAGATTCTCCCTTTATTTGCATTCTTGAAGGGGTTTACAATGATGACTATAGTGTGAGTGATATAGAGAAATGGAAAATCAAAAGTCAATAAAACGTACAGAACTGAATGTAGCAGTTGTGTAACTTACGTTTGCTTTTTCTCTAAATTCTGCAAATTTCCTTTCAAGTTATTGTAGGCACTTGATTTTGTTTTAAGATCAGCATCAATCTGTCCAACTTGCTTGCTAATGATGTCTGCAATATTACGTAAGGATTGCTTGATGGGATATTTGGCCATATCCCATTGGAAGCGAGTAATGTAAGACGCCAAGTCGGCTGCAAGAGTTAATTTTACTGTGTTAAGCATTTAATTTAACTTCTTTTTACTGACATTAGTTTTATAGAAAAGAAACTCAAATACATACAAAGATCTAAGGTAACTAAATATTTGAATGATATTTACTGTTATTAGCCAAAAGATTTTCCTGGAGTTTATCTCTCTGATCTTCCAATACTTCTCCCAAGTAGCTGGAAACTTTCTTGGTACACTGTTCAACAAAGCTGTCAAGCTTTCCAAGATCATCTGACAAGCCGACCAGTTGGTCCAAGGTTCCTACCTGGCGAATACGGATTTTGTGAAGAAAGATAGTTAGAAGATGAAAACCTATGGACAAATTTTTAATGATTGCATTGGTAACTTACCTTTAGATCAGGTATGTGAAATTTATAATTTACTGACAAGTTGTTTTGTTTACTAGTAACATTATTCAAAGTTTCCCACGTTTGCTGACAAGTTTTATCTCCTGGAGCAGATATTAGCCAGTATTCTGACATCTTCAAAAGTCAAATTTCCCTGAAATTGCCAGATTTGAAAATTAATTGAAATAAGCTGCAAAAGTAGGTTACCTTGAAAATAATTAAAGAATATAGTTCCAAGTAAAATAATCTTTTCGTCTCGTTACCTCAGGTTTCAAACTTTTACCAAAACACGTAATAATACAGATGGAGAGAGGCACAGAAATTTTTTAGCAGAAGAATACTTTAACTACAAAGGATTCATTACAATTCACGTGACTCGGTGGTGACACCTTGTATCAGACGAACGAAATAATACTCTTCTGCATCGCTTTCGCCAGTCAATTGCTCAACCGCTGAGGTTGCTGGAAGATGATAGGAGGCTCTCTCAGCGCATGTAGTGAACGTAGCTCAGCCTCTTAGCGACCGAAATGGCGGATCAGGTAGGTGAATTCACGTGTTTCTTCATTCGTGAACTTGATCTATCGCATCACATTGTGTTCTTTAATTTAGAATTTGATTGTTTTTAAGTATATTTTTGTGCGTAAGTAATATAAGAAATTCTTTCTTCTGATGAAAGTTTCTAAAACGTTGATAGTGAAACCAGGAGTACACGTGGTGTCAGCGTCACAGTTACAGATGTGTGAGCTTGAAAATCTATGTTTGTTGCTGTTTTATTACTGAAATTCCCTCTTTCAGAGCGAACGTGCATTTCAAAAGCAGCCTACTGTTTTCCTAAATCGTAAGAAAGGCTTGGGCGCAAAGAAACGAAAAACACTTCGTTACGTCCGCAATGTTGGCCTGGGATTTAAGACTCCCCGGGAGGTATGTTATGGTTATTTGTTCATGGTTTTTAACTTTATTTTTTGTTTTTGTAGACCGAGAAGGCGTTCCAGAAACAGTCTGGAGTATTTTTGAATAGGAAAGCCGGTTTGAAGAAGAAGCCATTAAGATTCCATCGTAATGTTGGTCTTGGTTTCAAGACTCCTCGCGAGGTTCGTTTTGTTAATTATTTCATGCTTGGTGAAGGGGATTGGCGTCGCATCCATGTTCTAATAACGACTGGTGGAAGTTGGTGTAAAACCTGAGTGTTATGTTAACTCTTAAGGTTCATAAATTGTGTTTCTCTTTTTAAGCATTGGGCAGATATTCTGGGAAAAACTTAACTCACCTGCCGGAAATTATAGTACTTTTCTTGTACCTATATATGTGGGCTTACGACGAAGAAACTAACACGGTTATGGAAATAACTCACCGTAGTATGTATGGTAATATGGTTGCATGTTTCGGGTCGGTATTTTTAAATTCATTAAGAGGTATTCCGTGTACCGATTCACCGTTGTTGGACAATAAAGCCAATTTTAATTTTGTCAACGAAAAATAGATTGGCCTCATTTTTTCTACCAATCTTGATATGAAATAAAGGATTGTGATGTCATTGAGCTGTTTAATCGTGCTATGAATATATACTTTACAAGTGGGTTTAATTTAACTTCTAACGCTTTTTGCTGTTGAGGTGTGAAAGTGGTTCCAATGTTATTGTGGGTGTTGAATGTAAAAGAATTTATGGTGATGGGTAAGGTGTTGTCAAGATATGAAAGGGTACATTTACGAGCTTGGTTTCTACTTGTTAACATAACTTTCTGGTGATTGGTTGTTATTGTTTTCTAACATTCCAAGTTTAAGATGGTCGAAAATTTGTGGTAAAATAAGTGAAATCTATTTTGATGGCAGCAAACTATCATGTTGCTTTAATTTAGTTAAGAGTAACTTCGTTTTCTCACTATCACGGGCTTGTTTTGCATAGCTATTGCATTGATTTGTTAGCAGAAATATGCCTATTGGACTATAGTTGTTTGCTGCCACCAACATAAAAGCAACCTAATATCTGTCTGTCGTTTTTGATGTTTGATTGACATTTTAGATGTTTTTTATGGAGAAGTTATCAAGAACCGATCTCTATGCAATGGAAACATACGAGGTCTATAATCCGTAGCTTAAATACTTTATAAAATATAATTGGTTTAGGAGCATCTTGCTGTAAACCAGTGGTGTACCAAACTCTTTGCTGTGGGTAATGTCTGAGGGTGCTGCAGTCAGATGAACATAAACTGATTTAATGTATTCAAAATACTATATTTTCTGTTATGAAAATATGAATATTATCGTTAAACTTTACATTTAGCAGTTCCTTGAAACTCAAAATTTCTACCTTGAGAAAGTGTGCAAACACAGATGTTTTCCTGATTAGAAATCTACATAAGTATTGCTCAGTACTTAAGAATGATCTCATATATTCAAACATCTTAGTAATAGAATAACATTTGAAGGAAGGGTCTAATCTAATGGTCATGTTTTTTCTACTTTCTTTAAAGACATTGTTGGGAAAGTTGCTTGCATGTATTGTATTAAGTTTTGGTATTGTTAATGTGATGTCCTGGGGGCTGTCAGACATTTGCACATGATGATAATTACGACGGTCTTCTGAGTATTTATGACTGAAACCAACGTATATCTGATGAGAAATGTCTGCATATGTTTGTTTTGTCTTACTAACAACTGGATTGACTTGCATGTAGTTATGAATTTTCTTCCGATTGACTGAATTTCTAATTCTTGCCTCATCTGCTACAGGCTATCGAAGGCACCTACATAGACAAGAAGTGCCCCTTCACAGGGAATGTTTCCATTCGAGGAAGAATTCTCACAGGAGTGGTGCAGAAAATGAAAATGCAGCGCACCATTGTCATTCGTAGGGATTATCTCCATTATATCCGCAAATATAACCGTTTTGAGAAGAGGCACAGGAACATGTCTGTGCATCTATCACCAGCTTTCAGGTTTGTATGCGTAATTGATGGAAAGGCTTTAATAATAATCCTTCAATAATGAAAATATTTAGTAGTATGAAACATTTTATTCTCATTCCCTTGATGCACGTTTCTATTGTACCAGAATTACTCAACGATTTCTCCAGTAACTTGTATTCCCATCAAGTTTTAAGTGTAATTTCTCATTTCATGTTTTGAGTCTTTTGAGCAAGTCATTGTAACAAAATTATTATTAGTTCTACATGATGATATTTCGACGGTCTTCTGATAAGAACCTGAAGTAAAATTATACGAATATCTGATATTAAATGATTGGCTTATCGTAATTATTTGCCTATCAAAATAAGGTGACTGATATGTTCTCTTTCTAAATTTTCCAGGGATGTTCAAATTGGAGATGTTGTAACCATTGGTGAATGCAGGCCTTTGAGCAAGACAGTTCGTTTCAATGTTCTTAAGGTTTCTAAAGGGACTGGGGCCAAAAAGAGTTTTGCAAACAAGTAATATGTATCCAAATAAACGTTATTTGATGTAACCAATTCTTTTTATTTCTGTTCCTGTTGTAACCTTTCCCAATGTTACTTTAATTGTAAATAGATAATCATGGTAACTTGTGTTGATAAAATGAGCGTTATCATGTTTGTGGTAAATAAGTTCACCGTTATTGTAGTGAGGTTTATTGTATTGGAGGCTTTCTGTATAATTTTTAGACATTGATTCATTTTGAATCATACATATGTTGGCACTCGTTGTTCCTAGGAGTCTTTTAAATTTGCATGCTGCTAAGGATGCCTTGCATACTCTGAACAGTTTCCAAATAACCACTTCAAGGCATGAATTGCCTAAATGTGTAAGATTTGGGGTTTCAAAACAAATTTTTTCTCATTGTGGTTCATTAGGCAATGCATCTATGTATCGAGTCTATTTATCATATGTATATCTTCCAATATAAAGTTAATTGCATTAAAATTTTTCACTTGCAAGTTTTTTAATTTCAGTTTGGTCAGAATTCATATTAGAATGCCTATGTTTTCCACTTAAATCTTATGATTTGCCAACTGCAAAACCTCAATGCTGTAGTTGGTACAAAAATTGTATTGAGGGAGGGTGCACTTGAAAGTGTTAAGGATGAATTATTACTAGGTAGATTTATTTGTATTTTTGAGAGTTGAATTCTGTGATGTTCACTAATATTTTTTTCTAATCAATTGAATCTATAAGCAAATATAAGGCTAACTCACTTAAGATGAATCAATTGATAAAGTAATGATCTACTTTAGAGAAGGTTGTTTAGGAAGTCTTTTGGTCCCACTCTCATCTATTGGAATGAAGAGATATATTTTCTGGACAGACATCTTCCGAAAAGTATTTTGTTATCTTTAGCTGTATAGGGATAGTACTTTGATAGGGTATGAGGGAAGAAAATGGATGCTATCATTCAATATCACCAACAACTTGGTGGTTTTCAAAATAATGGGTGAAAAGTAAATGCTTGTGAGTCCTATCCATGAGGACAAAGGGAAGATATTTCTTTTGTCAAGTTATGTTAGTAGAACAATTCAAATTATAGTAATTTATTAGTATCCAACAATTAAAAAGGCCAATCATTTGTAGTTGTAAGGATTTATAATGAATTAAATTAATAAGAATTGCTGCATTTTCTTGCCTTAAATTTTTACATTCATAATAAGCTATGCACACAGGAATGCAAGAATGGAATTTTCCATCATGGTAGATTCTTTTAAATAAAAAATAATAATTTTACAATTCATTTCAATCCTAAATCTACCATTAGTTTTAATTGATTTTCAATATAGTTCTGTCTTTTTCAGCACAGCTCAAAAAAAATCTGACCATCAAATATAAATTTGTGAAGTTCCAATGAAATTTAATATGACCAAGTGGTAGTTGAATCCTGCGACCTATGAATATTTTATTGATTAATTTGGTGAACTTTCTTATAGAATTTTAAATCTCGAGCAGCATTCATAATTATAATCTATTAATAAACAAAAAGTCGAGGAACTAACGGAGGCAAAATTTCTAACAACAAACAAACTATCCTGGAAAAAATGCTTTCAGTCGAATTCCTATTATTAAAATTACTACCTATAATTTATTATTAATTAAATTCATCTCGCTATTTTAAAATCGATTTTGGAAACTTTATTGGCGTTTTTCCCGGCCTTTGGGAAAACATGTAAGAGAAAACCGGGAGGATAGATTTCGAATTACCTCCAAGTTAGGATGCGCTCTGTCGCTTGTTATTTATTGTCATATGCAAGATTTGAAGAGTTCTGACGTTTGGTGTTTTGAAAGAGTATAGGCAAATATGGGGGTCACAGTGTAAGTAATAGTTCATATTTAAGTGAAACTCCCCATTAATTTAACCATTCTAATAATATGAGTGAAATCCAGCTTACAGCATTACCCCATGACTGAAAACAAGACGGGTGCACAAGTGATAGATCTACTTACGAAACGAGTAGCTGCTTTAGGAGCTGTGCAAAGTGGCCAATTTATTGTGGATTGTGAAACTTATACTTCTGTTCCAAGCCTAGGTAAGATGTTTAGAATATTAATTGCGCATCTGCTGGATTTTCATGTTTCTAGGATTCATAAATGAATGTTTATAAATCCCTTTATTTCTCCGATGGAAAATGCCTTCAGATTACAATAGAATAGCGACCGCACTTGTTATAATTTTATTCTATGGTGCATAAGATATGCATTAATTTAAAGTGATAAAGTAATTATCACCGTTAAATTTAGGAGCTCAGCGAGCTGTGCATGTACTACACAATTCTGAGCAGCCTGCATCTGTATTTTCTTTATTGGAAACTCCCGGAACGGCGCAAGGAGCTAATAATGTCGGAGGATCTGGAGGTAAATATCCACGGAGTCCAACTGAATGGCAAATAATGGCATAATTCCAACAAAAATTTCTGTGAATGAATTAATTTCTCTCTCAAATAATTCAGTGGCATATTATCAAGACGTTTACATCAATTTTATTCAAGTCATGTCATTTTGTAACATTTCTGAACTAGACGGTTATTTATCTTGGTATAAACTTCTTAATTAACTTAATAATAATAAAGTTAATTCTTTTAACTGATTATATTTGAGAGGTCAGTGCTTCCAATTTGAAGACAGCAATTACTTTTTAACTGGTCCTATCAGTTATCAGTGAAAAACTTTCAGAAAATGTAATTTAATTTTATTTATAACCTTAATAAATGTGGTTCAATCAAATGTTTATTTTGAAACTCTGTCACATACTTTTTATAACTTTTTGGTTGATTATTAACAATAGTCAGATTAAATTTTTCGATGAATTTTTTCAGGTGGGAATCCTGGACAGACGCAAGGAAAATTAATTCCATTAGTAGCAGATGCCCTGTTTGACCTTCTAATGATGAAGATGACAAATATATACAAATCAAAGATACAAACGAAGGTTGAAGCTCGAGGTCCAAGATTTGTGTATGGGGGCCATGGTATGGGTGGTTTTGGTAGCAACTCTCCAGCAGTTGAAGGAGATTTTCTTGTAAAACTCGGGACTGTTACCATGGGTACCAATTTCAAGGGAGTCTTAATCGAGGTAAGTTAACTGAGCAAGAATATCCACTTTTTGAATATTGTATCTAAGCAATGATCATTGGTAACTTGCTATTGTTTCATATATTATTCATGTTAACAAGAATAAAAAATCATGTTGGGGAGATCTAAATTTTTGTCTAATAATTGCAAAATTCTGCTTTTTTTAAGAAATGAATAAATCAAAAGTTTTTAACTATATTTTGATAAATAGAATTTTCTTAATTTATCTTTTAGTTTTGGATAAAAAAGTGCCTTTCATATATATATTAGCCCTGCTCATGACATTGATTTTAGGAATTCTATTAAGGTATGAGTGATGCTAAATGATGAGATTCATCATGGTCACTCCTTATTAGATGCTGTAAAAATATTATTTAAAGGATCATTGTGCTATTCATTTGTGGATTTATCCCTTTTGTAGCATTCAGGCGAGAATAGGGAAAATTGGTTCACTCCTTATCTTGTACTGTAATTCTCATTCCTCCTCCTTTTGGTTTTTGTTTCTGGTTGCTGGTCCTGAGAGGTTTAGGATCCTACCAGCTTTCAGTTAGTGACTATTATTTGATTAAAAGATCATTTTTATGTCTAATATATGTCTCCACATTGAAGCATTTTTGTTTCTATGATTGATGTTGTGTCGTAAAAAAGGAATAATATCTTAGGAAGTAGCACTTCTGTTTAAAAGACTTCTTCTAGGTAAGATCATGAAATAGAGCAATTTAATATGTAACTCGGGTTTTTATCGGTTTGACTTTATTATCTCCAAGAGGTATAAAATATTATGTTTGATTTGTTTTTTTTTAATTTTATTAATATTACAACAATAAAAATAACCTAGTTTTGTTACTTGAACTTTCAGAGAAATTGTTGATGCAAAAAAATTATATTAAAAGAAAACTTATTTTCTGAGGATTAAGGTTTGAAAATCTTAATTCAGATAAAAAGAAATGGCATATATTTATAGGGATCAACACATGCTTGTAGATGATTGACCAATAAAAATTTCTGTCATTGCTTTATTTCAGGTTGAATACAGACCCTGTGTTATTCCTTCTGCTTGCTGGGATATGATGAGAGAATTTTTGCAAGGATTTTTAGGAAGCTGTGTCTCCAGTTCTCCTCCTCAGTACTTACAGGTAATATCTCATTTCTCTCAAAGGACTCATTGAAAAATGTTGCTTTTTTGCAAATACTTCATTTGAAGCTCTTCTTATCTTATCTTGTTATTCTGGAAACTTTTTTAAGGTATTAGAGTTTGAAGTATATTTTTGGAAGTTACTTCATAAGCCTCTCAGCGATAAATTGTATTTCTAACAAAAGTGATGAATATCCGATTTGCAGTATTATATTGAATCAAATTTTACTGGAAGGTCAGAATCAAATGTGGTCATAAGTTAATGACTATCTGTACTGAGATATTGTTACACATATTAGTGATTTCTGATGTAAATAAGCAATATTGTTACTAATTTTGGGGTTGACCTTTTAATGTGAAGCATATGCTCTTGTTACTTGTAACTGTACCTTACTATGGACAATGCTTTTGTTGGTTGTAAAAAAGATGAAATTTGTTTCCGCTTCTATGCAGTCATAACATCATTTAAAGTACATTTCTGTCCATACTTCGTGAAAAATCATAATGAAATCAGAAGATTACTATTAATAAAGAAATAAGTTCTTCTTATGTCTTTATTTAATATCACATAGTATTTCATTTTAAGTTCAAATTTATATATTTTCTTCTGTATTTACTATATTTTTCTACAGAAGTGCTTCATGAGTATTCCTTTTCTAAGCATTCATCATACTCCAGTTTTCACTGTATAAATTCAATTCATAATAATTGCATTATCATTTAATTATATTCAAGATTTGACCTATAAATTGTTAGTTAACCCTTTAATATCAGGATAAAAACATCCATACAAGATATTTAGATATTTTCCTATCAAATTCACAGTATCAGAAAGATAGCATTGGTGAAAGTAAAGCACTTGTTTGTGAATACGTATATGTGAATGTATAATTAAAATTATTAAAAAAATATCATAAAAATACATACTTTACTGATGCTGAAATTTGTTTGGTGTACTATTAAAGTAAGAAGAAATCATATCACATGTGAATGGAAAATTAAATGTATGTATCTAGTCAATTTTACTATTAATGCAAAATTGGAAGAGCAATAGGATTGTATAACGAAGGACTTGGATTGATCTGGGTAATTTGTAATATTTTACTAGTAATCATGTTGAGAAATAAGAGGATCATTTTTCTATTGGAGCTGTTTGTAGTCAGCCATTCAATTACTTGAATAATTACAAATTGTTACAGCATTTCTGTAATCATGCTGTAATGGTAGCAATATGTACTAAATAACTTTTTAATTCACTCTGTAAATATTTTTCTATGGCTTTAAATTTAATTTTGATTAATAAATAAATTTAATTTTTCATTTAAATAATCATTTATATATCTATGCATTTTTTACTTTATAGGGTAGAATGAATGAAGTCTACACTCCTATGGACACAATTCATCAGTACTTGGAACATTTCACTGCCTATAGGAAAGCAACTGGGATTCGGTAGTGGAACAAAATATAGTATCTCTGTGACATGACTTCTAATGTTGTATGTATCAGTAAAAAGTGAATGAGTCTATCTTCCATTTCTTATGTATAAACTTTTTGTATTTTTGTGAATGAACCAATGTATGCGTGTGGTAAACTTATTGCTGAATTTGTAATATATTTTAGGTAATTTTATTTAGTAAACTTTTAATATATTTTTGTCTTAGTTTTTTGACTATTCTCTTGCAATCATCATTGGTGCTTAACTCTTTCAAACATCTATGACTACCTTTCTTTAGATAGTGTTCTAATGTTCTCAATTTTGTTTGTCTCTAGATATTCATTACTTGTTTATTTCTTTTAAGATAATCTTTTAGTTGAAACCTTAACCCAACAATTTTTTCACATCCTCTCAACTTTGTCACTTCTGTCATTCTCTCTCATTTTTGCTTTTCTCCTCCACATAATTCATATGTTTCTTAATCTCACCAACTGTTTATAGACTTACTCTTTGCTAATTAATTAATTATGCAAGACTAGATAAAGAAAGTGGTATAACATTTTAGCATAAACCATATGATGATAAAATGCTATCTTAAATTACTATGAAAATTCAGTTAAATCTGTAAAATGTAATAAAAAATTATTTTTACAGCTGATTCGTTTCCAACAATTTCCTCCAAAATTATGCAATAAAGTTGCATATTTTTTAATGAGAATTTACTGCCACCTTGTGTACATACAAGACTTATTATGCTCAGCAGGTATTTTAGGCAAATTTAAGTACTATAAACATATTATTAAATGTTACAAAAATTAGGTCCACTAATGTTGGAAAACCTAATTTTAAACATCTACACGATAAGAAGTATTCCTATCAATTGGAATGGCAATCAGGATTACTCTGCATATGGGTAAGAAAGATTTCACAGGGTAGAGGTGCTTCAGCATATATTTGGTAAGTACAACTCAAAAGGTGCACATTTAAGTAGATTTTTCCAATTTTCACTTTACAACATTCTTACAGGTAAAAAAAAAGACATACACTTAACTCTCAACACTTTCCATCTCTCTCATATACACACAATACTGCAAGTTTTTGTTAAAATAACTGTTTTGCTTAAAAATATTTGTAAAAACAAATGGTCCCTAGAATAATAAATATTTTTCATAATTTAACAACTCAATAACAACAAGAAAATGGCCAGGGGCATTTTTAATAGAATCACTAACTCAAACCAAGATATTTTCAGTATGAAATGAAAATTTTCTACTGACTTTTTGTCACATTGCCACTATCTGATAATTAAATTTTATTCACCTAAAATAAATCTTCACTGAATAGAAAGATGTATAGATTTTATGAAAATTTATTATTAAAAGTTCTCAAGAATTGTTTAGAAAATATATTAATTATCATAAAATTGTAACCCTTAGAAATTGATCCTTAAGGAAAAAAACTTTGTTCTTTTGAGTAATGTAACTCTTTTGCTCATTTGCACATAAAGGGTTAACAGTGGCTACTACCAAAATCCTGCAATTCTTTTCACATCACAGTTAATACACAGTCATTCAGGTTGTTAAAACCCAAAGAAAAAGGTTTAACATCTGATTTAAACCATTCAATCATTATTCAAAGCCTAGATGAACAATGTTTGATGAAACAACTTGACAAGAATATCTATAAACATTTAACCATACGTAATCCAGAAAATCGAATTAATTAGGCTTCTTCGATTCCATAGGTTAACTTAATGAATGACCTTACATATTTTCTGTAAGACAAGAGCAGATTGAATGAGGTACTTCCATGTGGAAATTTAAGAATGTGATGTGCAACTGTTTGAGCTCTCCTTAAATAATACTATTCCATTTTGACAGAATATGTCATGGTAGAACCCCTTTCACACATTCATAGACTGGCATACCAGAAAATCACTCCGTAATTCCAATAAATTAAATCCTTGTGTCATATGCGGTTATCGTAATATTTCTTGAGGAATCTTAAGCATTTCATGCTACCTCATCATTTTTCGAAACTCTTCAAGTTTGTAGATGCTTGTTGATAACCTGAAAATTCAAATATTAAAATCTTAGTGGTATAAATTAAATTAGGAGTAATTGCAGTATGTCTAATCAATGGAAATTTATTCTACAATCTTCTTCATCCCTTAGAACCAAAAGCAGTCATCATATATCCTACTACTTTCCTAAGAAAAGGTAATGAGCAGATACACTTCAGTTTTCCTATAATGAGTGTATAAAACAAAAAATAAATCCTTCCACACCATCAAATACGTTGAAACTAATTTTTTTTTATTTCTTATACGATTTCAAAATATAGTTTTTCTATAAAACTTTTTAAGAAACTTTTTCAAAGTTTCATAAAACTTTGAAAAAGGATCTTATACTTCCACACAGTATAAAATCTAAAATATCCATCCAAATATAGCTTGCAACAAATCTAATGTAGATAATGAAAAAGTAAATTGTAGAGAGCAACCTTTTTTATAGCATAATTATACTCATTAACCAAAATTCACCATAAATACAATACTAATTTTATTCTATGCTAATGGAAACATATAGGACTCCAAAGAAAATGATAGTGTTAGTAACTAATGAGATGAAGGAATAAATATTTACTAAATAAGAAGTACATTTTGTCACTTCATTATTTGTGAGCTCCCGTTAATAAAGGCTTACTTTTGAATGTATATATGGTACATACAATTGAGGGATTTTATTTGAGAGTGCAAAGGCACAGGAATTAGCCAAATTAAGTCCAAAAAAAATTGACAAGGTAACCCTAGAGTTTATTATTTATTATCAGTGCACAGAAGACCTTTGACAATCTTCCAAGTTTAAAAGTTGCGTGATTTCCGGATCTCAAGTTTTAGTTGAAATACTCATAAAAGCTTACTGCTTATTTATAAAATTACTGTTCGCTAACTTCCCGAGAAATTCTCTTTCCATTGTACCAAGAAATTAGACTTAATGAAATTTTAGTACACACATCAGTATAAGTTTCTTAACTTTTTCACGCTAAGAAATGTAAATCATTACCCAAAAAAGAAATATCTTTTCTTCCTGAAAACTTAAAAGAGACTTATGTTATGTTAAGCCATCTACCATAAAGAAAGTAAGATCAGGCATCAAAAGCAATGCCAATGATGTTTTATTAAAAGTGTCAATGATCATTCATAAAATTACTTAATTTGAAATATTATTAAATGAGCAAAAAACTTCTCAACTGACTAAGGAAAGCTCTACAATTCATTGATCTCATTTACTTAGCAAGGAAAAGGATGAATTTTTGCATTCATAACAATATTTTCAAATTACTATCATAATACTTATGAAGAATGTCTCTCTAATATAGAAAATTCTAAATCCTCAAAAAGTTTTTTAAAATATTAACTAGGAAAGAATCCATAAAAATTACACTGATTATGAATAGGGTACATACTTTTGAATTTACTTGTCAAGAATGATTGAAATATATTTTTTATGAATTGGATGTATAATAAATTCTGCTTAAATGTAAATGAAAGAATTCATATGCTGAATAACTTACCTTCCAAAAGCATTGAACAATGCAACAATTTCACTCCTTGTAAGTCGAAAATCCTCTGAAGAATGTCCAATATCGGTTCTACTACTAGCAATATCATCTTCCAAACGACTAGAAAATAGGATTTTCAGTGCTGTCCCTAAACCATGAATCTGTTAAGAAAAGATAATTAATTGGTTTTTAATAATTTTATCACTTTCAAGTTTTAAGTTAGATCAAAGAAATATTATGAATATCAAGAGAAATTAAATTAATATAGAAATAAGGCAACAAAATCAATTATCTAAAGCAATATAACAGTGATCACTATAAAATTGGTGATTAATAAAATGCCACTATGGCTAATATTCATTTATCAAGCATTCCATACTTAAGATTTCTTTTGTTAGAATTTTCATTCTTTTGAATACCCTCCACATTTTGTCCAACTTATGGCACTTGACCAAAAACAGATTTAAAAATTTAAATTCAAGGATATAGCAAGATATTTTTGCCTAGTATCCAAAATTAATGACATGTACTTTCTGAGATAGACAGGACTGGAAGACCAGATATGTAGCCATACAAAAAATGGCATTTCCAATCCTTGTGGTTATCAAGTATTGGTACTAAATGATAATAGTACACTCCGTGATAAATTTTTGAATAAATCAAAGAATTGAAAAGATTCCTATTCTGAGATTTAAAAATTACACTGATATTGGCTTACTTGCAGTTTTCCCCACAGTTTACACTTGTCACATCCAACACAATCCATGATTCTTGAGATATTTCGGAAATGTTCCCTGAATTCTTCTTTGAGTTTGTTTGCCTGTTGTTGATTCCATAGACCAGCATCATCTCTAACACTAAACATGACTGTTTCATTAAAATGATCTGGGAATGCCCTGAAAATCAAATTTTATATTCAATGTACAATTCATAGCTAAAAATCATTCTGCAAGAAATATTTTTGTGACGATACAAACATTTATTTTCACATAAATGAAATGAAAGAGAGACAATTAAATAAAAGATAAAAAATAAGATACATTTCATCATCTTTGGATGACATATTAGTAATTGCCCCTTTCTGTAAACAATATCTTTGCCAAGTGATACTAAATGATACAATATACTGGAATGCATTGGTCTATAATAAATTAAAATTTCATCACTCAAATTACAGTCCAATCGTTGAATTGTTTTATTTAATAATTCTCTGATGATAGCCAAAAATTATCTGCAGCTGAGCTTGTCTGATATTCTTTGTATGGATTTTCTATGGAGGCTGCTCATTTGAATAATTCTAGACCAACTTAACAATTCATTTACAGAAATAATAAAATTATATTATAATAAGTAAATAGCTAATTAGCATTATATTACTCAGCATGGTCTCAAATGCCCTAAGATAATGATATATCTAAATTACTACTAGATATAGCATTACAAGAAATAAAATTTTAAAAGCTTTAAGTAAAGATATCCATGCTATAATCTGCAACTCAAATACATTATTTGATATCTCAAAAGAAAAGAACCTTTGGATGTCTTGACTAAAAAATGAAAGAAGAGTATTCAAATAAGAAAATTTTTAAGTAAAATGTTATCTATTAAGTTTAGAATATATATCAAGATATGAAGCAATACTAATCAATAATATATATATGCATGTCTTATCTTGTAGTTTTTATAGTATCTCTCTATATTTGCTTAGTTTTATAGGATACACAGTCTTAATATATAATATATATAATGAAGAATAAACGCAAGAAAATATGCTTAATTTAAATTTAAATTCCAAAGATTTTCTTTGAGAAATCACAGTAAGGGAAAAAATTAAACAAACTATCTAGAATTACAAGCAGAGATAGATACTATACAGCAAGATTCAATGTAAAAAGATGTGGAAGGTAAATCCAGATGAATAAGACTGAGAGTAAAAAAATATATTCATAGTGAGGCCAAATGTGAACAAAGTTGTTAACAAGGTAAGGAAAAAGGATTAGAAATACCAAGATCAGAATTTGAGGAAGTTTATCATGGTCATTTAATCATATCATTATGGCTGAGATAACATGAAAATTTTCATGAAAGCTATTGTGGATGAGTGAAAAAATCCAAATGTCACCTTTGGTTAAATGACTTCAGAAGTAAAAAAACTGCATCATCCAGAAAAACCTTTTTTTACAAAAGAAACATGCAAACATGCATTCTATTAAATGCATAAGCTGTCATATTAAATAGTAGTTGTATAATAATAGGTTTTCAGATCACAATACACTAGAAGCCGTCTAAATTACATTATAAAAGACCATACTCTACTAATCACGGTAATCCTTCCTCCCTCTTACCTGATTACTTTGAGGATATCTGCAACAGCTTCTTTGACTGCCCAATCTTCCTCTTCTACACCAGTGTAATAATCTTCCCTCAGCAAGTGCGATGAAGCCTTAGCTAGAGCACGTAGCTGTTAAAATTAGAAAACCAATTTTAAGTGCAAGATGGAAAAAGTAAGGAAAAAAGAATACCAGAAGATAAAATTCCCTGGAATTTATGTAATTAAAGGTCTATCAACAATAATGATACATCTCCTATATCAACCCAAAACATGTTAGAAGATATGCAAGATACAGGCTCCTTCTCTGAAAATCTCTGCTTTTTTCAACATGAGATTACAAATTTAAATGATAAGATGTTACTGAAATCTTCTCTTCATTGTGATAGATAGCTACATAAGCTAGCTAGTTTAGTTAGTCAGCTTAGCTAATATTTTACAGCTAAGATAGCTATATGAAACCTCACATTTTCAATACAATTGCCATCTGGTATAAATAGGAAGTTAAAAATTAAAGCTTAAATTTTCAATAATGAAAATACATTTGTGATATTTATATCTTTAGGGTGGAATTTTTACTATTACTAAAAGAATTATCTAAAAAAAAGCAATTATGTAATAGATGGTCTGTTGTGTTATGGACATAATTGATCATTTCATCTGCAAGGTATAAAATTTAAATGAACAATTCATACTGCCATACTATCATAATTTTGCTAGATATATCATTAAAAGGGAATATCACTCCATTTTATTACTTCTGACTTGTTAAACTATGAACTTCTCAACGATGAACTATTTGAAAACTTCTTTTGTGACATGCACGTTGTGTCCGTATTCATTTTTATTTTTATTATTACTACAGAGAAATTGAGAAGTATTACCAACAAAAATAATTACCGCAAAGAATGAGAAATTCATGCTTCAAATCAATGCAAAAGCTTAATGGAAGAATACAACAGACAGAATGGCATTGAAAAGAATCAATTCGTGCAAAGTATTCTCTCTGTACAGATACTGAGAATGTCTTCAAATAATGATTCGAATAAATAAAATTGATTGAGTAATAATAACATTTTAAATTACTGTTCTCTAAGATCTACATAAATAGAAATTTTACCTCCAGCAAATAAACAAAGTAGAGATTACGCAGCCAATGTGGACCCTCTCCTCCAGTTGCATCTGGGCTGAATCGACGCTGGAATTCTGAAAGATTAGGGCCCCACCTTCCAGTTGCTGCTTCCAAACCAGGCTGCTGCACACCTGCAGATAATTTTACAGAACAGCATTATTTTAATGGCAGCTTTAATAAATATTTATCATTCTCAACAGCATGAGGTTTAGCACAAACATTTTTATTCGTACATGTTAGCCAAGCAAATTAAAAGAGATAACCCACCAGGAAATAGGTACAAAGAAGAGAGATGGATGTTTATGCTGCTATGAAGTCCAGATACAGCTCTGTAGAAAGCCCTCTTCTCCAGACAAAGTCCTACGATAGAGAGGCACAAAATAAAATCACAACTCTCTTTCTAAAGTCATTCATCTAAGACATACATAAATTTGATTTAAAGGATACAGATGAATTGAATGTTAATGTTTCTATTCAAAGAAATTTTTTGGTTGGATAACAGATAGATGATATTTCACAGACAGAAACAATTAGTAGAAAAGACTGTTAAGATGTTCTTTCACACATGTACCCAGGGAAAACTTCAGTTTGAGTAAAACTTACACATTCAAAATCTGTCACTCTATGTTATCTACAATTAACATAGGGCAGCAGAAAATCATGGAGAAACATAATGAATCAGACAGAACACTAAGGAAGTATATGCAATGTTAGGCTTGAAATAATCTTGTTGATGTATAAGGCAATAAAAATAGAGACATGTCAACAAGGCACAGCAATGAATCAACATACAAACAAAGGGAAAACACATAAAAATTATGATTACATGTAGAAATATTTTCTAAAGAATGGAATAATTTTGAAATTCAGAAAGGAAGGCACTAACAAGAAAAACTTATATTGTTATCTTAGCTCAACATTTAGTACAGTGTCCTCAAATTTAATTCAAAAGAAGGATCACAAATGGACAACACATGTGAATTTTATACATCAAATACAAAGCTAAATGAATAAGAATCTTGGAATGGCAATATAATAAAACTCAGGGATTCAGTACCCATTATCTCATGACTCATTAAAGAATCAGTTGATTATTTACCTCATTTTGATAATTTAAAACATTGTAATAAAACAATAATTACAACGTAAAGAAACAGTTGCATCTATGATATAAATGTATGGTAAACCTACAAATAATCTGTGAAAATATTTAATGTTCTTTGATTGAAAAAGTAGATGTTGATTATAATTTGTAAGGAAGCAATGGTGAATCTAACTAAAAAGATATTCCTTACTTAACAAATTAATTCGTAAATAATTTGAAACTCAACATTGCATAAATGAAAATAGGACCCACAACACACACTTGAGCAGCATTCAAGGATTAGAAAGCTTATCCTACAGTAGACAAGAGAAAACCAGATCTCACCTGCAAGTTTGGATGACTGGATGTAGAATTCATAGCTGTTCTTAGGCCTGAAAGACATAAAAGCGAAATTGGAACACACAAGTATTTATAAATTAGAAAGCAAGAAAGTTAATGAACCATTGAAACACTGACTGTGGAAATAAGATATAATGGGATATTCAGTAGTTAGTAAACATGGTAGAACTACTTTCATTCAGTAATGATGAGTAATTGAAAGAAGGCAAGGCTAATCTATAAGAAAACTGTACTATAAAATACAACCTTAGTAGAAGATTAGTAAGCATGAGCCATCAAGAAATGCCATCCACCATTTTTTACGCTTTGTTTATAAAACATAAGTGACTAATTTCATAATATTCAATAAATATTACATGTATAGAAGTCATGTAAGTGATATGAATATTATTTCTTGTGAAGATGAGCAGATATAACAGTTATAAAACATGTTCAGCATGAGATCATTCATTTGTTATTTGGCAGAGTCCATCACCATATGAATTCATTAGAAGATAGTTTACTAGAAAGAGCCAAGGTATGCAACAGAGATCACAAAAATTCAGAATTAAGATATAAATTCTAAATAAAAATACTGCACCCCTCAATAACTACTATAGACCTTACCTTTACAAAAATCTTCCTTGTTTATTATCAAAAGAAATGAAATAAACAAGATTTTTCCTGTTATTAAATATCAAATTTTAATACTTCAATACTTTTCAATTATATAGGATTGAAAGCTTGACTGTAAAATAAAAAGTGCTGAATGAGATAAAAATTTTTACAGAGAGAGATAATACTTTCTCCAGATAAAATACTTGAAATAAGAAAAATTTTCAGGACACAAGAGAAATAAAGATGAAAAAGATATACAAGACTCAATCATTAAATGATAACTTATCATAGGCAGCTTTTACATTTGGTCAAACATTGCAAACAGGAAGATGATGGAACTGATATGTTAAAATTACTCAGGTGAATTTTTCATACCTATGGTTCTCTGAAAGATAGACTAGCATAAAAAAACTACCAATAGCCTGAACCGCTAGATTAACAATCAGTGATGAATTTTGTGGTATCAATCGGTAAAATTTGCTTCCTCAAAGCAAGCTTTGCAAGTAAGAGCAAAGAAAAAATGCGAAGGTTGAACCAACAACAGTAACATGAGAAGTAACATACTTTAATTTCAAATAATCATTTTCTTATCTAAAATGCAACTAAAAGCTAAAATGGGCCCAGAAAATGGACCTCTATTCTATAGTTGGAGGTCCTCAAGAGATCCTACGAATGTAATACTTGTGATTTAAATATCCTCTTAAAAGGCCTTAATTTCCATTTTTGAGTCATCAAATAAGGCTTCTGAACTTCTACACTTAAGCCCCCAAAAGACCCTGGATCACATGCAAGAATAAAAAAGACAAGCAGACCTAAATGGGTTCTGAACACTTATTTTAAATGGAATCAGAAACTAAGAACAACTAAATAACCCACTTTTGAGATCCCATAAATCACTAAGAGGAAAATATGTACAGCACCTTGGCATTAAATCAGGGATCAACTTAGAAGGTGTCTAAATCTCCTATCCATATACCTAGTAAGAGCCATCTATCATTTTAGAAAGTGCTCTAAAAATGTAAGAAATGCAGTGATGCATTTCCTAAGGAGAGAATTCCTGCTGAATTCCTTACTGGAGAATATTTAAGTCACATAGGTATAAAACGCAAGATCAATTTGAAAATAGCAAATTATACATATATCTGGGCAGACCAACTTATTGCTAGCTGTGACTAACTTTGATAATAAACGTTGGACCATGATCAACTTATGGAAACAATTTTGGCATTTACAGACACTGAAGTGATTATTAGTTGTATTTTCAAGCATCTGTTGTGATCAACACAATATATACAGATGATTGAAAGGTCCGTGTATATTATATACTCACTAAATCTCTTAAAGAATCTATCTATCTAGTTAACACATAAAACTTTTATAAAGATAACAACTTTTACAAGGATTTACATTCTACTTCAGAATGATACCTTATATGTAGGATACATTCAAGACTCCCAAAGAAATGCTTTTGCGAACTACAAAAATGTTCTCTTCAGAAATAGCAAATTTTCAAAGCTCATCACGATGAAGTCAACAGAAAAGATTTTAGCTATTAAAATTAAATTTTAATTTTCTTGCTCATTCACTATGTACTAATGGAATGAAGCATCATTAAGTTAGGTTAGAGTAAGGTAAGTTAGCCTCAGGATATTTCTTATAACTGCATACCTGAAGCAATTTTCCAAATATATGCTTCGCCAGATTCGATGAGCTGAGTATCCTCTGTAACCAGTGTAACGCTCAGGGTTCAGCAACAAATCCACATACTCAGACAGGGTTGAAGAATCCTCACTGTAGTGTTTGTCACAGAAGCTATCTAAAGCATCATCATGAGCCTTCCACCGAGCAAAACCTTCATAAGATGTAGCACTATTTGATGGAAAGGAAAAAAATTAAATAAGAAACAAAATTCCACATTTAATCACTGACTCAATGAAATTTCAAGTGTCTATCTAACTATTTACTATGATAACTTACCTTATTGTTTTATTTAGATAGCCCAATTCATCATCGTGATCTTCCTCACAACCGTTTTCTTGCGCAGCCTCGGAATACTAAAACATAGGCCAAGCATGACAATGAATTACATCCAAAGATACAACTAATATGGAAAAGAAATTTTAGAGAATCTATGCTCAAAGACTACACCTGCAAAATACTTGAAATTGTTTTGATATGACTTTTAGTAGTAGTATGGTTAAAAGTGCTTTCAGGTCATTTTGAACTTGACTACCACGGACATGGGCTACCACGGAGAAGTGAACCCATGACCAATTTCATCATGGCCATATGCTGCCCATATCTGGGAGCCCAAGTTTTCACCTTATTAAATTTCAATTTGATGAGACCAGAAGCAAATTAAACATCAATTACTACACAAAATAACTTGATAGTCACACCTCAAAATTACTTAATCTATTACATGTATTAGGGGAAGGCTACAATGGTTATTACAGGTACTTTTAAAGAGAGGAGTAACAGAAATTTGCACTTCAGTGTAGATGAAAAAATATGACTGAATAGTAGAATGTATAGTGTATTAAATAACAAATCCAATATATTTTCATTAAAATATTTTATAACATAGCAAAGATTTTGTTTACATTTGCAGAGCTTATACTAGGAGAGGTATGGAAATTATTATTACACTTACATTTTGAAAATTAGTTACCTTTACGCATATTAAAATCTTTCAACTCTTTCATATAGAAGTTGGAACTTTCAGAAAATATATTCTGAACTCAAATGATCAGAAAAAGTATCATTATTTTATCTTAATAGAAATTTATTCATCTTTTTGTGAACACCAATACTTTCTAGCTAACAAATTATCATGGAATAACTGAACATTTCCAAAGTGAAAAAGCCCCCAACCTGGCAGCAAATCTTTGAATCAAATATTAAATATCTACTTCAAATAGGCATGATTCACAGACACAATTAATTGTATATAATTTTACTAACCTTTGAAGCAGGATTGACGACATGGCCATCAACCTTATCTTTCTTGAGGCCAACAGGAATGTGTTCCTGTAAAAATACAAATGGACATCACAAAATAATCATAGTGAATTAACCTCAATAAATACATTCTTCACTCATTGAAAATGTATACTTATATAGGTGGAATGCTACCGTTGTAACACATCATAAACTAATGAATTTATGAGCTGACAACATTATAAACTTGTTCATATTAAAAAAATAATTGCTCAAATAAGAATTTGATGACTTAGAGTTGATTATTTACTGTGAGAAGGTAAATGTAAAAATCATTCTATATAAATTTCCCTAACCTTCAATAAAAATTATTAAAATAAAATTAAAACAGAAAAAAACATTAATAAAACTCCATGGAAATATTCTGGATAGTATAATCATTTCTAATTCAGCAACTGGTTGGGCAATAGGAGTAAAACCTATATAGATTGGGGATAAAAGTTGAAACTGATAGGGTGAAATAAACTTTAATATAGAAACCATTTGGTGAATAAGTTTAGAATATTTTACTTACTTCAGGACACTTTTCAACATGACAATGCCGGATGGCACAACGTCCTTCATCAGCCCAAAATGGACAAGGGCGCTTCAGATTCACCTTGAAATTTAAAAAATCATATCCTTAGAAATCATTCGAAAATTACAACAATATCAACATAAAATCGGCACAACAAATTCAAGCTCATGAGGTCTAGTAGATTCCAGAAGAATGTTTTTTTATATCCAAATTTTTTTATTGTTCCTTTTCTTATTAATCTTCATTTTCACGCATTTACTGCATGAGTAAAGGATGACACTTCATTCACAAAACACTGGGATTATACTCTTTTCATAGATACATAATAATCATTATGATGAATCAAATAGAAAATCTGGAATTAAATTCCAGATAATGATTGAAATTTAAACAAATAGGGTAATATCTTATGCCGAAATTAATACAATATCCATACAATATCCTGACAATCCATACTTTGGATAAATGTATTTTATACACTAAAATCTTCAAATAATGGATTCCTGTAATGATAAAGATGAAGTTACACGATTGATAACATAATAGCAGAACTGTTAGCTTGATAAAAATATCAACTAACGCAGACGAAAAATCAGAGTATTAAATTTAAACTAAAAAAACTCTCTCGTGCGATATACCTTGTAAAACCGGAAATAATCCTTCACCAGAAGACTCCTAAGACGTGGATATATTTTCGCATTGTTGAAATGATCGACTGTTTCGGCTTCACAGCTACAGTCGTCAATGCGGCCCTCCAGCTACGAAATGAACATAAGATTAAGAGAACGTAAAAAAAACAAAATAATGCAATAACATATTGCCTATATATTTAATACCGAAGTATTGTTGACTTACCTTACAAAAACAAGTATCTCCTTTCTTCTCATCAGGAAAATTCTGAAAACTGCCAACGCAATGAAAGGAGAATAGCAAGCAGAAGCTCACCACCCCTACAGTACGCACTATCTTGTCCTTCCCCATCACTTCTTGTAAGACCGCAACAGTGTACTGAGGTGTTGACTCAAATGCGAGAGCTTTTATCACTGACAGATATCCGCATCACCCTTCCCCTGGTTTTGGGAGAAAATTGACACAGGTTCCCCGAAGGAAAAGTGCCTACGTGAATAACTGCACTATCTGAACCAGGGGCGTAAATTGACCTTCACGAGATACGTCAACGCAGATGCATACGTTCAATAAAGTGACTTTCTCACGCAACAAAATGTCCAAAGTGTAGACTTTGATGTAGCTACAGATAATGATAGCGGCTAGATACCAAAATAAGAGTAGGTAAAGGAATGACTAACAGATTACCGTAAACTATTTCGATGATGAATTCGGACCGACAAAGTAATCACCCGAAGAGAGCGTTGACGAAAACTTCTATCCTAAAAGAATCATTCCATATATCTTTTAGTTCATAGCAAGAGAAAATTCTTATTCGATGCTCCGGGAACATCATATATGATTAGAATGAAAGAATAACATTCATTTATTCTTTAAACATCTACCTTGTAATAACATTTAGGCAGACAAAATCTAAACGATTTGTGAGGCATGGAGCGCATGCAACCAACCACGTACGTCCCCGAGCATTTACATTATCGTCACGGTGAAACGTTTTCGCATCAGATTGGCGAAAAAATAAAATGAGCTAGAGATGAGTAATTATCCAAGGAAGTTGCTCGAAATTGATGATAAAGTGACTTGAAAATTAATCAGCTAAAAATGCGTTTTTCCTTGTTAAAACGAAGTAATTATACATGGATTTGGGTGATAAAATTCGATGGTGGAGGTAATAAAAATGAATCAAGTGTTTTGAGGAAAATGGATATTTCAATTTAAAATAACCTATGGTACTATCCATAACTTGATGCATTGATAATCATCCGATATATATTCTAACTTTTTAATTAGGATTTCAAATTAATTTCTTTGATAAGCCATCTGCACCATGGTCCAGGGTAAATTTTTCATTCGGAGCTCATATCAATCTCTAGATAAAAAGATTCTTTGGATTCACTTTTACTTTATATGTATCTAATGCTTTTTCCTATCAATTTTTTTTGAATATGGTTGAAATAAGGCCGCCAATTTTGAAAACATTTCCGGGTAGTGATAAAAAACTTACCCAATTTAATAAATGAATAATTTTTAGAAAAAAATTAAAAGTCTATGTAACAAAATCATCATATTACATTTCGCCAAAATGCATCATTTAACCCGGTGATCATGCAATCAAAATCACTCACATTGGAGTGTTTTTCCGTCCTAAGGGATCGAGCTACGCATCATTGCACATTTTGTAGATGTTCTGTACTTATAATTAGCGAAAAACGTTTATGCTATTCTCTTCGTAATATCATGGATTTAACTATTCAGAATCCTTAAATGATACTTTCCACAATGCTCTGAGACTGAAGTAATTTAGCAGACTTTAGTATGTAGGCCTTTGAAGAAGAAGAAGAGAAAAGCCTTTCGACGAAGGCATTGTTTACCTATCTAAAATTGGCTGTTCCTGCAAAGATTCTTGCACTACTTTCAAGAATCAGCATTTCTCTACGTAAGCATGTAATGAGTAGATAATATTGTCGTTAATGTTATTTTCTACAAAGCATTTAAAATTGATCAAGCTAACATTCATACTGGAAGTGAAGGGAATTTTTATCATTCACTGCCCATTCAGACACAAATGTTTCTTTAATCGATCTGCTCATATTTTTATTGTACACTTGCATCTAAAAGCACCCTTCCCTACATCCTTCATAGGAAAAATGGCATGATTTTCTTTTCATATTTTTAATTATATGGAATAAATTTCACTGAATAGAAATGTTTCAAGAAATCAGCAACTAAAAATAAAAATTCATTTAATCCTAAATCACGAGAAATGCTTGAGAGTTTAGTTTTGGCAGAATTTTACCCAATATAAGAATTCGTAACTGTACATTAACTCTTTTAAATCCTGTTCCTAGCAGAAAAATGGGCATTTAAAACTAAAGTTGGTCCAATATATTGTGAAATCTACTAACAAAGATTTTCAACAAAGATTTTTTAATGGCCTACAGCAACTTACACCAATCTATAAAATGGAATGAACCCACCCAAAGAGGCAAACATGCAAAGACCCCAGCATTGGATCTATATATCTTGTTAAGTTAGTAGATAAAAATATTTCACGAGTTTGCATGCCAACTGCTTCTCCTGTTTACTAAAACTTATGAGCCTCTGGAATTACATTGAAGATTACCTCTCTGAGAATTGTATTCAAAAGCTTTATCAAATGCAAGGGTTGCAACTCAAATAGTGGCAACTTTATTTACAACTAATACAGAAGAGATACATGTTACCAAGTTTTATTATCCCTCATTGTAGTCACTAGCATTGTGTACAACCCATTGCCAGCAATGTGAAAGTCATAGGGTAACTTTTACAAAGTCTGTTTTGTTGATAGTTCGAATGGAGCAGTCTACTGCCTGAATTTCAGAATGCAAAGCACAGTCACTAATTGTCTCTCATTTGCCTTCAATTCACAAATTGTATGGCATTCAGTGCTGTCCCTTAACGTGGCAAGAGCATACACTTCTTCCTCACGGACTAGGATGACCAACTCATGTGTGCCACATCTGCCATTATTTGGTTCAGTTGCATAGAACCTCTACAGCAGTGTTGCCACTATTTAAGTTCCAACCCATGTATACATCTTAATGACTTTATTATTTCTCCACCGATTTTCACTTCTTATGTGATTTTTTCTTTTGCTGTTTCCTCTGTACATGCCTTAAGATATGCTGGAGATGAAGGACATCTATGTGTTACTATACTTCCTAACCCTGCACATTCTAATTCCTAATATATGATGAACAGTTAAGGGTTAGACCCAAGAAGAGACTATTTAGTCTTGAACTTACCCAAATAAAGATGTATTATTTATCCTCATCAGGTATCCCAATTCGTGGTAGTTGAAGGAAAAACAATAGAAACTAGTGAAAGCCATTATAAGGGACTACAACCCAAATATTTACTGGGTTTGATTACCGGTTATAATCATAATATACGGTAAATTCAAGTACCAAGCATAATGTTTTCTGATTTGGAAATAAATTCCTAAAATTCAGCATTCTCCCAAATCACTATAATTTGGTAATTTATAAGTGTTGAAATGCAAGGTACCACTGCACCTTCTAATGTAATTCTTCTCTCAATCAAATGAATGGAAAAATGAATAAATATGAAAAACCATTAAAGGTAGAAGCAAATGTGAAATTGAAATTTATTAAAATAATTTATTATTATCCATAAAAATTACCCATGAAAACTTTTTATAAACATCTATTTTTTGACTAAGTAATGCTTGATGATTCATTGTACTTGACAATGTACAAGGAATGAGAAAATGACCTACACATGTCATAACAATAACAAACCAAGCAAAATTCAACTTATTGCATCCATTTTATATACATCCCTCAACTGACTTTCAATTGAATAATGAGGGTAATATGTCAGCTTGGTTGTGAAGAACTAATTAGCTGCTTATTCTTCCTTCTCTGGTTACATGGCTGAGATAGAGAAAAGGTCTTCTTTGTTTTTCTTCTTCGTTGACGGTTTCCTTGCTCAATGCGAAATGTTATACACTGAAATAATAAGTGATTAAAACTTTTATTATTTCTTATTCCATACTTCAACTTCAGACAATAATCTGAACATAAAGGAAATCATCAAGCATGAAACTATTTACAATTCAATTAGTAAAAGAATTCATAATAATAACTGGCAAAAATTTACTTCAATATAAAGAATCTGATTGATAACATTACATTTGTGTGCATAATAACAATGCAACAATTTTGTCCAAAATTTCTAACAAATATTGTCAATTGGCTCAAATACCTGTTAGACCTATGTGTACATATAGTTTATTAGATAAAGTCCCACTAAAATCAGAATTGAATTGATGAGTAGCTCCATGTGTAAAGACATCATCTAGCATAGAACCCACAGTTAGGCTGCTACGTGGGAAAATCAATAAAGTTTGAGGAAGATTTTTATTCATATAAACTTTACAAGGTGTAAAAAAAATTCTGGAGAGAGTATAGTATTTCATCATGTGAACAGTGGACAAATTTGAAAGCAAGCATGTGCATGCATCTTTTATCCAGAATACCAGCAGAACTCGTTAAATAAGTACTCACTGACATAAGATGGAATTGACCTGTGATTTACAGATGAAATTTTACATTCATCAGTAAAAATGCAATATAAATAGTATAGAGAATATTATAACAAGTATATAGGGATGATGTTCTGTCACAATAAACCACTTTGTGCTTTGATAAATCAAAAAGGAGTCTGGCTAATTAGTAGCTGTAGAGAGGACAGCAGAGTGGGTTCTGAAGAATGTCAAACACTGCTTTAAATACATCTTCCAAGACTGACAGACATATATACCTATTTGCAAGTGAATCTAATACAGTTTAATATATAGCTTCAAGATTTTAATTTATGATTTTAAAGCTTTAAACGTCAATGGCAATTACAGATTCCATAATGAAATCAATGGGGAAAAATTGAAATAAATGCATTTATTTGGGCCTAACTCACCTTTATAAGGGGGCTGTCTTATAATAAAATGATTTCAGTAATATTGCACAATGGTATACTTTTTACCTTACCTGCTCATCTAAATAGTCCATTAATTGCTTAACATTAAACTTAGCACCATGTTCCTTCAGTGACGCTTTAATTTCATTCAGCCATATTGGCTCATATAGCAAAAGCTTTTTATGGAAAGCAGGGTCACTCTCAATGAGCTTTTTCATTGCAGTTGGAATGTCAACATAAGGGCCTGTAAAATTCAGAAAAACATGAGAAAAGGAAAAAGAGAAATATACAAAAAGAAAAACTGAGGATAACATCTACCTCTTTGGGACAGAGTTTGACTCTTGACGGGAGATTCAAACTGTGATTCATGAATGGATTCCTCCAGAACAACAAAATCAGAATTATTCCCAGAGCTGAAAGAAAAACAAAAATAAACATAAGCTGATGTATTACTAGCAATTTATAACAAATGTAAAATGATAGTCACTGTAACAGCTTTTCTCAGCCTAATCTGCAATGTATGACATCACATAGAGTTTTTCTAAGGAACTAAGCTCAGGAATTGTAAGAATAGGACAAAACAGGAAAATACTTCTTGATAGAAAAGTAAACTCAAACAAAGAATCCTTTATAGAAAATGGACCTCTCCATACTAGAATTACTGCACTAAATAGTACCGTGAGCTTAAGCAGTGACTCTACATTTATTCTTTAGTATTAGTCCGCAATAAATTCTTACCTCTCGTCAGATGAAGGATTCTCATCTCCTGAGCTGGAATCTAGGCTTTCAAAAGTAATTTGCTTTTTTTTGGGGACATCCTTGTCAGCTACATTATTTTCCTTAGTAATAGGGAGTGAATCTTTTTCCCTTGATGAAGAATCTGATTTTTTTCTTTCATTCTCATCAGAAACCACAGGATGTAATTCATTATAAATATGCCTCAGAAGTTGCTTTGCCTGATTCCTTTTCAGATGTTTTATTCCATACCGATCAAGCTCTTTCTAAAAAGATTCAAAAGAGTTATACACCCTTATACTATTCCTTTGACAAAAAGTTGTATTACACTGAAAATCAACATTCAGAAAATTTACACAAAAATTTAAACTATGCTCCATCTAAACACATCTCTCTTCTTGGAGCTTCTGCAGGACTTAAATATTTCATGAGTAACTTACAGATTTGATAAAACAGCATATATTAGAATGTGCGATAAATATATGGGATCAGCATAGCAAAACTAATATAAAGAAAATTGAAGCAGTACAATGGAAAGTAGCTGGGTATGTATTCAATTGACACAATACAGAGGATAGCGTAACAAAAATTTTAGAAATTCTTGGATAAAAGGAAGGAGGAATGTGAACAGATTAGTAGGGGTGTTTAAAGTAAAAAATGCTGGTGAAACAAGGAGGAAGTTAAGTTACAGATTAGAAAAACCAAATCATTATGCGTGCAGTAATCATGATGAGGAGTTAAAGTTAGGGAAACAAAGGACAGATGCAGGTAAATACTCATTTCCTAATAGAGGAGTAAAGGAATGGAACATTTTACCTAAAGAGGCCTTCGAGCCCTAAATCAACTAAAAATTTTAAAGGTAGATGCTTTGTGTTATTATAGAAATGTATTTGAATGACAGGAGATTTTGGATATTGTCAAATCTATAATATGCGAGTGTGATGATTAACAAACTTATGAAGCAATAGGTGACTTATCTAAGGAACCATGTAAAATGTGATTATATAGTAATAGTAATTATGGAATACATCTGGAGTAAACGTATTAGGTGGAGTAATAGGGGAATGTTTTCAAAAATTAGTTTTGTTGTTGTTAGAAAGCATGATCTAATCCTGTTTGTAAATATAATAATGTTATTAGGAGCTTCAATGCATAATTTAAGTGTGCAAGGGTCAATTAACAATGTTTGGGGCTGCCACCTGACTTTGTCAAACCACAGTAAATAATAATAAATTAACACTATATACTCTGATCCATCAATGCCCGTATAAATGAGGGATTGGATTGAGTAGGAGAAGCAAAAGTAAAAATGTGAATAAATGCTGTTTTAGTATCTTAGGGTCTTCAATGGAAATTGATGTTTTCAAATAGAAAATGATCAATTTTTATTCTAAGGGTAACAATCTAATCAAAATAAGCAAATGATAAATTAATTATAGCACATAAAATTGAAGTCCTCAGAGGCAGAACTTAAAACTGTTTGGTTTTATTGGCACATCTTTGGATGAATTACGAATGAGGAGGCCAGATTTTTTAGCCACCAATTATTGTTATTGACGACTTTATTGGGCGAAATTGGGACTAAAATGTCCCATATTCCATTTCACCCTTAATTAGAAGATTTTCCTAGATAATAGATTCTAAAATCTTTAAGTCAGGAGAGTTATTCGAGACAAAAGTTGAAACTAAATTACATAGAGTGCAATGCCTATAATAGACATTCAGAAATAGTATGTACACTGTCATGCTACATACATCTGATTCAATGCACCACATGGGAAATGAAATGTCTAAATAATTCAGAAACTTGAGGGAATTCTTAAGCAGTGAAAGCAATCAACTAAAACAAGGACTTAATAATTTACCAGAGAAACTTTAATAAATGACAGGTTTCACAAGTGAGGTACATACAATCTTTGCATTTGAAGTATGTTTGTGAAACATTCATGCATTTAAGTTTCTATGAAACATTACTTCTTTAGACTGCATGATGTCCATCTAGAAAGCCACAACTTTCAATTTCGATTTCAAAGACAACAAAGACTGTCACAGTATATCAAACAATAGAGAAAATAAGAGCAAAATTTGTAAAATAGGTAATTAGTTTCACTGGCACCTGAGGTGTTATTTTCCCATCATTTTCAAAAGGCCATATGAATGGGGAATAGCTCTGTTTGTAAATAGCTGGATGTATTTTCTGAATATATAATTTAAATGTAAATATAGCATTTACTATCCAGAAATTAAAAAAGATAAATAAGGATTTGATCAAATTTGAAAGGTTGGAAGAATATGGATTATGGTAGTCAATATAATATCTAACAGGGATACTGACAGGAAAAGTAAGTATGTTTGGCAATTCTAATTTAGAGGCTAGATACGAGGGTGGTCTGAAAAGTTTCCGACCCTAGAGTTTTCAGAAATCTTTAGAAAACATGTCGAGAAATGGCGAAATGTGAGAAACTTTTCAGATCACCCATGTATATAACTTTCTTAGGTCACCACTTTTTCTGATAAATTACCAACCTGAACACTGTAATTGCCGAACGAACCCAATATTAGCAAACAAAACTTAAATTTCAACTATTTCAGGGTATTAAAAACTATTTTCATTGATAAACCCAACTTACATGTAACAACGGGGTTTTCATAGCACTATAGTCAGCTAGAGGGGTGATATTAGCCTTCTTTGTATACAGAGGAGTTTCTGGAGTCTCATTCTTTGAACCAACAGCTTTTAAGTCCTGTCTCACAGGAGTGTGGCAAGGTGCTGAAGAAAGAGATCCGTCAGTACCTTCCTTTGGCTCATTCTCATCTCTCCAAAATACACTTTCATTTATTTGACTCAGAGATACATCAAGTAACTTTTCTGTTATATCTTTTTCCTTCTCTTCATAACCTGTAATAGAATGGGTGGGAGAAGAATGATGTTTTTCCTTTTCTTTTGGAATGATTCGTGCACTTTTTACAGGAGAAGATACAGCTTTCTCTGTTTTTTCTTCATCTAACAAAATTATGGAGTCAGAACTATCGTCAACCAATGGTGACCCTAACTCAGGGATTTCAGAACAACCAGTTTTTACTTCATCAACAAACTTTTTGTTACTACATCCTTCTTCATTCTCCTTACTAGCCAAAGTCTTCTGACTATCACTAACAGAGTCATTAAAATCTACTTTGGGTGCATCAGGAATGTAATCAAAATCATCCCAAACGTTGCTTATGTAGCCACCACATGGACTCGCAGTAGGTGATAGAGGCATAGCATCATTTGATGGTGTTAGTTCTTCTGTATTGATGACTGAAGGAGGTACAGTCGAACAATTTGAATCATTCAGGGGTACATTTCCAGCATCTTCTACTACATCAGAACCACTAAGGGTGAGATCAACTACTTCTTTCTCACAATCTTCATCTTCCTCCCCTTCAACGCATATTTTTTTTGGGCTGGGTGACACCAGGTCAGATTTATCTAAACTTTGCAATTTTCTTTTCGCCTCAATCTTTGATTCTGGTTCATCTTTGCTGGTAGTGTCATTACTCTCCTCCAGAAAATTTGTTTGCTGGACGATAGGTGTGGAGGAAATGACCAAATATTTTGCAACTTTCCCCAAGGCAGGGGTTTTTGGTGGTACTGTGACTTCCAAGTCAATATTGTTTCTATTTTCAGGAACCAAAGGACTTTCAGATATATGAGAGTTTACACACACATTTTCTCTAGATTTTTCTTTATCACCCTTATCAGAATCAAGTTCATAGGATTCATGGATAGAAGAATCTTTTTCCATCAAACTGACCAAATACTCGATACTTTCTCTACTGTCCTGGGACAATTCTTGGATAATAGGAGGGTCCCTGTCTTCAATTACTTCGACACTTACAGGGGAATCAGCTTCTCTAGTCATCTGGAAAATATCTGGAGAACCCCTACCCACATCACTCACAATGGGAGATACAGAGGGAGAATTCCTTCTTAGATCATCATTGCTGTTGACACAACCTGCCTCCAATTTACAGCATGGATCATTTTCTTCTATTCCTTTAGCAGAATCATCTTTTCTGTCACAAATATAACTACATCTTTCCTCCAACCTTTGAGGGGATGCCTGAGCTGAATATATCTGTTCACAGCTGGAAATATCTCTATCCTTCACAATTAAGTCCTCATTGATCTTTGATCTTCTGGATTCATCCTCTTCACCTGCCATTTCTCCACATATCATAGAGTTGTTTACTTTCCCATCTTCATCTTGCAAAGAATCAGCATATTCTTCTTTGGAGCAACCTTCTCTTTTAAGAAGTGTCATAAGATCTCTGACTTCATATCTCTCTGCTAATGATTTTAAATCTTCTAATACTTTATCACTTTTTGCTTCCGATTTACTAAATACATCACCATATATATATTTGAGAAATAAAAATGCAGCTCCATAGCAAATCTCAACCCATAAAAGCATGTTTGATTTCTTTCCTCTCTCTTCTGCTTCCACCAAATCTTTTATAATCAGAGGACACCGAACAAAAAACACCAGTTTGTGGGCAGGAATGACTTGCTCTCCTTCAGTGTAAACATTAACATCACTCATTTCAGGATTCCCAACCAGCACAATCCAGTCACGGGACAATGAGTTCTGCTTGGAGGTGAGAGGTCTTTCAGCAAATAAACTTCTTTTTGCTTCTCTCTTTTCCTTGTTACAACTGCCATCCAATTTTATATCCTTTGAATGATATGAAGATAAAAGATCTTCTTCAATTTTTTCAAAATCAGGTAACTTAATGGAGGGAGCCTTATCCTGTAGGTAAAGAAAATAAAAATTTCAGAAAAGTGACATCTCGAAATATTTATAAGAATGACATTTGGAAGAAAACGTTACTTTTTTGGGTGATGTATTTCGCCCAGGTATTTGAGACAAATGCTTCAATTTGCTTCCGGCAGCAACTTTGCAAGGAGAGATGAAAGTGGAAAGAGAATCAACATAAAATTGATCTTTTGAGGATGAAGAAGGTGACAAGCCTGCCATTTTCCATAAGATTTGTTCCTATAAATATAGACCACTAAAATTGTATTACAATCATCATACCTGATGTATATATACACAAACAAAAAGAAGCTATCTAAGAGAGCACATATATTTTACTATGTATATACAATTGAAATCAGTTACTAAAAAATAGAGGAAAATAATTTATATATTTTACATTAACCATATTTCAAGTTAACCCAATTCCTTGCATTTGAACACTCTTTGGGATACAAACAAGTATTTATTGTCTCTTATATTGAGAAACATCATAGGTTTAAGTATTTAATAAAGTAATCTGAGCTGCTTGTAAAATTACAGTAAAATTTAAGAACAGAAGTATCAATGCAATTGACCAGAATTTTAAAAGAATTTAAGAATAATACTCTTTAATTGGATTGAAATCCCATCATACAGGCATTTTTGTGTTATCTGAAGAAATATGAGAGGATATTTTCTCTGAGGACAATAAAATGTTTGTGTCTCAACTAGTTTTTGTTTTGTAACTTTTGTTTGAACACATACATGAACAACATTGAAAGTTGCAGAAGACAGAATGGACATATGCTGCCCATCAGGCTAACTGGTTTCTAATGTATGTGAATAAAAGCTGTGTTGAATAACTTTGCTTACAAATTAATTGAATCTTAAATTAGATTACATTACATTAGTCCCTTACCGTATCAATATATTTATTCAGTATTCTAGACTTGATTTCCCATGTTGCTGAATTTTCCTTATCATCTTCAGAGAGTATGGCATTCAATTGCTCATCTCCAACAAGAATGATGGCTACTTTCTCTGTTATGAGCTTTTCTCTATCTTCAGGAGTTCGTTTCAAAAGAGTTGGCATTCTACCTCCAAATTTATTAAACTTCTTTCTTCCTCTTGGAACACCTATTCCAGCATTTGAACCCTTTTTCCCAACATTGAGAAATATTGGAGCTGTAGGTAAAGGATTTTCACCACTTACTTCCTGATCAGGCAATAATCCTTTCTCTTTAACTTCCTCAAACAACCCAGCTTCCAAAAGATGATCTCTTTCTTTTTGTTGCTCTGCCTCTTGTAGAGAAACAGATAGAGCAATCCCCAGCTGAATATTTCCATCTAACTTGCTTTTAGGTTTCATTGATGAGATGAGAGAATCCTGTGAAAACAAACAGTTCCATGAAAATGTGAAAGAAATTGGAGGCCCACTTCCAACACCAACTATTATGAATGTAATTGATTTGAATTAGCCTTACTGGTTGGAATAAAGTTGCAAATAAAAATACTTATAATAATAATAAAGGAATTTATTGGGCGAGATTGAGACTATAAAGTCTACTCTTACATCTAACCCTTCATATCTACTTCATATTTACAACAATACAATTTATATTTACCACATGTTTTGATGCAACAAGTCATCTTAAACATGAAGAATACTCCAAAGAGTTGAAAATCATCAAAGTATGAACTCGTGGAATGAGGAAACTATAAAGTATTTTAAAATTGAAATTATTTTTACTTCTTTAACTAATTATTATCATAAACCAGAGGTATGAAGGACTTTATACTTGGAAAAAGCTTTATAAAAAGGGTAAAGTAAAAGATATATTTAATTATTTGAATATTAACAAATGAACTACACAAAGAAACACATTATAAAAATGAGGTTATTCAAAGAACAAAGATTTTTTATAATTTTTGCCAAGGTACAAACGTTAATATTAATAATGTAGGATGCAACAGTATATTCAATTCACTTCAGAAAAGACAGAATTTTTAATTCAATTTACTCAATAAAATCAATCAAAAAAGCTTTCGCTTTGTGGAACTCCACCCTGACAATTGAAAAAGTAATAACTGAGCAAAATTTGCTTGGTTAATACCTCCCTAATGAATAATTCATAGTAATTATAATTAATAATGAATAATTTTGAAACTTTAGTTGACATGAACAATTAAATGAGAACCAACCAAATTTATTCTATATTTTGATATAATGAATTTTATATGCTTAGGACATAACAGGATTTTTAATAAATAATTTATACTATCTTAACAAAATATTTTTGTTCACTGAAATCATCAACCTCAAAAGGCAACTTACCTTCTTCACTTTATTAGGTATCCTAGGAGGAAACAAAGGAATTCCTAAAGCTTTTCTTTCTTCTTCCTGCTTTTGAATCAATTCCAAGAGTTCTAACAACTGTTTCGTTGAAACATTATGTTTATTAGCACATACTTTCATGTGTATAGTTTGAGCATCTTTGCAATCAAAAGGTTTCCAACATATAGGGCACAGCAATATACTTGATTCACTCGCTTCTGTCCTTGTTTGGTTTGTAATGAAAGTTTCTTCATGAAAAGTTTTGTCATTTCCCTCAGGTACACAAACAGAATTATTGAAGCATTCGGTTGCAGCTAATCTTTCTACCTTTCCATTTTCTGCTTCTTTGGTGGAATCACTTCCAATTGAAATATTTGATGTTAAAGGATGTGACTGCTTATAATCAGAACTGATTTCTTCCGGTGACTTTTCTGTTTTCCCTCCATCATTCTTAGAATTCTTAGTTCCACTTCTTCTGCCAGTTCGATTTGATGACTGCCTTCGTATCTGTTTAGGAATCTTGAATTTCTCCAGAAATTTTTCCATTTCCGCCGATTTACATCTAAATTTAAACCGAAATAAAAAGAACGAAACAATTGTTAATTGTTGTTCAAACATGAATGTACGAAGTTTTTAAAATTCAAACTAAATCTACGTAAAACAATAGGTATTAAACGAGAGTGAGTACCTCTGAATATTACTAGAGGTAGGTCCATTATCTGAACTCTCTGAAAATGCTTGGTGACTTGATGAGCTATTATCAACGGGGCGATCAGACTTATTATTACGTTTACACGTTAAGGATAAGTTAGATTCTTTCCTTTTTCCGATAACAAAATAGCTTTGGCTAAGGAAGGAAGAATTTCTACTATCCATAGCAACTCTAATTTCTACATTGTAAACTCATAAAAGTACTAATAATAGCTTTGGGATTATTAGTGAGAGCCTTTGTCCTCTTGCATAAGCTTCTTAAATTCTTTAGATGATCTAAACGGAAATAATCGAATATTCTGGTTTGCTTCTTCGCGAGCTTCTCCGAATTCTTTCACCTCAAATTTTTCCATAGATTTACTCATGTGCTTAAATGTGAGCCTAAGAATAAAACAGACATAAATTAAAATTTTCAGTCAAATGTCTCACTGATTTAATGATTTCATACATTAATTTCCAATATTAACTCATAAATGGTGATGATGGTGACTCCTGCTGCTAAAATACCAAGTGCTAAGTACTTGCTGAAAGTATTTGCCGGAGTTCCTCTGAGAAGTCTCGGCTTCCGTTCTCCTGTGCTAGCCATTCAAATGACAAATACCAAGTATTCGAAAAATATTCTAACTAGCTTCATGCACCATAAATGGAACACTTTTCCGATAATATGATCATTCCCAGTATGAACCACCCAGTCCGCCTACAGTCTTTCGAAATTGCCTTTCCGCCTTCGAATTTCTCATATCGTTTGTGCTTTTTCTTACGATCACCTCCAGTTGACACTCGTCGCCAATGATTAGATGCCATCTTTGTTTGGTGTGTTAGCTTAGGATGATTTCTTGTCTCTTAGAATTTCCCGTAGGGTGGAGATAGCATTTTCCTATCACAGTATGATAGAAAGGCCATTTATGTGGTGAGTACTGCTTCCATACCCAAGAATGCTCTCTGTGTCGTTTTTTCGTCTAGGTTGAAATTGTGCTTGAAGAATTAGTGGCTCTCAGAGTAACAACTATTGAGTTCTTCTGTAATCTTAATAATAATAATCTGTTCATCAAAATTCGGTAAATCATGTAGTAGAGTGACTAATATGTTTGTTATTTTATTATCCGTTTGTGAAATCGTTTCAAATTTGTTGTCACATCTGATACAATATCGTATCAGAGTTGACTACCTAACGTAAGTGGTACATTGAATTATTTACAGAAATATTTTGAAAATTCAAGTTTTATATGCCACCCAAAAGGAAATATTGAGTTCCTCCGTTATGTACGCACTGTCTTAATGATAGAGAACAATCGTCGATTAATGTTAAGCATGTTAAATCGTTTTATAATTTATCGAATGATGATTGTGTCTTAAAAATGGGCTCATAATTTTGTGAAGTCACTCGTATTTTTCATACATATCAGCTGTGTTATTATCCATTGTTGAGTTAGATGGAGGATATCGTTGTAAGAATTATAGAATAATCTGGTTGTTTTGTCTGGACATTCTACGTTTTACATTTTGAATTGCAGAAATCAAATCTGCTGTAGGGAACTCAGCGAGGTTTGCTCGGATGTAAACCGCCGATTACAAATGCTTGAATTTAGCTTTAAGATAGATTTTAGCGGCGACATGAAACCAAATATATGAATTTATCTGCGAAGTTTTGTTTCTTTTCCGAGTACCATAGTCGGCCATTATGTATTTCACGTATGCGTTTAATTGTCTATAACACCGAGTAATTGTATGATCCGCCCGCTTCTGCTTCGTAAGTTTTATAAAGCTTTCATAAAATCTGTAGATGGGGTGGTACTTCGTACAATTTTTCTTTCGTTGGCTTAGGTTACATCATTTTCGTCTGCTCTCTTCCCGCTTCTCTCCCACACAATCGCTTGGAACTACAGTTGCGGTAATGAGCGGATGAATTGGTCATCGTAAGTGACCTTCTACCCGTCTCAGGGTGGAAAGTAATGGATGAGATTACGCCGGAATTCGAAAGCCTAGCTTGGGTTTATATTCGTTCTGAGTTATCGAAATGCGAATGATTTAATACCGTTGTGCAGGATTGTCGTAGAGGATACAGCTGCGCATCTTGTAAAATTTGGTTTCACATCGATTACGACTCTTCTTCGCACTTGTTGCAAGCGTGACGCAAAATTTTTTCCCATTTATACAACATGTTTCGAGAAATGTTATGTTACTTATTGCGGACCATCTAACACTTCTTCTTAACCGTTGTTAAATACGTTAAGCACTTCGAACATAAGTGTTTATGAATTTTGCACTATAAAAGCTAAAGCTATGGGGGTTTTAACTTTGTACTGCCGCTCTTTTTGTTATTGTGGATGCGGTTCTCTCTCTCGCGGCTTAATTTGTGAACCGTCGGGAGTTGAAATGAGATGTTTTTGTTCGATTTATAATTCGGTTATCATTCTTTCAATATAAGTTATAAGCGATTAAATATTTTTAAAGTTACATGTAATGTTTTTGCTTCCTCTCGCTAATTCATCGCTAGATGCAATATATGTTGTGTTTTGACAAATTACGTGGCGACGCCCATTCATTTCAACAGTAAGCAGATGATTTTATCTCTCTTGTCATTCGCTCCGTCATTCATTGTGCAGACATTCCCCGTGATTACGCATGGCCCAGGGGTCCTTGCAACTGACAGTGGCGGCTGCAACGTGTATTCCGTTCTCCTAGGCGTCGGGACCTCCCACTCCCCCCGCTTACTAATCTGGCCCGGTCGACTATCGATCGGCGAGCCTGCTTCTCTTCGGCAAAGATGCCGCTCTAAGACATCGTATCTGGGGATAATTTTCCCACACTCAGCTTCTGTCCTTTTCTGTATCTGTAATCTTTCTGAAACAAATCCATCCGGCGCAATTAGTATCCTCCATGGGAAGTTTCGCGACCGGCGGTCGCCGGGAGATCACTCCACGCACGACTCCCTCGCGCTCCAATAGTCATCGAAGACGTACTTCTCTTGTGCTCATTCTACACGTATTGGCATTTGCATTGATGGACGTATTAGCTATCAATTCGAGGTCGTGAGTTGTTTCAAGTCTCATTTTCTGAGAGTATATGTTTTAGGCGTTATTTCATATTTTTGTAGTTTACAGTATTCCAATAAAATACCCTTAGCTTTCATTTATTAATCTAAATGTGTTTAACAGATTATGTTTCTCAATTTCGCAGAGTCCATAATGGGCTGCATTTCCAGCAAGACGGACATCAATGATCTTCATCCCAACGTCTTCCATGTGATGAACGTAAATGAGGAAGGTCAGTGTCTTAGTTCTGGCCAGTTGGAGATCACAGAAGCTGACATAATCTTTTATCAGAAAGGAAAGGTGCCTATGAAGTGGCCCTTAAAGTGCCTGCGACGCTATGGGTTTGATGCGGAGTTATTCAGCTTTGAATCGGGGCGGCGATGTCCGACTGGTCCTGGAATCTATGCCTTCAACTGCCGCCGCGCTGAGCAACTCTTCAACATGCTTCAGTGCCATATTCAGCATTGTCACAACGGTGCCACTGGAGGTGAAGATGCAGTATCTAGGGAGTTCCCGACGGTGGGGATGTCTTCTGTGCCCTCAATTCCATCTTCAGGATTGCACATGTCAACTTCCATCTCCAGAACAGGCTTTCCAAGTAATGGAGGCATCAGTGGGGTGAATGACAACCATGGAGCAGGCTTGGATAATGGTAACTACCTTGAACCGGTAAGGAGTACATCTAGAGGTCCACCAACAGCTCCCCGCATCATGTCAATGCAGGTAGGGAATGGGGTAAGCTCAGTAGCAAGGCTTAGTGTCAGCAGTGGCCCACTAAGTCCTCAAAGCACAACATCTCCTCCTCCCAATGTCAATCTGTGTCTGGGTACAGCCATAGGATCAAGCAGTAGTGGTAATGACAACAGTAGTCAGTACTTTGCCAAAGAAGAGGTGTTTACTGATCCTGAAGGGAGAGTGAACACCATAGAGGATGGAAATCGCCAGGTATTTTCAGCTTATGCCAATGGTAGTGCAGTAACTACTCCATCAGAAGGTGGAAAATCAGGACAGAGACTTGATTTAGCTGACGTCACAGTAGATCAGATGAGTGTCGGTGGAGGAGGTACCAAGAGCACTCCTGGAAGTATAGCTCCTCCACTTCTTCCACTCCCTTACATGAACTTGGGACTTGGAAGTCCCCACTCTCCCTATGACACAGAAACAAACTATGCCAAACTTGACGACCTAATTAAGTCGGAGCAGGAAGCACAGCTGCATCTGTACATGAATGTTGTTCCAGAAAACTCAAAAGAATCCACTGCCAAAATCATTGCGCACAGCGAACAACACTGTTATGAGAATCTCGAACCTGGGGAGATCAATGGTGAAGTAACCTTGCCTCAAGCTGACAAAGTTGTCAGTATGCAAAGTAGTAGAGTAGGAGTGACCAACGTTGGATCTACTACCACCTCCCAGGTTCCTGTCCACCTCAGTTTAACTCCTGTTGCACAGCCTCCTGAGGTGGCCCCAATAAGAGAGGTTAACTACGTGGTCCTGGACTTGGATAGGGGTTCAGACTCAAACAATTCTCAAACTCTTCCAACATCTCCTATAGGCTCAGTGGCTTCCTTTCCAGAATCTCCGAGGAGGGTGTCAGAGGGTTATGCAACTATAGACTTTAACAAGACCGTTGCTCTATCTCATTCAGTGAATCCAAATATGGATAATGATACAGAGGGTTCAAGGAAAACACGCCACAACTCAACGATAAATGAACTCTCTCTCACAAGGAACAGTTCCTCACTAAGTGACTAAATTTTTGAGTTGTGGGCATCGGTTCTTTTAAAAGCCAGACCCAAATTGTGATTTTTTGTGTGGGATGTTTATTATGTTGTTAATGAAAAAAGTATATATTGTTGTAGGTATTTTATATAATACCCAAGATGTGTCTGTTATGGAAAGAATACTCTAATTATGTGTACTTGTTTATTTAAAAATTGTACACATTGATAATGTGATAAAGCACGGTATTGCTCTCTTGTCATTGTGTTTGATACCTTATATTTTAAGGTGTATGCATTTGTAGCAGTATGGCATTTTTGGTGCTTGTTAGTTTTTCCCACCGAGATATCCAAAGAAAGATGTACTTTATTTAAGAATGAAATTATGTAAAACTGCATACACTTCAAAGTTAAGCTAATTTCTTGTTTCTATAAAACTGACAGCTAAAAATTATTTTTAAGCAGCTTATACAACTTTGTATTTATTTGTTCTTGAAAATGACAATATTATATATTATTTTGCATGAATTCAATATCTGAGTAATTACTCTTTTATATTTATGTGAAGCATATTGTTTTTATTAAACAGATATACATATTCCTCAAAATAACAACTTGAATTTTTTTCTCTTTACCCTCCTAACGTATATGGGATCATCACAAATTTGTAATGAAGTTGCTGTGTTATGGAAAATTTAATATTTATCATCATAAACATTGAGTTACATGCATTTCATATGGAATGTTTTGTTGGAGTTAGTGCTTTAATAATTTGAAAATATCACATTCTTGTATGTTACTTATAAATTTTCATTGCAGGTAGTATTCCTTGATGACAGTACCACGACTTCATATTCTCTGCGATACAATTAGATTCTTTATAGCTGAACGCTGTAAATTCCATGAATTTGTATTAGAATGTATATATTTGTAACACCAATTTATCCAGTTGAATTATGAACATTACTGAGAGAAACAGCTTGAGCATAATTAATGACCAATCTATGGAATAATTAGTAAATTTATGATGCATTAAATTTAGCTAGGCATTAGGTAAGAATTTAACTTTATGATCATCAATTTTCTTGATTTTTGATCTTTTTTATTGCTCTGATTTTCCCCCAAGTATTTTATGCTGCAATGTTTGTGCAAATTTATAATATTTAAAGCAAATTGTATATTTTTATTGGAAAATTTAGTGAATTCTATGAAGCACAATCTTGAGTATTTAAGTGTTTGGGCAAATATTTCATTGTCAATCCAATTGCTTCTTTTCTCAGCTTATATGATCATCAATGTACCTATTTTCTGCTAAAGCATGTATCAAAATTAATAGCATATTGAAAAATATATTTATTGACTGGGAAAATATTTGGGGAAGTCAGTAAAGATGGTAAGATAATTGATTTTACCAAAACTACTACTATGATATGTTATTTAATTTAAAGTAGGCAACATGACTAACTCCATTCCACTCATTTTGATGATATGCTTTACATACTCTGCTGAGCTGCTCAAGCTGATGTTCCATGAGAAATTGTGTAGAAACTTTCTTAAAAATGAAAATTGCCTTTTAATGATTTAATTATAACAGATAGTACCCAAGATTTGAATCAAGAAATCAATTTTTCAGAGCTCGTTTTCTGGAGGAATTCACAAGTTTTAACTAGTAGTTCTTGGCAATGACTGTTACATTTTCATTTTATTGTAAATCTTGCGGAGCAGGATTCTGCCTAAATGCCTGTAGCGTGACATAAACATTGCTGTTATTTATGAACTATATAAGGGAAGCTGGCATCTTTACTGGTCTGACATTTGCTGTGAAGCCTCATCTCAAGCTAAGTTTCTTCTAAGAAATATCCCAATTTTAAATATATTTCCCAAGGCTCATAGAACAGGAGTTTTTTGCAGTTCTCCTAATTCACAAATTAGGTTAATACATATCTTGGATGGCTATTGGCTGAATTTTCAAAAGATTTAAAATTTTAGAATCCAATCATCACTATGTTGGTTTAGAATATTAAATTATACAATAGGCATTGTGTTAAACATTTAATATAAATCTTCGTAGATTAATCAAGTAGGGTAATCTAAATGTTTTTCAAATAATTTAAAACTTAAAAAGACAAATGCTAATAGGTAAATAAAAACAATTTTATAGTTTTAAGTTTGAATATATTCTTTAATAAATAACAGTAGCATTAAATACAAAATATTTCACTTAATTCCATGAAAACATTTAAAAGGTTATGATTGTCTTAATGACTGTACTTTAAAAGATCCAATTTTAGTCTTTTTGAATGATGATGTAATTGCATAACATATGTGATCCAGACTTTTAGAAATACTAGATGCTAGGAGAGGATTCAGTATAGAACTCTTTTGATCACTTTCATCACATGAGTAAGATTGAGTTACTATGCCTACAACAGCATATTTTGGAGCAATGTCTTCGATAAGGCCTGCCTTTCTACTTTTTTCCTTCTCTTCTACTAACTTGCAAATCACTGGCGAACCAACGTCTCCCTGAAAGAATAACCAAAAGTTTATAGTATGCTATCAAGTGTTACTAAATACTAAAAATTAAGAGCGAAATATAAAATCAATAAATGTAATTAAAATCAGTTTTTAAAAATCACAAGTTTAAATTAAAATTAAAAACATTTTCATAAAATAAACTGAATGAAGTTAAGCAAGATAAGAAGTGCAGAATTTTACCATTAAAACTTATTCAAATAAAGAAAAATTACCACACAAGGATGGGAGCCTTCCTGAGATACAACGCAAATTTGAGATGGTCTTGGAGAAGTAGCATTAAGTTCTTTGAGAATTCGGATGCACTCATTACGGCTCAACACTTTGACCAGAGATTTCTGTAATACTCTTGAATAAATTGGGGATTCCTCTGAGTAAATCTTCTCCTCTTCATCACCATTGTCTCCCAATTTTACATTAATTTGAGCACCTATTTCATCAACTTCGTTAATAAAAATTCCCATGGGAGAGGACTCTTTTATATGTTGGCTATTATGGTGAGCATTACAATTTTTTCCATGCTTATCTTTTTGGCAAGATGATGAGAGTAATATGCTTTTAACTCCTCTGTGTTCTGGATCAGCATTATCCATGTAAGTCTCCATGAATTCCTGTCATATAAAGGAAATTCAAAGGATAAAATGACAAGGCACAGAACTTTCCACATCTGAAAAATGTATACTCATCCCAAGTATAAATTGCTTTAGCTCTATAATATCTGTATTAATTTGAGTAAACCAGCAACTGGATAGTGGAAATTATTATAGTGTTATTGTTCCCATGGCATTGACTTAATTAGACATCAATAGACAAATAGTACATATAATTAGATTATATTCCTGGCTACACAAACTAATAACCAATCTTAATAAAAAAAACCTCCGATTTTTATAGCTAAGAAGTTGGTTGCCTTTGAATTCCTAAAAATACATTTCCTTATCATGCAAAATTTGCTCAATGCATGCCTCTAAAACATATAAATTTTAAAAGAGAAAAAGGTCACTCATCTAATGACCCAAATTTTTCCTCAATTAAACAAGTCTCAATAGTACTATAAAAAATTCAGTGGTCAGTTAATTAACAGAGTGAAATTAAATTATCATCAAACATCACTAAGAACCTTTAAAAATGACTAATGGTGAGATAAATTCCTATAAAATTATGTCTGTTATGCAGAATATTGTTATGCTCCAAGCTCAGATCTCAAGCAAATATAACTTACATGCAGCATTACTACCTTCGATGAACTCCATCCTGCCACTATACAATCAGAAAGGTTGGCTTTGCTGTTTGTGAACATTGGCAAACAAACTGGAGCAATATTGGGGTATTCTTCAAAACTAACGGGTCTTACCATCTTTAGAATAGCTAAATTATTATCTTCATTTGCCCCATGGATATCTGATGTACTTGAAGAATCTAAGGAAGAAAGTATCACATTAAATTCTTCTCTTGAAAGTGATTCAATATGGAAAAATTGATAAGCTATGTTCTGGATTGTATTACATCAAAATTTAACTCTAAAATATTGAAGTACTGTGATCATGTTTATACACTAAAAAAGTAATATTTATATTTCAGTAGAAGTTTGTGATTAATGTATATAATGCATAATTGAAACCTAAAATCACTTCTAATGAAATCGATTGAAAATTGTAATATTAAAAACTTACCTGGATTCAAATACTTCTTTGAAACTTCAATTTCTAAGCTTTCATAAGTCTCAAAAGGATTCAAATTTTCACTCAAAATATCCCATTCCCCTAATCGGATACTTAGATGCGAGGTTGGAATATCTTGAATGCAACGTGCAGCTGTTAGAACTATTCTTTGAGACACAAGTATGCCAGAACATAAAAACTCCTCTTCATATCTTTCCGTTATAGCCACCTAAAAAGAAACGATTGAAGCTATACTTTAATAATTAGATCGATAGATATATTATATGTAAATTTTTCATCTGCCAAAGTAAAATTATGAGCTCAATGAAAGAGAGAAGTATGGCTTGCAAGAACGCACCGATCTTTTTAAAGAAATTTCATATTAACATTTAAAATTAGATTAAAACTCAATGGCGGTGGTAATCTATTTTAACTTGAAATTATGTATTTACGACGACTGTTAAATTACAGAGGGGACTTGATACGATATGGAATTGCCTGAAAAAATTTCTTGGAAGGCACTTGAGGTGTAGAAATAAAGAGACCCCCAACACTTTTTCATTAATCTTTTCTTCACTTCTAGCTTTCTAATCAATTTTCATTAGACTGAAATTTTCACATCCATAGATCGTCCAAAGTCAGACAAATAGCTCTCCCTCGGAACGGATTACAGAGGACAAAAACAGAATTATACGTTCCATATGGAGAGTTGAGGGTTGCAGTTTTATTTCAGAACTCAGGAGCCTGACCTCATTAGTTATCTTCCCAAAACTTAACCCAGAATTAATTTAAACCTTCACCAGTTCTAATTTATAATTATAAATTCTAATGCAGTATAATGGTGCAAGGAAGCCCTAAGTGTAACTATTTTTTATAAGCTGGCAGATTTCGGAGAATTTATCTCGTTCTACTCATTTAATCGGCAAAGGATTCATATTGAACGACTGGCATATTCCAAACTCACGACTAGCTTACCAAGTGGGTACATACTATAACGGAGGAACTTGAACACTGTCTCACATAAACGGGAATATTGCAGATATTACAGGTTTAACCTACCTGCCAAGGAAACTCTCCGAAATTCGTTCCATTGAAGGGAATGCTGATACCGCTCACTTTCGGTAACACACCACAGCTATGAGAAACCGTCGAGTTCTGAAATAGAAGACAAATTAGAAAATACACTCTAAAATTAACTAATGCTTACCGTAAATTTCTTACCACTTCTTCGCATGGACAATGAGGCGTATTTTTTCCCGACGAATGAGATCCCACTTTAAATGTCGGAATTTCCGATCGGTAGCTAGCAACGTTCAAGACACAGGAAAATGCAGTAATGAGAATGAATAGAAGTTTCATTTCTAGAATTACGGAACTAAAAATGATATGAAGTTCACTAAAAGACACAAGAAGTGAAGCACAAAATGCTGCTGCGGTTATTAACTAGAACGAATAAAAATGTGTATCCAAAATGTGTCTTCGAGCTTTTATATGCTCGCAAACGGTTGTGACTCATGGGAATAATGGGAACAATTTAGAACCTTTCGAATTGGGCAACTCCGATGTCAAAGAATGTGCTTAAATCCTGTAATTGACATCAGTTTTTAAAATTGAGCCGATTCGCTTGATTTAATCTTTTTTAATTTAATAATTATTTAAGAAACGCTCAGGTGAAAATTATCGCTTCTTGATAAGAAAACAATCACCTAACAAAATACTGCAGATGGTTTAATGAGATCAAATAAAGGCAGCTAAATGTCTATAATGGAGTCTTTAGTTGACGATGCAATTCGTTATTTGGACATCTCTAGCGTTAAAAGTAAAATCATCGATCATTTTAAGGAAAGATCAGAGAGAAATGAGAAGGAAAACTTTCCAGGAGATATGTCTTTAAGAAGATTTTCGCTTGAATTGGATCTCATAAGCCTTTCAGATATTTCCAGTACAACAATTATTATTTGATTACGAAGAGCTTTAAAATCAGACTCATATTATATAAAATCACTTCTTTCAGTACCATTGGTTCAGTTAATTGTAAATGATATGGAATCGGCTGAAAAACTTTTCTTGGAAGCCTTCGAGCGTATCATCGGAACTGTACGTACAACTGAAACGCCGATTTTAAACTCTTCTCCGGATATTGAGCTCGAAGAATTAGTTATCCCTGCCTTATTTAATGTTTCTGTCCAACTTCAAAGAATTCCAAGAGCTTTATTCCATAATTCTACGAATAACTTCTCACTAGACACTGGTCGATTAATTTTTTTCCGGGGAATAGCGATCTCGGTTACTCCGTTATTAAAACTGAAGTAAGTTGTTTAATTACTTTTACTTTTAATATAGCGTGTAAACTGGCTCAGGGCCAGTTTAGAGAGGGTTTATCATACAGTATACTCTACATTTGAGGTCCATCTTTGAAATAATATGGGTTGTGTGACGAAAGCTCATTGTATTATGATGGTTTTACATCTTTCATATGTGTATTATATACCTAGGAGTATGCGAAGGTATCTAAGCGTAAAGAATGAAGATACTGAATGGGAAAGAAGTACAGGATGGAACTCATTGAGACCTAACTCTTCGCCTTGCCCACCAACACCAATGGCAATATCCATGGAGAAAAATGTGGATGAATTAATTGAAGCTGTCTTTACGCCGATACCTGTAGTTCATCTGGGAAGTGAATCCTCTCACTGCCAATTTAATATACGCCGTGGAATATTGGTTAGATTTTATGGTGAGAAAGCATTTTTCCTAACATTAAATGAGAAAATTCATAGCAAAGAACCTAACCTCCCTAGCAACCTGAAAGTCAGGATTACGGTATGAAAGAATGCACAAATTTTCCCTTAATGTCTCTTAAAATATGGAAAGTTATGAATAACATATTTTATTAAAGATTATTATTGGTGTTTGATTTTCATATGATCATGATTTGTTTTCACTTATTGAAAGAGTTCATTATGTTTATTATGTTTTATTGCTATCAGACCTCAAATTTAGAAGTATTTTGCTGTTCAAACGAATTATTGATAGATACCTGTGGCATGATTATAAAAAGTATTTCTAATAACTTTTCTCCATTTTAATATTTTTTGGTGATGAATATAGTGAGTAATGTGAGTATCTCTGTTTAATGATTTAAATATTTCAGATGATCTAGCTTCTGGAATAAAACTTGGAGAGGAGTATGATATTGCTGCATTGAAAACAAAGGAAGGAATGAAGGGATATCATATCCAAAAAATAATATCAGCTCTCCCATTTAACTCTTTTACCCACCTTAGACTTTGTTCAATCATGTTGTTGAGAGAAAAAATGATATCATCTCCATGGGCATTCTTTGTAGCTCTTGCATCACAGATGTCTTTTGGCATGTATCCCGGCTCATCATTCCTGAATTTGAAACAAGGACTTTTACTTAGCCTCGTCTCATTAGTAAGTGTTTATTTATTTTATTTCTTGTCATCAGTTTTGCCTTTCAGATCACAGAGAAATAAAAACTCACTTCTTTAGAGTCCACAAATACTTTTAACCTGAAGATATTATGCTGTAACAAAACCTTTTATTTTTTTATTAAAAGTATTTGTGGATTCAACAAGGTGAGTTTTTTTTTCTCTGTGATTATGAAGGAATTCCACCAAGTCAAACAATTAAGCCTTACGTTCAACTTTTTTCCTGATGACTTTAATTTCTTCAAACTATTAGATATTATTCCAAAAAATACTTTGTTATTTGCCCATTATTTCCTTATTTGACCTCATAAATCATTATCAGTACGTAGATAATTACTGAGTAATGAAAGATGGATATTAGGAGGATTTGAGGAAGATATAGGCTCATTAGGTTTTTTTTAATAAATTTGCAAAGATTTAGTTGTTATGAAGAATGTAAATATTGCCTGTCCAAGCAATGCATGGTAAAGCAAAAGTATGGAGGAAAGCAAAAGAAATTCAAGACAACAAGGATTGGTGATGAGTAAAGCATAGGATTGAAACTGGATGCAGAGAAATTAACAATAGGATGGATAGGCTCACTCAGTGGTGGGATTCAATCTGTTTGCAGTTAGGTGTGAACCCTTTCTTAGAATTTCTCAGGTTTGATGAATTAAATTTATCTAATATGAAATTAGAATGATAAATGTAGTGTAAGCGATTGTATACTCCATTGGGATAAGAACCTGTTCCTAAAATTTTTTAATCCAACCTCTGAGCTCACATTAGGTGAGTGTTGAAAATGACTTGAAACTGTATGAAAGAAATGAAATTATTAGTGTAATTGTAAGGAAAGCATTCATTATGACAAAGTGGTTGGTAAAAGGAAAGCAAAATTTAATGTGATGAGAAAGCAGATAAAATATGAGTTATATCAAGTGAGTTTTTCTATATTGGTCTCAAACATGGTATAAACGTGAATATAAATGTGTTATTTATTACTAGTAATACCGCTACTGATAATAAGAACTAAGTTGTTAACAAATGAATTAGGTTGTATAAATTTAGCTTCTATAAGATTATTAGAGTGATTTTATTAAAAAGAATACTTTTTGAAACTGAAACTAAATGCTGATATTTTTTTTCATTGAATGTTAGGGATCCTCAAGTAGTCCAATTCCAATTTTTGCTGTTGGACCAGAATTTCTCCCTGCTCATCGTCTAATGTTGCATGCCTCAATGTTAGTTTCAAACACAGTGGTACATTCTAATAACCAATTGATTATTGGAAAATTTAGATCGCAAGAGGAGCAATTTGGAATGAATTCAATGTGGATTGATGCTGGATCTCTTATACTAGCCCAAGGAGGGGTTTGTTATATGGGAAATTGGGCAAGATACAAAAATGAAACACAGTCAGCTGTCCTCTCAGGTCAGATCCTTATTGATATCATAATTCAATTTTGCTTTTGAAAAATAAACTCAGTAAGATCTTATCTTGAATCCTATTTCAGTCATAGAGAAAAGAGAAATGATTATTCCTACTGGCAAAACTGGTCCTGTTTCTGACTTTTCATTTCCATTGAGAAGTGCTGTTTGGTTATATGGTAACATCAAAAAAGCTGATAAACTGCGTCCTCTAATCGAGTCAGTAAATTTTTAAGTCCATTATTGTAGACAGATAACTTTCAGTTCATATCAGGGTTAATTAACTATAAATTTGGCTTGTAATATGTAATCAGATTTTGTTATAGTTAAAGACATTTTATTTAAACAGTAATTGAGAATAATATTTTTCTCATTTTTAAAGAAATGCTTTTATTAATATTTAAATTCATCTAAAGTTTGTGTAAATCAGGGAAGTTCTGAAAACACCAAGGTATTAATACAACTTTATGTATTTATGGGAGGAAACTTTCTTAGACATTTGTTTCTCCCATGAGTTGCATTAGTATAATATTCATTACCTTTTGTTATGACTGTTTTTCTATATATCTGGGATAGGATATATATAGAAAATTGGAATTTAATTTCAGATCTACGAGGTCATAGCTCTTTCTCTATCCGCACATGTTAGAATTATAATAATTTGCATTTAAGGAAATTGGCACTAAATTATTTCTATTAATATTTAATAACAGCTTATTTTATTCTTAATACTATTTCAATAGAAGATTTATTTTAATTCAGGTTATGTTATTCTTTTAGTATCTTTGGGATTCCATTCATAGTTCACGTGGACAGCCAAGAAGAAGATCATGTAATTAATTTCATACTTCAGCATTCCTGTGATAATTCAACTAAACCAAACAATTTTAGAATACAAACTGAAGAACTTAAAACAGTGAGTTTTGGTTTCATTCATGAAGGTATCTCCGTCAATTTTCAATTAAGATAAAAGCTATCAGAAATGATCCTGAAGTAGCTGTCACACTTTAAGATAAATATCGCACAAGTTGTAATAGATCTGTTGAAAATTGTAGTTTTTGCAGATTACAAGATCAATTAAAGCATCTCTTAGCCCTGAAGCTGCACAGCTTATTCAGGATTATTTTGTTGCTAGTCGCAGATGCAGAGGTATTGCTGATCGTGAAGAATGTCTACCTATCAGAGCAGTTGATACAATGTAAGTTTATAATTTAGCCACTTCTTATCTGTAAAGTTACTATAGTATGACTATCATTTAATAGAATTAATAGATTTTATCATGTGATAGAGTAATAATATATCTGCACTGTCTTTTTGCTCTACTCTTTTTTAATTGATGGCTTTTCTTCAATCAAATATAAATTAGTTCAAAATAAATTGCTTTTGTAGACAAAATATCATAATTGCGGCATGAGTATTTAACATTTTACTTTTCTTATCAAATTTTAAAAGATATCCTCACCTATACTAAAGTCATTGTAACTCTTCCATAAAACTGACCATTTCTACTAGCATGCTATATACCAGATTAGATATCTATTGTATACCATCATGGCTTGAAACAAACTCTGATGTAAATGAAGAATATATATGCCTAATATGGGATTAACTTTTTTCAAATATTCATTAGAACACAGATGTCTGAGGCGCATGCAAGACTTAATTTACGTTCCACTGTCACATTAGAAGATGCTTTGGCTGCTATTTATATATGTGAAGAAGCCATTTCAGCCATTTATGGAAAGACTAGCTTGTCAGCACCCCCTCCTCTGAGAATAAAAGAAACATCTTGGACTAATTTTATCAGAGAGGTATATCCATGAAAAGATAGGGAGAAGTTTGGGAATGTCTGAATAAGGATTAGGGTTCTTGAGTTCCTAGAGCCACTTCTGGTAACAATCATAAATGACTGGACATTTGAGGCTAAGACAAAATACCTTTTCAGTTCTTGTGAATTCTGTCAAAGATACACATGGGTGGTCTGAAAATTTTCCTACATTTCGCCATTTCTCGACATGTTTTCTGAAAATTTTCTGAAGATTTCTGAAAAATCTGGGGTCAGAAACGTTTCAGACCACCCACGTATAGACAGATGGTGAGGTATGATTAATGCTAAAAATATTTTCCATTATCTCTATGTAATAAATCAGTTTTTTCAACCAATTTTTAGAAACTTAGATTTTTATTAGGTGTGCAATATTGTTCTGAAAATAACTTTAAGACATCTTTGAATCATAGAATAATTTCTTTTATTGCATTTTTTGTGTCATTATGACTATATTTCTAATTTGATCATGCAAAAATAGCCTTTAAGAGATTATTTAGAACTATACATGCATTATGCATGGACGTTGATAATCTGGAGACAGACCTGAGCTTTCGGTGTGTGAAATGTTACCTAATGGCTAGTTGTGAGATTATAAAGTGTGAAGTTTAGAAGTTGTACAACTTCTGGTTTAAAAATGTGAGTGAGCACAGAAAACATTTCATGTAACAAAACATGATAAAATGTTTTGATCAGATAGCTCAGGGGCTACATCAACCAACCCATAATAGGGAGATCCAAGTTTGAGTTTTGTTCAGTATATTTTCATGTAAATTTTTCAGGATATTTTTTCATGTAAATTTTTCCTTGAGATTCTTTCTTAGGTGCACAAATTTCTGTGCAAACTCACCAAAACCCTTTTCCTTGCAAAACTTAAGTTTACAAAACATTCATATTTATAATTATGTAGAAATGCTATTAGTGACTGTTTTATTTCAATTGTGGCATTTTAATTATGCATTTCAGGTTGATTACCACATGAAACAATTTGAATACTGGCTTAAAAGATTCATTAAGGATTTGATAGGTGAAAGTTCTAATGATATGACTAGAGAAGAGTAGGAACCTTGTATTAAACAATGAAAGTCATTTGTTTTAATTAAACTTGTTTATTATAGCTAAATACTGAATGTTTCTCGGTACAAACTTTTTTATGAACAGAAAATGTTAGTTTCATTCTGTTTCCTTTTCAGTACAACTGTATACTGATCATATATTGTCTTAAAAATTCAATAAATACAAAATATTTAGTGATTATTATGTCATTCAGTAAAAATAAATCCTTGAGAAATGGGGCATACCAAACCATTGGCATCAAAATAATTGTTGGGCACCATACTCGTCTGATTGAAAGTATGCATGCTCAAATTATGAATGTTGTGCTATGATAACAAATAAAAAATTAACAAATTACTGAGAATGATAATCAAGTACAAATTGCCAATAGTAAAATAGTTGTTATTATAAGAGGCAGAGACATGGATATGCCATGGGTGCAAAAGCTTAAGTATTCCCTTTTATGTGAAAATAAATAGAGGGGTTTTAAGTATTTAAACAATCACTTCAAATTCATCTCAAATCAAAATACATTAAGAATTTCATTCGTTGATCATCAATTAAATTAAAGGATACAGCACAATCATTATAAAATTACCTCATATTCCTATTGAATAAAGATTTTTAGTGATATCCTTGACATCAAACACAGAGTTATATATTCCATTATGTTTCCATTATTCATCTTCTTAAGACTCAACCTTTTCCATATGAGACTAGATTTTTCAGGATTCAATATCATACCTATGGTAAAATTCTTTCTGAGGATGAGGATCGCTTAATGTTTTGGAGTCAAATAATTTTTCTCAGGCTCTAGAAAGTCTTTAGTCATTGCTACCACCATTTCATGCAGACTGGTTTTCAACTCGTCAACATCTCTGAAAGTCAAAATCAAACAAAACAAACTTAATAAATCAGTATCTCTGATTTGAGAAATGCATGAATTTTACAAAGTATTTTTGTCTGTGTTAATCATGATCTTATGACTATCTAGAAATAGAGTACAATAATATGTTCTCTCACTTTCTCACTGTTGTATTAAGGCTAGAAGAATTAATGGATATCAGATACTAATTCCTTAAATGATTTCATTAACTAAGGGAACCAAAAACAACACTTTGCCAAAATCAAATCTTCAGATGTTGATCATAGTTCTTTCTCTTAAGATGGAAATTTACACTTTTTGGAATATTATTTAATTAAAATGTTCAATCAGTTTAAATTAAAACAGCTCTATTGAAATTATTCATTGTGTTCAATTGTTGTGAAGTTATAATGAAAAAATTGCCTATATTTGAATGAAAAGTCATAAAACTAATAAATTTGTTTAGTTTCTTATATTTGCCATTTTTAGAGTTTATATATTCAGATTCATACATAAATTTTTAATTAAATAACCAACTTTTAAATCTTTGAAATTGTATATTAAAAATTATAATTTTAAATCTTACTAATGCATGTAAAACAATAGCCTATATGTATTTGGAATTAAACCTGCCTACAAAACTTCAATGTTTATCACTGTTCACTGTCATGACCTTAATTGCATACTCACTTTTGATCAGGCCGTGCACAAAGCTCTGTATAGTATTTTATCTTCGGTTCTGTACCACTTGTGCGAAATGTCGCAACTAAACCATTATCAAAAGTAAATGTGATCATTTGTGATGACTTAGAAACTGGCAGTACTGCAGCATTATCAGGCTGAGAGGAATCATATCCAGTTGTCAAATCTCTCACACTGATAACATTATATCTTCCACCCAATATACTAGTTGGGTACTGTTGGAAAAAGAAAATTGGAAATATTGTTTTAGAGAATTTGATACATGCATTTGGATATTTAAAACTATAGACGATAAATGAATACTGGAAACAAAAAGGAAATAACCTGGGAAAAGATTCACATGAAGTTTCAATAATATGTAAACCAAGTGCACTTAACTGCAGAAATAATATAATAATAAATTTTATTCATCAAAGGTGAGTCCTTTCCTACCTGTAACACTTATAATGAATTAGCTGAGGATATTTTCAATGAAGAAGGTATAGAATTTACAAATTTATGATTTAAACTTTCATGAGATTCTTATCATATTCATTATTTTCATGGAAAAAAGTCACTACTTTTAATGGTCAAGTCTTTAACCCACAACCAATTTTAACCACCTATTTGGAAAATTCTACAAAAAGGCATCAAGAAGTATAAAAGCAAAATGCAAGAGACTTCGTAATGATTAAGTTACCTACTCCAGAAAAATTCACCAATTTTGGGAATACAAGGCATTAAAAAAAAAATAACTTTCCAAGTTTTTATTCAAAGCATCATGCTGGGTAATGGTTATGATGACAGAGAAAGCCTCAATTGAAATGGCCAAGAAATTTCTCTTTTACATTAATAATAACTGACTGAATTTTACATGAATAAAAGTTATGGACTAAAACTTGACCGTTTTTATTATTCTATATAAATTATGGAAATCTAATAGTATTAAGAATATTTTGTGTATAAACTACTAAAATGAGCATATAATTGAAAATGAACATTAAATGAGGGTCACACTTAATTGTTTAGAATGAATCTGAATTAAGGTTCTGAACTTTAGAGTAATCATAGGGATTAATCATTAATCTCCCTTTATTTAAATAATAAAAGTAGCAGTTAACTCTCAGCATAGATAAATCTGAGTCTAGCTTCGTCATAGGGACAAACAAAATTCATCCCAAAGTGTACCTATCTATCATTTAAATGCCAAGTCTTGCCACTGTAAGGAGGAGCCTCAATGTTCTGCTATTTTTTAAGCATATACTACTAGGTGACAGAGCTGTGTCTAGGATCAATGGGACCCAGGGTAAGAGGGTTGCTGCAAGCCTCTACTCACTCCTAATTTCCACTGGAGATTCTCCAAGGCTTCAACTTCCAGAGGTGCAAGGTCTTTAGAAACTGCCCTTTTCCAACCCCGCAATATCTATCTATTCTTTTCCAGAATCAAAATTTTGCTCACTTCTTCACTAATACCAATGATTTTATTTATTAAAAAAATTTTATTTAAAAGGATATAAGCATACCTTACTTTAAATTCTGAGTTACTGAGTGCGACTGTGTAAGTATGCAATATGTCGACAATTTTGTTTAATGGCACCCTAAATCATAAAAACTTATTTGAGTAAATTGCAAATTTTAGTTTCAGCATCAAGACCCAAGATCCTAACAGAGAATTCAACCCCATCAAGATAAGTCAAGATAAATTAAACAAACCAATGAACCATCAGAAATATAAGCCAGGTTGAGGACCCCTGGTAAAATGAATGACATAAAATGTGGGGACAAACATTAAATTGGGAAAATGCAAACAATGAAGCAGACTTACCGTATTTTCTCTTCCAGAGTAGTTTCTGAGTCTTGTGAATATTTTCTTAATCATCTCTGGATCGTAGCAGAAGTAATAGGAATTCTCACTAATGTGATGTCCATACCTAAAGAGGATATTTTTAGTGATTGTCAAATATGTTGATTACCAAGGTAATTGAAAATCAGATCCCTTTTGTTTGTTCTTTAATGTTACCTGTCATAGATTTCCTTTAATTTATCCATAAGAGTCTTCCCTTCTGTCTCCAGGTAGGCCGCAAGTTCTGCTATGTGAACAGCTGCAGAAACACCATCTTTGTCCAAAACAGCAGTTCCATACATGAATCCAATTGCTTCTTCAAACGCAAAAAGAACTTTTTTACCATTTTCCATCAGACTGCAAGCCCGATTTCCCATCCATTTGAACCCAGTCAATGTTTCCTACAGGAAAATGAAGTAACTTTAATTAACAACCTTAAAAGAATAGAATTTCAAAAGTGAACAATATTTACATTGAAGGTCAAATGATTTAAATGAGTAAAACATTAATAACACTATACATTTATGATAAAGGATGATTAACATCTGCAATTAAAAAGAATGGTCTCTACAATTCCTTATTTAAGGGTAACGAGTATGTTAGGTAGCACCAATTGTAAGATAACATTACAGTCTTACTTACAAAATTAATGATCTAATATTATATATAATGTATAATAATAACTTTCAAATTGTCTTTACACAGTGGATATTAAAAATTAGGAAATCATTGAGTCTCAGATAAGGAAAATTATGGAAAGCTTTATGTAAGTTAATTTGTTAAATTCCTAAAAAAGAGGTTTTAAAGATCATTGTGTGTAAAAGAAAAATCACATTTTGGATAAAAAATTACATTCACTTTATTTACTTGTAATCATGGGGATTATCGTCCAGTCAGAGCCTATGCTACAGATTACAGGCGGCGGTGGTGGAGTGGTTAGTGTGCTACCATGTTAGCACTCTTATGCTAATGTCCCAGATATGAATCCCAGATAACCAGAATTTTCTGGATAGGAAATGTCTCTGTGTGTTTGTCAATAATGATAATTATTAAAAGGGATGTACTTGGGATTATCATCCTGTTTCCATTAAAGAAGTTATTGTTATTATTAGATTGTATTTATGGTTGGCACATATGTTCAAATTTCAAATACTATAGACAGTGCAGATAATAGTACAGCAAGATTTCAAATAGTACTATAAGCTGGAAAGTCAAGGTTTTAAAAAAAGAAAGAAAAATATGTTCATTCTGGAAAAATTCCAAATAAGATAAATGCATCACCTAGATGTTTTTTTACAGGCTGCATAATTATTATAAAAATTTTAAGCTGGAATTATTGGGTGAAAATTTCAACATTTGAGGAATAACTGAATTTATGCATAAAATGGGATATTTCAAATAACCTAAATTTACACCACTTAATTCCAACAAGTGATTAATAAAAAAAGAGTATTACTATAAAGTAAAATTAACTTTTTTGAAATTATGTTGAATGAAAATTATGACTGCACTTCATGTTAAGCAAAATTAGAGTGCATATAAACAAGCTGCTTAAATATACTATTTGCAGTTACAGGGAGAGGTTTTAATATAATCATAAATTTAATTTTAATACAATAATAAATCTAGCCAACTAAGAAAACATTTCTCTTTCTCTCGTAGGATTTTTTTTTCATTTTTTGCAATTAAGCTAAAATCATTCATCTCAATTCCAATATAATAAAATATTCTATGTGGTTTACAAAATAGTCAGGCAACCTGGCACTGAATCTCTAGCACAGCTTATTTGATATCACAAATTCTTTTATATAAACTCAAGTATTTCTGTGGTAATCATTATATGAATTTTTCCAGACATGTGATCCAAAGAGTTAGATTTTTGCAGTTCATATAAGCCCCATAAAACCAGCAGTTGTAAATACTGAAGACGTTCATCTTTAGTAACATGCTGGGAATGTTAACTTTAAAATTTCAATGATAATAAATATAAATATCTTAACAAAAAGCAATAAGAGAGTATTATACTGAATAAATAATAAAGCATTAAACTAAAATATTGAAAAAAAAATCTTCATATAATAATTCATAGCTTAAAAAAAGAAATAGATTTTTGAAGAAGAATGTATTCTTTCCCTCAGGCATATAACTATAAGTTTAAAAGAAGCTCACATAATTATAGGCCTAGCTATTAAAGCTATATTTAGATAAAGAGTTCCCAAACTAGGACTTAGGAGCCAAGTGGACGACTGAAAGGTATCTAACAATGAGTAATCCCTAAACACAATTGCTACAATAAACAAAAATCCATATCTTAATACCATTTAAAATTCATAATCATTATTAAAGGGTGTTTTTTTTTAGTCACCAATTTTATATGCATAAAAGTCTTTTGCTTAATCCTTTTCTACAAGCTGTGCATAATTTTCCAAACATGCATTAATGCTTTTAGAGATCTCTTTCAATCAGCACCATATGTACATAAATATATATGCAAATCTTATTACAGAAAGCTTGGGCACCCCTTATTTTAAATCTAACACCATTTCAAAACAATGAAAATTGTTGAAAAGAATATGAAAATGTAAATAGGACACAACAGTCATTCAAAATTTTAGATGGTAATCATCAGAAAAAAGTGAAATGAGAAATAAATATATAATAAATAATAGCTTATCAAAAGTAATTTCTAGTATAGCTAATAAATTTATTCCAATGATAATTAGCATTGACTATGGTAAATTACCAAAAAGTACTGATGCAGTAGAAGAGGTAATATTTCTAGTGTACAAGAAAATAATTTCATTTAATTCATGCATGGACTATCATTAATCAACTAAATGCCTTCCTTATGCAGAAAACTCTTTAATAACATAACAAAATTTTAGTTTTCCTTCTAAAATATGTAGCAAATGAAATACTGAAAAAAGCAAAACTAAAAACATTTTTTCTAAAGGGAAAATAATAATCACCATAATGCCATACCATATACTCAAGAAAAACTTGCTACTGAGCTTTATTCATTACTTCATTTTTAAATAATGATCCATTATTATTTTACAGTTTAATCATTTCATAATAAAGATTTCTCTCCTAATTTGAAAAAAAACATGCTTTAGCAGACATAGAAATCATATTTACCCAATAACAGATCAAGCACAAAACTTTTGTAATAGATTTAGGGACAAGATGACATACAAAGAACAAGTACTACAAGTTATCAGCCATAAATCATGCTACAATTAAATGAAAAAGAAAAAACCTTAAAGTTTTCTAGCATATACTTAATAAATATACGACAATAATATAGAATTTAAAAAAATTTCTGTTGGCAATCAGCTAAATATTCAAAGAAACAGCAGTTTCATAATATTCCTTATTAATTCAATTTTTATTCTTAATATTCATTGAAACATTGCCTCAGAAAACTTGTCTTGTTACTAGTAAAACATTGAATGAATCATATCACGATGAATTAAACTTTATCAAGCCATTTTACTTTCTTCATTGAATATATGCTGATCTGATACATCTCACTGAGAAAAGAGCATTCGTCAACCTTGCAAGCAATAATTTCCCTATACAGAAAAATAATATCTTTAGTGGACTATAAAATAGTACCTTGAGAATGTCACCGTGCTACTTTTAACTGTATTAGTGGGACAATTATTTGCAAAATTTTTTAGTGCTAGTTTTGAATTGGGATTAATCTAGATGCTACTACTTTCATCTAATAAAGTTTAAATTAAAATGCTTTGTTTCTAATATTTGCCCATTGTAATATTTACACCATATTTTTCATGTGTCATTCTAGGGTAGTACCTCAATGTAGTATTAATATCTTGTACTGACCTTTAACAAGTTGATTTTGATTCAACTCGTAATGATTATTTGCAGTTATAATTTTAAAATAAAAAACTACAAACAAGCATGAGAAAGTGAATTGTGTGCAGTAAAGGTCAGCACATGATGCCATCTCTAAATGTGAGAGGTTGAGCAAATTTTCACAGCAAGAAGTATTAACTATCGTGGAAAAGCAAGTATAATAGAATTTTCATTCATTTCAAAGATAAAACTCAGTTTCATCAGACCAAAGGATTCACCTGTAACACTTATCATGGAAAGATTCAAGGGGAAAATAATATTCCAAAACATTTATACAATCAAAAAAATTCAAAAGATATTTAATGGATTATCTTAGCTAACAAAAATACAATTATGGTGAATTCAAAACAGATTATAAATTAATATTATTATATCTTTCCATTTTAATCATGTCAGAGGAGATTATTAAAATTTCTTGAATGCCTAGCAGAATTTACGATGATCTCACACCTAATAATGGGAGATAGCATCTGAATTTGGTGTCTGGCATTATGGCTGATCAACTTATAAGAAAATTAAAATAGAATAATCTATATTTCTGATTTAACCAGAAGATTGATTGGAAACTAAAACTAAATAATTTTCATTACAGTGGTTAAACTAATGTACTGCTGGTTAATAGGGCAACAGAATCTACTATGGCCATAGCTTTCTAGAGAAAGAGGGCTACCTTTGATGAAACTGGAAATTTAAAGTAGCAAAATGGCTACTTTGGACTTCATTGCGACATCATTCATCTAGTGGGAAAGAATAATATAAATAGTTTATATAGGCTATATGTAAAATTTCTCCAGTCAAACACAAAAAAATTCGTTAATAAAAGTAACATGGAAAAGAGATACTTCTGAATTTAGCTTCTGTAATTTTTGACTTCCTTAACTATAATTTACAAAGAATGACTTAACACAAGCTCAACCATAATCAAGCATAATTTGTTCATATTAAGCAATATAAGAAGTGATATCATTAAGGAATTTTTTCCACTTCTCAAATTTTACAAAAAAATGCTAAATAGAAAATCTCAAGGGGAGGATTCTTATCCTTCAAATGAAACTTATACAAATGAGTAGGAACACAGAACAGAAAAAAACAATTATGACTAAAAATTTTACAATAATTTAAGTTATTCTTTTGTGATTGATGTATTTAAAATTACTACTTCTAGTAAATTATTTTAGTAAGCTGTTTGTTACATTTCAAATAAAGAATGGCACCACAAACTGTTTTTACTGCCACTGTCAAGAAAATGTCTTGAGATGAGCTTAAATATTTAATAAACCTTCACAATTTATTCAAAAACACATTTTTACTTGGGGAGAGATTTACCTTAATGATCTCTTCTTGCAAAATATTAAACTTTACCTCAAAGTGGAAGCCCTCTTTTTTAGCCAAACTTCCAAGTATTTTTGAAGATACAGTGCTGGCCAACATGTATAAATCATTGAGTTTAGCACCTGGGTGTTTCTTCAGGTGGCAGTGAAAGCACCACCAGCCTAATAGAGCTCCAAGTTCATTACCGGTGAACACATGCCATTCCTTGTCACTAAAGAATTTGAAAAATAAATAACCAAATGAATGAACAAAAGCACTCTACATTGGGAAATATAGAAGAGGAGAATTTATCAACCATTTGAGTGCCAGCCATTTCCCAATTATTATTATATTCTTTCTTAGAAAATATACTGAAAGTGCTAAAGCATTTGTTTATTAAAAAGAAATTTGGAAAAAAAATTGTCCACGTAACAAGTAAAAAAAGTACAGATTATTACGTGCTCAAATTCAGAACTAAAGTTATTCAGCTTCATGGAGAGTGCATTTAATTGACAAATACTAAATTCAGCATATAATTGGGATATTGCAGAGGAGCTTTCCCAACAACCAAGGATTAATAAATGTTTAATGTAATAAATTTTATTTCATAATTTCAAAAGGTAATGATATCAAGAATACAAGTTGTTGTACCAAATCAAGAATATCTTCTTTGCATTTACTTGAGATAATAGAATATAGATTATTGTCTTCTATACCTCTAGAATTTTACCATCACTACAGTTTGTAAAATACATCTCTGCTTCTCTCCTAGATCAAATCTGGAGAAAACTTTTAGGGAAGCCGTGGATAATTACTAAGAGACCTCTCCAGGTTTTGAGGTGTAATAGTAATAAAGCTTATTTTGAATCATAATTTAAGTCGAAAATGGACATGCAGAAAAACCAATGGATGTAAGATTTCTAAGATTCTGGAATAAAATTTGTCTTTATATCTGACTTAAAATACAATCTGGGCAAAAGTAAAGATAGCAAAAGAGATGAAGAAATAAATAAAGATGTGAAGATTATATGTGAGAGAATTCATGGCAATTATTCAAGAAAGGAAACTGTGATATGAATTAGGCAAATGTTGGAAGAAAGAGAAGTTAACAATAGTGATGGTGATTGTAAGTTTCAGGAAATTCTGAATCTGAACTTGCTTAAAAGATTGCAACACTCATAAAATAGTAAGATTATACAATGATAGAATATAAATACCGCAGGAAAATATGAAATACCTTTCCTTCCTTTCTGCAACTGCAAGGCGGTCAGCATCGGGATCATTTGCTATAATGACAGTACTGTCATTCTTTTCTGCTGTCTTGAAAGACAGGTCTAAAGAACTTTTTCCTTCTTCAGGATTTGGAAACACCACGGTAGGAAATTCAGGGTCAGGATCACGTTGTTCTTCAACCACTATAAATGGCTGTTGATGACAAGTATTATTTAGAGAGAGAGACAGAAGTAAATAAAAATTCTTCTATGCACATAATGAGTTTTTACTTGGATCTAGTAATAATACCCATTAAGAAAGAGTGAATGAATTTGAAATAGCTTTAGAAATCCCCACATTCATAAATACATACATACATACTTAGAAAAATTAAGAGAGGAGAATAAAATATGAAGGAAGGAGTGTATCAAGAATTCAGAAAGTTATGGTTGGTAGTTCTCTACACCAGTGAAGAGCATGCAACTAACTTAAATTATTTAGTCTAATTTACTAATTTTACAATATCACAAATATCCATTACCCATCAATTACTACTCACCTCTGGGTAACTAAATTAAATTTAAAATTTTCTAGTATATAACATGCTCTACATGCTCAATAATTTATACTCCCCATAAATGTCATATCATGCTGATCAGCTAAAATAAATAGAATCAGCATTCAATAACCCAAAGGTACTACTTCTAGTAATTGTATATATCTACTACGGAACATGTACAAAGTGAGACTGCATAAAAAGGAGCATAAAATTTATATACAGGATATGTCCCTGTGGAAATATTCCTGAACAAAAGAGCAACACTGACTCTGCTTTTCATAAATGTGATTTATGAAAAGTGTCTCTATGTGAGAGACTGAAGAAACATTTTCATCTAATTTTCTAAATTGATTCTAAAACACAATTATTGGTGCATAAACTACAGCCAAAATTCTATGTGCTGCTGAAAGTTCAAAAATTATGTGAATGCTTACCTTAAACTTGGCAACTTCAAATGCCTTTACCATGTATGGGTACCCAACCCCATGCATTGCTGTATACGTGAATTTAATGGGAGTGTTTGCATTCACATTTGGAAACAACACATCATTGCTTAGAATGTCATAATAAGTACTCATAACATGGCTGAGTGGATCTTTCAGCAAGGAAGAGTGCTTTACTATACTAGTGTCCCAAGATGTTTCCCAAGGACACAAGTTTTCAGTAATGCTTTTTTGGATACCTTTGTCATGAGGAGAAATAATCTGCAAGTAGTTTAACACAAAAATAAATGAATAGACAGCAATGATAATGTTAATATTTAAACTTAAATTAAATCAAAATAATAAATTCATTGTTTATGTAAGATTAATTAAAAATTACACATTATTATATTAAATGATTCATTCATTATAACATTACAATGAAAGAATCTATAATTCAATAAAACTGAATTAAACTATCAATTTTGAGTTTCAAATGGATAATGTCAGTAAGCTAAAAATAGTTCAAAGTAATACTGTAAATATCATTAAATTTTAACTTAGAAATAGTTACAAAACAAACTTAGATTTACCAAGGTTTACAGGGTAGTTCAAATTATACTTGTTTTGAGAAAGTCTTTCAACAAAAGGAACAAATAGTTATTAATAATAGGAAAAAACCTTTCTTAAAAATTTAGAGTGAATTAAGTTATTAATACCTTTGAAGATAGTCACACTAGGAACTTGAATACTATCAGATAAGGCTACTATGATGATACGTGGCAACATTTGTTTCACTTTGAATGATAAAAATCAAACTGTAAGTATAGTAAGCAACTTGCTTGAGTGTATTGGCATTTTCTTGAGATTTGAAGGCTTCAATACCATCTATTTTCACTCACTTGTGCTCCATTACTCCAGTATACTTTGTAACCATTATCATCCTTTGGATTATGAGATGCGGTAACCATTATTCCAGCAACACATTTGAATTGTAAAACCGCAAATGGAACAAATGGTGTAGGGCAGACTTGGGAAAATAAGTACACAGGAATTCCACGGTTCAGGAAAACACCAGCTGATAACTCTGCAAATCTGAATTATATTCATACATGCAATAAACCCAAATCGCTATTCCCAAAGTGTTAATTTTCATGCTCATTGAACTGGAAAGAATACATTGCTAGATTAATTTGCCTTCGTTAGAATGAATGAAATGCAAATGAAAAAATGACGACAAAAATGACAGAATGAAAAAGCCCTAAAATATGAGTATTTTCAACTAGGTGTACAATAGAGGATTGCTGAGTCAAAATGAAAGAACAGCAAATAAGTTCATGAGAAAAAATATGTTTGTAAGATATTTCAATTTTAAGTTATAAAATCAGACTTATCAGGAATCAGATAATAATATGATATAGGAGGACATATTACAAATTAAGTGTGACAGGCAGTTATTATATACATATTTGCATTTTTCTGTAGGGATTCATAAACTGAATAAAAAGCCATGAAGGACAAAAAGAATATGCTTACCATGTACAGACATATAATATAATACTATCATTATCGGTTTTCTTAGGAATGGGTATAATAATTTGTTAGCAAATATTTCAATAAACCATACAGAATTAAATGCATGACAAGCATACCTTATTAATTTAAACTATTAGAAATTAACAATGATGTAAAAGAAGGAATTCTTATTGAAGAAAAAGCATTCACTAACATGATACACCCACTTCTTATATCAAGAATCGAAGAGAGAGAATATTGAGAAGGCCTAACATTTTTATGTTTGAGCAGAGAGAACAGAAAAAATGTGAGTTACCATATGGTAATGTAAAAAGTAAACAATGAATCACACAACAATATATACACAACAAAAATATGGGCACAAACCACTAAAACCCCCTAGCCTGATGGGGAAACAATGTACTAGTCCTAATTGTTCCTTTTCTGACACAGCAGTTTGCACTAAAAATTAAGAATAATTTAAAAAGAAAAAGTGAAGAATAAATATTGAAAAAGGAGTTCATAGAAAGTGATGGGTTGTTTATTTAATATATTAATAAAGTTGAATGAAAGATAATTTTTATAAATTAAATTAAAAAAAAAATGCATCAGGGAAGGGAGTAAGGTGGAACTAATTCTGGTAGAAACAAATGAAAGCCATGTAAAACAAGAAAGGAGGAAAAACAACATCCCTGATGTGCAAATAGAAATGGCAGTATACAAAATAATTAGCAGAGCAAATGTGTCATAGAAACATTATACCATAAAAAGGCTGTATAATTTGAAGAATTACTTGAGATAAACTTAGTTTAATGGCAAGGGCAGATTCTAAAAAATGATATATTTATACAATTCTACTTTGAAAATATACCAATACTACAGCTAGATAACCCTGAGGAATGCCATTGAAACTGAAGTGGTAAAATGCACAGAAATAGGAACGAAAACAAAAAGTGAAATAAAGAGCACATATTTAAGTGAATGTTAGGGAAAATCTACTCTTCCTTTGATACCACTGTGAGTTCAAACAGCCAGATTTATGAAAATAGAATTAAAGGATAAAACATGATTTGACAAAGAGAGGGTTACATAGATTTATTGCATGCTTTTATTCAAACAAAAACTAATTAACTAGACAGTTATATTTTTACAGTACATGTACGCATATTATATTATAAACTTAAATCTTAAATTTGTTACTGAACGTTGGCAAAAGAAATATTAAGGAATTAAATTAGTTTTAATAAAAGAGCATCCTAATCAAATGCAAGAAGTTGAAATCTTGTAACAGACAACCTCATCAGTATATGCTCTAATATAAAAATTCTATTGGCAGATACTATAAATTCTAAAAAGTGCTTTTGATTAATTCAAAGTTAATTAGCTTCATACCACAAATTAACACTTTGATATCGGCTTTAATTTTGAATTCATTTAGTTCATGACACCATCACCCACCAGTCACTGGGCGTCAAAGTGTAAAAGGAAACTGCTATAGATGTCATGAAATATGAACAAATAGACTGTAAAAATTGAATAATTGTTCATGAAATTAAATAAATTCATAACTATACCTCCTGCTATTATGACGCCCATCATAACCAATCACTACACCTCCTTCCTTAGCATCAAATGTTTCCTGCAGTAGAAGGTAATTTGCCAAACCCTGTGAAGTCTGAATCAAGACCAGATCATTCATCTGAGAATACCCAGCTCCCATGCGACCACGGAGACCTGCTGTTCCAAACTCAATTCTTTTGAGCAGAAGTCCACGAAGCTCATCAAGCTTTCCTTCATCAACCATGTTTTGGATCTCATGGCTGGTTTTCTCATTCTGAGAATTAGAATTTAAATATTAACATACTCAGCAGTATACATGATAAAGAAGCGGCAAGAAACATTAAAATCATCACTAAGTTTGTTGATATAAGAAAGATTTTTCACTTTCACTTTTCAAAAATCTGTTGTATTTTTGGCAAGCTTTCATATCAAGCAGAAACCATTAGAGCATCAAAATTCAGTAAAATATTATTAAAATACAAAACAAGAACATCAATTCGAGCAAAATATACTATATTTTACCAGCTTGATGAATTCATCTGTGCAGATTTATATAACAATTTTGAAGCAAGTGGCCTTGAAAGTCTGTGTGAATGAATCAAATTCAACAACTTTAGTTTGATTTTGAGCAAAAACATTCATACAGTACTTGAATTGGCATCTATATCAGGTTCTACGGGTTAAAAAGAGATATGTGAGAATAAAAAAAGGTAATTGAAGTTGGATTATGAAGAAAATTTTACATTTCCATAACAAACAATTATCCTTTTTCGCTGCTTCGGCAAATCAGGAAATATAAGAGATGGCCAAAACTATGTAACACATGCAAAAATTTTGATAATCTACATAAAAAATCACAATTCGAAAGTGACGATAACTTTGCTACAAAAATATCCAATATTGAAAATGAATATATTTGTAGAAATTTACTGCGTTTGGAAACAAAATCATTAATTCTAATATTTTTAATACGCAAAATAACATACAGCTTTTTGATTAGTGTATCACCAAATTTTATGTACTCATCATTCATATTTATGATAATTTTCGCATACTTTCTAAACGTGTAAATAAATGTGAAAACAAAGAGCGCGCTCACTCATTGCAAAATATGATAGTATTGGTAAAATAAACGGCCGCTACAGTATTTATTCACCGCTATCGGCATTAATCAATGATTCTCCACAAAACAAATAATTAAGGGGTAAGAATTGAGGGGTAGAAAGAATTTATCGCTGTCATAACGGTTACAAAATCATCGCTCCACAGCAAATTTCAGAGGAAGAATAAGTATTGCTTAAATCTTGCAAGGTTTCCTCTAGTATTAAGTCAAAGTAAACTAGTAAATATTATGATAAGATAACTGAAACCTTACCTTATCCCACTCAAGCCATTCGTAAACCTTCTGATGCAATTCGTTGTCCTTAACCTTAAGAATATCCATGGTCAAGCTTCTGCTTTTGGCTGCTAAGTATAAAATATTCGAAAACACGACAAAGTTAATCGTATGAATTCTTTTTTAATTCATTAAAGGCCTCGTATGTAGCTATAACGTTTATTACTGTTCTTCCTTCAGTGAATGAGACGCGACCCCTGTTGAAGACAATTACGAGAAACACTAACGCTTTTTTATACCCTTCCTTCCATGACCCGTCGACCTCTACCTCACCATGACTTCATGGTTAGATTTCCTTTCGTACAAAATTTTCGTTGCGATCGAACAAGCGCTCCCAGTGCTCTAGATGTACCAATCAATATTAATTGGAGCGGTAGAACTTGCTAATTGGATTGGTTCTTGTCTGAGTTTTTCTTAAATGTGAACTACGAAAAATTAACGCAGGCTTAAAAAAATCTCTCATTTATCAAGGAAAGAGAGTTAAACACGCGGGTAAAGTGTTGTCAAAAATATTATAGAGAAACTCTTTTAATCAGCGAATCGGTCGTAGGGTTTCGTTCAACTGCACATCATCGTTGACATTTATCTGCTAATTTAGAGTTCAGTATTCCATCGTGAGGGGTGACAGATAAGATATGTATTTATACCAGCGCATGTTGTGAAATCGAAACAAATGACGATTCATCAAGGATAACGATGCAAGGTAACGGAAGTCTTGTTGTGGAAATGCGTGCTATGTTTCAGTATGTGACGTATGTTTAGATTTCTCAGGATCCCGCTCAGTCTATTAAAGTAAAGTGAACTTCGTCAGTTGCGTTTAAGCTCATAACGAAAGGATCGCTTTAGAACTCAAGCGTACTGCTTTTCAAGGTTTCCTTTTTAAATGTCTCTAAGACCCTCGGTAATTAAACTTTACAAAACAGTGAGTATTGAAAGATAAGTTGGCCGTGTTCCATCAGTTGCTAATTCTTTGGCTAAATTTCTGACTTTATATCTTAGACGGAAGATACTAAATAATGAAATTACTTTTAGGTCATTTATTTTCAATCTTATGAAATTATTTTTGTTATGTTAATTTTGCGTTTCGCATTTTCCACAAGAGTAGATCTTATTTTTTATTAGTTACTACATCTTGGACGTGACTACCCTCAAGGCTATGATTACTTCAGGACTCGTTTAAAAGCGGCTTTCATGAAGAATAAAGATGTCACTGATCCGAAAACGATTGAACAGTTAATTGCAAGAGGTGAATTTGTGGTGAAGGAAATTGAGGCACTTTATATGCTTAAAAAATACCGGACGCTGAAAAGGAGATACTACGATAAGTGATAGCCATGTGTTGTACGAAGAGTTTCTTTCATGTGTAAATATTTGTTAATTATATAACACTTTCGCTCTTATGTAAATATGCCTTTCTTTCATAGGTTAGTGTCACAGTAATAAAGAGGTCAAAGTAACGCTTTAGTAAATAATTTCAGCATTTATTTTTGCCTATAAATTATATTTGATTTCTTATATAGGTCATCTGGAATATGGAAAGTTTTATGAAGGTGCGAATATGGTAAAAGTCCGTGGAGCTAGTAGTTTCAAAACCAATTATTACAAAAATGCACCGTCACCTTCATAGTTCCGTTTTTGGAAAATAAAACTGTAACTCTGTGATGAGTGGTTAGGTATTTGTCCCATTTCTGTGGAAATGCCTCACCTTACTTGTAAGCATGAGTGAAGCATTTGAACCTTTATCCTTTCACAATATCAGTGAATAGTTAGATTAGTTTTCAGATAGTTGCACACAAACTGACTATACAAGTAATTTAAGTCTAAATGAAGTCATTTTTAATGTTTTGAAGTTTATTATTTATCTCTTTTGATCATTCGTCAATTTTGACTCCTTGCAATTTCATTACATATAGAAGTAAAGAATTTGGTGCATTGCAATAGACACTGGGCTCATCCAAAGTAACTTATATAAATGTTACTGCATCCATAGTTACATTTAACGTAGCTTATTTTCCCATTACTTTCATAGTATACATTTAAAAAAATTCTAGTAATATTAATATATAATTTTTCCTCTAATTAAGTTGATATTGTCATACCAGTTAGTAGCATACGTGATCTTCGAGACAAAACGACGAAGCATTACAGGGAAATAGTTGCCAGGACAGATGGTTATTTCTGGTCATTTTTTCCGCGAAGTATTAGAGAAGTCAACAGCAGTCAAAGGTAGATAGGGTTTTCGGTGTTTCACACCCCCTGCCATGCGCCAGTGGCGGTTAGCAGGGTCCTTATGTAAATGTAAATAAACCCATAGGTATTTTGATATTTAACCTTAGCAGATTCAATTTATGCATAAAAATAATAAGCAAATTGAAATTTTAAAACATTTCTAAGTGATAAACACTCCTTTTGTGGAAAATTTGAAGAGAATATGTTGGTACGTATCTATCATTCCTAAGACTATCTTTTGCTAAATTTGTGTCATGTTTGTTTGATTGGTTTGGTGATTTACTAACTTCAAGTATGTGAGCCCACTGGATAATGAAAAGAAATTTGAAAATCACCAACCCATCCCAGTGAAATATTTCAATGAACTGGAGGCTTAAAGTACAACATTATCAAAATATTTAAATGTCAAACATTTTTATGACCTAATAATTGAAATGTCTTATTTTCAATGATGAAATAAGATGAACCTTTGCTGATTTTATAATTATTCTAGGTATTAATGGGTTAAAACTTATTTGCCATTCAAAGGATTAACATGGGAAAGGTTATTTCTCTACTAGGGATTTTATGATCAATATTTCATTCAGTGTAAATTGAATGTTGGTGATTTTTAGAATACACTGCCACAAATTTAAACATTTTTCATTTCAACAATTATTTCTATATTTTGTGATTATTTTTTGACAGAGATCTATAAGATTTATTTCAGCTTGGGTTTTATTTCTTGTAATTAAACTTCTCAGAATGATTTAGTTTAATTTAATATCAGATTCCAAAAGTTTAGTTTTATCTCTTTTGGGTTAAAAAATGGTAGTTTTATGGTGGTAAATATGGTTTGGAGACAAAGAGTATCTTAGACATTGGAAGTCTCATGATTTTGGAATGATTCCTTCCTTGCAAAATCAAAACTAGTATCTTTCTTTGTCGAAAGTGAGTGATTAGATAAGCTTTTTATTAGTTAGAGCTGATAAAAGTAATCTGTATATCTTTAAAAAATATTGTGGGGATTTCGATGCAAATAAGATTTCCATAATCTTTTACGAAACAATAAGATCTCTTTTACCATTTAATTGATTTTATATCTTATTTAGTGTAAAGATATATTCAATTCTTGGGAGTTTATGCTACCTTACTTTGTTTTATCATCTTGTTTAAGTATGGACCAATTAAAGAACTGATTTGTCTCAGATTAAAGAATTCTTATCATTGATAAGATTAAATTGTACAAAATGATACTTGGAATTCTATCACTCAAAATCATTTATTGTCATCTTGTTTCTCCAACAAGCTTGGAAACAGTTCAATTCACCAGAGGATGACTTTTTCTTGAAACTGGTCATGTTTTTACTAATGTATGGTATTGTACTAGTTATTTATGTTTATTGTAGAAGTACAACTAATGACTTTTTTGATATCATTGATGATCTGAGCTAAATTTCATGAGGAAATAAGATTCACAAGAAACATTTTAAATTGCTACATAATTATCATGAATAAACTTCTTAGCAACATCATAAATATTTGTTAAAATGTAAGAATCTGTCTTCCTATTTTAAATTTGCTTGATAAGTTAAGTGAAGTTTATTGTGAAAAAGGAGGTTCTGAATGGTAATTTTACCAAAAATTTATTTTTCTTAAAAATATTTGTGGAAAATTTATTATTTATAGTTTCTTTTATTATAGATCTCCAAAAAACTTGCTTTATCCTGTCAAAGTTATTACTACTTATGCAAATCTAGTATATGAAGTTCTTTTCTAAAAGAGGAGAACATATTTTTCAAGGACAGTTACTAATCAACGTTTAGTCTACCTGAATTTTTAGGTATATTATGATAAAGTTTTTAAGAAAAGAAAACACTTCTTTACATTCTGTACAACTCTTTATTGGGAACTCAATCACAAACCCAGAGCCTAGGCTTAATACTGAGTACACTGCGGCAACATGTACTTTGTTGTAATATTCACCAGTGGACTAGATTACAATGAGACTAGACACCAAACTACACTCTCTCATGCACAGAATTCCATTTGCATTCACTATCCAATGCTGGAGACTGCTGATCAAGCAGTATCCTGTCAGGCTAGGCAACTGATCATCAGTTGTTGTAGTCTCTCCACCATTGTACCAGTCCACTATTTTGGCCATTTGCCATTAGCAGTTTCTACTCTTCCCCCCTCTGCCAATAGTCTTCACCATTCACATGAGGTAAGAATGAGGAAGCTGTTCCTTGATGCCCTCTTTTATATATGGGAAGGGAAGCCAATTAAAAACTGGCAGGCTGCGTTGGAAAGATGAGATACAGGAGAGGGAACAAGGCCCGGACAGATTTCAGCATCCCAGGTAACACTTATCACTACACTGTCAACGGTATTTACATTCTCAAAAGACACAGCAAGAATCAGGGAATTTTAACAGTACAAGTCAATGCTTGCATGATAGGTTTTTCTTTTCTATTAGAGGAATATTATTATCATTATCACTCAACAATATGAGTTTTTTCTCGCATCATTGGTAAAAGAAACATGTTGGGGCTACTCATTAACATTGGCTTTCCAGAGAAAATATGGTAATTCTACCTATTCTATGTTTCCTATCTCTATGCCGGTGCCCTCTCAAATCACAATGGACTTCAAAATGTGATATGAAAACACTAACAAGTAGCATATTTTACAATTTGTTCTTTTTTCGGAGATGGTAATCTCCAATGAATTTACCCAACAGAATTTTCATTGGGTTCCAAACCAAATGCTCAATAGCCACTCAATTTTCGACAAGAATTTGCAATCTGCCTTTTTCTTTCCTTTGAAACATTTACAGTATTATTTAAAGGCAAGCAGTGTAACATGATAAAATAATACGATTGATCTGTTATCCAGAATACATTTCTTCATACATTAATTACACTGTAACACCTTGGGAATATACCACATACTTAGGTTCAAACATATGAATGATGGTAGTGAGTTGTACATCATTTTTTGTCACAAATGACCAAAAATGTACCTCGTAAGCACAAGACAGTCACTTGAAATGATGAAAAGTAAAGTGAACTCTATTGTCATTAAGAGTTTTCACAAAAGATGTCAAAATTTTATGAACTATGAATGCCTTTCCAAGTAATCTACAAGGAATGTTTGCTAAAGCCTCTTTTGAACTCATGTAACCCTGTTGAGGTCTTTAGCATTCTTCAGTAGTCGGTAACAACCATAAATATATTATTTCAATTCTTGTCATATATAATCTGACATTTAATATAATGAATTCCATCTTTTTGCTGAAGAACACACGCATAACAATACAGTACAAGGGTAATAAATAACAAATATATTGATATTGTATAATTTCTTTAGTTAATAACTATTGTTTTGTATCTTCAAGACCTCAGATTTGAACACAAATATCTCAAGCTTAATTTTTTCAAGGTGTTTAGGAATAACTTCATGTAATTCACACAGGCGTTCCATATATGTACTTTATTATGCGGATAGAAGAGAAATGTAACCTGGGAAATAAATGAATGAAGATTAATTTAGGTTCACAAAAAGCAGGAAAGGCAAGGAGAGGAAACGTCCATAGAAGGATATACTTGTTCACGTTAAAATTGAAAAGGAAAAGTGCTTTGAAACCCCCGACTTGAAATTTGTAGCATTAGATACTGGATCACTCTTTGAAAATAATCGTGAGATTGAGGAGGAAGGGATTTAAATTGATGGAATGGTTTCAGGGTTCGCTTATTATGAAATGTAACATTTATGTTTTTAGAATAATTATAGTAAAGTTAGATGAGGTATCTAAAAGTGAAACATTTTGTAAGTTAAAATTATAATTTTAAATTACTTCAATTTTATTTGTAATACTGATAAAAATCAGTTGAAAATATATTTGTTAAAGTAGTTAAAAAGAGAGGCATCTATGAGCTAAATACCTGAGCATTAGCTTGTCTTAATTGCCTAAATTTACCTTGGGTAAAAGAGGTTCAGTGCATTGCAGCTGTTATTATTTAATCCTTCTTGTCATCCTCAGGATCTTTGAGAGTGTGCCACTGAGCGATGGGTCGGCGAGGAGAGGCAAGCATGTCTGACCAATGTCTTAGCTCTGTTCCACTTGCATTGTATCCCAGTACAACTTTTCCAATGGGCTCTGAGGTCCCAATTCGATCATAATCAACTACTGTAACCACTAGCTGAACTTTCTGCAATGTTAAATTGTGAAGAAAATTATTTTAGGGATGTTTAGGGAACAATAGTTGTCTATCTAGTGATAGGTTCGGTTCCAAAATATTCAGAGTGAAATAATCATTACCTGGATCTGCTCGAAGGGTACTTCAAAGGAGAATGACTCATTGTAGTAAGGGTTCAGTGTGCACTTCTTGATGCTTGTCTTCTTTTTCTTCAGCCTCTTTCCATTTTGCATAAGGGCAATTTTCACATATGGATCTGTTGCAAAGAATTTTGTTAGTCTCTAGGTCTATCACTACGTTATCTTGGCATTATTTATATTGACCCAAGATATTATAGCAGAGATTAAATCAAAAGTAATTCTCAAAAGAAGGCTGTAATGTAAGCAGATACTTAAAAGAATGCAGCTCATTAAGATAATATTATACTTCTTTCTATGATTAAATTTTAAGTCTTTAACTTAGTACTGAAACCTTATGGTATTCTTTTTTAAGTTACTAATTAGGTCTTGACATTTTATTGTTGGATCAGTTATTAATGGTATGTTTTAAGAATGGATTATATTAAATCTATTTGCTTATTTTATAGAAAAATTCCCCATCTTGAGGCAGTGAATTCAGTGTAGATTATTTTTCAGTCAAGTTCATTACTGATTCATAAATTGTTACATTTTAAGGAAATGTCTTTAAAATACTCTTAGAATTGCAATGAACTGTTGATTTTCTTTCAAATGTATGCCTTCATGAAAATTGGTAACTATTATTAGCAAAATTTAGGTAATTTTTGTATCTTCTTTTACAATGTAAATATTTCATTCACTTTTAGTCTGTATTTCATTGAGGTTTTAAAGCCATGACAGACATGGTGATATCAGAAAGTGTTAAAGCAAAGCAAAGAAAGATTGTTAGAAACTAAAGACTGTTTCCTGGTTTCTTGCTAATAGATGGATTTGTGGAAAGAAAAGAGAGATGGTTGCAAGGAAAGAAAGATACCTGAAGGAGAGAGAAAGAGAAAAATAGCATGAAAGTTGCACATTCAAGAAAAAGCAAGAATGAGAAGAAGAAATCACTCAGTAACTGGTCATAAATGCTTCCAGGTATATAGACTCATTCTATTAACAATGCATTTAGAATCAGATTAATTCAGCATTGGACTTAAATGTATATGTAGCTTATAAATATACTAGAGAGGATATCCATAGCTCAATGATAATTTGGCTAGTAAAATGTACACCAGATGTATTGGTGCCCTTAATGTTTGAATCTCAATTCACTTAAAAATTTTTAATTCTTTTAAAATGTAAGGAAGTGAAGTCAGCATCAGTTTTTCATAATAGAAGAATGAGATTTTAACATAATTTTCCAACTGCATTAATGCAGGATGAAGTTAATTTGTGACTTCTTAATTAATAAAAGAATGAGCTTTAACATAGTATTTAAAAATGATTCATTCCTGATTAAATGTAAAATTCTAACTTTTTTTTGATTTCTTCATAGAGCAAGGAAAGGATCTTACTGCTTAGTATATTTTGTATTGAACAATTAAGACCAATTACTGTATGATTTAAGAGAAAGATTTTCAAGAAATATAAATTATACAAACATTACTTAGTCATGAATGCCATCACCAGCTGTAGAAAATACTTTTAAAGCAAGGTTTAAAATTTATATGTAATTGTTCACTTATATTAAATCACAGTTTTCTATATTTATGAAAGGAGCTCCTGTATCATAAGTTTTAGAAAATAGAGAATGCATCTTAATATAATACCCTATTTCATAAATTTTCTATAAGGATATCAAACTTCATAATGTCAAAAATTCCTTAGGAAAGCTATTTTGTTTCAAATGATTCTGTTAAGTACAACAAGGTTCGATTCCTGGTGAATGCAGATTTAATGTATTTCAGTTTGGTTTTATTTAAGAACTGAAATATTTGAGAAGTAAGAGCTTATTTTTCTGTATTATATTAAGTGTCAATTCAGTTCAACATATTCAGCTTGCCTTTGTAGGTAGATGATTTTACATCTTTTATTATTATATTTTTATTTCCTGCATTTGAGGTGAACAATAACTCCATTTATAATTAATGTTCTAAACATTTTTATGGCTGTGAAATTACAACAATTAGCTGAAGACCTAAGATTAAGAATTTAATTTGAGTAACAACTAGTTTAAGAGTATTCAATATTATAGTACAAAATCCATGTTAAATTGTCAAGTGATTGTACATAGGTTTTATTTCAGTAAGATGAATTCATAAGAAAGTCTTTAGTATTTACCTGATAAACCACCAACGTCCATCTTCTTCAAATTTTTGGCTTCCAGAATGACAACAGTCAATTTGCCAGCAGTTGGCACATAACGAAGTGAGAAACAAATGTCTCCCAACTTATTTTCCTAAAATTTCAGAATATCTTAATTAGAATGTTATCTACATCATACATGCATATATTATACAAGTTCACATTTATTACTGACAATGTACTTTAGAGATGGAAAAATTTTTGAAAATTCTAGATGAAACTTATGTATGGAAGACGTGTGTTTAGAAGTTTATTAATTCAAGGTTGAATGGTTTTAAAGTTTTTCCATCAAAGTGTAGTTCCTTCAAATACAATTTAAAGATTGTATTTCTCTACAGTTATTCTTTTCTGACTAACAGTATTTATTTTACAAATTAATTCATACCAGAATATATAAGACTAAATCTAATTGGAAATATTAAATATTTTAATGAAGGTAATAGACACATAGACAAAGTTTGGAAATTTTTATCTAGCTTACAGACGAAACAAAACAAGGCACACTTATCAGTTGTCAAATAATTTCACAGTTCAAAATCTAAATTTAGCTACTTCACAACATTTATTTCAAACGGTATGGTCACTGAATTCTAAATAATCTACAAGACTGTTACTAGGACTAGTGAAGAAAGTTGATACTGCCTATTTTATTGCATATATTGTGATCTCTGTTTACAAGGCTGTATAAAATACACTGGCACAACTGCATACTGGTTTCTGCATCACTGATAATAAGTGAAAAAACACATTTATGCACACAATATGTGGGACCCAGAGCCAATGTAACACAATTACTTCTAGTCTACGGTCTCTCCAACCTGTCCCTCCTTTCTGCAACCCCAATTCCTTATATTTGTGATATAACTCTTCAAGGTGTTGTCAAGTCATCGTGTCATGTTTATGGTTGATCATGAAACAATTTTATGCAACTGTGTGCCATGTATGTTTACTCATTCTCTCACATATAAAGGTCACTCACTCACACACTCATCCAGAAATAAATATCATCATTGCAAGCTGCTCTGAACCTGGGTCCCCTAACTACAAATCTGGAGATTTAACTGCTAATTGCTCTCAGTCGTCACTACTTTTAAATTACTTCCTGAAGCTAAAGAAGGGGTGCAACAAAAGGATGCTTGCAAAAAAGCTATCATGCTACCAGCACAGCACAACTGTCTGTTTATGGCAAGCTGTATGGTATATTTAGTCATTTTTCCAGTCTTGAAACTAGTTCATTTGCTAAAATTCCATTGAAGCGATCAATAAAAGATCTGGCAACTAAATATTTATTTACATTTATGGTTTATATCATGCCCATTTAAACATCACAACTATTTAGACTATTGTATCATGAGAGAGTGGATAATTATCGAAGTTGATTATGCAGTTACACTTTACAACATATTTGAACAATTAATGACATCAACATGCAGAACAAGCATTTTTAAATTGCTTATAACAAATTAACAGCATTGATTGGAATACTCTTGTTAGATCTGCATTTTATAAAGCTGCATTTTATTTTAATTGAATCCTGCAATGTAAAAAATAATATTGAATAAAATCAATACCAAGGAATTTTCAGCTTGCCAATTTTCATCATGAAATATGCGCTGATTTTTCTAGCTTGCAAAAAAAATATAATTGCTTAAACAATGCAAGCGTTAATGCACTGTTCATTTGCCAATTTCAGAAAGACTCATTTATTCATTTGATTCATTTTTTCCACTGTAAATGCCTCAAGTTCTGAAAGGAAACATCTTCAATATTAGGATTACATATTATTAGATATTAAATGATTAAATTTAAGTTATTTTCAGAAGACCTAAAACTAAACTTACACTATTTAATATTAATGTCCCTGCATATTTAGAAAAATTCATGCATATTTGCATGCATTTTCAGTTATTTTAAAATAACTATCCACTCTCTACTTATGACTAATGCCCTATGTAAATAAAGGTAGTGATGAGTCACATTTGGAACTTGTATAATTTTTTCAGAAAACTAAACTCTGTGTCAATAGTACTTACGTGAAGTTTTGTTTTTGAAGCGGCATGCAAATGAGTCGAAGGGCACAACCATATACACAGGCCAAAAGCAGAGCAGAGAAATATTTTCGGGGGAAAAAGAGAGAAAGATAAACATGAATAAATTCATCAAATTCACCATGAGTGTGGCTATCACAAGCTGGTCCTGGGGTACAATGGCCCTGCGAAAAGCTCGGTAGATCAAACAAATGATCACAATCCCGCATATCAAACATTAAGATAAAACTCCAAAAGTATTGATCATTCAGAGCTCCATTGGTCAGGATAGTAACACCAACCAACAATTTCATTTTTGTCATAATGATATTTATGTCCATACAAGACATACATATTATTTTTCAAGCCAATGCTTCACAACATCATCATGGTATATAAATTTTAAAGTTTACACTTCCAGTGAAATCATAAATGGCTTAAGAAACAAACTATGGGATACATTTTTGTTTCAAAAAGAACAAAAATGTAACCATCAGCAAAAGACACATGCAAAATTCAAAACTTATTATATGAAAAACCTTATTATAATGCTTATAGTAAACCACATGCATCAGTTTAAATAATATAAAACTTATCACTTTTAAAACCTACAGCATACAAAAAAATTTGCTCTTTGCAATCTGCAAGTAAACATAATCTTAGCAAATAATGAGCAAGAAGGGGAATTGGAAAAATATATATTTGTACTGCAATTCACTCGCAAAGTAGCTGGTATTTTCAACTAAATTTTGCATTTTATGATTGGCAAAAACTGTTAAAAATATACTTCTTAAAGATTCTTTACTTAGAATGTGGATGATTCTACTTAATTGAATGAGATACCTACAAAATGGAAAATACAAACCCTAGTATGAAAAGTAACTTTTATCAAAATATTAGGTGCCTGCTTTCACTAATGATTTTCAACTAGAATAAAACTACAATGCTTTAAAAATACTTTCATAACTTTACCTTTCTGTCACATGTTAAAACACCCTTCGCAGCAGGAAAGGAGTATCCACTCACAGACCCCCAAAAAGAAAGACGATTGGAAAAGTGTACAAATGTGTAACAAGCAATACATGCACAGCCAGTAGTACTCCCCTGATTGACTGATAAAAAAACACACTCACTCACATACACTCTTGCCCCTCACACCTCCCACAGCTTTCAAGTAGTGATGTGACTTGGATTTATTTGAGAGGTAACATGGAATCATTTGCAAAAATGAGATTTTCTCATAGTTTCTCTGTAGAAAAACATTGAATGTATCCCACACATTTGAAAATGTTAATGTGTCAGGATGTGCATGTTTTAATGAGTATGCCATGAGAAGTGCACATGGTCCAACACTTATTTCTCTTTCATTCTTATCTGAGCTGTGAATTTCTTTAAGTGCAGAATTATGAGCATTTATAGACTGATAAAATTCATGTTATTATAGAATCACAAAATGGGTAGGGTGAATCGAGTAAGTTTTGCACCCCAAGTACTGTCAGGGGAGTAAGTTATAGTGAGCAGTGGTTATACTGTCTGGCAAACAGAATTTAGAGAGGATTGTTAGAAAATATGAAGATAGAGAGAGAAAGAGAGAGAGCGCTGCAATTAATAGTAACAGTATAAATCAATTCAATGCTAAAAATAGAAATTTGGGGAAAGAAACAAAAATAAATAAGAATGCCAATTATATGATAAAAAAACAATAGAGATGCCTGAAGAAATAAATGCAGCAAAGTTGTGCAAAAAAAATTACCTTAATATTTTTGAGTGTAAGTTTCACTTCAGGACCCATTGTTAAAAAAAAGCTGGAAAAGGTATTTGCAAAGTTATATTTGTGCAGTTGTTCTTAGTTTTCAGGTAAGAAGTAAATCCTTATACCAGAAAAAATATATCTGTGACAGGGTCTTGTCGTCCTGCAAGTTAGTCAATGGTTTTTGAGTACACATTTTATTAAGTGCACTGTATGCTTCTGGCCCCCACCCCCCTTCCTACCTGACCACCTTCTCCCTCGACTCCCTGAAGTTCCCTCCATTCTTCAATCGTTTGGGCCAAATCCACCTGACACAATGGTACCTTCACCTCACCAATCTGGTCATGCTTGGAGAAGCGGTCAAAATCAAAGATAGCAAATACGAGCGTCTTGTTCATGGCATCAGCATAGGGTACATTCTGAAAAGTGACATAAATGATTAATACAAATTGTACCCTAATTATTATTTTCAGCATTTGATTATAAAAATACTTCATAGTAGAAATTTTTCAACTATGTATATGCATGCTGTATGACTATGCTAATGTCTAAGATTTTAGATTGCAGGTTCACTATTCAATGAATATGATTATGAGTGTAATAATCATTACATCTTGAACCAAAAGTATAAAATAGTCACAGCTTTGGATATTGCTAAATTTTCCCTGAAAGGTACATGTCCTTTACAAGGATAGGCTGCCATAGAGTGAGCTCAGAAAAAGATTTACAGTCATTAAATATTCCTTACCAATCATCAGTTAACCTTATTAGCTATACATTTTTTTAAAAGAACAAATAAAATTTATGAAATCAACATTTTTAGTGACATATTATATTATGCGTAACTTCAATGGATCTTTTGCCACTGAATGCCATAAATACAAGATGTACGATATCATACCAATGACAATGACAATATAATTTTGTTCTTCAATAAAATAAGTTGTAGTTTTTCCTTTTAATTACCAGAAAAACTAAAAAGAACAAAAATATGAAATTAAAAGAATATTTAATAATAATCTGACCCAACTTGGAGCTACATATTGCTCACAGTTATTTGTGCTTTGTGATCAAATTCAATGAACTTTAAAGTGTAATATGCTGACTACTTTTCTGTTTAACACGGCTTGGATCTTAATTCTTATCTGTTCATTGATGGAAAGTTTTGAATTAGCGTGTTGCATAATGGAAAAGTCACTGTTTAGATGGGAAGATCTGGTCAGAACATAAATTGAGATTGAAATATCTTGGTAGAGTTGATATTGGAAAATATCTTGAAATTCACTAAAGGAGGATGATGTTAAGATAGTCATTTACCTCTCAAGAATAAAATAAAGTATCATTATAAATTTTTTCATTTCTTTGTTATATCCCTCTACATACTACCTTGAGATAATATACTCTTATAACTAAGTCAATTCTAATTACCTTGAAAGTAAAAGTTTCATTAAACACTGGGCTGAGAGTTTTCCGGTGGACCTTTGTTTCGAATTTCTTTTTCTTATCAGGAAGGAGGTACACTTTAACATATGGATCAGATGTACCACCCATATCCAATGCAGGCAAGTCCTCTGCTTGGATAACTGTTACAGCTAAGCTGTTTGAGTTAAAATCATATTCAAGCTGAAAGTAGAAAAAAAAATCATGAAAATTAACACATTCCTTACAGTGATACTCAGATCTAAATCTAAGATATTTTGCAATTAATTTTAAAATGATTTAACCAAGCTGAGTATCATAGGTTTAACGTGGAAACTTAACTAACATTTTGATACTATTTAATTAGTTATGAACTTATAATTCTCTCAAAGGTCAGGTGATTTAGAAAATGAAACTTCGAGTTTTAATTTATTTGCCACTGTGTGTGCCTCCGATATTCACACTAAATAGGAAAAGCTTTTCATTGAGGAAGTTAATAATATTTAATATGTCTTTAGTAGCTACTTCAGAGCTATGATATCAAAAACAATTCTTCAATATTCTAGTAATAAAATTTTGAATATCAAATATATCTTCATATTTCACTGATGTATAAAACAATTAAAAACATCTTTTCTATTCTTTATCAAATTAAAAGAGGCATTTGCAAGTGTAAATTGCATTATATTAGGGCTTGTTATAGGGTACTATATCAAGGCTTAACTACGTTTAACTGAGATCATTTGTTTGTAATAAAACGGATGTCATATTACCAAACTCACCTCAAAAAAGTAAATATACTTATAAAATGAATAATTGATCAATTCAAGAAGAAAATATTTGCCTATTGATTTCATACAAAATTGAATACATTTATGGATTATTTTCTTTACTACACTTTTCAATCACTCAATAACTCAATTTACAGAAACTTCCCAACTTACAATTATCCAAATCATGAATATATTGTGATTTCTTCAAATACCCATAAAAATATCATAAGCAGTTACTAAGAATTGCTCCTGTTGAGAAATATGAAAGTTTTAGTTAATGTTAAATTGCTTATATACTAAAGTCAGTTGAAGATAGTTTATGAAAATGTACCAAATTTTCATTTCAAGAGTCTACGATCATTAAGCTGAATGAGTCAATTTTCAACATCAAAGCAACTGTTTAAAGGTTTATGAACTATGTACCTTGTTTAGTCTAAGTATTTTAATAGACTGAAAATTACATTTAGTTTATATTTTCTTGTCAGTTAGTTTGGTTATTCTTAATTTAGAGGTTGTTAGTTCTACATTAGATTTAGTTTTACTATAACAAAGGTTTTAGTTTTAAATTAGTAAGAAAATGACAGATTTGTTACTGAAGTCAGATAGCGGATATATTTAGTCTCAGTGGTTTATTTATTCAAATTAGAATTTACCTATAACTAAGAAGGTTTACCTTTAGTAATTAAGCAAACCCTTATTTACCTTGTACTGAATTCTTCCAAGTTTCACTTCACTTTGCTTACTTTCTGCTTCATCAGCTTGGTCTTCTTGATTCTCTGTCAATTCTTCCATATCTGGCTGCACCTGAGGGAACCCAAAATATATATTACTATAAGGGAAACTTAAGCTTGCAGCATCATGCCCTGCAACCAGCATGCATCTAATTGTGGAGAGAGGGGTAAGAATAAAATGAGAATTTTTTCTCACCTCACCACTACTTTATGGGCAGTCTCAAAGTAGCCGAGACATCCCCTTATGTAGTGGTTAAAATTAATATTAGTTTTAATATTAAAAAAGCCTAATTCATTCAAAAGTTTATAGGAAACTGGTTGATAAATGCCTTATATTAATTAAGATATACTATCATTAAGCCAGAAGTAATTATTGAACTAAACTACATGCTGTCTCATGACAAAAATTGAAATAAGCATAAGAGTGTGATAAAAGTTTCTACTTCAAGGCTTTCCTTATTCCCATGCATACTAGCCATATTCCTCATGATTCAGGTGCAAATATTGGTCAAACATCAATTGGAAAGGCAATTCAATTCATAAAAACCGTTTTGTACTGATCATAAGGCGATCACCAACTATAAATTTAGCTGAAATGCTATTGCTGTGATACTTACTGAGGTCAACAATAGCGATTATCAGCAGATATAGTTTAGCAGATAAATAACCAAGCGATATATTAATGTCTAGTAAGCTTGATGATTTACTAAAAAATTGAGCTAAACTTTGTCTGAAAAATCCTATTAATAACTTTTAATCCAAAATCTTTAAAGTGACGCTTATAAAAGAGAAAAGGTTTGTAAAAATGTATTAAAATTTAAAATTATTCTTCTTCAAAGAGCTACAAAGGCATACTTTGGGCTTACAATAAATATAGTAAATTGATCTAAGAATAAAGTTATTCCAACTGCGTCATTTGGTTAGTCACCAAGAACTAAAGGAATGTAGCTGTTTAACCAAAGCTTGCCTTTATTTTCAGGACAATACGGCATTAGTGCATTGCTTGATATGTTTCTCAATCATGCATCTTTACCGTAATAGCGAATCATACCATTCCCTGCAGCTAAGTCAGAGAAGGTAACCAGCTAAGGGGTATAAGCTTCAGTTTTTAAGTACTAAAAAGTATATGGATATAATATAATTTTATTAATGTATTTTTTGGGATACCTCACATTAAGGACTTATGTAGAGTTTGGCTGAACCCGCTGAGCTCCACTCGAGCTTATTGTGGCTGAAAGCTTAAAATTGGGGATATCAAATGGGGCACACAGATCAAATTGTGTGCCCACAAAGATGCAAGTTTTTTTAAGTATGCAGGAAGAGCCAAATCTATTGGGAAGAGTATGCCCCCAGGAGTGTACCTTCTCCTTGTAGGCAGAACCAAGCAACTGAACTGATTTTAGGTCCACCGCTCCCTTGAGTCCTTTCTTTCCATCTTTGGTTCGTCGCTTGCGGCAACATCGGCGAATGCACCAGAATAGGATCCCCAGCACCACAATACAGACAGCTGGAAAAATTTATGAGCAGAAAGAAAAAAAATCATATCACATTTCCTCTATTATTTTCATACTTAGACCTCAGCCATAATTTATTTTAGCACCAACTCTTTCTTTATCATTATACAAAAATAATTTAGTCTGCTCTTTTACTGGATAAAAATTTTCGTGCTGTGTTACATTTCCAAACAATGATGTAACCTTTAGTACATCAATTCAATAATCATTGATCATTTATTTAAAAGAGGTTAGAGCGATCATACACAGTAAGTTCTAATACAATGATTTAACTACAATTTAAAAATTATCAATCTTAAGAAAGGAAATGATAAAAATATTATGGAGTTGTTTTCTTAGAAGCAAATGTTCTATTCATTCACCTTTATATGGTAGTTTCCAAGCTGGTGTTTATTTTTCATCATCTTTGTATGGGCAATACACACATTTTTACTCACTGTTTATTTGATGAGTTGCAAAAAGTTACCAATATGTACATAATCTCACCAATGATGATGGCGATGAGACCCCAGGTTGGGATCCCCATTTCATGAGCCAACTTGTCCGCTATCTCCATTGCCTTCTCCCCAACCTCTTCCCCCTTTTCTTTAGTTGTAGATGGTGACTCTGCAGTCCCTCCTTCACTGGGTGCTATGGAACCTTCCTCTTCTTCATGAAAGAGTTATAAACACTTAGCTTTGAGCACATTTTGGCAAATATTATGAAATTGTAATGATTTATTACATTATATATAAATCATCAAATTTAATATCTTGGTCAAGGCTGTAAATACTTCTGCTTATTCTGAAAAATTCTGTAATAAATATCCCAGATTTATTGATAGGATTATTGAGATAAATTAGTTTAATAACCATGAAACAACTTTTGCAGATTATTGCACAATAATGCAAAGGCCATGTACAATACAAGCATGAAGAATCAAATGGTTACACTAATTGACTAATTGACACTTCAATAAGAGCTCCAAACTTGCATATTGAATTCTTTTCAAAGGTAAGCTATATATTTCTTTCTGTTATTTTCCTTCTTCAGATAAATCTTAGGAATATTTCAAATTTCAATATAATAATATAAGAATAATGGATCCATTTGCTTTCTGGTAGTAGAAATTAATAACTAGCTCCGGTAACATATTGGAGTCTTGAAAGCCTAATATAAGATAAACTGAACTATATTAATACGCAAGGCTTAACTCAAGCGTAACACTAATTCATTTTCTACATTTTGAATTTGAAATTTTTAAGTATGTTAAATATCAGATTACATTGAATGTATGCACAAATTAATTTAATAAGTATTCAAGGTTTAACTTTGGTAAAGGATTTTATTTGTGGATCTGAAGACATTTTGTGAGTTTTCTGTACATTTTGTGGGCATTATTTATTTTGGTGGTTATGTTATTACTATAAATTAAATCACATTTTTTAACGATAAGGCGGAAAAAGCATTCATTTTTCAAAATTTCATTATGACATATAACTTGGATAAGATCTGGAATGAATTACTGGAAATGGATTGGTATTTTACATTTTTTTTAGGATTGCTGGGGATAAATAAGATGAGCTATTTATGTACCATCTTCTCACTGAATCAGAATCTCTAGAGGAAATCATATGAAATTCTAAATGATTTAAAACATCCCAATTCATTTCTTTGAATGGTAGCAGTTTCAGTTGGTATGGACAACAGCTTCTTGCATCGGTTGAAAATCTATTTACCCAATTCCTCACCCATTTCGGCAGAGGGTGCTGGTGCAGTTGGGTGATGACTCGAAGCTGCCGAATGCGGATGATCTCTGGCGAGCGCATGGTGATGCTCTTTGAAAATATGACGTTGGTGGCTTGTATGGTTTTCTGCATTGTGGATAGTCGGTGAGACGCTCGCGCTCTCCGATACGCTACCTCCTTCTTCCCCGCCCTCCTCCGCTTGCCTCCTCACCAGTCTGGGAGCCATGGTTCGGCTCTACACCGAACTCCCTTCTTAATCCTTACGACTTGTGCTGCAAAGAAAAGAGAGAGAATGTGTTTAATATAGGACTACTAACCGGGGTATTTTACCCGGAGACTCCGTGTGGGCTCTGGGTAAAAGCTCAGAGTCTCCGTGCCGATGTCAGGTACGAAAAGACAAAGAGTAAATATATCATTTTCGCAGATATTCCATCATTCCAGTATCCTCCGATTTAAGTAATTAAATCCATTGTTTACACTATGAGAAAAGATACCAAATACTTTGAATAATATCCTACGAATTTTCAACGGCTATAAGTGGCGTCCACCTTTTGTCTGGTTAAATTCAAGTTTAAGAAATACATTCCAATCTTCCGTCGGCAACAAATATTTTTTTGAAGTCTGGCAGAAGACATATTGGTACCTTAGGATATTTTTGGGACAACAGCTGAAACTTTCTAACAACAGAAGAAAGAGCTGCTTATCCAGATTCTCTGGGTTGCAAGCAGAAATATTCGAGCTGCGAAGAGTTTACTGTTGGTAATCCTAGTGAGTACCTGTTTCACCATCCGGGAGGCTCAGTTTAAGGTTTAAAAGTGATCTTAATTCCATTTGCGTGCATGCATTCGTGGTCAGTCTGCGAGTTACATCGTTCCGAAATTGCGACATGTACTGGAATTGTTCTCGTACTTCCGGGCTTGCGACAGAAGTTCACCTTTCGATTCCAAGAAAGGAGAATGCTGCATGTGTTAAGACTCAGTGATATGTATTCAACTGAAATCATGAATTTTTCTATCGACATATCAACTCAATCATGTTAGAGAATAAGTCAGTCAGTATCATCTGTCATGATATTTACAAGGAATGGAAAATTATCGTAGTGTTCTATCTATCAACTAATGACCGCTCTTGAACCGAAATCTGTTCATCTTCCTAGATAGGAGACTATCTAATCGCTTTGTTATGATTTCGAATTGTCAGATTTGGCAAAATCTATGGAATGCGAAAGCATTATCATCAAGGCCCAGTATTTTTGGCAAGATTGCCTATTGGGTTGAATTACTTGGATTATTAGTAGAAAAATTCTAAGGAATTATATATCGAATGTTGATCCACTTGATTAAATATATTTAACTGGTATGATTCTTACAAGCTTACTCGAAGTTATACACTATAAATTACATAAGCTCACTTTCTGTAAATTTACATTGGTGAAAACAACAAATTCCTCATATATCAGAGGTTTAATCTAAAATAAATATTATATAAATATTATTATAGAATGGTGTGTTTAATATGAATTCATCAATATTAATACAATCAGAATTCAATTGAATTATTTGCTTTTCTTTCTTCCATGCAAGTAATGAATGAAATGCGGAATTTTAAGGTTTAATAAATGCGGGTCTCACCGAAAATGATATCGAAGATTAATATCCACGTAATATAAATATTTTTTATTATTCGGAGGTCCTCAATGGAATATAGATACGAGAGGACACGGCTGTTAGGGGATAGGTAAATAAAAATACTTAATGGTCCTAATTGAAAATAGTTGTTGTAGAAAAGACAGCTCGAAAAAATTTTCAGAGGAGGGAGGTAAGATGACTGCATGCAAAAATATAGTTTTTACCATTTAATGAAAAATTCCCGTTGTTGGAACAAAAATAAAGCCACTTACGAATATCAATGCTAATTTCATCGTACAAATTGTTTTATAAGAGGTGATTACTTATTTCTCAAAATTTCCAAGTATTACTTTGATATACAGTAGAATCTCGATCTATTGTTTTTGAATAGACCGAGAGGAAAAAGTGATGGTTGAGAGAAAACGATGATAGCGGGAAATGATGACTCAACTTATATCATTAAAACAAAAACATAGCGAGAGCTTTTAAATTACATAATAATCTTAAAATGCTGATTTTGAAGAAAATAATTTATATATTCCTAATCTCGAAAATGTTTGTTTCTCTTCTAAAGAAACCAGTGGAAGTTAGCTGTTTTCTAGCAGATATTCGTTTCAAATTTATTAAGTATTCCTCTGCACTTATCAAGATCTGCTAATGACATTATTCAATTTACAACGCGTAGAAAAAACAAAGGATTAAAAAATTAGAATAATAGATAGGCAAGCAGGGTATCCGCCTTTTGTTTCAGAGAAAAGGAACCGTTTTGAATACTTTAGAAATCTCAATTCTCGAAATTCTAACGAATAGGAAAAGATTTTCCCAAAATTTACGTCTGAATTACTATTCCTATCGGGAATCCTAGAGAGATCTTATTATCGAGAATAAAACATCGATATAAAAATTTGCCGTATTTTATTTTCATTAGATGATAATGATAGTAATCAGATTATTTTTCACCTCTGATTCACGGCCCACAAATTATAAATCTCATCTATTTTTCTTAATTTATACTTCTGAGACACAAAACTCAAGATTTGGCTTACTGGAAGATAAGACTCGATTCTTCGAGATGGAATCAAATTTTGAAATACAGCTTTCTCTCACGGAAGAGGAGACCTTTCGGTTGCTTAGTTACCCGAGGTATATTGTATCTCGGGTATTCACAAAGACCAAATCAAAGGAAAGAAGCCAATTTAAATTCACTCATATTTGAAAGGCTAATTCAAATGTCGAGTTCTTGATTGAAATGATAGGTATTTCATTTTTAGATTGAGGTTTATAGGAAATGAAAATCTGATATTTTAGAGAACGTTGCAATTTAAAAACCCTTGACATAGGATATCCAGGATATCTCGGAAAAAAGATATATGCAATTATTTACAGTATGAATTGAGCTTTTGGAGTGACAATATCGAGATTAGCACTGAAGAGACTTTTTTAAACAGTTCAATATGCCCGTTATATTTTATCTCCTCCGGTATGTATCCAAAAAACTTCTCCTCAGTCATATTTAGAAATATCATTTTAGGTTTCAATAACTTTCAGAGAGTAATGTGAAAACATTCATGGGTTATTTTCTCCTTTACTAAACTCATTGATAACATTATCATGAATAATAGAGGGTCAATGGTACGCCTAAAAGAGTTATTGCGTGTAAATATTACTTCTAACATACTCCAAAGTCATCAGTCCACGGTATCTTAACCAAGGGCAATCATTGTATTCATCACATTAATATATGATCAAAAATTATGTAGAGTTTAAAAAATTCAGAAAACAGGCATCTTTCCTGATATATATTTGAAATAACATTAGTATTCGGAAAAAGAATTCGCTATGAGAAATCAAAAAACAGTGTTCTATTTCATATCCCTTAATCCACAATTCTCATATTCGGAACCATGAGAAATCGGGAGAAAATCCTCTCAAAGATGAGAAAGTGACATCAAGCCCTCATTCTTCTCGTTTGAGTTTTATTTTCAAATGGATCGGTAGTGATAAAAAACGCTAAATCGACTATGAACACGATTTCTCTTTCGAAGCAGACATAAAATGGGAGGTGAGATTTGTCAAATCTAGACTACACTCAGGAAAAGGAAGGAAATTTTTGTGAGGGAAAAGAGAAAGAGTAGAGGGAGCTCCGGGAAAAGAGTGGACGAGATAAAAATGAAAACCATATTGAAGTCAATTTTATGAAGCACTTTTCATATTTTATTAGCGCCCTCTCAACCTTTCGGTACCCAGGAGGTAAAGGTTGAAGGTCACTTCAATCCATCTAAAGAAGGTTGCATATCTCTTGCACTTCCTTACATTACATCCCCATATTTCTCACAAAATTTTCCCGGTATTATAAATGGGAAAGGAAGAAAATTTCTGCGAAAGGGCATAAAAGGAATTGCATGATTTTGGAATCAAAAAGGGAACAAGAAGAGAAAGGTAAAATATTTAAGTGTCCGAAAAAAGGAGAAAAAATGCGAGAGATTAACCGATGACCAACATACGAGCCACAGGGTGTGATCGGAGACAACGTTAGGGTCGAAAATTATGGTCCTTAAGGGGCAAAAAGTTTTAATCCTGAGAAATGGCTTCGGTAGAGTTTGCCGAAGCCAGGTGCTACTGCGGATGTTGCTGTGGACATTCTCAGAGGAGATCGTACTTAAATATAATGGCGGATTAAGTTCGAAACTAATTGAAAATACACGTTCCGCGACTTTTTTCAGGCGTATTATTTTTTCGCTTTCCAGGAATTCAGTTCCCAGGGCACTGAGTTCACTTAGCCAAATCATTTAAGGTATCGAATTGATCGTAATGACTCACCCAAATGGATGTAATACGTGCAACGCTGAATCTCTTCCCACGAAACTGTAGGGAAGAGGAAAAGAAACTGAAGGAAAGTAAAAGAATTTTCCTCCTTTAAATGAAATTATTTAGTGAAGTGCCTGCTGGGATATTGTTTGGATAAGCTTCAGAGAAGCGCTGGCGAAAGATATCTTCTGTTTTAAAAATGAAAAATATTGTTGTTATTTTGGTGAGACCTTCCTAGTTTCGCTGATAAGTAACTCAGTAAAATCATTGTAAATCGCCTGTAGTCCTTATTTTGTGAAAAATATTGCTATGTAATCCAACTTTCATCTAACTATATACCCAATGAGAAAATTTAGCAATTCGAAAAGTACTCTAAAATTCATCCTAGAGGATTGTCGAAATCACAAAAATATGTTGTAATGGAGAAATAGAAAATCGGCTCCCGTTGCTATACTTTGATGAATGAAATATTTAACATAAGTATTTAGATACAAAGGAGAGAGAAACGTATCTTTAATTTACTTTTGTCTGTCTTGGCTGGGATTATATGAAAGCTGCCGAGGTGTGAGTTGTGCAGAAATATGACATCCATTTAGGTCTCTCCTCAGCTAATTTCGTGAAAAGTGTTATTCATGCGGTCATCGTGCTGCTCCTACATGCATTTTTCTAATTATAGTATTCTAGCTAAGAGACTAAGAAAAAACTACCTTAGCTCTCTTTTAAGGGGTGAGCCTCATTCTCTCTCCATCGTTTTTGATTGCTAAAGACGGAAAGGATGAAATTCGTACTGCTCTCCTGGCTGAATTCTATACAAACATGGAAAACGAACATTCTGCTATGTAGCTGGGAATTTTTGTTATTAACGGAAACAAAAATAACAGCAAGATCCTAAATGAATAATGAAAAAATTGTTTGAAAATGCTCAATATAGTATGCAATGAAAATCAGGAAAAAGTTTTCATTTTGCATCTCTGAATTTTTCAAGTTCTTCGTCGGGAACGAAAACATCACAAAATTTCTGTTATGTCAGGAACAAAATCTCGCAAACATCCGAAGCGAATGAAATTCAATTTGAAAACGTTTATTTTTTAAACGAATAATTACGGGTGAAAAACTTTAATCAAGGCAGCGGCTTCGAGAATACCATCTGGAGACAGAATAACGAATAAAAGAGTTTTCTTGTAGGAGAGACTGGGAAATCCGTGGACGCACGTGTAGGAAGAGAAGAGCACGAATGGAGGAAAAAAGGGAGGAAATGCTACATGGGGAGAGACAGAGGTGTGCTTAGGGTGGAGATGATGGAAGCTGTAGGCTAAGTCGGAGGGTGTTGCGAACCTTCCACTCTATCAGTTGGCGTCAAAGCTTTCTCTTGCTCTACCGCCGCTCCTCTATCTTTTCCCTCACTTTCTCCCCCTCCTCCCTCTTCCCTCCCCCTCTCTCCCCGTCCCTCGAGTACTCCCCATGGCTGCTGCCGGCCCGTGACGCAAACCCAGCCAGCGATTTCCTCTTCGAGGCCCTTCTGCCGTGTATTGATCCCGGGACGTTGTGGGAGTCGTGGCTCCCCCCCTCCCTCTCCCCCCCCCCCAAATGTCCAAAGAGTGTAGGGAAGGGGAGGGAGGTGTGAGGGAAGAGAAAGGGTAGGTGGGGGGAGAAAACAGACAAACGACTTTCAACGAGATGGTGCAATTGAGACTTCACAGTCCCTTGTTTCGTTCGCCCCCTTTGAAAAAATTGGGGTGGGGAGAGGAGTGGAAAGTTTGTACGTGAAAGGGATGGGGAAGATGCGAGTTTTATTTAAACGACAAGGTTCTCTTTTTTGCGCTCGACCTATAGAATGGGAGAGGAAGGATAGCAAGGAAGGAAGGAAAAGGAAATGACGAGAGAGAGATTGTTATCGCGAGAGAAAAACTGAGACTTTGAAGTGCCTTTATTGACGGTCGAAAGAGTATGAGAAAATTCACGCAAAGAAAACACTGCTGTTATAAAACAAACGATTGTGAAGCGGAGAAAAGGAAGTTTTGCAGGGTTAAGTACAAAGAAAACAGATAGAGGCAAAGATAAAGATTTGGAAAAATAAATATTAGTATTCCACGGTAGGAGGTTCAGTTTCATCCTTAAAATAGCGAACGTAGTAACTTTAAATTTTTTAATCATTATCTAAATTGCCTTAAATTAAAAAATATTTTGTTATTAGTGTGAATTACATACTGCACCATCTAAAATTAGAGTGGACAGCGAAAGCAGTCTTAAAGAAAACCAATTGAGAAGTGCTAGAGATGAAGGAAAGGGAAGGTTTTTATTGAAGTAATTGGGCAACGGCTGAGGAAATGAGTGGGTCAAATATTGAGAAGAGAGGGATTGCTAAAGAAAATAAAGAGAGGAAAGGAAAGGTCAAAAATGTTAGATGATATAAGAGGTGGGGTAAATTAAAATCAAACAAAAGAAAGAGCATCGAGTAGAGAATATTATAGTATAATCGAAGAAACAACGGCAAGGGGAAGAGACGGATCCGTAAGACGAAAAAAGATATTTCGTTAACTTCGGATGAGGAAGTTGTAAAATAAATGGAATATGAGAAAAGAGAATTAAATAGGGGTAGAGAATCTTTCTTGAAAAATTTCTTTCCGAATCAAAACTTAATAGGATCAAAATAAAAGAGTTTTTCAGTTTGAACGAGGTTTATGACGAGGTAATATATGAAGGCACGACCTTTTCTCCGAGAAAAGCAGGGGCAAGTAAAAATTTCTTTTGAGCTGAGCATATGATTATAATTCAGTGGAAATGGGCACTTTATGATTTCGCTGTACTTACTGTACTGTAAAGAGCTAAATTCTCTCTAATGATTAGGAAAGAAAACTAAGACTTTAATCCATGAAAGTAATTAAGAGATGCCTTGGTAAAGAAAATCAGTCTAAAAGCAAGGCTAGGCATCAGCAAAGAAAAATGGAAAATAATGAATCAAAAGAGGAGAGGGAAAAATAAAACAGTAATATTTCAGGCTTTGGAAAGGGTAATTAAGAAAGAGGCCGAATAGGGATTATTTCATCTAATAGCAATTCCTTTTTTCTCTTCATTTATTTTCCGAAAGCATTACGTCACAATGCAAGTATCTCTCTCTTGCAATTTCCAAAATATATAGTGGGAAATTTTCTCGAGAAATGAACGTTAGCCGATGAGCCTGACATATTAATGCAAGCATTTTAAGAAAATAATAGTTTTGAGAAATGAGGACATTAAAAACATTAATTTGCCTTCATCTCCAAAATATACCATTCTAATTATGAGATGAGATTACAAAGTTGCTGATAAACAACATGGTTTTCAATAAACAGGGTAAAGAGGATGTGCTTAAATATTGTTGGTTTGTATCTGCTGAAACACGCTCTAAAAATGAAAGGTATTTTACCATGAAAAGAGGAATTTCTAGTTAGTACTAGAACGGTCGGTGCAATAAACTTAATATATCAAGTAAAATGTAGACAACCGTTTGCTTTGAGATGAAAAAGTTAGCGGGGAATTTTAATAAAATTTTAGTGTAATGGAGAGTTTATTATCAATCATCCTTAAAGAAATATTCATCAAGAGATGAGTATAGTATTAGATAACGTCCATCTAAATGAAATATTTTCATTACAAAATTAATTGCTCAAGATAGTTAGATGGATTTCCTGGGACAAGAAATAGCGTTAATTTGAATTTATTTAGTATGAAGTTAATTTAGTATGAATAAAAACCAGGAGGAAATGTCTTTATGGCGTAAACAAATATGATAAAATTTTTTGGATACATTAAGTCTAAGTGGCACATTTACTTGTGTTTTGCATATAGATAGGGTGAATGAAAACCGCATGACAATTATATGGTGAGTGCTTGAGTGGCCCTAAAGTGAGAGGAAGACCGATGGGAATCTGGCTGAATGTGATCGTTGAAATGAAATGATGAAATCCTGGTGAGGACGTATCTGAGGGATAAAAATGAAATGTATAGAAAATATACGAATGACTGCGGAGAGGAAGAAGTTTGAGGAAGAAAGAAAGGAAAAAGGAGTTTTGTTCATGAGGGAAGCCATTAGCTTACTCATACAGAAAGAAAATAAGATTGATGTTATGAATGAATGCAAAGTTAAACGAAAAATTCACTCTCTCTTCTAGTATGTGAACTATCGGCTAGTTTTTATACCGCCATGACTTTATGCATAGATACCATTCGAAAGTAATCTGCTGTCTCAGTACAGGTTGAGTTGTAATATTTACTGAATTAAACATCCAAACAAAGAAAATAAGAACACAACAAAACTGTTATCTATTTCTCCACCGAGGGGTACGAGAGGGTAGTTCACATATAGAAATGAAAAGGTGGTGGATATCATTGAAAAGTCCCAATTATCACTTAATATAAGAATATATCAAGGTAATGTGCTCGAATCCTGTAATCGAAGTTGACGCATTCAATCTTCGAATAACGAATAAAGAGCCGGTTTTGATATCCGAGCAATTGAATTCACCCACTTTCGATAACCACTTATAAGAGCAGTTTTCCCTCGAGCTTAAATAAATCGATAGAATTCAATCGGTCAGCATCTAAAACCCTTCGCGAAGATACCGCTGAGGCAGGGCTCCCTAAAGAATCCAAATCGTTTATCCTCTATGATAACGTGCTCAGCAATACGAATCGTCCCAAGGAACAAAAAAGCACAAACCCGTCATTCATTGCACCTAAATATGAAAAGAGCCAAAAGGATTCGGTGTCTGATCGATTACGTTCATCTATCCTAAGAACAAACTCGCCTTAGAGTTAATTGGAAGATGAGGACTGTTAGTCTCCATTTCGTCCATAAAGACGCTGTGTATTTGTTTTCACTCATACTTAAGGACGGGTGTTAGATCGAGTCGGTTTACCGAAATTAGGACCTGCTTTAAGTGGCCGTGTTCCCATTCAGAGATGGGGAATAAGGCCTCTCTCCTGTTAATGAAGCATTTGTAAGGGCGATGATTAGGTCCATTTATGGCGAAAGATTGGGCTGTTTGACTTGGAATGGGAACCAGGGGAGATCTCCCCGGGTGGTCTCAGATTCTTGTGAGTAGAATGTGATCGGTGTGATGTTGTTATGAAGAGGAAGAAGGAAAAGAGATTATTTTGAAGGAATTTTGCCCGTATCGGGTGTTTGTTCCATAGCTCTGAGATTAGAGTCGTTGCATACTTCTTTTGTTTGGGTGGAAATAAGAGCGGAATCGTCATGGGAAATTCTCATTCGATAGCAAATGTTCACCAAGGATAGCGTTATGCATATTAGTTTATACATATTAGATAAGGTTTCTTTAAGAAGACAAGTAATTGGTTTTGATATATCAGCAACATCGATCTCCATTTTCCTCTTCACACCCTCAAACTTTTAACATAAATATTTGAGATATATAATGAAACGAATCGAAATATTAAAATGATTCACCATCTAAATGTTCGTTTTCATTAAGTTTTCAACCGATGACTATTTTTGCAGCGAGAAATTCGCTTTTTAATTACTTACAGAGTTTTGCTGGATTTTTTTCGATTTATTTCTGCTGAACTGAGATTTGTTGTTTTAGAACTGCGCTCTCTGAAGTATGGTAAATCGCTAATCCGCCTGAACTTTGTAAAGGGAACGTTTATTCAGGATTTCTACTGTCCTGTTTGAGTTTCTCCTTGAATTTTGACAACGAAGCAAAATTTCAATGGCTGAGCAGTCGAAACAGATCGCGATAGAATTACGGTCAACGAAGCCGAGCGATTTGATATTTTCCTTTTCATCTGCACTCACACTAAATCAGGAGTTACTTCATCGAGTTAAAAAAATATCTTATCATTTTAATGAAATTTCCATCCATGCAATCCGAAAGGGTACTAAATTGAATAAAGTAATATTATTGAAAACTTAGAAGTTTCATTGATAAAAATCCTCTAAGCGAGGAATCAGACAGAATTACACAAATTATCCTGTTTATTTCATTTGCCCATTTATCACTGTCTAAGGATCTGAATAATTAATGAATTTTTAAATTGAAAGTAATTTTAGATTAAGAAAATGGAAATGGAGTCTATTTCCTAGTCATTGCGCAATTACTTTTGATCATTCCGTTGCATATAATTTGACAAATATAGATTAGCAATAAATAAAAATGCAGAAACGAAGTTTAACTTAATTTAAACCTTGTTCAAAACATTTTGACAGGGTATTAAATTTACTGTGTCGACTTAAAAATATGACCGACCCTTTTGAACGGGCAAGCTTTTCTAATACCATCCATCATTAAAAGGTTTTCTGACCCCAGCGTGAAATATCTCACGACTTAATGCGGAAAAAATACTTCAGATTTCCGCTGTTCGGAATCTTCCATTTTATTCGCGATGAATCCTCTACGGAGACAATAAAACTGCTCTTTATTGCCGCAGCTAGGTTCGCCTAGCAGTTTGGGACGAGGGTGATTGGTCGTTCGATTTCATGTACATGCCGTTGCGATTGCGTACCATGATGGCAAAATCACTTCTCCGATAACTTGTCTTTCCATGGAGAAAATGATGGTCCAGACAGACTCCTTTGTTTCGCAGAATTCTTCCCTCTCGACATCACATGGGAGCGTATCTCGTCAGTGCAAAATAATCCGGAGGAAAATCATAATTCTAATATATCGGTGACAAAATCGATCCTCGAGATCCGTCTCGGGACTAGAATTATAGGAAAACTCTGCCTCGAAGCAGACTTTACATTCTTTTCGGAATAGCCTTCTCGAAACATTAAGCCGATGGAAAATGTGGGGTCATGTTCGCAGATAGAATGGGATAGTCGAGATGCTTCGGCACGGATTCCTTTACGACTCCGTTTATAGTGGAATGCCGTCACTGGAGTATTGTGCTTAGAACTGACAGAGTATCAGCATCATTCTTTTTGGGAAGAAATGGGAAGTTCGTCGTTTCTCCCATGAAGTTCCTCCTTCCGAAGGGATGCGTAACGGAAAATATCTCGAAAATCCAATAAATTGACAGAATAAATATACAATCAAAAGAGCCAGATTTCTTATTTTATATTTCATAATCGTTCCATGAAATGAAGCGTTTGAGGCTTCATAAAGTAAAAATATATATTTAATCGTCTTACTTTAATATATCAAAATCACTAGCTGAAGTATGTATAATATACATACTTGATTTGGATCTTAGGCCAAAGTTCCCAGGATTTGGAATCTTTCCAAAAACTATGAATAATGTTCTTTAGCAAAAGACAAAGATTTATTACAGAGCAGAACTTAAAGTAGAGTCATAAAATTGTTAGGGGAGGACAAAATGTCCATCAGATATCAACTTCGATTCCTAATGGGCCTATGTTACGAAATAATGTTATGTCAACAGTGAAAAGTAAACATAAACTTAACATCAACGTTTGCCTTGGTCGTTCAGGCTGCGGAGTATGAAAACAACGTATTTTGAAGAATTCTCGGTGCAAGACACAGTAACTAAACACAAATGCAGTACCTTTGATAGAAAAATCATCAAAATCTTTAATGAATCTCGATAGGAACCCCATATTCATATTCTAGGCATTCGTTTTGAAAATGTTTTATATATCTTTCTCGTTCTGAAATTCATCCAATTGAGTAATTCTCGATGGATGTGATGGTCGGTAACGTTCTTCTAACGTGTTGGAGCAAATCGGTGAAGGAAATCGATTCAATATGGATTGTCGTCTTCATCATGGAATTCTGTCATGGCCTCCACGTCCTCTGGCGCATTTTTATCGCCGTAGTCGGAGGAGACGCATTTAACTCGTTGGGGTCGAAGGACGCGATATGAACCTCTCGTCGAAAGCGACCGCAGGCACGCACCGATGGCTTTACATTCTAAAAGGGAAGAAATTCTATGTCGAGAGAAATTCTGCCACCAAAAGATCATCGGATGCTTATAGAGAAATAAATGTGTTTGGGAGCGGTTCGTTACACTTTATAGGAATCCTAGAAGAAATAATTTTTCTATAAAATTATTACGAAGGGAAAGTGTACAGAGGAATTTATAATTCTCTCCCTGTATTGCTGGTGAAATAACTTTTGAAGAGAGCAATATGACTCGTATCGACTGATGTAATCTCTTTCAGCAAATTCAGAAAGAATCCGTATCTTCAAATAAATCTTTTTGTGGATTTTGGCCTGATTTTTGCTTCTGAGTCGATTGCATTTTGGAGAAACTCATGAATATCCTGAATGTGAATATGTAACATCACTGAAATCAAAGGTAGCCCGGTATCACCGTGATTTTGAACGATAAAGGAAATTATCATATGTTGGATTTATGAAAAACAGAAAGGGGAATTACCCACTTTGATTTATTATTTTGTCTTCCCACTGTGTCTTCGTCGAACCCACAAGAACCTGCTTTATCGAAGGAATTTAGGAGCTGAACGGAAACCTCTATCCAAGAATTTTGCTCCCATTCTTTCTTTCATCCTTTTCTACCTGGATATCTTTGTTTGTTGATTGTTATCACGACATATGCGATTGTATTGTAATTTCTTGAAAGCGGATCGTTTTAAATCCAAACGTATGGAATTTACTGAAAAGTTGAGATTCCAAACTGAGCTTCTGTATTTCGTTTTTCTTTGCAAAGGATAGTCCCAGAAATTCATTCAGAGTCCTGCATATTTCATTTTAAAGGAAACCTTAGCGCGTAAGCTTATATCGTATCTTTCTTAATTTTTCTTTTAGGTTGTGCTCTTCTCAACTCAGGAAGAATTGCAATCAAGTTTCTTTAGAGCTGTGAACGCTTACTCTAGTGTGAAACTTTTGTGATACTGTTGAATAGTGATAGAACCGATGGCCGAAATGTAGTATTAGAAATTTGACAATAAGCCACTGGATGCAAGAAAAACCGTTCGGACTTAATGTTAAGGATTATCAACTTCATTGAAAGGTAGGGAGACGTCTTTCGCATAGAAAATTACTTCAATATTACTTCATAACTAAACCACCTTCGTTGTCAAATTGTCTAAGTAAACAGAACTCAAGCTCAGGCAATTTTATCTATTTGATTAATTCATCAGAAAATAGTGAAAGTAAACATCACATGGAATTGAAATAGAAAATCATAATGATATACAGTAGACATATACGTATACTGTTATTAGCAATTTTGCCATTTCTCGTGAACACAATACATAGTAGAACACAATTTTTAAGCAGTTCCGTAATTTTATGGAAGTAAACATCAAATTTGAAGCAGACAGAGCGGATGGTTTTATTATGTCATTCATACTGCATCTTGATGCGACTATTTGCCGTAAAATTTTCTGCTTCTTTCAGCGGAAAGCAGCAAACTACGACTCATGGTCATAGTTTGCTGCTGGTTCTTTATAAATTCAATCGGTTCATATTCTTTCCAAACATGACTCGATTTACTCTGTTTTATACTTACAACGCTTAGAAGTACTAGAATGAAATAGTAACCGCTTAAAAGAAATCCCTATTATGATGTAAGATTATCTACGTACGCATGGTATAGAAAGAGTGCCGAAATATCGAAGAATTTCGATTTTGTTGTGTTTGGAAAAAAGGAACACATCATCCATCCTAACGTGTCGTGTGTACCACGGAAATATCAGGGCAAGAAACTGACTTAAAACTCTGGAAAATATCGGCGAAATGTCCCTGCGAAATATTCGCTGGCAAAGAGCAAATAATGAAAACGAGGTGGCTTAAAACGATTTGCGTAAACAATTCGAGTTGTGTCCCGTAATGGCGCCTCGCTTTTCATTGTTTGATTACTAAGAGGCTCTGTCACAGCAGTCTGGGATTTGGCGGGGCCTAGTGCGGTAATACGAGAATTGCATTTGTACTCCCATTTAAACAGAGCGGGATTTACCCTGTTGATCTCAAACCGCCCTTAAATTTAGCAGTTTCCAGGGTGAGCTGTCGAATATTCCAACTCGGAGGCTTGCCATAGATTCTGGCTAGTGAGGCCGACGCTGCGCACCGTTTTGACCAAAACTGCCTCTATTTCAACTTATCGTTCCCGAATATCTTTCATATTTCTCGGAAAACTCGCTGAAAGGAAGAGGTGGAAAAGAAATTCAAAAGAAAAACGAAATTACGTCCTCGAATTCTCGCACATTTTTGCTTCGCTGCACACGCTTATAATGGCTAAATCGAGTACAAATTAATTTTCCGCCGTCATTCTAATTTTCTCACCCTCTCCAAAATTTAATATGTCACGGTTATTTGTAATCAAAGCATGGTGACCGCGTGGGCGATGTTGTCACGAATTTCTCTCATCGGCAAGATAACGTAACTGCTGGCATATGGTTGAGACATAGAGAGAGCAGCCATAGACAACGTCAGTGAGAAACGTGGGCGGAGTTTCGAGGAGACAGATGGCGAGATGCGATCGGAAAACCGCCTCAGGGAAGATTTTCGAAAGAAAAAAGGAGAAAGGGGATGAGAATTAAGGGTTGGCGAGAAAATTTTGGGAAAGGACGAAGAGATTAGGAGGAGGATCATACCCAACGAAGTGGGAGAGCTGCTCACTATGAATACAATGAATGGGCATATTGGAATGTAGGTTCTTCCGACGAGGAATATATCTAGACTAATAATATTAAAACAACGTCTTTATCTTTGGGCGATATTGAGAATTATAAGTATCTTTTTACATCTAACATATTCTTATATCAATGGCTAAATACATGAAAAAAAATATATTTTTGGGTTTTAAGGAGCACCTCACTTTGTATAAAGTTAACAACTTCGTGGTTCATCTTAACATTTCTCGGATTCACATTTAAAATATTAGATAATTTAGAAATAGAAATGTATGAATATGAAAGTGGGTTTCAAAGAGGGTACGTAATTAAGTAGTTCTGTGATCAGTAAAACGATTAACTGTAAAATGTAGTAGACCAACTCAAGAGACTGCTACAATTTACCTGATAATTTTCCTCTTATGTGTTGTATATCGGATTGGACTTGTGTTTAGAAGTAAATTAAAGGCTGACTTATATCGCAAACGTTGGTCGACTTTGATCCCCCATGTAGCTTTAATGCGCAAGAACCAACATCAATAGCGGGCATAGTCGTATACGGTGTTTGTTTAAGAATGGTTTTGCGTATTCCGGAATGAAAAAAAATATCGGCTTGCGCTTTTCAATTTCATTCCAAGATTCCTCTCTTCGCTAAAGATATTTTTATAAATTATGGAGGTGATTGTGCAAGGTGCCGTCTTCTTTCACCCTTTCCCTTAAATGTGGGGAAAAGTTTTTCGAAAGGATCCTTCCCCTGAACATCCAGCGTAGTAGAGGTGAGATGGAGGAGTAGATCCCTTTCGAGTCGCGTTACGTTAGAAGGTGTCGTTTGGAAGTTGAGTAAGATCAATCTTCTCAACCCTGTCTCCCTTGGAAGTGGTTAAAACTTGGTCGTTTTCTCCTGAGGGTCGTGACGGTTTCTTTTGCCACATCGTTTCGGTTTCTCCCGGTGGTGGATAATTTATTGCTTTAGGAGGCGGTTTTCCTATTGGCACCGAGGTTCAAAAATGTCGAAGCTTCCTCAATTTGCACCGAACTAGATTTAGTGATGAAATTCCGCTTCCAAGATTTGGAATTTGTGCAATGTTTTCAGAGGCCTGGTTCAAGGCAGGTGATTGTGATTACAAATGGAATGGAAATTTCACTGAACGAACTTGGAAGGTAGCAAAATTCTATTTATGTAATTTTTACAAAAAAAGAGAAAAAATAGATTATTAAATATATTTTGATAGTTTCTGACAAATTTATTTCATGTGTCGTTTGCAAGACAACCTTAAGTTTTACTAATAATTGATATTTAGCTATTTCCCAAGGAAACTGTTAATTAACTTTTCGATATCAAAATTTGCAAGAATCGATGTTAGAATTTATGTAATCATAGTTTTACCAAATATTTTGTAGGAATTAAATATTTTTCAACTGTCCGCTTTTCGATTCCTATCAACTTGGACGAAGTAGTTAATATCCATGGATGTAAGGTTTATAATCACGAATAGAAATTGTTATCTACGTCAGAGAGTTTATGAAATGTGATTCTTTTTATACGTACCTCATGAAACACTAATAATCCTTTCCATTTTATTTTATAAACGAGTGGTAATTTTATTTTATTGAGAAGTAACGGTAAGAAAGTCTGGTGGTAACTCAAACGCTCAAGTCCATGAGCGTGTGGTTTTGTTTGATTAGGAAATTAATAGAATACAATATATTTCGCCGAACACGATGGAATTTTCGGGAATATTTTGATAGCAAAGAGAAAACATCGCCAAATGTGATTACCCACGGGATGATAACCTTTTTCTTACTCAGTGGACGGGGAAGATGAAATGTCCTCCCGAAAACTGAGTTCCCTCCTCCTCTCTTCTCATTCTCGTTCCTTTCTCTATCTTTCCCTCATTATTCTCCTCCCCTTCACATAATCTCTCAAGCCTCATGTCGACGGCAGTGGAATGAGGAGGTCTGAGAAACCTCTCTAATGAGGCCTGGGGAGTGAGGTAGGGAAATTCAACGGAAACGAAACGGGGCGAGGCGTAGAAAAGGCCGAGGAAAAGAATGAAGGGAATAAAACCACAATGGGAGATGTTCCCAGCGAAGAGATAGGGTCTGAAAATATGGAGGTAAAGGCCGTTCTGTGAGGTCAGGTAGAGGGTTTGGTTAAATGTGTGCAACTGTACATTAAAAAGAGTGCCAAAAAGTTATGTGGAACGTCATACACAGTGAAAGCACTTTTTATACAGTGTTAAACAATTCTCGTGAATTGTATGTACGATTAATAAATCGAAATGCTGCCCAATACCAAACCTATATGCAAATAAAATCTACGCTCCCGCGATAAAGTGTAAAATCATTGGAGGTAGAGTTTCTGGGAATAATTTAACTAGTTTATTCACTAAATTGAAATTTTATTATTAACTCTTAAAAATACAATATTTAGTAATATAAATTTTAGAAATAAAATTTTTCAAGCAGAAAATATCTAGTTAAATATATTTTTACATGTTATTGATGGTATGATGAATTAAATGACAATGATACATAGCTAAAATTCGTAATTTCTGTATTATAGAAAATAAATTCACTAAATGAGCATACTTCTGAAGGTAGAGTAAACAATACGAAGACTTTGTTATGCTTTCTTGATGATTGAAGCTAACAAATTGATCGATTAAAAACATACAAAAATATGTATTTAACTCAATAATACTAATTATGTATTTAACGTAATAATTCTAAGAAGCGCCCTTTTCATTAATTCTACTAATGAACTCGGGAAACATCTGTTGATAAACGTTTCGTCAAAGGAACTTTTCAAAGGAATGCAAACATTTAGACGGTAAATCGGTTTATTTACAAACGATGAACATGTTTTCCTTATAATTTATTATAAAAAACCAGAAAATTAAAGACTTTTTTCCTTTCTTTTTAAAATATGGACACAGATATCATTAGAGCAAAATTAGCTTAATTTAGTATTAGCCGGGTCTCCATCCTTTGGAACTGATCCGTATACACCGTTTAGGCTGTCGGAGAGTTTTTCAAACCTCATAAATATATTGGAGCAAAACAGGTTGAGTGCTCCTATTGGAAGTTCGTGATGTAAGGTTGATACAAAATTTGGATTTTGGATATAGATAGAGGGCAGTTGAAAGAATAGGGACAAAATCAGTTGAAAAAAACTGATTGACATTGAAAACTATGAATAAAAATGTAGCGAGCAAAGAGCAATTATCCATATCTCTTGAGAAAGAAGGCTCCTGTTCCATTAATGATATAGAAGGAATATGAACCGAATTCTCTAACGATTTAGATCTTCTAAGACATCTTATTAAATTGCTTTTTCATATTCTCTATGGTGTCTTTTCCCTCATTTCCTAGGATTTTTGTTTTATCAGTATATTTTATCTTTCAGATCGTCGTGTGAGTCATTCACTATATTCTACGAAATTACAACAGCGATAGATTTTCAAAGATTATTTCTTGAAATGCTCTGAAATATTTTGAATTTCGGAATATCGTATTTGGAATACTTAACTGTATAACTAAAATTAAAGTAGGTATAATGCAATAGTAATAAAACTGTTATAATTCCATCATCCATATTATTATTTGGTACAATAATTAATAACATAATAATAGATAGATACATGTCATAATAGATACAAATATACATACATACAACCATCGAATCATCAATCTCGCTTCAACACTTTTAAAGTCTTTTTCAATTATGAACTTTAATAAGTTTTGAATTTCGTAAGTTCAATTTTATAGAAACTTATATACATAGGAGCATTGTTCTCAGGGCCGGTAGGCAAAGCATCGGATCGTCCTGATGTTCGCGATATAATTATCTTTTCCTTTACTATTTTCACGGAATAATAGACAAAGCGACCCCTTCTAAGGCTTTGCATCGGTGTGTACATAGTCGCCTTTGATTGTGCTGCACTTAGGTAGACTTTTCCATTAATGGCATTGTGGCTCAGTGAGTATAGCAGGAAAATACCACTCAGTCCTAATATTGCCTATTTTCCTCATCCTTTGCTAGCTTATAGGTATGAGGATCCTGCTAGGCTTCGGACTAGCAATTTTACAGACCGATAATTAACAGTGAACCTATTGGAAGTAAAACTTTACCTTCTCTCTTTTGCGAGCATATAGTACTAATATCAGATGGCTCATATACTGTAACGCAACATAGCAATCTACCATCGTCGAGTAAGTTCCCTTGTTTTATTGGAAGTGTGAATTGGGAAGGGGGTCGGGAGGGGATGACAAGAGTGTTAGGAAGGGAGAGAATTTTATTTCGAAGGCAGGCCATGGAAGTGGGCGGGTCCCGGAGTATTTCTGCCGGGAAACAACACAATATCAAGGACTATAGAAAAGGCAATGCTCACTGTGGAAAGTAACGGAAAAAAAGGAAAGAGATGATGGAGGGGGAAAAGTATTTTTCGCGTGGAAATGACAATTTGGGAGGCCATGAAAGGAAGGAAGCGGCGATCGTGACGCAGCTGAGGTCAGAGGACAAGGCGACGACGAAAGAAAATACAATCGTAAAATACAAGCTCACATATGAGGGTGATATTGGCGAGAAGCGGGGGAAGAGGTGGTTGTAAAATCGCGAACGAATAAAATGAACCAAATCCGTGCCCCATAAAGCATTATGAAAGTTCGGAGCTTCATCGGTCAGATTCGGATCACTTGCTCTTTAAAGGACTCTATGAAGCATGAAATGTATCTATTTTATCTAATCGATGTTGATGATTTGGGGTGAAATATGATCATTTAGAAAATTTGATACTAAAATTCAAGATAAAAAGTGTATCGTATTATTTATATCTGTTAAGTCTCCTCCTCTCCCGAAGGCTCATTTTTATCACCATTAGCTACCAAAAGCATTGGAGGGAGGATGAGGGAGTTTACCTTTGCCATAACTACTGAGCCAGAAGCTATAAGTGGAAAAATCCAGATAAATGCAGCACAATAACCATATAAATAACATTATTCAACGTATTCAATATGGAGTGACAGAGATGAATACCATTATTCAGCACCATTCATACCTCAGCAGCTTCCATATCACAACCATCAGCGATACTGAGAAACACACATTTTTCTATATCCAATACCAATAGAAAATGTAAAAAATATTCAATTCATCCCGATGAAAAATTAGGTATATGATTTATAATAGTCTTCAAAAAATTGTTGGAAAAATATTTAAATTTCCCGAAGTCCTGGTTGCAGTTGTTTAAAAGAATGTGGATTCAATTATCCTTTTTGGGAATGAAAATTGAAATACTTTTAGATGCACAGATCTTTGCAGCCAATGATGTCAGAATGTAGGCAGTCAATTTTGGCTTCTTAGCCGAACACAAGGAACCGTTTGATGACTCCTTAATATCGCCTTCAAATGGTTCCTTGTATTCAACAACGAAGTCATTCTCTCTGTTCAAGAAGTCAGCTGTGCGATGCTCCACTGCATTAATTACTGCGTTTACATATCGATACGTTCATGCAAAGATAACTCGAAATTCACTGGTCTTATGGTACATTAAAGCTGGAGTTACTTACATTTTACTTCTCATATTGTTAGGAACTTTTCACTTCACGTCCATCTTTTTTTTCTTCGTTTATCGAACTAACTCTTATTCCATTCTTTCGAAATTCTTGCGTGCAGAAACCGATCAAGCGGATTAGTCATGTGGCAACCGATAATTCTCGTATTGATCAAGTATGTTTTGGTTTAACATGTAGTAAGGTTTATCTTCATCATGATGAAAGTAATACAAGCGGAAGTTTCCAACGTCTATGTATCTTATATTAAAGAATTCGCAACCTTAAATGCAATATGAATATAAAATATCGGCATAAATCTAAGCTAGAATCCGTAAATAACATCGTGATGTAATGTGGAAGGGAATACAATCGTTGAGTCCAATCTTTTACTTCCACCATATCACAGAAATATAAATATTAACTCTGTTAAACCAAATAAGTATCTGTTTCAAAGGAAAATTACTATTATACATCGGTAAATATGTCAAATATTAATAATTAAAGCTGAGTTACATACCGATAGCCAAAATTAGCTTTGACATCATATTAGTATTAAGAGAATATGTGTGAAAAAGTACCCATTAACATTCGCATGGTAAGAGTATGTTCTTTCAAAGTCATGTTGACCTTGTTTTTAAATTATAGATATTCTTGTCATGGAACATGATTGGATAACGAATCATACATCCAATACGGAACGGATACGCATCGTGCGAGAAAAATCCATCTGAAACACGTCCCGTAATATATGGGAGCAGCCTGTAATGTCAGAGGATTTCTTAGATGCCCTGTTGAATGATACGTGAGGAAAGTCCGAAAGGATGAGATAGAGGAGAATCTAGATGTGACAGACATAAAGAAAGGGCTTGGAGCGCTAAAGAAAACACCAGGCATAAGAAAGCATAACGATTCCATTGAAAGCCTTGTATAAATAACGCGCCAAAGAAGTAATCGCAGTGTTGATGGACCAACTTATCCCTCCGAACGCCTTCAAAGAAAGAAAGAGGCGTGAGGACAAATACTTTCTCCGACGAAGAAAATCAATCAAGCGTCGGATGGCGGGGTGGAAACGATTTTCGGAGCGAGCAAACCTAAAAAAAGAGCAAAATGGCAGTAGAAAAGAGAAAAAAATGGGTGATGAAACGAGGGGTAAAGGATAGTGCGCCTGTGATGGGATCAAGGGATAGAATAAAATTAGGAGTTAGAATGAGGTCGGAAAGAGTCTGTCATCTAGTGAAAGTGATGGGGGAAGAAGCGTGGGCGGGAGTATGACGTATGAATAATAGAAAGTCTTATTTTGGGTACAAAAGGGGAGAAGATGCTGGAGTCAAGAGTGAGAAAAGATGTAAAGAGTGGGAAAGTAATGAAGAGATGATGAAAAAAGAAGGGGATTTTCGAGAGGAATCGAGGAGAAGAAAATGTGACGAGGAGATGGCGTTTTGGGATGTCACACGCACCACTTCTCTTCTCATCCACTGATACTTACATCCATTCGCACTCTACTCGTTCATCAATTACTTGCGGCTCTATTCTTTACGGCAGAAGCATCCGTTTTTATGTGCCAAAGCTTTGGAGCCATTTAACAGATCGTAAAAGCGAACTTATTCACGTCGCGGAATTCGATTTTCGCAAAGAGAGAGATTTTCATTCTGAAGGCGTAGGATTTAATTGAGGTCGAACCTTCCTTTTACGTCTAATCATGCGAAATTCATCCGAATGAAGCAAGAGGAATTGAATCACGTAATTCATAACATTTAATAAATTTGAGGATTAAAGCTGTCGTTAAAACATGAAAATTTTGGAACTGAATGGAAAGGCGCCGTGTCACTGATTACAATTGAACACGTGTATTTTAATTAGGCAAATACAAATTATTCTCATACTTTGAGAATTGATGGACCCTTGATAAACGAGGTTATTTCCGATTAGGTCTAAGAATTCTTTCTGTTTTCATAAAAATTATAGATCAAAATACACATACTAGAGTGATGAATGTACGAAAACGATAACTATGAAATATTTTCTAGCAGAATAAAATAATTCCGGAATGTTTAATTTATATCTCCCATGGGAATTTCAATCGAGTCATTCCTCAATGTAAGTTCAATGATATTATCATCTTATCATTATGATCATTCTCAAAATATTTACATTATTATACTCGTAACATTAGAGAATTCTCACGGGAAAACCATCAAAGAATGAAGAAAAATGTCTGTTATTTATCCTGTTTGGTCTCTGAACTAGAAGAGAAACGTCGTCTATAAAATTTTGCAGCCAAATAGTATGTTTATAATAATATACGAGCCAAGAAATTATCGATTTACTTCTGGCCCATCTAATTTGCATCTTCAAAGGTCAACTAAAATCTTGCGAAAATTGCAAACGCAAAACGTAAGCAGGAAAAAATTTAGACGAATGACATTGAATGAAACATTCTTAGTTATGCGCTTCTTTATGCTTACTTGTGCATTTAGACTATCCTGTATTTGATTCTTTTGCCGATAAGCACGTAGTTCATTTTTCGCAGATGACTTGTCAGATGTTATCAAACATAAGTACGCTCGTGTTAGGTAAACAAACAGACACATGCGTCAATTCACGTTTCCTTCATTGGAGCGACGTTCGTATGCTGTGCTGTAAATAATAACTTGCACTTAACATACACATACATTACATTACACTATACATAATTTTGAAGGAACCAAAAATATTTCTACTAGTCCAAAGATAAAGAAAGAAGAATTTAGCGTCTTTTCTATTTTGTAAACAAGGTATCCACATTCAACGAGAATATTTTTAGCGATATAGATGTAAGCTTTCAAGTGCAGAAGGACGCGGAACATTCCGTTTCATCCTCGAACTACTTTTTCAAACTCGTGAGTTGAAAAAAATGTTTCTAAAAAACTTCGTGAAAGGCAAGTGATTAAATCACCATGTCGTATCCCTCACACGCAACATTCAGTGTATGCACTGCGGAAGATGGTGAAAGGGAAAACGCGAGAACACGAAATCGAAGAGAGAGAGAGAGGAATCTGAAATATGTAGAGGATATTAAAGTAGTTTATTATTTATTTTATTTTGGTGAAAAATAGAGACAGATATAACTTTTCAAGGAGTTTGAGTCAGTACTAGAGTGCCGCCGGAAATGGACTTTAGCCATAAACTCTCATCCAAACCGCGAATATATTAGTAGCTAAAATAATTCAGAATAACAGACAGATAGGGTTTTATAAATTACCTACGATACTGAAATAGCCCTCGATCATTTCAAATCAGAGTATTAGGTTTTCGATAAATTATGGATAGTGAATGAGAAAAAAGAAATCATTAGCGGATAATGTAGTGTAATCTTGGAAAATAATAAAAACTCTAGTCCGCTTACCCCATAGTAATGTATATAATATGTACTATACGGCCCCTCGAGTAAAACAGTCTAGTAACGACTGCTTTAGGAATTCGTTTCGATCGCTGAGTACAAAGCCTGTCTCTACATCTGTGTTTTCTGGGAAAGTTTGATGCGTAATAACTTTACAAGGTCACTTCACCGGATTGTGTTAATGGTAGATTTTATCGATCGAGGAGAGGAGGCGAGAGAGGAAATCCTATAGAAAGAGAAGAAAGAAACTGGGAGAAGTTTAGATAGAAAAGAGACAATGAGGAGTGATTGAGAATAGAACTGGAAAACACAGAGAGGCATCGCAAATAATGAAGCGCGAAAGAGAAAACAAGTGAGGAATGGAATAAAAAGGAAAAAGAGTGCTTGAAAAGAGAGAGGGACAGCTTGTGTGAGGAGGACTCTGGATAAAAGAGAGAAAGGGATGAAAGAGAGGAAGGGAAAGGCAGTGCGGTATGAGAGAGAAAAAAATATAGGGTTTCAGGACGCGTTGAATTCTGGGAGAAAATAATAGCAGCGTTATTAAAAGTTGCGCGCTGTAGAAGGGAGCAAAACGGAAACCGAATGGAAGAGAGGTGAATGGCTAGAACAACGAGAATTTGATGGGAGAGAAGAATGATTTTTGAGCGAAAATTTTTCGTCAAGGGGCGGAGGAAAGAGAGGGAAAATTAGCAGAGGAAAGGAACTCTTTGGAAATCGGATGAAGTGGGAAGGGTCAAGGAATCGGGATAGGAGGAGAGGAGGGAGATAATTGCTAAGACGAGGTAATGATGAGAAGGAAGGGAAGAAATCGAGATTGGTTGCTGAGTGAGAGGGACGCAAATGTTTGGGCAAGAGAAAGCGAGGTAAGGAGCCTTGAGGACCTGGGGAAGGAGAATGCGAAGAAGTAAAACGACAGTGGGTGTGGAGGGAAATCTGGGAGGTAATGAAATTTGAAAAGGCAGGTTGAGGAAAATTAATCACCGTGACATTCTGTGTGTATCTTCCCTTTCGAGGTCGGACGTGATTAAAGATTATCTCATGTGACACTGTCAGACGTAGAATTTGCAAGTCCTAACAAGCTTTAAGAGCATTAGTAGGTACTTTGAACAAGATTTTATCTAATTATTTGAATTTACTTGATGTAACCGCTTTATTAGTTAGCAGTAGTATTATATTTTTAAATAAAATTCGACGGCTAAGGCCATTTCGCACTCATACATCTAACCCGGGAGGGCTTCCATCAAAGGCGAATGCACCAACTTCTTGGCTATTCAAGAGCTCTAAAGATTATTATATAATCAAACTATGATAGTTAAAAATTTTAGTTTAATTTAAAGCAAGATAATGGTTATAATTGTGATACTTTTTCAGGAAAAGAGTAGAAAGTCTTCTGGGTTCATTTTGTATTCATTTCTGTTCTCAGAAAAATTCTGAAATTTTTCGTTGGATTATTTTCAGTAAACAGATATAACCTCCTCACTGGTTTCATTCAAATTCGAAAGTTTTTCTTATTCAGGATATTTGATTTTACAATTTTGTTTTTATATGTAAATTTCAAGCTCTTTTCACAGATATTTTGATAATCGAATGCTAAACGGAGTATACGCGGGCGAGTGTACCTCTACCAAGCAGAAATTTTTGTTGAAACAGACCCTAGAACCCTAAACCCTAATCTAAAAAACCCCAACGTCGAAACAAACATGTAAATAAATAGAGATAAAGTTGTTAAGAAGTTTCGTTTCTCTCTTCAGAAGAAGATTCAGAAGAAAGTGTACGTAAGGAGATAAATAGATTCAGTTTATCATTCATATAATACTATGAAAATACGAGATTTTAGATATTACTTGAAAAATGAAGGTTTCATCCTTCCCTCAAGAGATGTGCTCTCAGTCACGTATGCTACAAATCACCTCTGATGTCTCGTTTTTATTTTGCGCTCATCGCGATTATTTGATCAATAGTTTTCTTACGCAGCTCAAGTTGAAAAGATGCCATCAAGATATAGACATTTTTATGCTCTTTTCCCCAGAATTTCCTGAAATTTATCACGTAAGTTTTTATATCCCCTCCGCTAGTTGAGCGACTTTTTGTGACTCCAGTATTGCGGCTGTGTATTTCAGAGAATGTGAGCTCAATGTGGTATGTTCTGGTATTTTTGTGTAAAAGACCAGATTTCGTTGAAGGTTCTAAATTTAACAATACATTCAACCAGTACATCCTTGTATATCCGTAGGAATGAGGGCGAACTGAAATATTTTAATGTGAAACCTAATATGGCGCATAGAATAACGCAGTTAAGCTGATGTTACTGTGGCACCTAAGGAAAAATCACACCATAAATTGTTGACTACAAGCTATAATGTAAATAAATTATTTACATCGCATAATGAAGGTGTTTTTGATGCTCAAGTGAGTTGAAACTGGTTATCTAATAATGGTGTAAGCTATTTATACATTTAGTTTTATTTATTTGTTTATTTTCTGTATTGTTTGACTTAACCTACCATTTCAGTCGAATAGGCCTTTTGTTTACCTTAACTTTCAAAGAAAGAAAAAAAAACAGATTATTAATAAGTTGCTAAGAGCCTGACTTTAGCAAGAGCAAAACTACCTCAGTTTTCTAGGCACTTCATAAAACTACTGAAAATGAATAGGTAAATGGGAGGGTTAATATCAAGTTTTCCTAGAAAACGTTTCCTTCGAAGATGAAAATCAGCGTGGATAATTTGCTACCTTAGGAGAGGAGACTCTTCTTCCTGATATATGGCGCACACGGAGAAAGAAAGAAGGGTGGCTCACCTAGAGGGTACGAGGAGAGAGATGAATGGCGAATGACGAGGATTAAAGCCACAGAAGCACTGGTTTAAAGTAGTTTCAGCCGAGGTAGGCGGAGATGGGGAGGTCTCATGGGCTTTAATGGGCGTACGGTCCTCTGCGACAACACTCGTCTATCCGTCTTCCTTTGTTATCTCCGTAGGAAGGGGAGAGATGAGTACGTGGGTGGACGTGTGTTAGTCTTGATTCTGACGCAAAAGTCCGTGGTTCAGAGTGCCCCGAGAAAAAAGGAAATTGTGGATTTACGAGGAGAGAGATTCTATTTATACACCAAATGTGGCACCACGGACGGAAATTCGTCTCCGCCTTCTGAGAGACAAAGGAAGATCAATCGAGATAGGTGACCGCATTCGCCTTCTTTTTCACTTTTTCCATCTTCCGAGATTAATTAGGTTTCTCACGCATCTCGCCGCCCCGCCAGAAACCCCTTGGTGCATGATTTTTATCCGCGAGGAAATGAAGGGAAACTTTCCAACGAGTGAGGTTTTTTTCCCCGGGCGTCGTCCTCTCCGTCGCCTGTTTTTATTTTCCAACCCTCCTAACCCAGGTCCCCGCGTCGGGGTTAATTGGACTCAGTCGTCTGCGGAGTAAAAATTTCCTTTTCTCTTCAAACCGGGAAATGGAGGAGTCCTATCTGGATGTCCGGACGCTTTCAAAAACTCGACCTGTGTAATCGATAGGGAGGTTGGTATCCCTTCAGCCCACAGACGACTGAAAGGGTTCTATTTAGCGAAGAATCAGGAATTTTGTGTCAACTAAGACGTGCAATGCTCCCGCGAACGAGATACTTCTACATCGCAGTTCGCTAACTACGTGTACCAAACGAAATCCAAAACCCACATTCGAACTACCCCAGGAAATTTGCCAAAGGTAGTGGAGTGTTACAGAATCTTTATACTTATCCTAAAAGATTTAAAGACATATATTCATCTTAAAAGAGTGATAAACTATATTCCACGGGCATATTAAATAATCCGATACCTCCTAAACAAAGTAAAGGGACTCCTATTTGCATAGACTGTGGGGTCTATGAGGACATCCCTATTATATTGTCTGTGTTTATGTATTATCAGTCCTTTATTGGGTGGGAAAAATGCAATGTATTCGTTTGATATAGATATAAATATACTCTTAAAGCATAATTTAGTTTGTGCTCTTAATCATAGTCATAGGAATGCCGCTTGTCCCAAGGAGTCATAAGAAATCAGAAAAAATCTTCCATGTCACAATTAAGCAAATGTTGTTACAAACATATTGATATAATGATAAATGTGCAAATATTCCCAATAGACATGGTGGATTTGATTCGAAGGAAGTGGCCCTAGCTTAGAGGCCTGATGCTGACTCAGCACCGTGGAAAATTTTGGAGCTGAATCATGAGGTAACAGATTCACCGCAGTCTCCAAAATTAAGAGGTCGATGCACTTCCCATGGGTCACCGACTACAAATATCCCTTGGTCGAGCTCGGTCCTTACATAGGTTTTTTACTTCTGTGATTAATTTTATATTTTTCCATTACATTGTTAATAAATTTCTATAACCATGCTGAAGTTATTTACGATAAATAAATCAGCTTTACATGGTGTAAAGGTTGGTCTTATCTATGAACGAGAGTTCTTCGGAAGGGTGCAAAGGAGTAAGGGAGAGCGTAGTACGGGTATATAACTAATGACATTCTCCGGAGTAAGTAAAACCATACAAGTACAAAACAAACCCTTGACAAAATTAAGAAAGATTATGAAGAAAATGATGTTTTTGCCGTCGCAATCTCACATCATTCGATTAAGTCAAAATTTTACGGTGTTTTGTGCGATATTCTCGAATACCGTAAAATAAAGCTGGAAAATCGAAACTATACAGTTGTTAACTCTCGGTGAATTCGTTTTAATACAAGATTTATTAAAACCTCTTCTAAAACGAGGTGTCATTATACTGATTCCTCACAAACAATCTAAACCGTACGAATATACAAACCCAGATACACATTTATTTCACGTGAGCAGTATCCCATCAACAATTCTTTACTCTGTGATTTCCAAAGAAAACGTTTTCCCCTCGATATTCACAAATATTATTCTTAATTATATTTTAAACTCAATTATAATGTTTTCATTCTGATCTTAGCTTAAACTCTAATTTAATTAGAATCTACGAGAATAATCTTCTAATGACTCGACTGCCCGATTCTTGTTGTCATAAAACACCGTTACAACTATCTCGTTAACAATTTTCAGTACAGCGAAGGCTGTTACGTCTGTCACTGCCACTTCCCTTAACATTAGAAAGATGCAAACGTCCTTTTCGAGATAAGAAGCACCAGAAAATGTCTAGTGTCATCTCTGAAAAGTTTTCATGGCGAAGATTTAGCCTCGCAGACATTTTAAGAGCCTCCCAGCACACGCTCTTTAAAACTTAAGTTTATTTGTCTCCTTTTGGTATTCGCGTTAATTTATCGTGGTTTACCCACTATTTACGTTTTCTACTACGATTAAATAGCCTACTACTACGATTAAAGAAAAAAAATCACCTGCATTGGTAGGTCATTATTATTATTGAGTTTGTAAATCTTAGTACGGAATTCTCTACATTCTTTATGGTAGGGGGTCTTTTAAATTATGATGAACGAAGTATAGTCAAATGCAAACGATTCTCCGAACAAACATCATGTAAGGAAATTCATTTTTGGCTTTATAATTGACAGAATGAAATGAAAGATTGATTGAGAGAGAACTGATGAATCAAGATAAACTCAGGGGGACTATAAAATTTTTCATTTTTTTTTCATTTCTGTAATGATAGTAAAGTGAATTTTTATACGTGAAACATCTTAATTTATTTTTCGTGATAACCACAAAACATCAAACGTAAAAGTTCTCTTTTTTGTGACCTTAGAAACTGGATTTAAGGAGGCTACAGCAAAAATTTCAGAAGGAAATGTTTGTTTGAAGGAAAGTCTAGAAAGTTTGTAATTCGCTCATAACTTTTCAATCGGTATATTAAGTTACTTTATTTGGTAAAATTTAAAAATTGAGAAAATAAGCCCACGAGGCATTAAAAGCGAATAATTCTTATTTCCCAAAACTCGGTAGGAAACTCACTCTGGAACTGCGTCACAGTTTAAGCTTAAGCTGCAGTTATCAGCATGGGCAGTATATAGTGTAATAATAAAATATAATAAATTATTTTTTTTCAAGAGGAAGTACTCGAAAATAAAAGTTGTCTCACTCTGAACTTCTGTCAGTTTATTATTCATCTGGAGTAGCACACTCTAGGTATATATACATATAAATGACAAGGTCCTTCAACCACAGAAGGACAGATATTTAATCTGAATTTACGATCCCAAATACTTTGATGCATTGCAGTCTTGAGTATTTTTCATTTACGAAAGTTAGTGCTTTATTTTTTTTCGAAAATTATGAAAAGTATTTCCAATAATTCTTGAAGTTTCAATTTAAGACGTCAAATGAATCATGGGGTTCTCAGGTTGAAATTTAAAATAAATCTCTGGTGGAAACTTTTGAAAATTGTCAAGACGCAATTTCAAGTTCGAAACTTTTCTTCCGGTCGTAAAAAACTAGGTGTTAAGGACTTTCCCAATTTCAACTCGTATAGTTCATCATTTCAAACCCTAGAAACTTAATTTTAAAAGATTAACGCTATGCAGAGAAAACAGTTGCCTAATTAAAGGTTTAATTCTTTTTCCAAACTCTTCTACTTGTTTCATGACGCTTCGTGACTTATCCGCTATTTATCTAATTAAAAGTTCTAATGAGAATTCTTTTTCTTTGGGTAAAGTAATATTTCCTCTGGTTATCTCTTTACAGTTCGGATATTAATAAGTCGTTAAGGGTCACGAAGGTATCCATATAACTGAAAAACTATTCTTCATTATTCCTCTGTTAAACCTTTTAATTATATTACATGTATCCTCCTCATCTCTTTCTTATAAGAAAAAAAGATAGGAGGACCTGCAATTAGAGGATGTAATGACAATATATAAACGAATTTCAATTTTATTAGGCACCTCAAATTAATATAATTGAATCATCTTTTACTCTAATAAAACAGTAAATCATATACATATTACTACAAGAATAACATGGGACACGTAATTAGAAAAAATGTAGAAAAGAGTAACATTATTTTAAGCTTTGTAATATTAAAGAAATAGAAATTGTGAATTAGGCCCCTAGAGATTTATGAAAATTGGGTCATATGTCAGCAGTTCCATTTTTAAATGCCTATCTGATTTAATATAATAGCATCAACATTTAATAAAAAAGTGAGTGAATAGGACGCAAATTGAATCCCTAATTAACGAGAGAACTGAAAATTTAGAACATGTAGAATTTTTCTTCCGTGTCAACTTTTAAGGGCAGACACCCCCTTTGGATGGAAAAGTTGAAGATGAAAATGGAGTCCTAATCTCCGTAACCAGGTGTTCAGTGATGAGAGAGATGTTAAGGAGTCACTTTTTTTAAATCAATTTTCAATTACGATGCTGCGCCGTGTGATGACTTATAGAAGCGTCACGTGTACTTCATGAAACGAAATTGGAAATTTTTTTCCAAATCCCTCGCACGTTCTTTTGAGAGCGTCTCTGTGAAAGGAAGGTTCTGAAGGAGAGAATCTCCCTTATTTCATCCCAGATACGGAGGGAAGACTTCCGTGGGGTCTATGAAATTACTGAGACATCATCTCAAGTCTTAGTCGCTCTCTCGTCTCCAAATGGGATTTGATAATGCGATGGGAAACGGAGTGAATTCGGTTTGTCGATTCGAAGGAAAATGTTGACATTCCGCTAATGGATTGAATATTTTTGGCGAGGTTCTTGAGTGATCATATTTTTAGCCCCGTCATCCCATCCCATTTTGAACCATTTTCTCAGGGGATGGTTCCTCCATTTTCCAACCCCGATATGAGGACGATCTCTAACGCAATACATTTAGCGTGTTTTAGCATTTTCCAAGAGAAATTGTCTTTGGTGAAAATGAATATATATATTCTGAAGTATTTATCTTCTTTATTTGAGTTCTGTGTTAACTTCAAGTAAGATAGATATGACATGTATTTGCATTTGCATGATTAGGGAATATTTGGTATATTTTACTGCTTTTTACTGGTGGATTTAAAAAGAAAGAAAGAATAAATGGCTATATTTAAATACTCCATTTCCGCATGCCTCTCTGTTTAATCCCCTCCAAACTGCATCCGAGAGATAAGCCCTCTTCTGCTTGGGATAGTGCTGATCGCGCAGGAGTGGCGAGTGTTTGCAGTGAGGAAAGGCCCTCAAGGAGTCACCTTCTTCCGCCGGGAACGTGCTGAAGAGTCGTCCAAAGATTCCATCTTTTTTCCCTCCGAAGTGAAGTTTGCTCCTTTTTATCGGTAGTGGATAAAAAATATCTTAGGATGCGAGCGATCTCGTACACGCGGTCTCTCCAACGCATTTTCTTTGATATTTTGGGCGAAAATGACCCTTCTCTTAATATTCTCGGAAATTTTGGATTGAAATTTTGACAAAATTATCTACTTACTTACATTCATGTGACCTTCTCTTGTAGCAAGTCGATTTGTTTCGATTCGAAATTGTTTTGTTGAAGCCTTCTAGTTTACCGTAGCCACTTAGTTCACTCACAGATTTAAAATTTCGACCTTCTATGACGTCAATCGCATCCCAATAGCCATACGGTTAAACCTAAGCTCCTATTCTAATCCTCATTCTCTCATTACCGTCTTGTTGATTCTATTTAATTTTTCCCATGTTTTGTTTATCTTTGTAGATTTAAGAATAATAATGAAATTTTTAATGAGGTCTCCCTTTTTGCATTATTTTTATATGTTTATACCACTCTAGTTGCTATCTTTTCATGTAACGTAGTGTGGTGTAATTTTACTTCAATATTTTTCAAATTATTCCTTCATTTTCCTAGGTGTTTTAGATTTTCCTACTGATCCTCTCCAAAAGTCCACATCGGTTGCCAAAAATAGTATAAATGATTTTTCTTTCACTGGCTGCTCTTCAGTACAATAAGCTACAGTTGAAGTTTGCAAATATGCTTTTGTTTTCTATAGAGGCAGATCCGAAAGCAATCTGTTCAGAAACGTCATGGGTTTTACAATTAGTGACAGTTCGGTAGTGCATCATTCTTCTATTGCTGTACCCAGTTTATCTCTCTCTTTTACTTGCATCGCGATATATTCAAACTAGTTGAAGTGACCATTATTCGTTTACAAATCAAGTTCACACTGTTCCTGAAATGCACATACATTTCCCTATGTTTATACGTTTTTTTACTCCAAAATTTTCCACCATCTTGTTTCTTGGCGGTGAAGTAATGCAATGAAGCAACGGTGGAAGAAAACGGTTTATGCTACAACGCTCACAGTCAACCTCTTAAGCTTCCTTTGCAATGTATTGATATCATCAAAGTGGTGTGCGGTCAAGTAATAATTCAGCTGTGGTTTTGATGGTACAATCACCCGATAGAAAGTGTCTGATCGATATTATCTTTAACCCCAGCGACTGAAGGTCAGGACCTCCATTTCTTCTTTTTTTACCTCCTTTATCCTTCGGGTATGCGATTTGATGGATAAAGCATGAAGATTAATTGTCTCCACAACACTTCTACCGTGACGAAGGCAACGTTGCCATTCCCTAGGCTCTAGAAAAAGAATGAAATAAAATCGACGAGGTCGAGGAAAATTCGTTCGTTAAAAGTTCCTACGCAGTTATTTAAAGACGATCTTGATTGAAAAACTTAAAGCTTGTCTCTTAAAGTATTTTGACCAAAATATGCCTACGAGAAAATGTGAAACAAAAGAAAAAATTGAGTGAGTTAGGTGAACGGAGATCTTGTTGTTGGTGAAAATATGAGACTTTAGAATAATCACTTCTCAAAAGTGGAAAGGAATACAAATTTCATCCATTTCCATAATGATTGTTATTGACGAGCACACATCCGTTCTCTAACCAGAAAATAAAAACTCAATTAACCGAGATAATTCCCATACTGCATACGCAGAAACCTTTAACTTACTAATAAGATAAATCATATCGCATTAGACAAGAAAACAGCCAATACCAATTAGAGTAGATTCTGATTAGGATTAATCTTATCGTTTTAATATTGAAATTTCAGCATTAGTTATCGCTTATGTCCTTCGGAAAATAAAACTTGCGCCCAATCTCCACTCTAAGATAATGTGCTTCTGAAACGTATATCAGATACTTTATCCTCAGATCCTCCCGTTCTTGCTCTATATGCATGTATATTCATGAAATCTTATTAACATCCACTACGATAAAATACGACTTTCCCAAATCCCATATGTCCCACTTTTTTCTATAAGATGGTCTCTTTATAGTCTTATACATTTCCAAAACAAATAAAGAAAGGAGGTTTAGTGTCCATATGATACATAAAATTTGGAAGATAAAGTCCCTTTAAGAATTTTGGAGCATTATCGTTAGCATGCATAATTTCGCGCATTTTACTTTGAGATACTCTAGAATTCCCAATTCAAATCATTTTGTTGAGGAGACTTCCATCTTATTATTTATATTATTTGAACCCAATATCCTATGCTAAAATTCCTGCTAATTGTAACAATTCCTTGTGTTTCACTCAATTACAAGTGTAGAAGTGAAACCTTGGATAAAGAGTAACACTTCACCGATAAAAAGATTTTCGCTATTTTGGAAGTTTGCTAAAGAATGCTAATTTGATTGATGAAACTTTTCACGGATGTACAGATATTCACGGTAGCTTATAAACCTAAATTAACATTAACAGCAAATATTAACCAATACATGATAGTAGTGCTTCAGCTGTCAAATTTTTCAGCAAACGAAGTTAAATGTTCATCATCACAACTGATTGTCTTCCTTAGCCGAGATAAAATTGTATCCAATCAGTAAAGTAAATATAGAGTTTGAATATTCTCTCGTATAAAAATTTAACTACTCGATTAAAAATTGAAAATAATTAGTTGACGGAGAGATTTCTCTGAAATGCAGGCGGTGCATCAACATTCAGCGTATTACCCACCATCTGCGATGATAAAAATTCTAATGAGAGAACTGCAAGAGAACGTCCTGTCGGTTCATAACAAAGTACGGAGGATTAATCTTTGAAAAAAGTAGCGAATTTAACCTGATCTTCCCACGCTGCGTCTGCCTAATTCGGTAATTGGCTTTGGGGTCCACGTCAATGGAAATTCAATCGCACGGAGCGAGTCTGAAAGGGGGGGTTCATTTGACCATTCCTGCTGGCCAGTTGAGTCCACCAATTCCACGATTTAATTCATTTGAGTGAAGGGTAGGTTTCTAACCGAAGTATGATGAAGTCAGTCGCTCACTTTTCGTTGGAAAAGAAAAGAGAACAGGGGAGGGAAGCAATTGGTCTAATTAGAAACCTTTTAGCCAATTAACTATTGTTCCCGCCTTTTGAGGGTCCTAAAACATTTTTTATCGTTAAGAGTAAGTTAAATTTAGGATAAATTCGAACGAAATATATACTAAGAGAAGGAATCCTACCTGGAAAAATATCGTAATACAGTGTTGATAGCCATATTAAGTTCATAGTGGATCTTTATCCTATGAATTTAACTTTCAATAAATCAGTTTGGACGATTCAATGAATCAAAAGATTTTCAGCTCGGAATATAATCTAAGGGCGGAATTCTCAAGTAATTTTACCTTTTCACTAACATGATATAGCGCGACAATATTTTTCAATTCGATGCAAATTTTTAATTGAATTAATCATTATATTCAATCGATTTATCTTTCCATCTAGTACTAATTTGAATGTGTATACTATTTTTATTATATATATATATATATATATATATATATATATATATATATATATATATATATATATATATATATATATATATATATATATATGGTATTTACTACGTTGCGAGATTGAAAGCAGCTGACGAGTTATTATAGAAAAATCAAAGAACCTTAGCCACTTTGAGGCTGGTAACCAACAAGGCAAACCTCCTAGAAAATGCAACCCGCGAGGCTCCTAAGTATTTATCTTGCATATGTGTTAGGCGGGAAAGAACTACGGATTCTTATTCTGGGGAGTCTAAAAAGCGTCATTTTTCATTAAAAATGTTTCATTCAGTCGGAAAAATATATTCTCCTTAATAGAAAGAGATTAGATATTCATAGAGTTTTAATTCTCTTCTTCTCTCTGAAGCTGAAACATACTCTTGGGAAGGGTTAAATTTCGCATACTTTTGTAAGGAATGCGTTTAAGTTAACAGGGATACTTTAATTTTCTGATAACGATGTGATTCAGAACGTAGAATTTTTGGCAAGAATTTACCCTATTTATTTTTGCGTATGCTTTATTTGCTTTCAAAATTTACCACTACTTAACAATTTATTCCATGTATACTTAGTGAGACTAATGTATTGTTATTAGATTAAGAATAATAAGTATTATTAATGAAAGAGCATTACTCTAATAAAAATAAGTATTCCAAGAATTCTTATGGAGTATGGGTCCACTTACGAGCTCCAAAAAGATATCAGTATCGATTATCAAGGTATCAGCTTTTAGAGGGACAAATCACAGGGAATAATGAAATATGGGAAATTAATCTTCCTACTGGGTTGTATACAGTCAAGTGAAACAATCCTTTGGTCACTTATCTTTGTTTGACTTCCTTTTCCGAAGGGAAGGACGTAAATTTGATATCCCCTCCATAATTACATTTTTCCCATTCGCGTGCGAACTTCACCAGTTTTTGGTTGCCAAACTTTCGAAGTTCTTCGGTATTCACCCCTTTTTGAAGAGGGATTTGCTTAATTAAATGTCAAAACAAAAAATTTCCCAGTGGAGGCCTGTACGTGAAAAATGACCTTAGACGTCTATCTTTTTAAAAACACTAAGAGAAGAATGATTGAGAGAAAATGGATCTAAGAATGCATTTGATTCCAGGCACCTTTTGATAGGTAACCGACTCTTAGGGAAAGTTATTTACCGGAGCACTGCTAACATCCTCTGCTTATTTAATCTCCAACTTTATATTATAATGTACTGAGGTATTATCAAAGATTTATTTAATGTTTCTTTCAGCAGAATTGAGTGTCATTCTTACAAAGAAGGAAATATATCATTAAAAAGACTTGTTATCTGAAAAAACATGTTATTTCTAATACCGAAAACCGAATTACGAACCCATTGATGTCGGTAGGACTTTTCACATGAAGAAGTATCCAGTCATCTAATTATTCTCTTAATTTTCTTTCTTTAATTTTTGTAGCTCTATTGAAAGGTAGTGGATATTATAAAATTGATCGCATGTCGTTTAGGCGATGAATAATTTTTTACTCCATTAAGAGATTTTAGTTACGTAAGTAACATATAGCTGTGTTTTGGAGATTCTGATATCGAAATCATAGAAAATGAGTTTATCTCTCGAATTAACGTGAAATTTTCTAGAGAAGCTAGTCTATTGAATTACCTATTCAACACTTTTCAAATAATACCTCTACCTTTTTGATATTTTGATGATAATACCTCTATCTATCTACTGAAAAATTTCTTGTCAAACAAAGAATATTATATGTCGCTTATTAAAGTGCTTGTGAAGCTGAGTTTTTGATTATAGGAATCGATACTCTCCTATATTACTGTTGGATTGGGAAGTTTTAACTTCATCGGAATGAAATATTTGTATGCAATTTAAATTATGCTGCTGACTTACACATTTACGTACAATTATCTTTTGTGTGCAACTTTCTGTAAGTACATATATATACCTAAAGTATACCTATACCTCGATATGAGCATATGTTCTTTGCTAGCTGCCTTTCGGTGTACAACAGGATTAAGGTTAATTTTCAATTTTGCCACTGTCACGTAACGGTAAAAATGAAGCGGCTATTTAGTTCCAAGCATCCATTGTCCTAATTCTTGCTAAATCCTGTCAATATGCATTAATATGCACAGGCCATAAACTGTCGATTTAAATAGGTCGAAAGACTTTCCGATTCGATTAATGGTAACTTAATCAAATCTCTTCTGGCGAACGAGGATTGAAACGTACGTCGGGTCAATTTCGAGTCAACATTTCTGAATCACGGGGAAGATAGATCGAATCAACGCTCCCGAACGTATCAGAACGAGAGAAAATAGCGATCTAAAAATAGGGAAACACGGTTATGAACGTTGGGAGGCAAAATCGGTTGGAAATTTCTCGCGAAAGGGCGTAGTCCTAGGGGTGAGGGAAGGGAGAAGGAAATGCTCATCCCCTCGACGGACCTTTCACCATATTTTCATTCGCTCGCGTTACCCTGACAACAGGCTCCGGGGATCATGGCTCTGACCAGGGAGAGGAAATAGCAGACTCATCGGCGAATGGAAGCGCCAAAAGAGAGGCTTTGGATAGCAGTTTAATCCTCCCTCCGACTCAGGATGAAAAGGACCTCCGTCAACCTTCTCTGGGGTTGCGTCTTTTCATAATCTAGCGCATCTGAGCCACTCCCTCGGACAAAGGCCGTGAGCCGACGTTTCTCTCATCTTTTAGGAATATTATTCAATATCAAGCTCGTCTCTTAGAGCGGCTTAATTTATTATCGGTTTTTGTATCTTTGTTGTCAAATTTGGGGTCGAAAATTTTTCTCATGGAGTGGTTGTGTTAAAACAGACATTTTAAAATCAATATCATAATGTCAGATGACTTTAATTCTTTAAAAGATTTAGATAATCCCAAAGCATATGATAAAGGTGTCTAGACATCAGGGTTTTTGAGATTTTTCCAGATTTTAATCACCTCTCCTCGTTTTCCATGTGGTATTTTCAGAAAAACCAATTATTCAACCTAATTCTTAATGTTTTTTCATTAAAAATAGTAGCATGTGAATAATATCATTTTTTTACTGCGCATGGATAATTTTCAGCACAACTCGAGCCTTTTCTTATCAATGAATTGAATTAAACCTATGATAAACTCAGTATTAATTAATGTGACTCTATTTATGAAGTAGGAGACATTTTTGCTGAATTATAAGTATGCGAAAGATTTTACAGAGATTATTTGCCCAACGAGTATGTCACAGAAGTCTATGTAATCAGTCGTAACCTGGTAAATACATTTTAGCATAAAAATTTTAACCTTTCTATCTATGAAAATTATTGGAGTGGCCTACTCCTAAAATTCCAATCGCCGTCATTGTAAACATTCCTCTAATTTCATTAATTAATAATGCAACAATGATGCGCGCTTACCTTCTACTACCTCACTCCTCATTTATGCCTGGAAAGTCTCTTTCCCTTTCAAGGGCATATGGTTGATAATAGTAGAGGCGTATTAGGTTCGAATAGGTAAAAAACATAATAGGTTAGTAACCCTCATATTTCATTACATTGAATCGACGTAAATGATTAATTAATTCTCCGAAGAATCGAGGAGACGAATTATTTCATTATAAAATAACTGTAGCGGAATGTTAGTTCTCATGAAGCTGGATTGAGTTGAAATTCAAAAAATAGAGTTCTCTAAGGTGTTCATAGGACAGCTCGTTAAGTGCAGCGGCTGACGTGATAGGGTTATCACCCTCACAGCTATCTTAATGTGTATAAAAAGGTTTCGCAGGTCATAGAGAAGTTTACGAACCCATTTCTGTATCGCGTCTCTTATCGATTTTTCTCTCGTGCTACGTTTTTTTCTGTTTCTTAGAAGAGGTGGGTTTCTGGAGAAGGCGAAATGCCCACGTTTACAGTCCGTCGCTTGTTTGGGGGGAAGGAGACGTCCCCGACCATTCATTCCTTCTCACCAAGTACAGCCAATCCCATTCCTTTATTGCCTTCCCTTTTCTCCATAGCCGCTGTCCTCGTCGACTCCTTAAGCCTTTCTTCTCCTGACACTCCACCCACTCTCTCCGCGTTCCTCCCATGTTTCTTTTCGCTCTAACTTTCTTTACTCTCCTCTCCATCCTTTCTACGGGCTTTTCTCATTCATTTTTTATCAAATGCCTCCCTTTATTTCTTTCCGAATTCTCCTGCCGGATTTTTCCCTCTATTCTTCCTTTGTCTCTTCCAGAGATTGAGGATTTCCTAGAAGGCTATTTATTTTTCCACCTCTCCGTCGGAAACGCCCAAACCGTGTTTGGGAAGGAGAAAGTTTGAGGTAACTGGATTGTAATTGCTGTATTGGTTATCCTTGATGGGGGCTTCAGTTGAATGCTATTTTTTATGCCAAGTTAAAGTCTAATTTTTTATTTAATTCTTTGGGTAGAGGAACATGCTTCGGCGATCAGAGTTTTCGAACAGAAAATTTTAAGTAGTCAAGTCAAGTTTGCTCGTTGTCCAGTTTCCTGCGACGTAATTGTTAGTAGAGAATCATTGTGACAACACTGCGATAAAAGTAGCAGCTTTATACAATATTTATCATTCCTTGGAAACGAATTAAAATTACGTACAGAAGCATAACGAAAAATCCTACAATATTATGACATAAGGTAATCTTGAAGCTATAGTAGAAACACATAATGAACAATCTTAGGAGATATATTTGCTTAGAGACCTAATGATGAACAAAACCCCGTAATTTATTAAGATAAATAAATTTTGTGACTTTCCCTTTCTTTTGTCCGAAAGGCCTTAAAACTCATTTAACCTATTTTCTTTCTCTTGTAACCTAAGATGTATTCCCGATGGACTTACTACCTTGCCTTCTTTGATCATAATTGGTGAAATGGGGCATAATTAGTGGCGTAACGTAAAAAGTAATTGTGGAATACTACCCTTGATATCCAGATCCAGCATCTGATTAGCATCATAATATAATTTTACGGTCTGGAAATAAAATTTGTGACTAAGTTCCATAACTTTTCGTTTTACCGTCATTCCTTTCACCAACGCCTTCAACCTAAGCGGCGCAAAGAAAATTGCATTAAATCTGCTATCTTTTCTAGTAGAAATAATGATGATTTTGAAAGTTTTACGGAAACTAAGTCATTTTGCACCTAAGAGACCCCACCGGGAATCAAACTCGGAACCGTTTTCACCAAAGGTAAGCGCGCTATCTGGGAGCCCATCTACCCTTACTCCGAATAACATATATTTACGTAAAAATTCTTGTCTTATCTCTCTCCACATCTCTTTCTTTACTACTCCTTAAGTTACTAGTATAAAAATCCCTTTCTATAATCTCCTCACGTTCTCCTTCACCCTGATTTATTCAGAGATCGTGCCACTCTTTTTCCACTCTAGAATTTCTCTCGGCCTCTTATCCGTCTGCCAGAAAGATGGATCCTTTCCTCTCCCTAAATTTCACTATTCCTAGGAAACCTTTTCCAGTCATTTACTTTTTAATCTCCATCTGCTTTTCCTGTCTTTTATGGATTCAGTCAACGTTTTCCTGTATTTACAGTCTATTTCACATAAATTATTCCAATTTAATCAATTATCCGCCAGACCTTTCTCTTTAGTTATCCATATATTTTCTCTTTAGCTATTTTTGTACTTGTTGTTACCATAGCATCAGGGAAAGAAAATCGGAAGATCTAGGTTACGCCTGCAGGAAGGTTTGGTAAAAAGGACAGTTTTTTGGAGGAGACGGCGCACACTTTGACCAATCTAAATTTAAAGACTTAATTATTTTTTAATGTTGGAAGTTTAAAATTAAAAAAGTGTTGCTAGGATAGTTATACAGAGTATTCTCTAAGTGTAAAGGCAGAGTCCAACGACAGAGCAAAAATTTTTATTCACTGATATTCTTCAAGATTATTAGGGTAACTTAGAAGGGTATAAGAAGTTTAGTCTCGGCTGACGATAAAAATTCGGAACTTATCATCGCCATCGGCCGAGTTATCATTGTGCATGGTTAAGCATTAACATTGTGCATGAGTGCACTCCTATTTTACAATAAAAATAAGATTGTTTCCGTAAAATTTTCTTTTTATTGTCATCTTATTTCTGCATGGTTAGGCAAAAGGTCTCTTTTCCACCTAACCTCTGAAGTTAAAATATGACAAATTTAAAGAGCTAAATCAAAAGCAATTTACTACAATTAGTATAAATCTAGAAAAATAAAATAATAAATACAAAAACAGACAAAAACTGTGTAGCAGCTATTTTTTCTACTAGATTTTCCTTAATTTCAATTTACAATTCCCTCCATTCTCTTCTTTTTCGTTCCTTTTTCACATTAATTCCTTCTCTTCTTCTCCTTCGCAAAAACATTTCCTTACACCGATTTCCGTGTTCCAATCTCTTTCCTTCCTTGCTAGACGAGTTGAGTTGATGAGAATTGGAGGACAGTGGAAGAAAGAGAAGAGGGAAGGACGAGGGGGAAGATGAGGGAGGCGATGACGTAGGAATGAATCGATCTCCGATTTCCGCGCCGCCTGGCGGCATTTTCGGACATCTGCCGCATGTTGCCCGATAAAAGGAGAGATGAGAGCGATGGGTGAATACGGAGAAAGGGAAAGATTGCGACGCTATTGTGTCTAGATAAGGGTGTTTATGCGATGAAATTGGGAGAATTAAGTTTCCTTTTAACCTACAACCCAACGAAATTTGACACCACCTGCAATCAGGGTTATACAGGTAGAAAATTTTAGGTTTAAAGTTATGGATTGAAATAATCGGTTAGCTAGGAAATTAGCTATAAATTAGCTTTGAAAGAGCTTACTTTTAAAAAAATATCGGGTAAATCCGATGTAAAATTGCGGAAGTTTATATTTAATTATTAATTGTGCTACACAGCGTAAAAAGAGTGGAATAAAATAAAATATCTTTAATAAATACCATGATGGAGTTTCGAGTAGAAAATTTGGAGCTTAAATATGGAAGATATTACAGTTTACCCTAGCATTGATTTCATACCAGGCTGTCGGAAAACTCAATGATAGTAAAGTATTCGCACTGGAAATTTAGCTTCGAATGAATGTTAGAATATTTCTCCATTACACTATATGTAACAAGCGAGTTCCATAAAAACATGATTATAAAATCTGTTCGAATAATGTTTAGCTAAATAATTTCTATTCTTAATAAAACTACAAAATATAATGATCAGTTTTTAGCATATGTCACACAGTTTAAATGTTCAACCCGAAATTAGAAATTACGTCTTCGCAATTGAAAAAAAGTCATTTTCATTACTAGATATTAACAATTATGCCATAAAATATCTTTCTGGCATCTAGTTCTATGCTACAAATTTATGGAAAGTAGCTGAGAGGTAAAAATGCCAAAGCGAAATTTCAAAACAAATTATACGGTGACATTGACATCGTGCTCCTTGATGAGTTCCTTCCTCTTTTAGATTGGTCTCTATTGTGGATGGAAAACTCTTCGGTAATTTCGCAAACTCACAGAGGAGAGTTTGAGAATGAATAATTCAACTGAAAATTTCGTCAGACGAAGAATTTTCATATACGAAAATTTTTTCAATCTCCGGCTTCTAGCGGGAGTCGAAAATCAAGGTTACACAGCGAGAAAATTGGTTCGAATTCATTCGAACTCCGGAAAATATTGAGGGAACTGCGCATGGTGGGTCATTCATCAAATTTTAATGTCCGGTTCACTTGCCTCTTATTGCGAGAGAAAAATCTCAGTAAGAATTCATTTCTGCTGGAAACAAAATGATCATGGATTGAAAAATTCCGTAGCATTTCATTTATCCTTCAATTCCATAGTTTTCAAACCGGTATGCTGCCAATGTCTATAGACAACCTTACTCAGAACTAGTCATTAAACATTTGAGAGTTACAAGAAAACTGTGACGATTTCTTAAATAACCCTACAGACTCAATGGTAATTATTAATTCAGCTATTATTGTATTAAATCAAAAATTTTATATATTTCATTCATCATATCATGTCTTCTCCCATCTAAATGATAATCTGGAAGTTCAAGTGTCTGCATGAATAAAAATCTTTATGTTAATAGAGGATACATAAATATGGATAAATGAAGCTTCTTTATACCCCAAAAATTCTGCCATACCAAACTCCTCAGCACTGATATATGTAAATGTTTATTATTAAAATGTTTTGAGGAATACTTCATATATCTGCATTATTTTGCATTAAAAATCATGCGCCATTCATATTTTCACAGAAATAATTTTATAGTGAGTTAATAATTTTATCGTAGTGCCTCTGATGCATTACTTTGCCTCAGTTAAATGAATTGACAAACTCTTAGTTTCCATTCTAGTTAATGTGACCGAACCTTTTGTTCTTTCGATATATGTACGTTGAAAGTGTCCGAAGAGGATATGTTTAATGATAAAAATGGAGGATTACTAATAGAAATCCGTAAAAATACTGCAAATAACTATACTGAAAAAGTTTTATAGCTATTTCTTTCAAGTCTTTATAGCGACGTCTAAGAGGTTTTTTTTTCATTCTTCTTTGTCTCATAAATATTAATTTGACTATCAAATACTCATATCAGCGAAATAAAATAAGATAAAAGTGAGAAAATGTTTTTAGTAAATTATTCTTACGAATCATAAGATCTTTTTAGATCTTATCTTGATTTTGGATGTAGCTCACAAAAATAAATCAATGTGGAAACCAATAAAAGCAAGACGGAAGGGAAAAAATCACAAAATTTCCCAGTTTGGGCCCACCCTAACCATGTTACAGGTTGTTTACCCAGTGTATTTTAAGCAGGGGTCTTTGACCTGTCTATTGCACTTGCTCGCTTAAAAATGATGGGCACTAAACGTTGAATACATTATGAAAAGTAGTCTCTTCGGACGAGATAATTAGACTCTCAGAAGACGAGTTGGGCTGAATCTTTGCGGATTCGAGGTTAAGCAACTCAATTAAAGAAACGAGAAAAACTGAGAGGGACACAGTTCATTTGCATTTTCTAGACGTCATCACTGACAAATTATAACGAACAAACACGTATGTTAAGATGATTGATGTTACATGATTAATGATTTTAGCTTGTCGGCTAAGATATTTAAATTTATTTATACAGCAAGGTGAAAGTTTAAATTATAATTACCTACCTTCCGGGAGCTAATTCAGAAATACGGCTTTCTCTACACAAAGTTAAGTCATTTTTTCATTCATTATAGGACATTCTTGTCTAGAACTAACTGAGTAATTTTTATGAATACAAGCTTTTTGGAGGATTTTCATCGCTGAAATTGGAAAAGTTTCTTGAAATCTCATTCTTAAAACTTTTAATTGGACAAGAATACCCACGCTAGCAAATATTTTCGTCTAATCTTTGTGCCTTACAATTTAATGGCTTGGTTGATATGACGTAGAATATTTTAAAATATCTTAAGTAATTAATCCTTATAACAGATAAGTAATTGGGGAAGTTGACTATGCTGGAATACGATTTTTTTTAGAACATCGGTATGCAACTTAGATGAAGAAAAGGTTTTTCAAATTCAGTTAAATATATTATGAAAGAATAATCAGGATAACAGTTTGATACATGAAATTTTTTCCTGATGAGGTTATTCATTCTTCTAGTAATTAAGAGCATTTACATTATTTTATCTTCATTTTCCTGATATTCGTTCATTCTGGTGTCAGTCATTCATTCTTATCTAAATGTTTTACCAAACTTAAGTTTTCCTAATTCATTCTGTACGCCTTTTTATTGCTATGTAAGGAAAAATATGTGTTAATCAAGAAAATAATAAATTTTTTGGGAGGAAAGTAAGAAATGGAGAAGTGAAATCTGCCGGAAAATAAAGGGAGAAAAGTAGCCATATATATCAGCGTAGCTAAGATGCTTTTAGTGTGGAGTTAATGAAAAATAGTCTTAGTTGGGATGTCAGAGACAGTCACCAATGGACCTTGATCATGAGAAATGTTCTTCCGCATCATCGAATCCGACAGATGTTCTGAGGTTCCTTTCAGTTCCCCGTTGCGTCGAAATTCCTGAGATGTTATCGCGTCAGACCATTGTATACGAGGTTATAAGAGATTCTCCTGGACAAATTTGTTGTTATATCCGTGAAATGAAAGGTTTCGCGAAGTGATTAATCTAACAGGGTGCAAATAATTAAACAAAAACAAGAATGTGGTGGATTTACGAGTATTTATGTTCCTTTTTGCTTTCCGTGTGAATTTGTTTACCAAATTATAATTTCATAGTATATATGAGGATAATGTTAAACATGAAAAACAATGCAGGGTTCGAAACGACTGAGTAATGAATGAACATGGACTGTAAAGGAGGCTATGTGATCAGTAGGAAAGGGTGTTCTACGTTGGTTTGGGCATGTACATGGGATGGATGAAAGGAGAATGATTACATAAGGATCAGAATTGTTCTAAAGAGAGAGGTCCCTCCTGTTTTGATCAGCGATACCCCTCGTGCAATTCATTCCAACTGCATAAAGTTTACTCATACGCGTCTAACACACCAAACTTTCACTGCCGTAAAACAATGTAAACGCAATGTACACTCGCAACGTTTACCAGTCTCGCCGTATTCGACAATACCCCAAGTTTAATCCTTTCATTGCTTGTAATAATGTTAAATTTTTATAGAATACGAAGCATTAACTTAAATTGGGTAACTCTTTCCTAAGTATCAGCCACTTTAGCTTTCAACATCGCATAGCATTCATGGCTTGGTCGTTGTTCGTAGCCATGGAAACGGAATTAGGCTCATAATTTAAGACAATATGCCACCATGTCAGGAACATCGCGAGTGAAATTGAAAGCAGATGGCGTCGTAGCCCGAATTCACGACCGAGTTTGAGCTTTTTTTTACGTCTTACGCGCACAAATGAATTACAGGTGGAACCGGAGTGATACTCAACCATTTGAGGAGGAAATTCCACAGAATCTCCCCCGAAAACGTTGGGCCAAGGACGCATTAACCGGTTCAACGTAGGCCAACAGCACTCGGCTTTCAAACGCCTTTCCTTTTCGACAAAAGGGAAAACGCTCCAACTTTTCCTTAACGATCCGTAAGCAGTGCTGTCAAAAGAGGGAGCTAAAAGGCGCACTGCCGCCGTTAATTGTTCCGCCTCTGGGATTTCCGTGAGACTGCTGAATTCTCGGGGATAATTTTCGCTTTTTGAGGCTAAGAACGGGGAAAGCGAGCGTCTGATGGAGAGACTCCGGCATTCATGCGAGAGGAGATGCTTTCTTTTCAAACAGTGGACGTAATGGGGAAAGGCTGTTGGTTTGGCTGCTCGGGGTTAAAAGGTTGTGTTATGGAAATCACCTGCAGCGGTATGGAAGTCGAAAAATCGAATATCCTACGGACATATTCTTAAATACGCCCTTTTTAAGGCTGTAATAGATTCTTATACATTAGAAACAGAAGGAGATCTGTTAGCGTTAAGTCCCGAAAGTTTGTGCTTCTAGAGAATCTCCTCTAGGCTAAAGGTTTATGATTCTGAAGCTATGGAAATTAATTAGGAATGAAATCTTGGGCGTAACAGCGCTTTTGGTCTAATAAAACAACTTCTGGGTTTTGAACTGCGGTATACTTCTAATGTTAACCTTTTTGATACACTTCCAAATGTTACTTACTTTACAACATTTACTGAAAACTTTTGTTATAGAAGTCCATCTATATGACAGAGGCAGCGTAATACTGACGAAAATTTGTATTTCTTCAGTATTGTTTGTGAATGATTATAACCAAAGCGAGTAGGGTTAGAGTAGGGTTAGTATCTCCAAAGTTTCCTTGGCTAACTCCCGCCTAAGAATCTCTAAAATCCTGACACTTTCTCTGAGTTCCGACCATTCAAAAGGTTAACTCCTACTCACATGGATGAGGCCTAAAAAGCCATTGACTTGGTCCAAATAAGCTTCCAAAGAGCATGGAATTCGTAAGAGAGAAAAATAAAAAAATGCAAGAAGAGTTTAGGTACAGTTAGAGTGAATTTGTGTTCTGATTCTCAAAATTTCTCCCTAAAAAGCAAATTGCTTTTTGAAGGGCGTTTCCATGCTTCATAAGAAATTCTGCATAAAATTTTGGCTAAGAAAAGTACTTGAAAGAACCAGAGTTTTACAATGGACGGTCCACAATGGAATTTTCCTGTCGCGATATCCATCCCTTCCGCAAATTTGGAATGCGTGGGTGGTGCGAAGATGGAGTACGGCGACGGTGCGACGTTTACTCCCGAACGGAGTAAATGTACCTCCAGAGCTCCGTCAATGTTTGCAGACATTTCCCATCTGCCACTGCGGTGCGCTTTTCGACGTATTCATTAGCGGCCTTTGACAGGAGGATGGATATTGAGGAAGCAATACAGTCAACTCCGAGGAAGCCGTCTAAAAGGAAGGCGGGTGGGGGAGGTCATAAGCCTGTAACTCATCTCTCCGGAGAAAGGGAGAATATGTTTAATTGCGCTGTGAAAACGTCTCCGAGACGAAAAGGAAAGTGAGCGCATGTTTTAATCATCTCTCCAGAGTCGGAGAGGAGTCGCTGTGAGAAGCATTAATTCAGGACGCATTGAGGATGATGAATTATCTCTGAGACGTTTACTTTTCCCATTTCTATTCACTTTCGGTTTCGAATGACATAGATTGGCTGAGATGATCTAATACATTTTCCATCTTTTAGTTAACTGTATTTTGAAGGAAGAGGCGGCATCTTAAATACTATATATATTGAAATACATACTGTTATTATTAGCTACATGCTTCGCGGCCTTATCAGAGAGTTGTGGTATAAATCGACTCAGTCGCGTTATCCATGATAACATTCGCTCTAACCATACAATGTAAAAACATGGGTGGTGGGGTTTGCAATTTAAATTGGAAGTGAATTATAAATCTTATTTTTTTCACAGAATTAAGTCTACATTCGTGCTTAATGTGAATCTGCCAAATATTCCTATGTATATCTATTAGTAAATTTTGATTAATACATAATCAAAATACATAGTATTTTTCCACTCTCTGATGCCGTATGCAATCATTTTATTTTTAGAATTCATTCATCATCCTTTTAGGTCCTTTGTGCGGCCACTTCCGTAAATATTTTCACTCATTTTATCTTATACCACCGACCTTGTACCCTGTTCCTTCTCACCACGGATTATCTATTACATGACAGATTTTTTCTCGGTTTCCTTCATCTGGGACCATTCACCAATACAATATATCATTCTTGTCATAAATCCATCCTCTTCATTTGTCCACTCTAACGAAACATTCTCTCATGCCATGTTCTTCAACACCCATTTATTTCTGACTGTCTCTCCTAATATTCCAAGCATGCTTCTCATGTAATCCTTTCCATCTGAATCGATTGATCGTGATGTGGAAGCGAAAATAGTTTTCCTCGCGAAATTCTATCTTGGGGTAAGGAGAGATGTCTTCATTCAGAAATAGCTGGAATGTGGTATGCCACACATGCTACATTTGTGCGACCTATGCCGAGTAAACAAGTCAAATTTCCTTCGCGTTCTTTCCATAAAGGTGTACATGATCTCATACACTGTCCATTTTGAGACTGAGTACAAATAAAATTCTTTTAATGCTGCTTGGAAGTTGATGCTGAAGGCAATGCAGGAAATAGAATATCACTCAGAGTAATGGAGTGCTCAAGTAGTTTACGTTCGAGTTATTCGATATTCGAGATAATTTCGTCATTGTTGATCTATGCATTTACATTAAATCGAACGTTATGCACGATGATGATGACGTTAGGGAAGTTAACTAAAGGAAAGTGTGAATTTATCCGTTGGTATGAGACTGTTTTGAAGTTCACTGTTCGGATACAAATATTCAATGTAAGGAATACCCCATGTAGACGTAATTACGTAAACATGAAATTTATTTACTTAAGCACCCATCCGTTTTCAAATGAAAAAAAATTCTTCTTTTAAAAGTTCTTCATTTTATTTATAAACTCAACTGACACATGCTCTATGCGTAGAAATTTTAGAAATCGATCGCTTGTGATTCTTAAGTTTCTGCTAAATCAAACTACAAATAAAACTAACTAGGAGGAAATTGAATTAGTAGTTTACTTAGTATATTCATGAATTACTGAAAAAAAACTTATGAAAATACCCTACCATCTAATATATTAAAGCAATATTGATTCGGAAACGTCACTGAAAAATCACGAAGTCCTATCTACTTACCAGAGTTACGCATTTTTCCTAGTATATTGCGAGAAAAACTGTATTCTCACATTTATTCTTGCTCTTTCTTACATTCTCTTATCTTATATTTCTGCCATCGTTCATTCCGATTGTTTATTTTAGTCCTAATGTTTACCTCTTGATTTTCATTCCTCTATTTTTTTTGTATACTTTCTTTCGTTCCTGTATTTAACTTCCCTCATTTCTCATGATTACCTAGGAGCTCTATGACTTTTTGGCTTTCTTCACGTCTCCATCCATTATTTAGTTTGGACACATTTGTTCTCGAAATATTTACGGAAAAATAAGGTCATTATCTTCCAAGCCTAATGTGTGAACATGAGACCTTGATGCAAATATTTTTTCTTCATTAAGAATAGAAGGCTTTGCGACTTTCACATTTTCTTCATTCCTGTGTATTTAATTATATCTCAATGAAAGTTAATAAGGCAGTTTTAGTTTTTAGAAAGCAAATTTTAGTATTTTTCAGATGAAATGAAGTTTCATGGAAAGGATATATAAAGTGTTTTGCGCATTATTTTAATATTCTCTCAATCTAACGCATACTCTCTTCCTAACTCTTTAGCGTGGCTGTTCGCTGTCTTTAAATAATGGAAAATGTATGGCATGTAGAATTATAGCTTGAAAACTTATTCATCAATATTATAGTTTAATTCATTTATTTATAAACTTATTAATTTATACTCTAGTTTAATATTCTAGTTTAATTCATTTAGAATAATTGAAACCTCATATATTTTTATTTTACGGTTTATTCTAGTTTATTTTCAGAGTCTATTACATTACAGTGATCATTCTTTCTCGTGTATTCTTACGTCTAATTTTAAAAATCAGCATTTTTATACTTTTGTATATCTATAACCTTAAACCCCATCCTTAGGTGTAAAAATGGGATATTGTTTAAGGATTAACCTTATATATATAAGTATTTTTCGATGGCCACTTGTAGAATGTCAACGGAAGCTCATGCATAACTCCCTTAGCAGGGCTCCATCAAAACGATGCCTCTCCTATTACTTTCATGTTCGCGTCTTCCATTACAGTCCTTCTCCATCCCTCAGTAATGGGTCCTCCTCATCTCCCTTTCCCTCGAAACCCGATACAAGAACTGACTGAGATCACGTTCGTCTCACGCAACTCTTAAGGAAGCCTCTCCCAGTAGCATGTCACAAGTTAAAGGAAACTTATATGTTCCTTCCCAAGGCGTTCGCTCCCCTTAGACCATTCTTAGTAAAGGGCCTCTGGCATTACGTGGAGGATATGATCCGAAACTAGAGTACTGCAGGATGGAGAAACTGCCGGAGATTGTGGAGAATTCGTCCAAAACGCAGGTCTTCTACAGAGCCGCTTATGTTCGAAAATACGAAATGGTGAAGAGTATTAACCATTAAAATTCGTAATTTCTTGTATATTGGAGTGAATATTTTTTCCTTTTGCCACATAGTTCGTTAGTATTTTTACAGGCGTAGACGTAATCTGAATACACATTCATCCATTACAAGATGGAGAAGACGAATAATAAAATAATATTTTCGTATACTTTTAGGTGGAGTTGTGAAATTCCTTAGTATCACACTCCAATTAACGACAAGCTTAAAATTATGGTACCAGTATCTTAAAGGATGTTTTTGGTCGCGGGAAATATGAGTCATTGAATTTTCAAAGTTCGTTATCTCTTATAGAGGGGGAAAATGTTTCAAAACAATGCTCTGCTTGAAATGAAGTAGTTCCATTGAGGCCCTTACTTATATTCAGCTCTGATGATATATGATTTGTTGATTAAGTTGATTGATATCAAGTTAACAGGAGAATTACAATGGAAAAAATTTCTGGAAACATATTACATTACTTGCTATTGAGAAGGGATCAATAATATATTAAGAAAAAAATATTGTTTTTAAATTCACGCTTTCGTTGTGAATTTCTTCTGTTACTCACAATGACAAAATTTATTCCATTGAAGAGAGTACTCACCACTCTGTCGATGCCAAATAATGTAGAGGATTCTTTAGGTAAAAAGAAGACGAAGTTACTCACCTGAAAGGAGAAAGAACAATTAAGAATCAATAATTGGTCAAATTTAAAGCCAGATCATAATATCGAATGTATAAAAGTAGTTTAAATAGAAAATTTGTCTTATTTCCATCTCAGTAAGTTAAATCTCTCACAAAACTCTTGATATAGAATTTAAAGTAAAGACACACCTCCAAAGATTTTCAATAAACCTCAGCTAAACAAATTATGTGGTTTCATTGCAGTTTGTATTTTGGTAAGCCTCTTCACCATAATTTTATGGTAAAAACTTCATTAATTTAAAACATTATTTCGAAACATAAATTTGAAAGCAAAGGGAAATTAGATATCTTCAAAATAGTATGATCGTTCTTCGTGAAAGAAATTTGAAAAGAAAGAAAATATTGAGTTAGATGTTCTGGGACTGTCGTGGCCTCATTCCAAGTTAAACCAATACAAAGTGTAAATAGGAACTAATAACGGCCATGAAGACACTTTAATATAAAAATATAGAAAAGATCCTTCAGAGACTATTCTCGAGAAGGAATGAGGTCATGAAATGAGGTTAGTTGAAACAGAAAGAGTAACTTTTTCCGGGAGATGTATCTCTTGCGGCTCAGCTTTCTCGTTCCTTCGCATCTGGAGATTCGAAGTTCAGCAAACTACTCCGAAGGATATACGAGAGGACAAAAAATTTCATCCCAGTCTTTTATGGGATATTTATGGAAAATTCGGAAAATGAAGATAACCTTCCGATTGCCGTGAAACAAAGAAAACTTCTACACCTTATGTATCACCTGGGCAATAATTTTGAGAAGAACGAAGAAATATTTTCCACGAATAGTAAAATGGGAGCACAACTTCCGCCTTCACGAACCGATTCTTTTAAGGGCTCATTAAGAGCCTTTACAATGTTTTCGTACTTTGAAGTCGCATTTCATATTAAAGATCCCTCAGTCTCTTAGGTAAAACAGACCTCAATCTTATACGTAATCACTAGAGTTTCAACATAAGGCTATTTAATGACTAACACTACTCGATGGCTTACTTGCAATTGAAAAATAAATCCTCAAACTGAATGAAAACTCTTCTTTACCAGATAAAACTAGAAAATAACTCACGGGAAAACTCGGAAATATATAAAGTCATTCCGTTCAATTATAAACGGAAGATATGACATGTATTTATAAAAAATTTAGAAAACAATTTTGATTAATGTTCTCTAATTTAAAAGTCAATTGCTTGACTTGTTATTAACGGCGATGGGGATAATTCGAGACAATTTGGGTCAAAATCATTCTTAATGAAATTTTCATAAATTGTTATCAATCAGATTTTGACGAAAATTTATTCCAATACAAGAGTTAACTCAATCCAGGTCATTTCTATTGCAATTAAATATAGATTTTCCCCTTAAATCAAATATATTAATATTATTATAAATATATTATAATGTTATAAATATATATTATAATATTATAAATATCAATACTATTAATTTTATTCCGATAATGAGACAGATTTTAAACTCGAAAGAGTACGGAACTCAAACTTACATTGGATTCGCCACGAGTCAGATTAAAAGCATCAACCGAACTCCTCTCATCGAAATTTTTGAGGAAAATAAAAAATGAGGAGAAAATTTCCAATAACGGTGGAAACGAGAATGTCCGAAATGAATGCTTTCACGTCCGCCGCAGCGTATCACTTCCTAACACAGTTCACAGCGACAGCGGCTATGTCGATAACTCTCTGGAAGCATTTTATATACATAAAATATCAGACAATCGGCCTGATCCGCTTCCAGATTGGAGTCACTGGGGTAGCTTTCAATTCTTAAACAGGAACAGGAGATTACGCCGTTTTTCATTCCGACTGCGAAGTTTACAAATATCACTGATTTTTGATTAAACTCTCCATTTTATGGCTCTTCCGAGAGACTTTTCGAGGAGAGCTTTTTATAACTTAAAAGAAAACAGTTGATATTAAATATAATGCTGAAGTCCCAGAAAATGAAATTAATGTTTAACTAATACTGCTAGATCAATTGAATATATCTCTTTCAGGAATGGGGTTATGTTTACAATTAGTAATCTTTACCTTATCTTTTTAGAGCATTTTGATAAATTAAACATCAGATGTTAGCTATAATTATGACTCTATTTTAATTATTATGATAAAGCTAGATATTCAAAAATACTATACGATTTGACGTAAGAAAAAATGAAATTTCATTATCACTCTTGCTATATTTCATTTTCATTCACATGATTATACAAACTTTAGGGCTATCCTATTAGGATATGCTATTGAATATATAATATTGGGGATAGCTCAACAACGATCCTAATTGATGGGATATTCAATTAATCGGAGGAATTTTAGTTAAGTTCAAAGGGCCTTCTAAATTGGGTTACTATAATATTTTGACCTCCTTCATGTATTCTACGTTTTCTTATTTGGAAAATTGGAAATCGATCGTAAGAGGGGATGGTAGAAAATTTTGGCTTCTTCCTAATACCTTTCAGTAATGGCGGCGTAAGGTTAATTGCTTCCTTATGAACCCTTTGCTCCTGCTCTCTTTGAAATCGCTTTTGTAGTACATGGTTCTGGATCCAGGATTCATCTGCATGCACGATGTTAAGTATTTTGGAACGCAGCCTATTTTGAGCATGAGATTCTAAGCAGTAGTCGACCTAGTTTCATGCACTCTTAAGATTTTGCGTACTGAAGCATTTTACCTCCATTACTTCAACTAAAAGTTAGGTTTATAGGAAGGTAAAATACATTTCTTGCTACAAAAATAACATTGAGTAATAAGCGATTACACTATATATTTAATTCTTATGCCTATTAATTATGAATGTCTTTGCAGAAATATTTCAGCCCAATAGAAAACTGAAAAGGAAAATCAATTGCGGTGAATTAAGTGCTTTAAATTCAAACCTATTTTAGTCTGACTTTGGCTTTCCTATCTAGTACTGATTGGAGTTAATCTTTCCGAACAATGAGAAGATCATAGGAATCGAAAACTTATAAATGCAGTCCCAGATGGCTCTCCCAACAAAAGGGTTTGAAAGGCAGAGATTTCCCCTTTATGCATCCTCATACTACATAAAAGCAATATCTAGGATTCCGTCTCTTTGGTTCCCGAATGTCCTCAATTGAAAACTAGAATTCCCCTTTGAATGAAAAACAAAGATACGCTTTTCATTTTAATTTTCTGCTCGAATTAATTAACATGGAAGGTTTACGGAAATATGGATACTAATTAGATAAACATAATAATTACGGTATAACTGTGTTACACGAAATGCATTTTTGCAAAATTTGGAAGGCCTTACTTTGAAGATGGAAGTCAATTTATATGTCTTTCTTATGATAAAAAACAGACCATTATTATTATTTCAGTACATCAATGGTGTGGTGTAGTACGGGTAGTAGGGAGTCCAATCTTTTGATCCCATCGAACTATTTCTCTTAAAAAAGATATCTTTAGATAAGTATTTCAATGTAACTTTCACTAAAGGGGGTTTCGACTACATATCAATCACCAACTCCTCTTATTCGAAAAAATGAAATTTCTCCGTTTTCCAAATCCGTCTCGTGCAATTATGAAGAATATATATAATATAAATATAATAAGTTCTTATATCTTTTTCCTTCCTTTTAGCGAAATGATTTATTCTCATTCTTAAAAATCTGAAATCGACCTTGAGTAGATGTATCTCTTTTTTATAATTATGCTAATATATTTTACTTATTGGATAAAAATTTTTGATTACAATGTAATAAAACGTGTTCACTTATGGATAGTATAAAACTAATCGGTATACTATTTAAATCCATGTTTAAGTGGATATGTTTATATGAAAAATTATAAAGTAACATGTAAGGTTTCTCTCACATTGAACTTTCTACCTTCTTGTACGCATGTACATTTTTTGCCTCAGACAATGTCCATACATAAATTATTTGACTTTTTCTCATATTGTAATACATTGAACAATAGATAGATTCCATTCTGTAATTGGTAATGTAATGCTATATATGAATAATGTGTAAGTAACTGGGAAGCAGCGCTATGTAATATCAAAAAATTTATTTAACCTCGTAGAGGAGTATAATAAAGCAGTTACGTCAGATGACAATCATTGATTATAAAGGAAGCAGGACGTTACATAGTATGCATATCTAGTCGGAAAAGGTTATCTAACCAAAGAAACCAGTCTCTTTAATTGAAAAACGAGAATAGTGTTAAAGGATCATGAAAACCAAAAATATTGATGAAAAACATGAAAATATTCTATGGAAGGGTTTTATGGATGTAATTTAGGAACCATAAAGTTCTTTAGCGTAAAATATTAATGCACTGAAATTTTCTAGGAGGAGGATGAAACCCATATGTATCTGTCCTTCTAAAATTCTCAGAGTCGAATTTTAACCTTCTTCCGTTGATAATCGCTTTCTCCTCCCCTCTTCCGTGAGAAACCCAACCAATGAGAGCTGACATTAGCTCAGTAATCCCACCCAAGGGAAAGATGTCCATTTAACGAAGTCAGAATTGATTAGCATCCGGACACTAGCCGCGAGACATCCTTAACAGCGCGTGCGTTGGACGCTGACGCAAATAGAGAGAGCGGGATAGAATTGATGTGTATTGGAGGAAGAAGAGGACATGGTGTACATCCCTTCTCTCGTTTCGTATCCCGGCTATCGATTTACGTGACTGCGTGCGGGTCGCCCACGCACGTTGGGATGGCAATCAATTTTCCACTTCGGTTCGTTTGGGAAAAAATTCGAGGGATAAAAAGACTTGGGCGAAGAAGAAATAATTTTTGAGTAAACAAGAATTGTTGAAGTTTCGGTTTCCGGAGAAGGGCGGGATATCACTCGAGAATTTTGGCTATTTTTGGAAATTCTGGGACCATCGGGGAATTGGCGTTTCCAGGAAACGTTTTGCGTATGCTTTTAGCTCAAGTATAAATAAGATGTTTGTTCTGTCTTCGGGTTTCATTTCGACTTGGAATCATTTCATTACTGGAAAAGGAACAAGAAAGGAAGTGATTCAATAAATTCCCATTTGGGTCGTTGGGATGTATGGGATAAGTTGGACCTTCAGTATCTATTCTGTTTTAGCAATATAAATTCTTTAAGCTGAATCTCTTGGATACAAAAATATTCAAACGAATTTTTGAAATTGAATTCTTTTCCAACATTGTTAGATGACATCGTTTTTGGGCTAAAATTTCTGTGTTAATTTAAAGTTAACTCTATTTATATTTACGAGCGAATGAATACACAGAGCTCAAAGAGAGAAGCTTCTTAAATAGGGAAAACTAAAATTAAATATTCGTGCTCAGTTCAATATCAGTGTTTCTATTTTATATGGGAACTAACTAAAAAAATAAACAAATATCTCTTTCAATGAAACGACTAAAAGACGTAAAATGATTAGTATTTGGAAGAGAAATTTTGTGTAGTAAAGCAGATGTATTGAAAAGCTCTTGAAATTCAGGTGACGAATTCAGAAAACGCTTTACTATAAAGTTACATTTTTAACCTGAGATTAAATTTGATATTTTATATCGGTATATTTTTATCGGTAGTTTATAAGTTAAATTTTTATTTTTAGCTAGGTTATAAGGAGGCAATCACTCTGTCTTTTCTATCTTTACCCCATGTCGGCGTTGATGAAAACACGATTCGCACTCGTATACAATTAACCTCAAAAGTTCCTGTCAACAGAAAGGAAACAATTCCCACAGTTAATTAACCTCATGGAGTAGAGGACCCCTAACCGTTATCTATTTTCGCTGCGACCTGTTTACGATGGATGCCTGGAGAAGTCGTTGTGAAACTTGTACTCGACTCCGCCCATCTTTGAGTCTGCTCCACATTCTCTTTGGCGCGTGTTTGTGTACCAATGTGAATCCGCACGTATCCGTGTTTTTGGGTGTCGCTCCCTCGACGTTATCTCGCTTTAGCTATTCTAATTCTAGAGTGACCTTGTTCTTGTTTGGATTCCTTCGTATGGAAAAGGGGTAGCGCCGATTGCTCTTTTGTAAATTTTAAATGAGCCTTCGAACCACCAAAGTAAGCTAACGAAGGAGAAATTTTCTCATGAGGTTTTTATAGTTCCAGAGGGGAATACACCATTTCAGTAAAAGTTTATGCTTATTTGAAAGAATTACTTTTATAGGTTTAGCATCAACAAACATAGAGATAAATATCAATTGACAGCAGCGTTGATTTATTCTGAGATATCTTTCCTCTTTAGGATAAAAGAATGTATACATATTCGTGGAATACTATAATATGAAAATCATCACATCACATAATTCTGATAAATTACTATATAGTCGCTTGTATTTTGACCATGGTATTTGTGAGTAGCTCTTTAGAAAATAAAACGTACTCTTCAACTAATAACTACAATGTTTTTTTCCGATTCTTTTCTCTTAAATACGATTGATTATTAATTACTAGATGCTTAAGGATTTTATAAAGCTATTGTGATTGTTGGTCTTGAACGAAGATAAATGAAAATATATATCCTTAGAATGTGTAGGAGAGATTTTAAACAAAAACAAATTTCCTCTCGTAATTATTTACTTGATTTCAAGATCGTCGTACAAAATGGATGAAATGAATCGCTCATCTTTTATATACAGTTCAATGTGATTTCAAACGCACAAAAAGTATCTCGTATTAGATGTAACGATCATTTTAATATTGTCTGTATCGAAGAAGAAAACTTCAGAATCGTTCTCTCTTAACAATGAATATTTCGGTGAATTTTTCGTGAGGGTTGATTGTTTGTTCTTATCCGTTTCAAATATATCACATCGATTCCACTTGATTTCCTTCTTGTTCGGTTCAGTAGACCAATTTGCTCAATTTGAGCAACTTGGTTCTTGAGAATTTGATGTCAGTAGCCAAATATCATGGCTGTAGAATGAAATCAAAGAAGGCAATACCTTTATTTCGCAAATTTCGCACGTACTCTTGCAGGGACATTATCGAATCATTCGAGTGACTGAACATGTCAAATACTCAATCGACTTCGTGTTCGCCAATTGTGTGGTCAATGAGAATAGGTAGAACGCAAAAAGTAACGCAAATAGGCTGAAAATAAAATGAGAAATGCTGAAAATAGTAGAGGATGGGAAGCCTTTCATTGAGGTAAGAAAGCGGAGACAGAGGAAATGGGCGTGTCAAGAATAATGGGTGCGTCTATAAATAGTGGAGAGGACCTGCTAAAGAAAGCAAGTGAAGGTAGGTCGCAAAGAAAAAGACATCGTCGTCCTATGACAGAAAGAGAGGGGTTATCCATCAACTGAAAATAACAAGGGATAATAGTAAGAGAATATTTTGGTGTACATGAGCCTAACGAGAGGTAGTACCCTAAAATATTCTTGTAAAGGTCAGCGAAATATTCACCCAATATAATCATTCGCCTTGATTTAGAGCGAGTAAATGTAGTTTTGAAAGGATAGAAATGATAAATAGAATAAATCCGGCCTATATATCATCCATTCATCCTCACTATATTTATCAAGAGTCTTTCTTTGAGCCACTTTCATTATTTGACAACATTCGGCGCGCCAATCCCATTGAGAAACACGAAACACGGGAGATCCCAGCATCTTGAATCGCAGGGAGCCACACCTATACACGATGACGTAATAAGATCCCCGTGACGTTATCGAGCGGAGCTACTAGCGTGCAAAAGGCAGCGAGGGAACAAAAACGTCACCAACATGATACAACATCGGAGTAAAAGTGCCCGGAGAAATTCAGTCGACGCCCCTTAAAAGTGCAAAGGTTATGGGACCCGCAACGCAGAAATGTGCTTGGGGAGAAGTCTAAGTTCAAGGATGATAAACAGGTTGCTACGCTTCTTGTAGTCTATTTTGGTTTATGTTGTCCCATCTCTTTATTTTTGGGTTCGATTTGTAGATTTCGTTCAAAGCAGATCACATTCGGAAAATCATTCCAAATAAATGCAATCAAAAAGCGATGAACTGTGACGGATGAATCGTTTCCAATCTCAAGGATTCAAGAAATATTTTTCAACAATTTCTCTGTATTAGAGGGAACTGATAAAGAATTATTATTCTGATAAGAATTATTATTATTATCAGCAAAATTATGGAAAGTTCAAGAATTAGTTTAATATTAAATGATATTAAATTCTTTGTCAATACTGGCTTGATTTATTATTGTTAATGATATCAATGGAGGGATTACCTGATAAAAAACTAACTCTTTTCATTTTCAAATGGTAAGGCTTTCTTACTGCGACCTATTAAAAATGATAAACAACCGTAGCTACAGATAAGAAACATTCGATACTGTGGATGACCGTGAGAATATTTATTTTTCTATTGTGAGGTTTAGTTCGAAACTTGAAAAAGATTTCTTGGTCATGTAACATTTCTTGAAAAAATGCGGTCCGTTATGAATCTTATTTTATTATCATTCTTTCAGTTGATATACTTATATTCTCCCTGATTTACAGTTTTAATGTATGTAGATTAATATTTTACCCCTTTTTTCTTGGATTTTTGGCCATAAAGGTCATCACATATAAATCATCCTTCTACTTAATTCAACAGTTGAACATAAAATTTAATTTTAACCATTAATATCAATGGTTTGGTAATTAGGAGTGTATATCTGTTCTGTTCGAGAATCGTGTGGTGAAAGTAGGAGCACTAGCAGTTCAACGTGTATCTCTCATCTAGAAAGCAGCTGTGAAGATCTCTCGCTTCATAGTGGATCTAATGGCTAGCTAAATGGAGCATTTTTGTGGGAAGGCTGAGAATGAGGGTTTAAAGTCCACTTCCGGAAACTTTTGGGCAAAGCAGAGAGACTTGTGTGAGAAAGAGGGAGAAAGGAATGGAGAAGAGAAAGTACAAACACCGCAAAACCTCTCTCAGCTCTTTAATTCCGCCACAGAACTCTCAGTCGATTTTCTTGCTTACATACTTCTCTTTGCCTTTTGGTCATCGTCCTTCATCCCCTCTTCCTTTGCCTCTACCCTCATTTTCTCTTTCATTTCCCTCTGAATCCAGATTTAACTTTCCTCCAGAGTATCCCTTAATCCGGAGCCGGCCGACGCTCTTCTCTCTCCTTTCATTTTTTAGAGTCCTTTTCACCGATGAATTTGTTCTGAAATTTTTGTTAGTTCTAACTTATTCGTAACTCATCTGAATATAAATCGATTTATTGCTAAAGAACGTTGAAGAACGTTCTTAACTTTGTATTCAACCCTTTTTAAGTGTGATATCATTCTTAATCGTTTGAATCTCAGGGTTGGATAATTAAAGATTCGCTTGATACTCCTAATCTGAAAGCCATAAATGGAAAGTTTACATTACGGAAGTTAATGAATCAAATTATGGTCCAAATTCAACGTGTGACTTGAAACTATTTTGTTTGATTCCGTACAAATTCACCGTTTCTAACCTTGAAAAACTAGCCACTATAAGCAAACACTAAAAGATCATCACTCGTCAGTGCTTTCGTATACCTTCAGTTTCTTACTCTAAATCATTAATTTTTCTTCTGTCACTCCCTTACTACATGCAAATTTTCGAATAGCTTTACATGAAACTGAAAAATATAGCAAAAAATTAATTCACAATATTCAAATCATATGCAGAATATCCTTTTTTGAGCTATTTAATTAGCGCCTATCTTTTCCCTCATAATTAATCATCATCGTAAATGCACTTGACCCTAGAACTTCATCCATTTAACGAGCTACTTGCTAGGCTGCTCTCTTAACTCATTATCCCTCAGTTCATTTTGTGATAATCATACCGCTTTATGTATCTAATGTTAACTGCGGCTTTGCTAATGCTTAGCTTTTACCGCAAAATGATGCGGGAATGACGTAGACTATGTAAAGGATCTAATTGGCTCCTAAACCAAAAGAGCATTTAACGCGTACGGTAAATGCTTCTATAATTAATGGGAAGCATCAGCACTTTTCCTTTTGCTTATCATAGGCTCCCCTGTAATTAAGGATCATCATCGCGGCTATCCCATGTTTCCCGTAATGTCAGCAGCCTCGGAAACCAGGGATCTGATACTCGCGTTCTAACGGTGCTTTGTTTACTAAGAAGGCCGTTCTTTGGTATAAAATTGCCTCATAATACAACTTGCTGTTTCTTCCAATTTTTCTCCTCGGCGCCTTCCCTCCCTCTTCTCTTAATGGTTTGATGGAGATAAATAACCTCTGCTCTTTCCTTTTCTTCCTAAGACCTTTTCCTTATTTTAGAAATAATTTCTTCTTTTATCTCACACGTGCGTCCTTGGCCTCAGCCTTTCTTGGAAATATTTTTCCTTATTTTTCTCCCTCAACTTTTATTTTCTAATTTCGCCCGTGGGCTTCCATCATTTAACTTCGGTTTTTAACCTTTTCTTTCCCTTTTCCATGGATGTTATAGTCGATTTTAATTATCATTTCCAGCTTCCTCTCTTCCTTTCTTCTTTAGGCTTTCGTATCTTTTTTAAAATCGAGAAATCTAACATATAACAATCCATACTGTCTGTAAACCCCTAGCTTTATGTCGCTCATCACATCACTGTAGACTGCTAATTTCAACGCAAATTATGTTTCCGAGCAATTAAATATATTTCCTAAGTCGGAATGAAGTTAACAAGTAAGTCTATCGTATAGTCAGAGCTTTCGATTAATTGACTTGCCCTGATTCTCTGTACCTTTGGTAATCGAGTTTGCTGTATTTTGTCAATGCAAATGAAAGCATTTTCACCTAATGTATTTACGACTGCTGATGAGGATTCGTAACTCTATGCCCTGGTAGGAACTTCCCCCATTCTCATATCTTCTCATCACCAATAACCTGAATCGTTATACTCGCTGCTTGCGCCATGCTAGTTTGATCTTTGTCCATGTGTGACACTTGTTTGCTGCCTGTGTTGCTTGCTTCTCTGATACTTGCTTCTCTATAGTGAAACCATTTTAATCGTCTCGTCTTACTCTAATCTAATTTTACCGTGACGTCTCTGTAGCTTCGATATCGGTTTCCTCAAAATCCCTTCTTCAAACTTAGTCTACATTGTCGTCTTTAGATCCTCCCCAAGTAAAAAGCCTTTCCGTCTCGAATATCCCATCTCTCCATGCTTGTCAACTGGGACGCAAAGCTTGCTAAGTGCTTTCCGACGCCTTTTTGATCCTATAAACAGAAGTCAATTAGATGTAAAATGTGGATGGCTCTAGTCGATTCTAATTAGATGAAAAGCGCTTTCAGAGAAAAGTTTACCTACTGCAGTAAACATAAACTCCGTTATTAGATTCTATGCAGCTTTCATCAATCATAAATGGAAGGCTCATTACTTGCCCATATGCCCTCCTCTTGCATATACATGTAAGAGATGCATTGATATCAATTACCTGTTTATGAAACTTTACTCATGTACTTTATGTTCGAAAATATCTCCAATCGTTTTCTAACTTTGTGGGGCTTAGTGACTGTTGAAAAGCTTGATTTTGTAAATTATATTTTGTGGTGTGCTTTTCATTAATTATCATTAATAAGTCTACCTGTCAATTATAGCAGTATGCTGACTAATATAAATAAATCCACAAAATGAAACTGTAAGAAAAATATGTTTTTCTCCTTTGGGCACGAGACTGAAGAAGGATCCATAGAAAGATAAAGGTTTTGCTCTCAGAAAATTAAATTTTGAAAATGATAGCAATTACTTTCATATAAGGGTATCTAGAGTCTATAGTTATACTTTGTTCGATTACTACTGATTTTCAGCAGATATATTTAGCATACTGGCTGTTTCCATTCAAAAAATGGATTACGAAGTGAGGAAATGACAGTAAATAGCTTTTTTAAAGAAAATGTCTACTAGCGGAAATGAAATTTTGAGAGAACGCAAAGAAAATAAAATACGATATACTTTTTGGAAGACGAATTTTTATTTGATCCAACGGGTTTGATACTTATATCAAACGTATGCACGATACACATACCATACATATATCATACATAAATCAAATATACGGTACATAAGACTCAGAAGTAATGCTCGATGAAGTATATGAAGTACCAAATGCATCATTGCACGCACGTTTCTGAGGTCAAAGAGCATTCACCAGTCTTTGGGAAAATCGGCGGTTTCAGTTTTAAACCTTGCGTGGGCCGCATTCATAAGGATGGGACCCAATTCGGATTATCCCTGATACAGATCCAGAATATTTTGCAAAGAGCGAAAGAAACTAGATTGAGTTGTGAGGAAAGTTTTATTTCATCCGGGAATTTCAATTATAAGCGAACCTGGTGAAGATGAAACATACAAACTCGAGAAAAATTTAGTTATTCGCAAGCAAAATTTCCGGCCATTTAAAAAAACCTCCAACTCGTTATTACAGACGGCCGCAGTGGCGATGAAAGCTTCGCCGCTCGTAATCCATTCAGTGGGATTAGTCTGAACCGTGAAAGAGCCCCCACCACACAACCGTCACATCTCGAAATTCATCTCACTACGCGCCGTAAAAATGAAACACTCGAAAAAAAGAGGAAATGTTCGCTGGATAACACACGCACGCTCGGGGACTCTCTTCGAATCCCCTCTCGTTTTAAAGAGGATCGACGAACGAGGGGAACGTTACGTTTTCCTTGATCACGACCCTAAAAACGTCAGAAAAAGTCTCCACGTGTATCCGAATGGCCGTTGCATTCACGGAAGCTCACCTGTCTGCAGCAGGGGCCTTGAACACTCCTTTTAGAGTCCCGCAACACAAGAGTGCACGGCTGAGAGAGGCCTTTCTAGTCTTGACTCGAGGGCCTCCCGTAAAAAAGGCCTCTCTTCCCCACCCTCTTCACAGTCCTCTTGAGGACCAGAACGGATTTGTTTGGAGGGAGCGTTATGAGACGCGAAGGTTACTATGGGAATGTAAAAAAAGGGATGGGACTGAGAAGTGTGGTGAAGGGAGTATGTGCAAAAAGTGGAAGGATATGTATTGAAATGGAAGGAATTTTCTGAAAGGAATGAAAGGGAGAGTTGAGGGTTGGAAGTGTTTCGCGTCGGAGGCTGAGAGCTGTCCTTCAAAACGTAAAAATAGTATGAAAATTATGGAAATGATAGATAAATGTTCTCAAGATGAAGACTCCGTCTTCTTCTCCTTGATTTTAAGGCCTTTGTCGCGGTGCATAACAATCTTTTCTTTTTGAATTCTGTTTTTCTACTTTTCTCCTGCTACCATTCGCATTGAACGGATAATTTTTGTCTTTGAGCACAGGGCAGATTTAATGCATAATTCATATCCTTTTGTCTCAGTGTTTTTCTTGGATGTTACAATAAGAAAACTACTGAGGCATGAGTTTTACTGAGCAATCGCTTCATTTTGATATCCTCTAAATTGGACTCTATCAAGTGTTCAAAAAACTCGTTGCGGTGCACCTTCTTAGACGTCCTCTCTCAGCATTTTGGCTCATTTAGGAAAGCACAAACAAATTACCTCACTCCTCATTTTGGCTAGTAGGCCTGATTCCCTCATCACAGGTTCAGGTAGCTAATGGTCGGGGATATGAGGTTCCATTAGGCCATTATTGAATGCTGTAAAAAGAGGCCTGTCATCTTTCTCCTCTCCTCTTTTGGCCTCCCGTCCATTATCCCTTGCCATCTTCATCAGCCTTGATTCGTCCTTCCAGGATATTTGATGGTTCAATATTGGTGACAAAGATGAATCATTGAAATGTTGATCGATCAGTCTTGCTCAAATAAATCATTAACCCAAATTTGGTCTGCTAATAATTGTATTTGTGTGTATAATGAAGATATTTTCCTATCGTCTTTTATTTTTGCTTTCAAATTTTCAGTTCTAACACAACTCTTTCTAATATTTTATTCGATGAATAATTTTAGAAGAGTAGTATGAAAAAAGGAGTTGAGTAGATGATACACAATGGTATATAAATATTATAAAGGAGCAGAAAAATCCTCTATTGCGAGCGATATAAGAGAGATCGATAATGTCCAACGCTTTCAAATGAATTTCTGTATGTAGCAGCCATAAGAATTTTCAGGAACGGAAATAAATTATCATTCTGCTGAATTTAAATGTATTTTCTCTTTATCCTCCGGAAATAATCTTCATCAGAGTTCTCTTAGACCATATTTAATGCTTTAAAGATATGTTTTCCTCAGAATTCGATACTTATTTCATCAATTATTTTCGACTTTTGGGTAATGAGAACTTCCTTATAAACATCCCAGAATGACGAAATCCTCTATTCTTCGCTTGCTTATACGTTTTTTAGTACCTTTTAATATTACTGTTGTCGATAAAAATTCGTTTTATTTTTTCCTCACGTTTAAATTGGCTTAAGGCTCAGGACAACCCAACACTAAAGAATTTCTGAAATTCCAATGTTTTGAGGACGATATGTATTATGTGAATCATTTACATTACCTAAATAATTTTCAGTAAATCCAAACTTTCCTGTCAGTATTCAACTCTTATGGAACCAAAACAACATAATGAATGGCATAAACTATTGCTGGAGTTAGTGATATTCATCCCCATTCCACGCAACGAAAAAGGCATTTATGCGCTTCTCTTTGAGTTAGTGTGACGTAATTCATGACGCATCCAGCGGATGCACGCAAAATTCGAGGATGCAGCGATATATTTGACACGTGTAGGAATTTGAAAAGGATAAGGAAATAAATCTTGAAGATCAATACAGCACTAGGATCGAGGCCTGCTTCTAAAATGTTTTAAAGGATTGAAGTAGTACAGCGAGCGAGAATAAGGGTGAGAAGACCTGAAATAAATATAGTATATGGGGTGGAAAGATGCCGCATTTGGATATTGGGTGGCAAAGGAAGAAGGGTTTCTGGTGAAAAGAGGGTTGGATAAGAGGAAAAGGCTCTTTTTGGCGCCGTGCCAAGGTTCCAGACCAAAACTATCGACGAGGAAGGCCTGTGGAGGAACGGGAGCTCTCTAGCGGTGATCAACGTAGTTACAGGATGATGCGTCTCCCCAGCTATCGAAAGTGACAGTTCACGAACACCTTCCATATTGACATAAAAAGAAGAAAGTTAATGCGGGGCAATCTGAGGGATAGATACGGCCCGTCAAAATTTAATCTTGGCAGAGATGGAGACTAATATTGGCGCTTTCCATCACCCTTGGGATATAACGTTTCGAAAGGCACATTTCTCGTACTGCTCGAACATTAAAGGTCTTATTATCATGGAGCCAAACATTTCATGGATATATATGTAAGAGTTGTAACTCGGTGTCTTTTATATCAGATTTAACATTTTGCGTGATAAAATTATCATAAAAACTTGAATACGGCTATATAATAGACTTGAATGAACCTCCTTTTATTTATATAGATCTCACAGTTGAAATAAGTTCCGCTTCTTAAGCCATAACACAAACCTGGCTGCCATGTTCGATAATGCTATTTATAATTGATGATTTTAACCAACACAGAATTTCAGTACTGGAATGTATAGCCAAACTGTGCGTAAAGCTAGAGGCGGAAAATAGATCCACGGATAGATTTTTTTCTTTTTAGTACAACATATTTCTACACAAAACAATATCTTCGGGAATTAATTAAAATTAAATTAATAGTTTTTTCTCAACACTGATTGTGAAAATTAACTTGTTGTTTAACAAAAAATGTTTTTTGCCGTATTAAAGATTCAAAATACGTTTATAAATCACGCGATCCTTCTTATCCTGACATCCTCAACTATGATTCAGATTTTATCACTGATATGTGTGAAGCGCAAATAATAAAAACAAAATTTCGTTTTAGCTGGCAAAATTTTTCCTTCCTGTTCTCAGTCATTTGGAATTTTCGCCGAAGTGTCCGACCATTTTGTTCTTTCTTGATGGTGAATTAGCGGTATATTGACAAGTTCGATATACGAGACGTGTTTAATGAGCCGGAGAAAGGATATGGCCGTCAAATCCCTTCCCACAAGAGACACATGACAGAAATTTCAAAAAGGCTATTAGAGCGTTATGGAGGCGATATACGACAGCAGAATATAAGTTCTTTTTCTCCTCTAAGTACTAAAAATATCACGGATACTGCAAACAGGTTTATTAAATTTGTCAGAAAAAGTTTTATGTAGGCCTAATATTTTCCTTCACTCTCTATTATACTATTAATCCGAGATAAGTTTTCTCCTTTTTAAATCAAATTTTTTTCAGAAGATTGGAGCCTCATCCGACCATATTTGTACTGTTCTCTGTGTGTAGCCTTTCTTTTAAGTTTGTTTATATTATTTTATTTAATATATACCTGTCTATTATACCCATCTCTTGTTTATTTCCCTTTTGCTTCCAACACTTTCTTTGGTGGTCACTCATTTTTCATTTTTATTACTCATATCTCGAATTTCATTGAGCCCCTACATCTCGATTTCTACCTCCCTAATTATTGTTGCTATAGTTTATCGTTAACAAAAATGTTTCTTTTTCTTGTCTATTTACTTTTCCGACACTTCCTTGGAGAATTACCAAGGAAACACGTACATGAAAAGTCTGTCACGACCGAGTCTCGAACCCGGATCTTCCACTATTCTGGTGAATAAGGACGTTGGTTAGGAAAAACTCCGCATAGTCGAACGAAAATTCTTCGTCTCTTGCCAACAAAATCTCTCAAAACGACAGGTTTGAATGTTTTGGCTTAACTGCTTGCTTGTCTAAAGCATTCGGTCGGAAAATGGAAGATTCGAGTTGAAGTCCTGCCTCTGTCAGACTTTATTTGTGTCAGATTTTCCTTGAGAATTTTCCCACTTGTACGCATTTACGTTAAAAGTTACCCTCTATCCTTAACTCTCTTGGAGCATTTTATTCGAGGTGGTCTATATTACTGGTCTGTTCACTTTTATTTCCCACCGTTTTTGCTCCATACGCTAATACTGGTTTATTCATCGCCGTAAATAATAAATTCTCAGTCATCCTTGATTTTATTTGCAATCAAATTTCTCCCGATAATCTCTGGATTGATTCGATAATATTTACCGCTTTTATTGACGCTTGATTATTTTTGATCAAATTTTTCCTCACTGTGGACAATTTAGCTAGATGATGTATCCGTAGAGTATTCGAGGTGCCTAAAATCCCAAACTTCTACCCTCTTCTCTTGTTTACATAAAATAATTCACGCTTTTTTCTTTTCCTTTCCGTTTAAACTGGCGCTCAAATTTTATCGCTGTGGAAACGATTCCACCAAAAAGGTGCTGCTCGTAAAAATAACTCGCCGTGCTAAAACTAAGGATGAGCTGATATTCTTTTATTTCTATTCCCGCCAAATATCCGAGACTTCGTATCGTTTCCCGCAAAATTTTCTCCCCCGTCTTTCTCGCGAGAGACATGGCATCATGTAAATTTTAACCGCTTCAAGTTTACGAGGCTCGTGTCGGTCAATTACACGATCGAAGAGACCGATATCGCACTTCCAAGACGCTTATCCTCTTCAAAGGTGAAAGGAAGATTTTACGACACCTTCCTTACGACCGGTCCGAAGAAAGGAAAATCACAGCATACGCTTCCAATGATCTGCCGAAGGTTAACTCGCAGCAGTTATGGGCTTTTATCGCCATTCTGAGCATTAGATACACAGCAGGATGCCCTGGAATATGATCTAATGCTTCCAACTCCTAACCTTCTACATATATATGCTGACGATATATTTTCATCGTGTATTTATACTTCATCTCCAGTCGATTTCCTCATCCGTTCCATAGTGATCCATCAATAGGAGAATAAAATGTGTGACGTCTGAGAGGAAGTCATGAAACACCTTAAACTGAATAAGTGTATCGGTTCGCATAAATTAAGGCGCTTTGCTACGATTCAATTTAAGTGAGGAATCGGTTTGAAAAAAATATACTGACATTCTCGTATTGCCATTTTGGAACTGTTGTGACGGAAAGATTGGAAGGCTGAATCTTGTTACTCATATACCCTCAAACTGGAGGGCAAATAATAGTTTACTCTACTATACTTCTGGTTAACATACGATTTTGTTGAAACTATAATAGGACAATGATGGTGAGGATGCAACATTAATAATTTAAAATATAACTACCATCGATACTTCTTTCATTTTACATTCCTAATCTGCAAAACTGTACGAAAAACATCGAAATATAGTAATTATTGGATTTTTAATTTATAATAATAGTTAATAAATAATATAATAAGTTTGTAAGAAAAATTGATAAACAAGTAAACCCAACTAAAACTGCAACGGCTCTAACTTAAACCCATGAACTCAAATTGAACATTGAGTTAGATTCAGGAAGTGTTCGAATTATTTTCATTGTAATTGGTACTTTATTGTAATTGGTATTTCACGGTGTAAAGCCCTCCCATGTTCAATTCAAAAGGTAGGAAGATAATATGGCGTAGAATATATATTTGGGAATAATAAAGAAATCAGTTGGAAACTTCTAATAATCAATTCTATATTATTTCATAAAAGTGTAAAGTGTCTTCAAAATCAGGGTTTTTTATCGTATTTCAATGAATGCTTTATAAGAAGGGTTTATTTCACTACTGACAATATCAAAGAATTTTTTCATAGATCAAGGCATGTTAATATAATTTAAGTCAGTGTTATTTTTTTATATCGAATTTTATAGCGGTTGAGGTCTTGCAAGTATGCCAACTTTTCTTCTTAAGGCTGTCAGAATGCAATGACAGGACGCGTAACGAATGGGTCCGGAAAAGAACAAAGGAATGCAGCTCGTGGCAAGCTTCCAAATGATGGACACTCTACCTCACCTTCATAGAGGGATATATTTAGTCTTCTTATCATTTTTCAGAATAAAACGCAACACAGCCGGTTACGTGAGTTTTTTAATTAAATATTGATCATTTGACCTTTTCATATTTTTGAGCATACTATTTTTACCCTTTCTTTTACTCTGCATACTTTTGGAATTACCAATGATATTTTCCTCTCGAATTAATGGAATTTTAAGCGTAGAAAATTTTACTCTTTGTCCCGCTCCCTTTGTTTTCAGTGGATGAATACAAAATTACGAACCGTCACATTTTGAAAATGAAACGAGTTTCAGTTGTTAATATTGAACGAATTTAAACGGGAAAAGTTCGTTGGCGCTCGCTTATGAAATACATATATAGTTATGAATGGAAAATCTGAGCTAAATTTTATTTGAGAGAAATTCTCGCGTTCCCCATAAAAGTGTTAAATGCGGTCTCATCGGAAATTCTCCGTTATTAAGTCTCGGCGGAGCGCGACCTTGCATGTGGAATTACCTCGGGCCTCCATTATTAAAATCACGCTGTTAATTCAGTCTTTCCGCTGTTTACTTTTTCCGTGCGACCTACGCTTCGCATTTCCTCTAAGAAGCAGTCTAAGGTCACGCAGTCATAAGCTCCTCTGGGGCTTGAGAATACTTCGTTAGAAGAAAAATCTCAATAAAATAACGTGTAGAAGAGCTGATGAACGTTTCAAAGCTTATCGTAGAATAATTCATGATTAATGTTGTTAAATTAGTCTCTCATAGGCTGTTTGTATAGTATGCAGCATGTACGCCGGTTAGAATTTCAAACCATTTATCATTAAGTATGAATAGCTGTGGGTAAAGGTTTGTAAAACACTCCAATTCCTGAATGTTAGTTTACGGACTAGTTCAGACTATCCAAATGATAGAAACGGAAAGTCCCGGATTACCCGTTTCCATCCTTTGGAACTGGTGAGTATACTGATATCCGGCTATTAGAGACTTTTTCTAACCACTTATTCATTAACAGCCGAGTTCCATTTTCTTTTATTTAAACAATAGAATTGAATATAGAAGGAGGATTACTGGGCAAGATGACAGGCGAGGCTGCTCTGCTATGCTCTCCTTAATAGACCAGAATGCTAGAAGTTGAAAAGGTTCGAGTAGTGACTTGAAAAATATGGAATCTGATAGTTTATCAGTAAAAATATTTTAATATTTCATTAATATGAATCGCTCCTCTATGGTTATGATACACTCAGTTGAAATTATGAGTCAAAAAGAAAAATTCATTTCGTTAAAATATTTTCTCCTCAAATCAAAGTGAATTTATAAACGTAAGGCAGTATTTTCGATTCAACCATTACTTTTTATCGCTTGTCACTAACATTAGTATTAAAAATATTTACTGATGACATGTCATTGAAAATCTAGAGCAACCTGTAGATAGCTCGCAAGTGACAATCTCTCATTCATCAATTTACCTGCTGATTTTGACACTTACAATTAGACGCTGAACATGATAATATTCAGGTTATCAAAATTACCATTACTACCTTCTATTTGATTTCCGGTCAGCCGTTAAAGCACTTACGTACTTAGAAAAGTGGAATTCGATTAGCAGTACGCGAGGGCCAAAAAATGCCACGTATTCACTCGGGAGTCGCATAGCGATGAGGCGTCCATCGAAAACACGAAATAGTGAGTGCACGAGTGCGCACAAAAACGAGGAGAAATATGGAGACGGAGATTGGAAGCGAGGGCGTGATCTCTCTCCTTTTTTATCACGAGTGGTTGCGTAACATGTTCCAAATTTCCCTGGAAGCCGCAATGCAGAGATTTGAGCGGAAAGGATGTCACTCGATAAAGACAGTTCGTCTTCTCTCCCTCATCTCTCTTAAAATTTCCCTAACCGTATCCCCAGAACTCGATTAACACGCCATCCTTGCTCTTAATTGCGGAATTCTCGACGACATGCCGGCGGATCTCTATCCCGCGAAAGGACCCCCAGATCCGGCAGAAATGAACCAGACTTTTTCCGTATGCGATGTTTTTTAATGACCTCTCCCCCTTCTCTTTCCACCGCTCCCACGTGCCTGTTTAAGAATTCCTCATCGGATATCGAATTTGCTGATGCCATCAATTTTGTATTGCTTTTAAGAAATAGTTTATCGATTTGTTTATTTCCCCAAGCATGTATTTTATTAGAAAATATCAAAATGAAGAACCGAGACCGGGAATCATAATAAAATTTAAGGAAAGTTTTTCTCATTTCTGAGTGTGAAGGAATCGGAAGGAATTATGTAACACATGACTATTTGTAGATCGGGGATGCTCTATACATTTTTCGCGTCGATCGACTTCTATACCAATGCTTGAATGAAACTGACTTAGGTGTACGTAATTTGGGATTTTACTAACCTGGATAAGATCATTTAAGGTAGGAAAATTCTTAGAGTATTTTCAATCATTTTAAGGCGATCTATGGGTTGTTCGCGATCGACCTGCTGGCTTGGCCTGATATAGATAAATAAGCGTTTATTTTGCTGAGATAATCAAAACACATAGCGATATACATATATAGACTATTGGCTGAGGACCACTTACTTTTACCACAAGAAATGTCAATATCTTCAGCAATAAAAACTGAGTTTTACTTACATAATCCACGAACTCGTATAAGATTAGATTCACCGGGAAACTTTTACATGCCAAAAAATTTCTTTTATTTTACTGAGACTTTCTTATTATTTTTACATTTAATCATATATTTAAGATTTTTTTCTGATTGTAGGATTCAAAGAAATCTTTGTGCTATGTACTCTGGAAGTGCTCTTTGAAGTAGCATTCAGATTCAATCCAGATTTTTGCAAGGCAACTTCACGCCAATGATTCTCTTTTAATAGATTTTTTCCTTTAGAGGAAAGGCCCATTAATATTAATAACATTCAACTTAACATCGATGCAAAATTGCTATGACATGTTGTTTCACGAGGGATGATAGATCCGATTCTATCTTTCTGATGAAATTCTAACGACAGAACTTTCAGATAATTTTTGGAGGTCGCTGCTTAAGTAACCACATTATCAACAAGTTAAGGACTTAATCTCATACTTCCTCCGTACGTGACGTTCTTCGGCGTGAAAATTCGTCACGACCTGAGAAGCATCAACTTTCGAGCGAGCTCTGAGTGGAAATTTCCAACTTTGAGACCCAATCCTTCCCCGTTCGTTATAATTCACATTCGGGTCTCGCGAAGGCTTGGGAACATCGGTGAGGGGACCCTTCAAAATAAAAGAGGAGGATCTTAAAAAGAGGCTAACTTTCTTCATTATTAGACATTGTGAGGTCTTTTCTCTTCCCTTTTTAAGGTTTCGACCTGAATGTTTATCTCACATTAAAGTCAAACGTGAGCAATAAAGAAAATGGTCTCGTTTACATCGTTCTCCTTTTAAATAGTCTGTATATAACGCATGTTAATGAGCCTTGGAGACCTTGAATCTGAAGTGGACGTCCTTGTCGTTTTTCAAACTGATCTTATTAACGTGCATTTTTTAATTTAAGACGCAACCAAGTTTTGGAAGTCATGTAGGAAAATGTTCATTTCTACCTAGTTATGTATAGGGCAATAATAAATTCGATTTATCAGTGAAGGCATCGATATAAATGCCAAACCAAATCAGTTCCAACCAAGGCAGTTACCTCGTCGCCTAACTATGTAAATCATAAAAATAAAATCTCGCTAAGCAGTTTAAAAACTGAAATTTTTATGAGAAATACTAATTACTGACGTCTACTATCATCAAATTCCATTAACCTCTACAGAATGCAGAACGGCATTTTTAGTAGTAAACAAATCCTAATATTTCAGTGCTAAAATGCCTTTTACACATTGTAAGAGGCTTGAAAAGTATCACCAAAATTTTTACATTTTCTTACACTTCAAAACATTTAAAAAAATGATAATATTATTCATTATTCATTTCAGTTTCATTAAAAATTTCGTAAAAGCCAATTTTAAATCACTTTTGAGGGATGAGTAAACATTAAAAAAAACCTGCAAGTCTTTCACAAGAAAGAGTAAATTCTGCGACACTTTCCTTTCATTCTGACGATCGGGAAAACGATTATTTGGAGATCCTGAAATACTCCCATTAGTGTTTGAAAACGTTATCTATTAAAGAGAAGAAATAAATCGTTGAAAATTCGGAAAGCGCGTGCGGGAGGAAAAGAATTTCCCGTTCGCAGCACTTCACGCGAGAACCTTGTTATGAAACGCTTCAGAGAAGCCTATGTAACGGTTTTGGGAAACCATACAAAGTATAAAGATTATAAGCTCACCTACTAGCACGATTGATGGGAATAACGTTTGAGCGTTGAAAAAAGATGATATCATGTTCCAGATCCACCGCTAAGTTACGAGCACGCAACCGATGAACGCTCTGTTGTTACTTTTACGAATTTCGTACGAATTCCAAATGGAACATGCGACGCTTTGAGGGAATGCTCTCGAGCAATTCAGCCTTTATAGCTGAAAGCAATTATAAAGGCAATCTTTTTTATTTAGCCAGGAAGAGGTTACTGTTGACCACTTACGCAGTTTATTCAATTACGGCCCAATAGTTTTCTTGTTTAGTAATTAATGAATGTTATTCTGCTTAACATTTCTTTCATATGCCCTATTTTTACTTTACTTCATTAATTTTCTGAACAGAATAGAATTTAAGTTTCTAGCTGAACTTATTCACACGTACTCTTACAAAAACGTAACATTCGAGGAAATAACTTAATTGAAAAATAAGTATACTTCATTTTCTCGTTTATTGTTTCGTTTTAACCCGTAAATATATTTTGAAAATATCTTTCCCGATTCAAGTTCAATTCCTTTAGTAGTTGCTTTAACGGTTTTATGTAAATGTAACCTTTTTTTAGTTATTTTCGTGTTTTTTTAATATTTAAGTAGTTTTTCATAGGCATCCCATTCAATATTAGTGGGTAGTTGATCCAAAATTAAAATTATCTTAACCAGGTATACTAGTTCTCGAATAAGTTTCCAGAACTTGATACTTTGGACATTTTTATAGCATAATTTTCAACCAAGACAGAAATGAAAACTAACCAGCAACCTCCAGCCTTTAATATATTTCCTGTGCAAGGAGGAGGCTGGAGCCCTTTATACATATCCCTTCTATTTCAGGATATAAAGGGCTGCGGACACCATATGAATGTCTTCGGATCACTAGCAAGTCTCATATTCCTCGCCAGATAGGAAAGATTTATGATATCTGGCAGATATTAGAATCTGCATAGTAATTTCTGCACACCTCTATGGCTACAGTCTTCATCACGTGATTATTAAGAAGTGAAAAACTTCTGGAGGTATGATTCTGTCTGTTCCTCGGTAGCGTCATATGAGTTTATTGTGGGCATATTTCCGAAGATATGAAAGAAGTCTGCCTTAGGGTTGTTGGCACATGACAAAGGTGACTTTATTTGAAAGGCTCCAGTGACCTTGTTGAATACCCTGAAGGCACTTTTCATGAAATTCCGGTTGACCTTTTATCATCTAAGCCACCAATTTCTCACCTTGGGTTCCATCTCGGTGCCTAGGGCTCTTGCTCCAATTGTACGGATTTCCAACACCTCGGTTTGTACGTGCGAAATAATTTTTCGAAATTTTCTCTCGTGTGAATATTCATAAGCAATAAATTCCCTGGTATTTAATTTTAAATAATAATTCTGCAATTTAAAATGTAAATAGGCTCAAAATAATGAAAGTGAAATTTGGTAATTTTGCCACGTGTTACGAGAATGTACGTGAAACGGAAATGTATGTATTCTTATGCATTTAAAATTCAGGTTAAGGAATTATCTAGAAATTTGGTGATCATGTTCTGAAATTATGACAAAATAATCTGATCTTATTTAAAATGTAGAATTGAAAAATTATTGAATGAATCGTTCTTTTAATCATAATGCAACAAGGACTGGAATTAGATGCACGTTGCGTCACATGGAATAATTAACGGTGATATTTTGGGATAGAAAAATATTCATATGAATAAGTTCGATAGGTAACAGTCTGGAATTAATGTTTAGAGTCGAAATTGGTCGATATTAATCACACTTGTGGAATATACAAAATATTTTTCATGATAAAGGGTGAAATATAACTTTTCATGGAAAGACATGCACCTAGGAATATCCGGAAGAGAAGTGGATGTGAAAAATGTCTGACAGGGTCGGAACTGGAACCTGGAATCCCTCCTAAAAAGAGTTTGAGTGAATGCTAAGGCTGGATAACTTAACTGGTTAAGGCATCCGCCCAGAGAATGGAGGGTTCAGGTCCGAGGATCAGTCCTAACAGACAGTTATCATGTCCGTTTTTCCTTGGGTAACAAATTGTTCTACATTTAATTCTGTATGGTTTACCAAGAAGTACGGCTAAATCACATTGATTACATACATCTGATTGAGATTGTTAATTTGTATGAACAAAAGGACTGAAGGATTTTATGTTAATGAAAGATTCTTAATGGGTTGGTAATTAAAACGCTATTATCTTCTACTACTTTACAATTATAATTGATGAACAAATCACTTGTTGATCCCAGATGAATGATTTGATCTGTTAAATGCCTTCACCACAATGGATTTTTGGCGGCAGAGTTATAAACTCTTCATCCGAATAATCGAGCTGAGCGAATGATTCGATTAGAACCTGGATACTTGGAAAAGAAGGCTAAAAGATTCTAGAAAGTCGTGTTTACCTCGTGAGAGTCTAGCAAATGGCTAAAGAAAAAAGAGAGCAGTCTAATAAAGAAACCGAGTGGGCGGTAAGCGTTGGGAAAAAAGTCAACCTTGTTTTGGTCCACCAATTACTTGTGGGAAGTGATCCGACCCGGTGATAAATTACCTCCCACGGAAGAGAGCACGCGTACGAATTTCTAACCTTTCATTTGCCCCACCCACGCCCCGCCACGCCTTAATCGCCGCCCCCTCGGGATGATCCGCCTTCCAGCGATATAATGAAAATTGTTTCCCAGATATGACAGCAGCATGGATAGTGGGATTTTTGGCCAAATTTCTCCGAAAATATATCATTAACTTCATTTTCCCTAATTAATGTTGTGAAAGGAAACCTGATCCGAGCTGTAATTAAGCTCATTCGATTTTGGACGAGAAAGAGACCTTCGCTTCATATTTTCACGGTACCGAAAAAGTCGGCGAGGATCCTTTTATCCCGATGCTTTTCATATAATTTTATCAGATGCTAAATGTAATTTAAATAATAACTTACCGGTATCCTTATTAATTTATTGTATTTATCGTCTGTTACTCTGACTTTTGGTGTTATTGATCACTCGTAAAAATTTTAGGTTAGATTTGCCGGGAATTTGGATTTTTGAGTGACTATATTTTCATTTAAATAATGATATTGTATTTTTTATATTCTCATTAAGAATTTAAATCAGGGAATTCAATTTATGAAATAAAATTTTATTGAACGCGTTGTAGATATATTGATGTGTCTCTGTTAATATATAATTATTTTAATATAATTAAAAGGCAGTTTTGATGCGACTGGAAGTAATCATTTATATCACAGACATTGAAATTAGAAAATATTAATTTTTGAATAATTTTTGCACCATCGCACTCAATGTTAACGGTAATATTTTTATTTATTGACAAAAATTGAGTATCGTTAGTGAGTAATTTCAGGCAAGTGGAGTTTGAATGGCATTTTTCATTTTCCCGAATTCATTAATTAAATTGGTAACAATGAATTTTGAATTATCATAAATCTCAATAATCCCCTTTTATCATTGGCTCGAAAGATATAAAAATGGAAAATATCCAATTCAATCAATCATCTAAAATAATTATTATTTCGAGGGTGATCAAGTTTTCCGCCAATTAAAATCTATTGTTTTGAACGCGTGTTTTGGAATCTTGAAATTTTTGTAAATGATGATGTATATAATTTCATAAATGATAATAATTTAATATTCTTCGGTGATATTTCTGCGTGTTTTCGCAAATATTCATAACTCTTCTTGCATTTTAAGAACTTCCCACAAGAAGAAGAAAAGAAATAACATTACTACACTCCAATGTCCCACAGAAATTTATCTTCGTATATATAACTTCCAGGAACTTTTGTCACGGAGAGAAATTGTCCATAGAAGAAATATTCTACCAAAGGAATATTTCACCCAATGTATGTTATTCAAATAAGGTTTGTTATAACTCATTTCAAATGCCATTTGAAAGTTGATGGTACTTTACAAATTCAAATTTTAAAATCATAAAACCCTTCAGCTATTTATTATCAACATAACTATTCCAGGCTCGATGCCAGCTTTGGTTAAGAGAATTAAATTTAATATAAATTTATAAGATCATAAAATTTTATTGGATAATTCAAGACGGGCATTAATTAATGCTTATTATAGCATATATATCTTTTGAAAAACAGATTAATTAAAAATACTGAAACAAAATAAAGTAATTCCTCGATGAGAAATGTATGTAATGAATCTAATTTTTTGATCGGTCACAGAGAATTTTTCATATATGATTATAAATCTTCCGACTCAATCCAACCCGAACGCCTTTTCGAAGTATTATTTGAATTAACATCCATTGGGTGAAATATTCGAATCAACTACGTTGTGAATAATACTTTTGTTGCTCGAAATATCTCTGAACAAAATTTTCCCCGAAAAAGTAATTCCCCAAGGGAAGAAGAACGTTTCTTTGGTGAAGTGTCCGGACGCCGAAAAAGATATCTTTCGCAATAACGAAAATAAAGGATAAGAAAAGGAGTATATATGGTTGAATAGGAAAGAAATGAGAATGCGAGGTGAGCGTAGGAATTTGTCGAGTGTGATGTACGACAAGGAAAGGAGAGAGATTGCGGAAATGTGAGTGAATGGGGGTGAGCACGGATGAGAAGGGAAGCGTATTAAGATCGATGCGTAGACTTTCTAAATGGAGCGAGATAGGGATGAGGCGAACGATATGCAGAAAGAGATAAAAGAACAATGATAAGTGGCACTCACGCAATATTTCACGCAGCTATATAAGAAGTGCCTTACTGTGTGCGAATTTACAGTTATAAATCGAGCGCTAGATGTCTAGGATTAGGTACCGTAAGACAACGGTACCAAATCATTTACTTCAGCACAGTTTTTAGTTCAATATGAACTAAAGAATTGAAGAACACGACAAAATCAAATGTTTTATCTGAACTTGCATTCCTTTCTTAAAAATTGCAACGGCAATCATAAAAGTATAACTTTTGACTCAAGTTTTATAAGATGGATAATTGGAAGCATTGCAACAGCTCGACGTGAAGATCTATAGATAATATATCACTTGAAAATTGCTTTACGAAACATTAAACAATGTACAGCAATCATCAGATGGGATGAGAGTTAAAGTGTATTTTTTAAGAGATAAGTTGAAAGATAAATAGAAAAAAGAGAAAGGATATGAGGAGTTCCAAATAGATGAGGAAATGATCCATTTTCGCAACGTTTTTTCCCGATTATTAAGACAGCCGGCGTTTGAGGCAATTTGAAGCAACTTTCTTTTTTCTCGCCCAAACTTGGAGAATTGTTTGAAGATGGAGGAAAAAATCCAGCGTTTTTCTTTTTCTTTACTCTAACAGAGCAGGTTTTCTCCATAGTTTCAGACGCACAACTCTACTCATTTTATTTCCCTGAGACTCAACTTTTCTAAAATTAGTGATTATCCGCTTTTGTACCAATTTACTTAATTAATAAGCTTCATATAAGGGATTTTCAATAAAATAACATTCTGTAAGACCCGTGTTTTTCTTCTGTAGTGTACTAAGTGAAAAATCTTAGCTTTGATAATTTACGATTCTCCAAACATTTGGTAACTAAAATTTAAATTTAGAAATAGCAGGTTTTAAATTTTAGGTATTAGCCGTGTATAAAATCAATGGATATTTTCATTCACATTTCCAACCAAATGAAAATTTATTTCAGGTTACTAATCGTTGAGAAGCAAAATCGTACATTACGATTTAGCTTTAAGTAATTTATTGAGCAGCCGAAAACAAGGTATATTTCATTTTAATTAGTGACTTAAAGAATAAAAAGGAACTTCTCGTAAATTATGTCAAAGCACAGTTTTATTACGTACGGAAACCGGGGCATATTTCAAAATCATAAATTCAGAGGGCGACTTCAACTGAAGTCGAACACAGTGCCCTTGGAACGGTCCCTGGTACAGCTAATAACCCCCTCACGTCCACCGCGAAAACGTGCTGAAAAATACCAGTCGCGGCAAATTAAGGCCTCTTCGTTCGCGAACGGCTGAAAAACGCGCTGAGAGGCCCGTGTCTTCGGCGGAAACGAACACCATTATTCCCCGAATGAGAAAATCAACCTCAAGAACTTACCCTTCATTTAAGAACGCTTTTCCTTCAGAGCCTCTTCATATTTTTCCCAACTTTTTGAACCGAGGGCCCTCGGATAGACCCATTATAGGGCCGCGCGTTTTAAGTCAAGAAATAAGTGTGATGAATTGCGAATGGTTAAGGCGTCCTGCGAGGAAATGCAGCGGAGTGTGTTAATTTCCGGAATACCGGAGGGAAAAGCAGCGGTGTTGCCGAGTTTTTCGCGCCCCCCACGCCCCCTTCGCATAATGGAATCGACCGCGCGCGACGTTGCCGTCTCTGCAGCCGTGCAACGCCCCCTTAAAACGCGGGAAGTGGGATTGGAGCGAGATACCGCCTCATGCATTCAGATGCGTTTGCACAAAGGAGTATTCTCTCCGTTTTTTCGTAATTGCGAGTAAATTAAGTGGCTCTCGCCTCCCGAAAAAAAGATGTTTGCCACGGACTAAAACGCTGTCGCAAGGACAATTTTTTTTCCATTGTGAAGCGTTTGACTCATTTTTCCGCCGGATTCTTCTGTATCTCCGGATATTTTTATATTATCTTGATGAATAAATGGAAGCCTATTGTATATTTGTACTGGGGCAAATGTATAATGGATCGGGGGATATATGTCACGAAAGCGAATGTTGTGGTTTTCGATAAAATTTACTGAGTGATTGATTATGTGAGGCTTAATGATAAGTGTTGTGAAAATTAGGGTGATTCTTGGTTATAATTGTCCATTATCCGGAAAGTGGATAGTTCGTTCGCCTTTTTTTGAAAGTGGTCCGGGTTCGCTTCCCAATGGGGGCCCATATGTTCGTAATGACCTCAGAAATTGAAGCACAATTAACAAGACTATTACTACCATGGCTTATTGTTTTTCTTATGTTTATGGTTTTTTTTAGAATGGACTGATATAAATAGGAATACGAAAAGGTGAAATTGTTGGTAAGTAAGATAGTATGTGGTCTGCGGTAGAACGAGTGAAATCGTCGAAATAGGCCAAAATGCCTTATACAGAAGTGAAGACGCCTCTACTTTTTAGTATGGCAGATAGAGGACTGTATAGGCCGAAATTTCCGGTCGTTCTTGACCCGATGCAAAATCAACCCAAACCGAATATAGAAATACATTCCTCTTTCCTCATTTCCCAAGTCCAACTCGAGCCCAGTACCTTTCTAAATTTGGTCAGGGGCCGGTGGGACCTAAGACACTTAAAAATGTACACACATATTATTTCTACTTATTATTTCCTTAGTAATGCAAAAATATCTTTAGTAATTAAAATCAATGATGATTAAGACAAAGTTATGAATTTATCCATTTAGAATTTATCAACATAATAATTGTTTTGAAGAAACTTGTAGGAAAACATTTCAGTAAATGGACGAATTACAATCGAATCTAAAATATGTGTAGCTATTGAATTTGGTAATAATTAGCAGAAAAGAATAAATAAAATACAAGTACTTGAAAAGCTATTTGAGAAAGATCAATTATTTTCATCCCTAGTTATACGAGATCTACTCGAGATTAAATCGCCGCCACGTTTTCCCGACCGATGCAGACCTCCAATTGTAGCTAGAGTTGTTTCAAATCAGATAACTAAACTGAATGCACCATTCGAGGAGTATATGTGACATAAACATGCATTAGCTTATATTCTAAAATATTGGCTATTGGATTTATTGGCTAAATTGAAAATGAAGACAAATGAAGTAGATCAGTGTAATTAAAATCTTTTTGCCTCTTAGTGATTGGTTTTAAATTAGGGAAAATTTTCGTGCAATTTAGTCGGCGTATTGAATGATGGGAAAATGCTACAGTTGTTGCTCTTTGTAATTCGTTTAATTCGCTAATGGGTATTTGAACGAACGTGATTATCGAACAATGCAATGGAAAGTGATGCATAATTCCCACGTTAAACTGTGAGATCGCATGCTCATTGAGCAAACACTGAAAATTTGCTAGCATTAGTGGCAGTTTTCGAGGCTCATGTTGAAGTTAATGACATGGAAATTCAATAGAGAGTGGAGAAATTTTTATAAGCGAGATTCAATTTCCCTTCACTCGAAACATGAGAAAATTAGATGCGAATAATCGCTCAACTAGCTTATTTCGCGAGCGATTTTCCAGCGATAAACTATCCCCCCGATTACGATATAATCCTGGTTTTACTTTGTTTTACACTGCTTTATAAAGTTTTTAAGAAACGTACTTTATGCGTTGAAAAAGATGATATCTACAAAATTTGATCATTTATAAGGAAAGAATTATCATTCGAATTTATAGGCAGTTCACATTATAATATAAATATTACTAGATTAAATAGACCTAATTACTGTAGTTTCCTCAATTTACTTATCGAACGTATTATCGTTAAAGCTTCTTAGAATTAGCTTACAAATAATTATATGGACTCTCGGTTTAAGTTTTGTTAACTTAAGTAGCCTTATACTCCTATTGAGAAAGTCCCTTCATCTTCACATTCATACATTCCTTTATGATATTTCTCATGTTAAATTCTGCAATGGGATAATACAATTCCTTCAGCCAAGTAACAAACGAAAAAATGTGATTTTTATTCTTCCTACAATCACCAATGCGTCCATAGCAAACTTGTTTCTCTTCGTAGACGAGAAAAATGATCGGTTACTTCGCTCATATTTATTAAACCATAAAATATTTAGTTTATATTTTAAGGGCACCCAAAATAGACACTGAGTTTATTAAAAACGTATCTGGAGAACATGTGTAATGATTACACACGAACGAAGTTATCTTATCTTTTTCTATTGTGTCCAAGTTACCCGTTTGTCTATTTTGTGACGTATTTTCTTTTCCCCAACTGTGGACTCAACTACTTGTAGAAGGGACTAGTCGATGTCGCTTCAATTCCTTTGGGTCGCCGAGTCAAATAGGACGGGCTTACATTTCTCCCTTTTGCGTGGAAAAATGGGAAATTACCCTCGAGGTTTGCGGTAATCACCCTTTTTTGAAGTACGAAACAGCAGAAGGCTTTGAGTTTCGGAGCAATTAAAATTTCCGTAACGAGCGTCCTTGAACTTCTAGTTTAGGGAAATCTAGAGTTAGCGGACGTAGGCAAAAACTGCGATTGAGGTGTGAGATTGAATGTGGAATGAAATTGGTGTGGGGCAACCCTAGGAGACCGCTGGATATTTACCGTCGGAATGAAATTGGAATGATGGAAGCCACGATTTATTCGTAAATAAAACGTTGATTTTTTGGGTAATGATGATAGGAAATAGGGATACTCTGTACTGACTGATGGGTAGTGGATCAATAAGGGAACAGAGCCTTTTAAGTGTAATGGTATCTTTTTTAAGTCAATTAAATTTTCCCAAGGAATTTTCACGCCTGCCTTCAATCACGGAGCTTGAAATCTTTACGACTAATCCATGAATGGTTCCCAACTATTATCTACTACCTTCATTACTTATGAGAGCTAAAATTCAGTTGTATTTTAAGATTCATCGAGTGCTCAGCAGTTGATGACATTCCTTCCGTATTAGTAGAAGCAGAACGAAATTAGGTTCAGCTGATTAAACATTATCTTTATTAGTCCCGCTCTGATGAAATCTGTACACCGTTAAATAGGTGTTCTAAATGGTTTGATTCATACATCATATTAGTACCTGTCGATATTGCTTTAAAAAGTATTTTTAATTTATTCTAACTTAATTGCTATATGCAAAGCAAATCAAATCATTCGAATACCTACCAAAGCAACGGAATGAACCAAATACATAAAATGGCCTTGTATTTTAAAATTTATTCTCCTCAATAAAATTAATTGTAGAGATGCATTGGTAGAGAAGAAAAGAGAAAAAAGTTACAGAAAAATGATATAATAGAACTAATTTACCCTGATTAAGTCGCTTTTCTTTCTATCAAACTCATTCCCAATATGAAAGTTCTTTCCCTCACAGAGCTATTGAATCAGAGAAATTTTCATTTGGAATCGAAATAACCTTTTGCTGATGAAGCCCAAGCAATAAGCTATATGGGGATATTAATCCGAATTGGCTAATTCGCAGGAGAACCGCTGAGCGTGACCTTGTTTGTTGCTGAATCGCGCCTCCGGAATTATTTGACCGCCGTAGTAATGGACGCTTGTATCGCTCGCGGCTTAATGAGTCAACAGCTTCCCAATTACAAATCACTCGAAGACAGGTTTCCTATCTGTTGACCTTCAAGCGCTTCATAAAAGTAGAAATAATTCCGGTTTCCGGCGAATGAAAGCGGAGATAAATAAGTAAAAGCGACCTTGGAGGGGCCGACAAAAATATCTCCCGGCTCATTCGTGACTTAATTATCAGCGGTCTGTTGTGGCGAAAGATTCGCTAGGGCTTCCTTTTAACTCTTTGACATGCAGCATATGGCAGACATTGGTCTTTCATATTGAATCAATCCTCCCACTCTGTTGCATCTGCAGATCTCTCTTTTGCATCACTGACAACGAGAATTCCCCGAAATGTCGAACACTTCGATATTTATGATATTTAACGTAACATCTAGATCTGGGTTGGGTTTGGTGATAACGTTGACAATTAATCTATATTATTTACCAAAATGTACCGCATTCACAATGTCAGAATTGACGCACATAATTTTACCAACATGATAAAAATGATTTTTATACTCACAAATTATGAACGTAAAAAGTTGTTGTTTCTATATGCAAGAAAAATATTTTATGGGAGAAACTGAAAGTCCCGCTACCCTTCAAAAACCTTATTCTAAAATAAACAGTAGCGAGATGATAGTTTGTTTGCTCGAGACCTTGACTCCAAGTCTCCATTAAAATTATTCATGAGCGTTTAACTCGATCTTCAGGCTGAAGGTACTAAAAAATAAATTTTCCAAAGTTAAAAGAGTTAAGAGGAAACCTGTGAATTTTCGGTGAACATTAATGAAATGCTTCTTGGATAATACCAAACTCGAGAGCTTAAATAAATTATTTCAGTATTGGATACATTAATAGGAATTTTCAATTACAGATCTAACCGATTTAATATCATATTGATATTTCCTTATAAGTAATAATATTAAGTAATATTTCTTCCTAATCGGTTGCAAACTAAATGATTTTGATAGTTGATTAGGGACCACTTCAAAGAACATCTTGTATATCTGTTTTGTTTTCTTCCTTCCTTCCCATGAAGTAATGTCGGAATTAAAGCCCTCCAGTACCTTGAATTAATCAGTTAAGAATTGGGTACTCTTCCAGATTTTTTTATATTAATCGTTTCATTTTCACCAATTTGATGAACTAAATAAATGTATTAATTTTGTGTTGAAAAATAAAACTGGTGTTTAAATTTTAATTCATAATACTCTGCTTTTACACGCATATCTTTCTCTTATAAAGACTGTAATCTAATGAACTATCACCTCCGTCAAGTTTATATACTTAAAGGTTATAAAAGGGCAACAAAACCACCGAATCGATTCAATCGATAAACTTGTGCATCGGCACAAATCATAGTTAAGCCATCACTCTGACTGAAATTCAGCGGCCACTCATAACTCATCTCTGTTGAACATGTATTGGCGACGAGGAGGAATCGGTGGAGATATCTCCTGGAAAATTTCCAGAAAAGGAAGCGTCAAATGGCGTAAATATCTGTTACCTGTCCAGAATTATCGAGCGGAAATGAGGTGGCGAGAGGAAGTTGGAATGTGCTATCTCAAAAGGTCCTCCTCACCCAAGCGTGCTTACAGTAATCGCCCCTCCGGATGAGTTTGGCTCTATTTTTTATCGATATGAAGACTAGATCCTTGACTGCTTCCCACTACGGTTTGGAATCGAGTAATCTAGTGGAGGGAATGGTAATATGTGGATCGGGCCCACTCGAACCCATTAATTTTCATCTAAGAGCTCTGTAGCGGATGTAGATTGAGGGTCGTGGTGCCAGCGTTGATCGAGAATCCCAATAGAAATTGTCTTAGTTTAATAGAAAATATGCCCATTTTGGTACAAAATACATAGAAAGGTACATCATCGTATTTAGACATCGTCATATTGGGTACACGAAGAATTTATAATATATAAAATATTTGTTTGTTATATAAAGTAAATATAAATATTATTTTATGAATAATTATTTGAATAAATTTATATAAGTTTATATTTTAAAAATTTATAATCATCCTAAGGCCGGGAAGACTATTTCAGGCGTTCTCAATGTTCGATAAATACTTTTTATTTGAAAATAAGGAAATCGAGAGAAAAATAATATAATTGTCTGTGTTTATCTTAACAAGAACTTTATTAGAACAATGATATGTAAGAGAGACTTAAAAAACCTCGTTCATATGTCCCTATGCCCCTCCGCTAGAATACGCAAATGGATATATAATAAAATGCTACCTGTGAAGAAAACAAACGACGAAAAAAAGAATACGAAGTGCTATTTCCATCCAATGCAATTAATAATGGGTCAATCATATTAATAATTTGTAAAATTCTATACAATTTTTCCCTAAAAATACTTATTTGAAACCTTGGAAGGAGGCTCTGTGCTTCAAATTTGAATCTCCCTTTGTGCCGCGGTATCTCTTTTAGGTTTTTCCGGTCTGTACCTTTATTTTCAGATATAATTCAAGGCAAAACTCACGGGTATGATAAATTTGTCCGTGATTCCGAAATGTTTCCTTAAACGCACGTATAAATCTTAACTCTTGGTCAAGGCCAAAGATTATATACCGTACGAGGATTGCCCTCGAAACGAAGACTCGGCTTTAGATACCGTGTTTGGCCTTAGACTAATTTTGGAAGGGTTTACTCTTATCATTGTGACTGTGTGCTTTGACTCAGAATAACACGCCATGACCAGATCCTGGCGTTAACGGAGTTTGGGTCAGAACCCTCCCTTTGAGAACAGGGAAAGATAGATTTTTTTAAGAATTAGATCTTCTTAGTAAACAAGACAATATCATTGAAGGTATATTTATTTGTAAAGACTATGGTAGAGTCATCTTTTATAAGCTAAAAGATACCCTTGAAGCTACAAAAAGACGTTGGATGAAGGTTTTCTTACAGAATGAAAGGAACGTGTTGAGTGTTCGTCTTTTCAATTTCCAGCCTTTTATAACTCGAAATATAGGTTTTATTGGCGAAATATATCCATGATATTTCTCACTAGTCTGAGAATCACTGTAGACATTTCCTCTTATTACACACAATAATTGCTACATGACGGCCTTATTCATGTACTGGTTCGGATACTTTCGAATACTTTTCCTTTCCCGCTTTATGAAGTTAGGATTACAAAAACGGTATTTCGTAAACTGGTATTTTAAATAACAGTGTAAATGTTTTGCTATTTCACTTGAGTAGATTAAGATTTTAATAAAGGACGTATAGCAAGAGGTGTACCACCCTATAAAGCCTTTTATTAATTATCTAATTCCTCAAAAACATCGATGTTAACAATTATACTAAGAGTACATAACTTTTATTGGTATATCATTAATCTTCTTAGGATGGTATTAGGGGTAGTAGCGTTAAAAGTGCTTCGATATTCGACGTTGTTTCGTACATATGGTTCACCGGGAATCGAACCCGGGACCGCTTTCAATGAAGTCGAATGCGCTGCCCTCTTGACTATCCGGGTGATGATATAATTTTGGCTTTAAATAAATTAGATAAACTACAAAAGTACACTCAAATTCGTATTAATATTCAATTAATAGATAATATAATTGAGATGGAATCATGACGCAGTACATTTTCGCTTTCTACCGAGATCAAACAGTTTTCTCCAGCCTCTGAATGCAGAGTGTTTTCCTAGGGAAACTAAAATGTGAATGAGTCTCCTGAATGAAAATTTTCCGTAACTTTATTTTATGCAAGGTATTTACCAAGCTATAGACTCAGTAAGCATATACGGTACAAATTGCTTGCCATTCGAAAGGAGAAATGACTGCCACAATAGTAATTCAAATGTCGAGATTAATTCACACACAAGATATTTTTAAAGAAAGAGCTCCATAAAAGAGGTCGGGATGTTTGCTCGACAAAATTATCCGCTACTATTCTCGACCTCCCCAACGGAAAGTTACGCACGGCTATTATTTTTCCGACCATTTTAGCTGTAATTTATTTCCTGCCCTAATTCGATGAAGTTCCTGTATCACTCGAGGTCGGTGGGTGAGGAGCCGGAAACAAAGAACACAATGGGTGTGTTTTCATTTCTCAGCTTCTCTGAGTATATTTCCCAAGGTTCTCGTTCTGTTTATCTTCTTCGGTGGGCTATTTATCTTTCTCAGCGTAGAGCTACTCCTGAGAAAAAAACATCAACTCGAGGAAAAGCTTTAAAGGTACTCTCAAAGTTTATGAAGTGTTTCATTCCGTCTAGGTTTTGCCGTTTAAAATATTAAATATTGATATTATTTTTATTGACCTCAGTTGCGTGATATAACTCCTTATTTTAAAAAAGTAATGGGAAATATCTAAAATAGGTGTGGGATAAAATTTATCTTTTAGAATTATTCTCTTAAAGTGTTCATCTACAACTACTTCGTCAATTATCTGACCCTGTTATTATTCTGATTCATCCATTCACTAACATTTCCTGCGTGCTTTCGCTTTATGTTTTCTTCCCTCTCCTTGTGCATTGCTGTTAACTGAACAGTGCACATCTATTATTAAGTATGTATTGGGGATTTTTTTATTGTTGAAATGATCATAGTTAATCTCATTAATGACCAACAGTATGGTCTGTATATACGATTGTAATAAAATCCATTTCTGTGCCAGCCGAAATTTCTATTTACTCTGCTCCTACCATTATTCTACTAAAGTTGATGATTCTCGAAATCTATTCTTTACGCAGGAACTTCTTATGAATGAAGAAATAAATTTATAATTTATTTTTCATTTAAAATGTGAGTTTGCAGTGTGAATACTCCGATATTTTCCTTACTGAAAATTCAACGAATAAAATTATCTATATTTTCCAATATAGATCAACGATGGAATTCTAAAGATAAGGAAATCTGTGAAGTACAGCAACTCATAATTCTGTATTATCATTACCGCTACTAAGCCTCAACCGTTGTCTAGATCTCATGAAAACTTTACGGCACTTGCGGAGTGGACCAATCCTGACAGAGGAGTTTGCAAACTTCTGCAGAAAGTTACCCGTTGTGGGTTTTGGTTGCTATCGCATGGCATAGTCCGAACACTTTGTTGACCTTGTCTCAGTAACTTCTCTTCCAACCATTCCCAAAACAGGGATTCGAATCAGGTTCAATCCAGAAAATGGAAAAATATTATTTTCTCTATAATGATACTTGTACCGAAAGAGAAAACTTATAATTCTTAACACTGAACCTAAAGCTGAAACCATTATTTATATCGATCGAAGACTTAGATAAATACGGTGTATTGATAAAGAAATCAAACTCTAAGAAAGACAAATCTTTCGTAACTGACACAACAAGGTTTATCTCCTCTAGGTGTTTAATCCATAAGCGGAATATTTTTTTACGCAACTGATGATGAAAATATTTTATTCAAAGCTAAAGTTTTGCATTGTAAAGATCATTTAAGTATTCCAAGTTTTCTCTAAAAGCCACTTTTATAACATTAAATAAATCCTGAAGTAAGTAGATATTTCAGAAAAGTTCCACTGATAAAAATCTTTAGAGGGATATCTTCCATAAGAGCTACTAAAATTGGTAAGAGCCGGTATTTCAGGTTTTCGAGCGAAGAATGGAATTTCAGTTGGCGGAATAAAACCGGAACTTAACCTAATTTTTTTTATCAAACAAGAGCGTAAGCTGTAAAGAAAATAATTGCGATTTGAATCATGTTCCAAAATCGCTTTCCTCTTCCTACTGCGCATCAAAATGCCATAATATTTCGTGAGTCCTCAATGAGTGCAACTGTTTTCATTTTTTTCAAGGTGATTCTCTGGGGAAAAAATATCTGGTTCTGAAGGCGAGAAAAAAATTAGATTAAAATATTGAGTCTTGTGAGAGCCTCAACAAAATTTTATCCGTCTCATTTTCTGATCAGGGTTTTAAATTCTAAGAGCGAGAGGTCTTTCGGCTATATTCGAAGATATCCATCGATTGACCCTTTAAAAATCAACCTAACCTTGCTTCGATACAAATATTTTCCCTCGGAAATATATAAGTCCATCTTTCCACAAATCCTGTTCCTTCAGACTTTTGTTTCTTTACATTCTTAGCGTCGATCAAAAGTCGGACAGCAAAATCAATCCGGCAACGGCGCCTCGGGGAACCTTTTTCTCTTCAATCCGCACAGCCTTCTCTCCCCAAAACCTCTCTCCACGTTCACTCCATTTTCCAATCTCTCCCCACCCCCGCGTACCCTCCGCGGGTTCTCCTGACATCCGGCAGATAGCGCTTCCTGCGGCTGCAAGGTCGAGACCTCAACAAAAGAACTCCGTGCCGCTCTCCTATCTCGCTCTTTTTCATACCCATCTTTCTCTCCAACCTCTCCTATCCGGGAGTCCCTTCCTAGAAGGAAATTATCTTCAAGTGTCATCGAACTCGTTTAATTCCAAGAAGTCTAATTTTGTCCCCGTTTTGTTTTGTCGCTCTCTTTTATCTCTTAGTTTTCAGGCGACGGTGAAAATCCACTGGCGCCTCCTTTAATGCGTTTCTTTTCTTTTCAATCCGTAAGGGGTGGTCTCCATGTTATTCTTGAGATGGAGATTAATTTTCACTGCGGAACGTGACTATATTCCTTCGTGTTCAAAATAGATCCCACATTATGTTTGTTACTTTTTCAGTCGTATTAACCGACTTGATAAATTCCTTAAGTTTTATATTTTCTCCGACGGTATATCTCCTATTTAAAGCGATGACAAATATATTTTTACACGAAAAGGAAGCGTAAGTGAAATCGATACCAGTCATTATTTCAAATATATTTTATGATGGACTTTAATCAGTTACAAATAGTTTCCTTTAATGAGTTTTGCTCTCCGAATTACTTATTGCTATTAGTTGACTCAGTTCCAGAATTTTAAACTCCTTTTAAGCCAAGCTTCTCACTAGTTATTCGGTCCTTATCAAGAATACATACAGAAATATTCTACATTCCGTATGAACTCAGTGCAAAATGAATGGATTCGGAAGAATTCATCTTTATTTTGATTCTATTGATTCATGGTAAGCGAGTTTTAATTCAATATATTCTGAGCCTTTGAAAATGGTTAACTGATATTATAATTAAATACAGAAATAACTTCCCTTAACGTTTTATATGAATCCGATATTCCTCGCAAACTTACAAATATCATTAAAATGCATGTTAACGTGCTTTCTTGAATCTGCTACTCCAAAGTTGGTCATTTCAATGAGAAAAATACAATTGTTTCTAGCTACTTTCTTTATCCTTCGTATTTGAGAATTTTCTTATACCTGCCGCACTGTATAAATGGCAATCATCGGTTATGTATCAAATGTTTACATCCCCTACTAGAGAGCTGTGTTCGTTATTTATTTCATCGACGATTTTATGTAATAACCTTTCGAGACTTTTCATTGCACCCCGCTCTTGCTCCATACCTTCAATTTAGCTGATCCTTTCTAGATAGAGGCTTCCTTCGAGGAAAGATTATTTTTATCGCGCTATTTCGCCAGCAGTCAAAACGGAGCAATTGAAGAAGGCGCTCTAGCAATGGCATTTCATGAAATCCGTCCTTTCGTTGAGGAGTGAGTCTATTATAAGACCAGCCTGTATTTTTCAAATCCAAGGATCAGAGATGGAATTTCTCTCGGCGGCTGCACTTAATAACTCTCTATGGAGACCAAAGAAAGAGCAGTGGGATAATAAAGGTCATGTCTTTATTGTTGAGGTTAAAAGGTGATGGATCTCTCCCAACCGTTCTTAGAGGAATAATCTCTTTCTAATAAAAGGAATATGCCGTCAAAAAATTATACATACTATGAATAGCAATTTTATATTTGATAGCGATTTCTTTTTCCAATTAAAAAGTACGTAGGAAAAGGTTTTGCTGCGTGTGAAGTTTCAGATTGATTTGCGATATCCAAGTTAACTTTCAGTAGTAAATTTTAATTGGCTGCATTTTCTCATCGCATAATTTCAGACTTTATCTTTTAAAAATCAGGGTTGATTCTGAATGAGCATGCATAGTTATTGATGGAATCAGTGCAGGTTGACATTTTCTGATTATACCTACATAAATTTCAAGGGTTTTAACTTCATAGGTTTCTGTTATAGTCGAACATCTAAAACTATCACTGAATGTCTTTGAATCATTGCTTGATTAACCGAAAATAATTTGCGAGCTTATTTCATACTTTTTTCCTGCATTTAATAAACAATTTTCATTTTTAATAAAAAGTATCACAAAAATTTAAATATGTGTAGAATAAAATGGTCAGGAATGTAACCATCATCTCGAATTTCTTGAAATCGCTTTTCCCCCACAATCGGAGAGACAAAGAACTACTTCGATTAAAATTTAAGCCCATTTTGATTATATTAAGTTTCTCATTTTTTACAATGTCGTTCTATTGGTTAGGGTGGTTGATCTTGCAGTAAGATCAGTAAGAAAGAGGTGCTCCATTATATCAACAAATAGCACTGCGCCTTTCTCTACTAGTGTGCCCCTAAAGCGGCTGAGACGGCTGCCTCAATTTTTACCATCCGATGCCGCTGTCTCCATCATCTCCCACTTTATCACCGACTTTTCTTATCTCTCCTTTTCTCTCGGATTACCTCGGCCAATATATTTTCCGTGACTTCAATAAATACGAAAAATATATCTCTTTAGGAACCGAAACTGGCGTAATATATTTAGAGAAACCACGATAGCTATAGTAATTTTAACCGAATGACTTAACGACTGATTTATGAAAGCGAAACAATTAACCTCGAAGCTGTATTCTCAAGAAGCTCAAGGAATAGTCAAAGTGTTTTGAATTTTCTCTCACCGTAACGCCAATCAAGGAGGGGAAATATTGCTTCCACATACCTGAAATAGAAGAAAAAATATTGTTAGTATAAAGTAATAAATACAATTAATACTTAAAATATGAGATTTAATATTTATTTTTTAGTTATACCAGTTTGATTGTTAAATTATTTACCAGCGTCAATGTAAACATTTCTCACGAAAGGTAAAATTAAATCTTCTCCAAGGCTGAAATTCTGGGTTTTAACTTATCTCTTTCTCACTCTGTAATTTCTATGAGCTGGGATTCAGACCTGCTTCCTGCACATTCCACTTTCTCTCAACCAACCTTCCTTCCTCACAACTTCCTCCACTCTCCTACCTTTGCCTTCCTTATTTCCGTCCTCCTATCTCTATCTTAGATGGTTTCATAGTCTTCCTTTCTCTCTTTTATGACTTCTTCTAGTTGATTTTTCTCTTTTTACCCTTTTCTATCCCTTTTAAAAAGACTAAACTTCAACTTAGATCGTCCAAAAAAGTTTACATAATGCTTTAGGAATATTTGTAGTATTTAAACAATACATCTAGCTAGAAACCGATAGTTTAAATGTATGTGGAGTCGTTATCATAAACTTCAACGAGGAATTATTATTTGTTATAAAAGGTATAATAGAGGTATCACTTTAGTACATGAAACATTTACATTCTATATGACCAATATCAAGTATCAATGGTCATTATCCTTTTGTTTGCATTAAAACGTAATAGATATTAATAATTCTCTCTTCAGTGTTTCCACTTAACATGTGTTGTATTATTACTGTAAGCTAATGCATCATTTCCCAAATATTCGTTACTCACATCCTCATTCCACCAGGAAAACAATGCGTTTATGACTTCATCCACTTCCCAATTATATGGAGACTATTATTGCTACAGGTTAAATACACGGGGAACCTCTATAGTCTCATTGTCACCCCAAATGAAGTGGTCTATATACATATATGTGTAAGGGGATTCCAATAGTTATGCATTATGATCTCTCCTACTCTCAATCGTCGCTCCTAGCAACGCCTCACCGTCGTCTTGCGTCATTCAACTAATCTAGGCATAACTTCTTTATGAAATGCAATCATCTGCTGATACCGGATTCAAGTGCTCCGTAGGCAAAAGCGCATTCAGCGTTGAGTCAGAAGGGAAGGGGATGTTGACACGTTTATGGCGCTAATGTAATCCAGAGCAAAGGTACTGGAATAATCTTTGCATAACGTGTGCCAGGAGCCCACTCGCGAGTCGATATACCAGTCGATAGTCAGGGTTATTCGTTAGCGAGGTATCAACCTCAGCTAGTGAATGACGTTGCTAACGAAGATATTTTACAAACTCGGACGAATATGAAATCGGTTGAGATATGTTTATCAGGATGCTTACGGAAGTACGCACGAAGGAAATTATTCCAGTGAAAGAAACAGAAATTTTTGCGGAAATACTAATGCGTATGTAAATATTCGAAAGCTTATGAAAATTTGCATTCAGTTGAATGAATATGACTCCGCAACGAATTATTTTTCTTCACCGAGGTAGTTGTGAACCTATTATACATGTTCTTCTCTAGACGGAAAGAATTCGGAATGAAAATTTGGAAATTGAATGCTAGGAATACAATATCTGACATCTAATACTATTGGGTTCATTGCTGACTAACCGAGGAAAATAACATTTTACGGTAGATTTATACGGTGGAGAAGGAAAGCACTCCAATTTTCAGATTCCCAGACGTATCATAATAATCGTTCCCAGTGCTTAAATTCTTCCATAAGCTGACGCGACGCAAAGCGTTAAATCTTCTAAGGTAGTTCGCTGCGTTTCTGTGTGAGCGTGATTAGCTCCAATTAGCTCCTGCAGTAAAAAGAAGAGGGGAGAAACTTCTTCTTAACACGGAAGGCGCCTTTCTCATCAACGGAAGCTTCAAAAGGACTGGGGAGTCTTATATCGCTTGAAAATATAACTGAAAGAGGAGCCTAATATCTCAGAGAGTCGGCATCGATTATTCCTTTTGCTATCTTTCTTTTTGGCAAGAGCACTGCTTGATTTCATATTCAAGAATTTCCCGTTCACGTCATCCTGGGGGAAGATACTGCTCTGAATTAAACGGAAGCGGAACAACGGACCAATTTTCCTATTGATAGAATCAAAAAACCCTTTAAGAATGATATCCGAAATGCGTGGAGGAATTTTCATGGCTGATTATGATTTGGAAGAAAATTATTTGGATCATAATAGAGTAATACATATGCTGACGAATAACACAGTGGACTAATTATTTATATTATTTGTAATATAGGGAGTTTTTTATCATATACATTGATTCTTACGGACACCATTTCGAAAAACTTAAATATCTTTCGAAATAATAACCCATTCAAAGAAAGGTAGATTGCTCTTAAATTTACCGCTTAATTAAATGAACTAGACATCCATAAGATGATTTTTGAAATGATTAATTTTGTATAGAGAATCTATCGAGAATTCTATCCTGGAGAAAAGTGTGTAAAGTGGAAAAATATGAGCAAATCGTTTCCAAGATGAAATTACTTTTATTCCGTCAACGCCATCTAAGTGTGGGATTATAAATTTGATAATTAGTATCATAGGTGGAGAAATGTCCCCTGATTCTCCGGAAGAAGTTGAGTTAATCGGATTAACTGACATTGTAATTATAATCTTCAAGGCTTAGCATCAAGATAAGCAGGGACTCTAATGCAAATTATCACGGATATATGCATTTTGAAATCCTAACGAGAAGATTTTCCTCCACTAACATTTCACATAAAATTTTGCAGATTCTTTTCCGTATTTTTTCCGAGGTGGAGTTTTAAATCTGGATTAATGAAATCTCTGTAATGAAGCGATAAGAATATCGCAACTTGAAGCTCTTAATTCATCGCATCAACGTAATCCTTTTCGCGTGATGGAACTTAAATTTTGAGCGAGTTAAAAAGTACTCAATGTTCATAGAATACCTCACAAAAAGCAGGAGTAAGAGTAGATGCACAAATGGCTAGCTAAAATAAATCGAATTAAAAAGTCTTTGTCACTCTGTAAATTATTCATTTCAGAGGCCGTTTTGGATCTCAAACTTTATTCATTAGGTATTAAAAGCTCTGAATAGGGAATGGGGCTGGCCAGGCAAGATGAGGCGTGAGGTTCTATTGGTGTTCCTTGCGTTTATTGAGCTTGTCAATCAGCTGAGTAAGAAAAGCGAAAAATTCCACGTAATTGCTGTATAATGACCTTTACGAACAACAATTTTCATAACACCTGAGTATGAGGTAAAATAAACGAATGTCATCATTCAGTATCTCTCATATATCAGTAGCTTTCGGATCAACACAATCATGAACAAAACTGATAATAAGAGTAAATTTAAGTCAATTTTCCTATCTAAGTCTATCTCGGATCAAAAGAAGAAATTCTTTTGTAATAATAATTCTTTTCCTCCAAAAAATGATAGTATTTGATGGAATACGGGAATCAATGAGAGTACTGTCATATGAGAATTGAGTGGTGTTGATTTTAACTAGCTTGAATCTCGCCTAATAAGCTCCACAAGCAGTATGCGTTTCCCTTATTGGGTGAAAATGGTATAGGATTTCTCCATGTTAAATTTGCTTCCTTATACTCATGAAATTGATTAAAATACAAAAACAGTAACTCACAACTAAATTATGTTAGATGCGTAATTTTGGAATAAATAATAATAATGTGGTCGATTGACGTGTTTCAGACGAGAAAAATTAAAAATGAAAAACTACATTAGGAACGAAAGAAATTAAAAAGAGAAGTCTCGAGCATTCGCAGACGAGGTGGAGAAAAATGAGAACTGTGGACTGGGGAATAGAGGGAACTCCTCTAAAAGGCGAGATAACCTTTCTCGGAGTTGATGAAAGTGGAAAGGGCGGACTGTTTATTCAACCTGGGAATATCCTTGTTGCTGTAGTCATCTCTAACCCCATCCTTACGATCCTCTCTTCTCATTTAGGGAAATAGAGGATGCTATATATAGATCCGGATTTAGATGAGCGACCACAACAGAGGAGGATGCGAACAGTCGCTTTACCATTGTTTCCCTGTGCTTACTTTAAGTAAAAATCAATGGAATAAATTCGCTAAATGCCATAGACTGCGAGTTTATTTTCGATGGAGATTTTTGTATTTATAAACACAATTGGAAGTTCGATTATTAACTATTACAAAACTATTACAATTGATTGTTCACTTATTATTAATACATCTGTCCTCCTACTTGACCTTAAAATGCGTCATATTATCTTGTGGTTCAATCACACCAATCGTCTGAGTGAGATGGTATCACAGGTGGTACCGATCAACAGAGTTGCATATAATTAGTACTCCAAATGCTTGGAAAAATGTAAATGTATGATTTAAATGAGCTAAGTGTCCGATGTCACCTGATGACGCAGTTTATTTTTGCAAGACATGGCCGTTTTTCTTTTTTGCTGATTGGGTGTTTGGTGGAATTGTTTTGGATTGAAAGATTGCAATTCATCCAGTATTTTCAACTTGTTGGAATAGACTCAAGCCATCAAATGTAACACTCGGCATAAAATACGCTGTAAGCACACAATATACGTTTTTACATACAACTTAATACAAATTATTCAGAATTTACTTACTAGGTTGTGGATCAGAAAAATTTTAATAGAGCTGAAATTAAAACAAATCAAAAATATATTTAAATATCTATCCCGCAAGCGGTTGAAAGCGCGTTAGCATTCCCATTTACATGTGTGAATTCAGCAATATCCTTAACTCTTCACGTGTATTTGTTTTTCTAAGGCTCGGCGATAAAAGCAACACAAAGTAACTATCTGTTTTTGCGATTATTTCCTTGTAACGCTTTGTCGATTTCCGTCGAAGTTCACACTCGTTTATTGGACTTAAAACGCCGAAAGCTTAGGTCATTTGCACTTCGTCTCCACCGGGAAACGAACCCGGGTCCGCTTTCACCCAAAGATTTCCCAGGTACCCAACGCGGGTACCTGGGAGCCACATCTAATTGCTATCAAATGTATTAATTTCCACCCATGCACTTTATGTGGCAGAAATAGAAGGAACCAGTTGATGAATCATGACAATTCCAAATTTTGACAGCATTCATCAAATATCTGTACTAATTCAGTGGACACTGATTGTAAATTTATGCCCACGGAAATTTATCGAAGCTTCGGGTGAAGTGGTTGGAACTGTTTCCATCTTAAGTTGTCAGAAATCAAAATGATTAAATCTACGGTTGATGGCATGATTTAATGGTATTCATCTGCCGTGGGAAAATTACTATAACTAAAATAAATATTTTCCCAAACTTATTTTCGTAATTATGAAGATGATTAACTGCAGAATTCACGCATTTTCCCTTCTAAGTTTCACAGTGACCGTGTCCTTGATGATAAAATCCCGAAGCAGCTCTTGCTTATTTTCAGAGAGCGACCTTTTCTCTCCACGTCCATTATCTTCCTTTCCCTCCGCTAACTCGTTTTTTGCGACTCCACGAGCATCACGATAAAGCTCACAGCCGTCCCTACAACTAGATGAATATTTAACCTCGGCTATGACACCGCTGAAATATAAAGCGAGTTGCTATCTACGCCATCCCCCGTGCGTCTATGTAGGGAACGGGTATCGGATGAAATTGCGTTGCAAATAGAGGCTGACCTTTGACCTCTTGGCGAAGCGGCGCTTCTGAGAATCACAAAGGCCGGCCGGTGTTTCCTCTTCAGAAAATTCCTCTCGGCTCACTGCTTTCCTCATTCCCTTTCCCCAGCTCATCCGCCGCCATTTATATCGTCATAAGAAGACTACGGAAGCATTAATACTCCCGAACACCTCGGCGCGTAGCATGTTAGCCGAGATAATCCAGTTATTGCTAGATTTTAGGAAAGGGAAAGGGCGGTCGAGTGTATCGTGCTCGCTCGCGAGTCTCTATTATTTCCGAGAATTAATGCTCACCCAATGGGTTTTAGTCCGATAGACGCATAGACGCATTAATCTGGCATTTATACTTCATTGTGCTACGTTTGCAGAAACTTGCTTCTATTACCTTATCTTCACTGAAATATTTTTAATTTTTCTTTTGGTAAGGGATGGAGAAACATGCATCATTGATAATCTCAGCCTAACCTAACCTTGTTCGTGGTTGTGATGATTAGAGAGCTACTTAGTATGAATCATACTGAATAATGGCAGTCATCCTCGTCTATTTTATCGAATCCTATGAGAGATGTTATAAGTAGGATCAACTTGCTACACTTTTTAGAAATGCCAAACTTTATCCATTCTCACTTAGTTATGAGCTCCCATAAAAGTCTTTACTTCTCCAGAACTTTGGATAACCCAATATCGGAGATTTAAAAAATTCACGATTTTTTACTTTGCAAAGTGCAATAATTTACTCTTTCATTGATTGAAATTCGTAAATCGGAACAGATTTCCATCGCAATTGTTTTACTCGACGGCTAAAACACTAGTCTATCTTATTCCTGCGATTTTGTTAATATTTACTTAATATGCTTAGTAAATTTAAAAAAATATATTCTGTGTCAAAGTTTTCGTGATTTCAAATCAAAACAGCGTTCGATTATAAAGAGGAGAATCTTCGTCAAATTTTCTTTTCTATGTACCCCTCCAGTTTCGTTCGACCAGAATTTACATTTCTAATTTAGACAATAAAAGAGTTCTGCGGCGAAAAGAAAAATCGACTTTATGCGTATTTCTTGCGAAAGTTACTGTCATCGAATAATACTGTAAAAACCAGGTTAAAAAGCTTTTCAGGTAGCAAAGTGAAATCTATTTTTTTAAGCAGGATAACCTTGTAATCTAAAAGCGACTTTTTTAATTTACGTTCTCCCGTGAGAAAAAAAAATGATGGAGAAGACCTTACTTTATCTCAGAGATGGAATCGGCTCCGACGGTGAGATATCCTCATTTCACTCTCACAAAATGAGTCACTCAAGTGAATATTTTCAAGGAACCCTTTTAGAGACACGGAGAGGAAAGTGGAGGGCGAAACAGGTATTAAAAAATATTTTGGTCGAACGAATGAGTCGAATGATTGGCTGAAACGGTTGTAGTGCATCCTCGAACGGGAAAAATCCGCATCTTATGCGGGTAGCAAAGGGTCTTAAACGTTTTTTACTGCAATTATATAAATTTATAAATATATTCACGACGGTTGTTAATATTATAAATGAATGGAAAATTCTGAAGCGAGAGTTGTATACGAAGACATTAAAGTTTGGAGAAGTATTTTTATAAATGAGGCAATTGGCGCGCATACCCAAGTAAGGTAATTTGATTTGAATTATACGAATATATGTGTAATTCATTGATCTTCTTAAGTTTATGATTGGATGTCTATTAATTAGATGAATGTCAAAAAAATGTGTCATACTGAGGGTACAATTAAAATTCTAATAGCATTTATATGACAGAAAGAGTCTTCTTGAAAGGTAAAATGTTGAATGCACAATATATTTATCATCATCATTTTCCAGTTTTTTAATTAAAGCGGTTATATAAAAGTAGAAACGTAATTAAATATTTTTATAATTAAGGAACAAAGATGGTGGAATATTCCGCATAGTAACAGAAAGTCATGTTAAGAAATTTTCCGTGTTCAGCGTTTTTCAGTGCAGAAGTTTGCCCTTTGTCACGACGTTTTCAGCGAAAAAGGCACTCCCTATTATGTAGCACTTCTTTCGAGATTCTTTCTTCAAAGATACTAAAAGAGTGAGTGAGGCAATGGATAGAGCTCCACAATATAGCGCAGTTTTATTCACTCCATAGCATAATAAAGTCCAGCGAAATAAAGAGATGTATATTTCCCCTACAGTCAATGGTTTTGAATTAAGAATACATTTTCTGAGAAATGCCGACTAAGTATGACAATTTTTTGTCCTTGATCTTGGGGGCATTATTCAAATAAATTTCTAGATGCGAAATGAGATCTCTGAGAATATAAATGCAAAGATCCTGCTCCAGTTACTCCGCGCTTTGCTTTCAACGGAAAAGATGCCGGACGAATGATATTCAAATGATAACATATTCAAAATTTACAAGTTGATGTGTTTTCCCAGTTTGTGAATTGAGGCGGAATACATTAATTCTGCTCAGTTATCTCTTTGAATTAATTGAGTACTTTCTTAATGGTTAATGTAAATATATGCCATCACTCAGAATAAGAAAAACAACAATGAAATTTTCCAGATGAGCATCGACCATAAAGAGAACTTTTTCTGAGGACGTGATTTTCGTGATAATTTTGAAACGTAAGATAAATTTCCATGGGGAGTTTCTGTACTTGATATTCTTCGTGGAGTCTTAGTTTTAAGTTGAAATTTATTCAAGTGCCATATTAACAAGCTTCGCCTGTCGTAAAGAAGTTAAAAAAGAATCTTTTCCGATGAATTTCTTGTGAAAATCGTGCTCTCTGTGATAATTAAGTTTCGAGATGCTTTAGATACATTTATGGAAGAACGTACTAGGAAATCGTGAATATTAATAACATAAAAAGATTGTACCTGATGATAGCCAGAGGGTGTATTCTAAAGAGAGAATTTTTTGGAAAAATGCAACAGATTGTAGTGATTTTTTAAAAGTAGATGTAAAGATACATTATTATTACCATTCTTTAGCCCAACCACGTTTTGTCAAGTACAATGAAATTTATGAATAATTTATGAAAAAGTAAAATTTTTCCTCAATTATAAACGTTGCATTTGAATTATTATAAAATAAACATATTTCCCATAAATAAACATTTACGGGAGGATAATCATAAAAAAGAAAGATGAATCAAAGAAAAAGACTTTTGGTTCAGCCCGACCCCCAACTTGGGTTTGAGCCCAAAGGATGGATTATCAAAAATGTGATCTATGGAATATTTATAAAAAAAGCCTACATAATCGGATAAGAATCAGGCTAAAAAGCTGCCTTTCTTTTAATCAAAATAGGAGGTTAGACATTTCTTTCCCGGGCTAGAATGATTGGGACAGCGTTGTTTACGAATAAAATTATCGGGATGAGGTTGATGATTGAAATACTCCGACTCATCGGCTACCAGGGATAGTTCGTTGTGGAGTCATACTCGTTAGTCGATCCATGATTTTCAAAGGACTACCAATCACAAGAATTCGTAAACACATTCAATAAAAACATCTTAATTTGATATGAAGAAGTAAGAATGGGAGACATTGATTTTTCCGTTCATATTTGAATTTCTCATCTCTCGTACATGGGCGCGTATCAACCGAAACATTTTCTTTTTTCAAAAATAAAAGTAGCGGAAAAATCTTCGTTAGCCAAAATAAATAAAGGGCACTCGTTTTCCAAGGAATCGCTGTATTTAGAAAGCTGTATTTAGAAAGCTCGAATCGAAATATAATACAAATACGAAATGATATGATGATTCACCCATGGCTGGATGTTCCCCCCCAATGGATATTGATTGGAATCTGCAAGAGGAGCAAGTATGCCGATGCTTCCATCTGTGTTTGACGCGCTCAATTCTTCTTAATTAGCGAGTGATGCACACGTGCCTGCTCTTGAGCTCGTGGTGGCAATTCGATCAATACCCATTTTCTCTTGGAAATTCACTACATGGGAATCACGCAAAGGAAATAAAATAGAAATGATTTGCGATTTCACGGAATGCGGTGCATCACGTTAATCAATTATATGTGATTGAAATATATAATGTGCGTGTGAACATTTTACTTTTAATTTATCTGGTTAAAACGGAATATTTCCAATATTTTATTTGTATTGTTTATTGATATATACAAACGCTGCTAAATAATTCTCCTCCCTTTCTGTTTCACGTGATAGACTTTCTAACTTGGTTGCTTAAGTTGGTTTTCCATTAAAAAGTTCATAAATTTCCCATTTTTCAACGAGAGGAAAAGTTTGGAATAGGTTGTGCTAAATAAATCTGTTTCAATCATGAAGTTCGGCAATGCCATTGTGTGATTTCCTCAATGGGTCCATAAGAACTTTTGAGTAATTCCTTCGGGGAATCTAAGACTCAAACATATCTCTTTGCTGCTAATTGTTAGAAATCTAGTTGCTGTAGAGGAACTGTGGTTAGCCCATTCTGATATACTGAAGTAACTCTAGGTAAATTTTGAACTCGTAGGGAACTCGGGAAGTGAACTTAGCACAAGCGTTAGAATACAAAAACCGCAAAGTACTTTCGATTAACATTCGGAAACATGTATAGGATTAAATTCCAAGAATAGTAATGCAAGATGCACTCGTTCTTTATGTAATGACTAGTGAATTCCCCCATCGAAAATGACGGGAATTTATTAAATTCAAAGAAAAATGTACTACTATTATCGTATAAATCTAATGTATCTCAAATACCCCACAAAAATGTGAAGGGTTAATTTATATCTGTCTTATTATCTGTCATCTTGCATGCAGAAATCAACTTATCAAACCTTTCTCTTAAATAAACCTCTTCTTGAGTTATAATCGTATTCAAATTGGCCGAGTGGTTAAAGTGCCTGGTTCCAAGCTCCAAATGTTCCAAAGATTAATCCAAAAGTTTATCCTCAGTGGTTCGAATCCTACTCAGGGAAAAATTTTTTTCCGGAAAATTTAAGTTTCAGGTTTGCTAAAAAGGTTCATAAGAAGAAGGTAGGAAGTTTTTATAGTTTTAAAAAAGCAATTCCTTAATTGTTTATTTAATTAAGTACAATTATAAAGTTTTATAGGTATTCAAAATAACTGATTTTTTTTATATTCCGTACTCTAAAATTCATATGACGTTTACTTTAGTTCTCATTTTGTCTCATTTCTTCATACATCACGCGTTGTCACGGCTTGAATATTCCCACAAAGCAATCCCCCCTCTCCTACTTATTTAATGAGTTAATGGGGTACTTTCTTCTAATTTCTGTATATCCGTATATCTACATCCGTAACCCTTTTGGGCCTATGGCAAGAGGTGCGCGCATTCTATTCCATTAATAGAATTTAAGATACTCTTTTACGCATATCACAAACTTCTTTTTTCTAGGGTTCCTGTGAGCAGCAACCCAAAAAATATAAGCAATTTTTTGAACCTCCTATTCATTTTAAATGAGCTGAATGTGCTTGAGGTGATTATTTGGAAAGTCTTTAATCGATCGTGTCCCCCATCATTGATTTTTCTCTCTAAAATATGGCGATAAAAGGGTGAATAAGTTGGCGATCTCAGTTATATATTATAATAAAAGCGTTCTCCCATAAGGACCCGCAGCAGTACCCAGCCTACCAATAATTCAGGATACAAACTGAAAAAACGAATATGCAATCAAATTTACATGGATTTATCTCGCATGACTGAACTAAAACTACGGAGATTTTTGAGAATGTAAAATACATTTCATCATTTCAAGCTTCTAGGTTAAGTTGAATTAGTTAGACCAGAGTCATCCAACATATGACCCACTGAAGGATATAAACTACCTATCTTCTCAAAGTTGTCGATATAAAATCACTCTCATAAAATTTCATCCGTTCATAAAATAGGTGTGAAATTCCAAATGCTGCGTTCATTAAAATCATTCTTGTTTCGACCAAAGCTATTTTTCTCTCTTTCTATATACCTTGCTGTTCTCTTTGCGCGCATGTTTTTAACGATATATACACATTCATTTGCATATATGTGATTAACGGCGTATAATATCTCCATAATTGTAGTTGCGAATGGATTCCTACGAAATAAGGTTTAATTAAAAGTTTCCCTCGCTGTTTCACGTGATAGACAACGTTCCTGATATGGTCCTCGGGCTATAAAGGCCCGAGTTTGGTAGGTTTTTAATTTTAATTCACGTAAAAACTTGATTCATTTGCATTCCCTTCACTTAACTTCCAACATCCTTGCAAGCTCTTGTAAAATGTTTACCAAGAAGTTTTAATGAGCAGCGTAAACTGGGTCTAAATTACGAAGCGGAGGAGAAGGTTCCAGAGATTTCAGTAAGCCGTCGTTATAAAGCTTTGCGGAATCTTCGGGTTAAATCTAGCAGCGCACCGCATAATGTTATGCCGAATCTCCGGAAAATTTAATCCGTGAGAGTGCGTTTTTGGTTTAGCTGGATGCGCGTCGCACAGTGCTCGTAAAATCGCTCGGGAACTCTTTTTAGGATATGAGAGGGATTCCGCCCACGAACGACCCCTTCTCGACGAGCAATGGCATCTCAAGAAGATTTATCCATCCCATCGTGAGTTCATCGTCCGAAAAGAATGCTTTATTGGTTGAAATCCCTAAGCGCTGATCGTGGCATTCCCATAAAGGAGATAAAAGGATATTATTTTATTCTCGAAGGTCCGCATACGTCGATCTAACCTCGAGAGTTTTTATATTTCCCTGAATTTCCTTAGCAAAAGTTCCTTACGAAGAATAACCGCTGTTGAGCAGGTAAAATGATCTGTGGCTTTAAAGAGGATCAGCGGAAATAGGTTCGGAATATTTCTAATTTCAAGCGTTCCGCACACGTGATTGCCTCGTTGATGTTCAAATTTTATTTCGCTTGCTAGACAATACACTATTTTCGACTCGATTACATGCTATATGGAGCTCCACTGCGTTATCTCTATTCAGCTTCTTTCTGTAGATCTTAATAAATCCCTATTCTACATCAGAAACCTTGGCCTTGCACTTCATTTCCTGCCTTCCAAATTTGCTTCGATCCTCTGTTCACTCTCCAAAGATGATGGCCTTTGGCATCGTTAGGCATTTGGCTCTTATCCTTAGTACCATTCCTTTTTATTATCCTTGATGTCATTCTTTTTATCCAGCAATCATATGAAACTCTATCATCTCTCTAATTTTGTGCCTTATGTCTCCTTTAGACATTTCGGCGCTTACGTAGGAATATTTGGCAGGAAATTATAGCTTAACTCATCATAATTATTATTGATTATATCTCTACATTTTATATCCGTCGATTTTATAGATAAAAACCTTCCAACCCAGAAAGACACTTTCAACTTCTCCACTTTACTCTTACCATTAGTTTTTTTTCTATATTTTCACCTCATCGAAGTAGCTTCTTAGTCTTTAATCTTAATAATTTAAAAATTGTATATTCTTTTTAAGAATAGATTACATTTTAATGGGATAAATGAGTATTTAAATCCTAAGTCTCCCATTGTCTCTCAATGAAGTCGTTTGTAAGTAGATGAAAATAAATTAGTATGTCGAAAACTACTTTGAAAATGATAATATTCTGCGAGTTTTAAATGAACCCTCCAGTAAGTCTAAATTTACAACTTTTTCCACCCCTGACTATCCTAATGGGATGGACGATAAATTAGCTCGGCTATTTGAGCAACCAATTTCACAGCTTATACATAATAATTCAGAAGCAAAAGCTCTTTTGATGAGCACTAGCCCTTCTAATACGCAAGGCAAGAGATTGAAAAATGCCTCTAGAATAATAGAACGCGGGATTGGAAACTTTATTTCCACATAAGGGATTTTCCGGTCCTAAGTAATGGGAAAAAGTTGAACCGGGGCCCAACTTTATCGATTCATTAGAGTTGCCGTGGCAACTCTTACATCCGTCATCGTTCGAAGCTAACAAACGGCGCACCTGCGATACAAATGCCTCGAAAGCAAGCGGAATCGAAACCTGACTGCGCATTTTATCGTTGGAAATCACAGTTAGTTTAAGCAAATTTCTGTCTGTATAAATTCTTTAGCTTCTTTCCACACGATGTCGCAGTTTTTTTGGTAGTTAGTCAGCCATTTGATAAAGAGACATTTTTAAATAGTACAACTTAGAGCTGGATTATATTTATTTATGCATTTAACCGGCCCAAATAATCAGAAAGAATTTTTTTTCAAATCTCTATAGTCAGAAAGAAAGTTTCAGTAGTCGCCGGTGGTGCGGTGAGCTCCGAAAGCCTGGATGCCTCTATCAAATATTGATCTTAAGCATTTTATCCCTTAATATATACGTGTTTCTATTTTTATTCTTTCTGCTTATCTTTGGTGTGATATACTTTTTCCATCGACAGTTAATCCCTGGATTTAAGGACCGCAGTTAGGAATCGATATTTTACTTTTTATTATTTACATATACGTTTTAGATTAATAATACATTCTTTTGAAGAACGCAATGTTTTTTAATGTGACTACAAGGTAAAAGTTGAGAAAATGATGGTTTCATAGCTGATTCGTCGATGAAATAAACTTTCTAAATGAAAAACGAAGACAAGAGATTTCAACAGATTTACTAAGGAATGTAAGGATTTACAAGGAACAGGAATTCAAGGGGAGAGGAAAGCACTCATTATATTGATTTATGTTTAGACTGATAAGACATGAACTTTAGTTATGTTACTTATACATTCAGTATACGTCTGAAATACATTAAAGGAAATATTTCTATCGTTATATCCTGCTTCGAAGACCTGAAGACCCACCCACTATAAATCTTCCAGCATATGCGCTTGCTGTTACTGTAATAAATGCTTCTCTTCCTACATCCTATCTGATTTCATAATAGGAAGGACATCTACGAAAAGACCCTGAAAAATAGGAATAGACCAGATGAAATTTTTCTCCATTTTCTTGGAATAGATGAAAAACTCGTACGTTTCCTCCTAGTAAATCCCTTCCTCTCTATTCGATGGACCTTTTATTTCCCAAGGGCAAAGATATCAATCGTCATAGAAACTGGATAGATCCTATAGTGAGCCACATTTATCCATGCGAAGGTGGATGGTGATGACGCACAGGACTTAACGTGCGTTGATCAATTTGAGGGAATAGTAGGTCGATATGATTATTCCTCATTTCAAATTAAAATGAGATAGATACTTTCTCAAGTGTGGAGATTCATTTCATCGAGCTAAGCAGACTGCGGTATTAACCCTACAATCGTTAAGGTAATTGATTATTTCTCAACTAAAAAATCAATCTTCTTGAGCGGCATTTTATGGGAATCCATATTTTCGAAGGAGAAATGAATGGACACACTCATGCAATTTCACAAAATATATCCAAGTACGAACTAACGCAATGTTTTGTAGTATTTTGACGAAAATTCGATGTAAATAATTAAAAACTTCATTGCCAGCATTGCGTCGTTTATCTAAAATATTTTATCGTTACATTACGAATCAATGAATATTTTTCACTGTTGTAGAAAAGAAATGGCAAACTTTAGGGTACAAATATTTATGCTCCAAAATGCTTTGAAATTTTAACCTTTTATCTGAAATGGAAGTTTTCTTAATGTTCTTCGTGGTGGATTTATCGTTTATTACATAAAGGGAGTGTATAGAAGCTTAAAATAAATCTTAGCTTATAAAAACAAGTAAACTGGATTTACTTGGGATCTATATACTAATGTTAAATTGTACGGATTGTACACTCATCTTTTTCCATCTCTTGCTTTCTGTTCACCGAAAAATATTTGGTATAATTTAGAGATAAGTGAGGAAAATTAAACAAATAATTTAAATCATTGTAAAGCAAAAGAAGCACCTGTAACTATTTACCATCTTTTTTCATTATGATATTTTTGTGTATTTGTTTTGGAACAAAGTAAAATACCTAGAAAGGAACGGATACCACCCATATAACATCACACACAACGGAATACATCACAGAAGGAAGTCTATATTTTTGTCCATTTGGCTGTTCCAAATGTAGTTTATTGAGAATAAGGTGAAATGAGATGTAAAAGCAATAGAGCTTTCTATGCTATGATATTATATTCATGACATTCTTTGAAAGGAGCTTAAGCTTTGCGCATGGAAAAGAGGAAAGGAAGTTGATTGCGGAAAAAACGAGGAAAAATTAAGTGGGACAAGTCTTGAGACGCAATCGATCATACTAGGCCTAATGCTATGAAGTACGTCGGAAAAAAAGCAAGAGACGGAACCTGAGGAGGCCGACGGTGAAATTAAACAGACGTTTATCGCGAAATTAGATTGGTAATTTAATCCAGACCTACCACAAAGTAGGCCGGTTATATTCATTGGGTACACCGTTCCGTGGGTATTAAGGTCGCACGAAACTAAAAATAGGGGACGGGAGATGATGTATAAGAGTAGTACAAGGAGAGTAATTTGTATTGGGACGATGTGAGTACTCCCTGGTGGACGGAACACGAATGAGATCCCTTTTATCGACGAGGGGCCTTCGTGCGGTGAGGGAGGGAACAAAGGGTTCGATAGGGGAAGAAGGAGGGGAAGATAAGGAAATCTTTGATAAGGGCCGAGCTTACAAGGGGGAGGGGAAGAAAGGAAATGCCCATAATTCTATGTGGAAACGTAAGATAAAAAAAGGAAACTTTAGCGGTTGGCTTAACTGCAACAGACTTTGGCTCGATGTAGTATTCGCGGTTTTGGAGTAAAGTGAGGGATTGCTAAAGCGCTCGATAATTTTGAAGATAAAGATGTGATAACGAGGTTCGTTACCGGCGTAACATTGTGTAAAATCATGCGAGACCACTCGTGAAAGAGATTTTTCACTCACGATAAATAGAACGCATAGCTTTGATATTTAAAACACTTATGATGATATTAACCAATATTTTCTTGCTACATAACGATAAAATTACAGAAAATAAACCGAAGGAAACAGCTTAGGCTTTTTTGTTCGTTCTTCAGTGTCGTTGATCGAGGAAAACTCCAGTTTATGCTGAATTTATTAGACGACAAAAATATTTTTGTAGCATGGTTGCAAAATACTAGCAACTATTCGAAAAAAAATTGTAGAATTTCTTATATAAGCTCAGATTAAGAAAATACGAAATTCCCCGCGAGAACTTGACCCCACAACCTGTGCGGTGTTTATGAGAGCCTCTCAGAAAACCGGAAAAATCCTGAATGATATATGTTTAAAGGATAAAAGATAAGGAACGTTTTTTACACGTAAATTTATTTAAGTTTAAGTATAAATTTATCGGTAGATTTATTTATTTGACTTATAACTGAGATGGTAAAATATGTCATTCTCAAGTAAGGTATCTGCATGTGTGTATGTGTAATAGAGGGTGGTTCTTGTGAATTGTAATTTGGATATTTGGCTATGACAGATCCACTGGGCCATTCTTCCACATTTATGGTCTTTAATATTCATTTACTATAAAAGCAGGTTTTGTTTGGTGCGGTGTTAGTGAAATAACCGCCATGGATGAAATTTTATAAATATAAGACGATTTTTGGGATGATTTGAATCTATGAATGTTTAAACTGACTCGAAATTGACATTAAATGATCCGATTCTTGTATTTAATGAAATGTTTTACTAGACAAAACAGAACTGGTCTTTTATAGCTGCGATTTTCGCAGTAGCGATAAAACGTAGAGGAATAGTGAAATAAATGGAGACTGCAACGAGAGACGAAGAGTTAAGTAGATGAAATAGGAACTGAAACGGAATACTAAGCAAGCACAGAGATACTTCTACCCTAAGAGAATCACGTTTTTCTGTTAAGTCCTTCACATCTGCGAAAACTTCACACTTGTAGGCTCATTAGGATAGGCTTCGGTATATTTCAAGGACTTCGGATTCCGATTTCTGACGCCAACAAACAGGTGGAGTAGATGTCACTGCGTGAAACCCTTCTTTCAACAAGAGCACTTTGATTAGCAGTATCACGTGTTCATTATAGCTTCAATTAATAGCAAATGATCTAGGCATCACCCCAAGTGTGGAGAAATGATTTTATATTGGTTTGTTTAGCTTCGTCGAATGGACTGTTTTACGGAATTCAAGTGCTTTATCGTTCAAATAACACTATGGGATTACTTTATGATCGATATGCTCATTTTTTATTTAAATATTTGTTCCGCTTACTTTCCAAACTAGCAAGAACTGCCTCACAGCAGTAAGAGGTTGTAAATGGCATATTGTGAGAAATTCCGGTTCCTGTTCCCATGTCTTGACAAATGGATTATTTTTCATTTGTTTTTAATACGGGATAGATAAGAATGTTTCTTACGTTTACATTTGTCTCAGTTTTATTCATAGCTGTGATAGTATGAAAGCTTCTTAAATAATGCTGAATTAAGAAATACATTTTCATCCATCGATTGCTGTGGTGATATTATCTACGCTTATGGCACACTGACTCAATGAGGAAGACAAAGGGAAAATAACTTACTCCTCACCTGGTATAATAAGCCTCTAAAGTGATAGGTAAACACTGATAGATGGAGGGAGATTCAAATCGGCTTTTTAGTTTAATATTTAACGAAAAAATATTCTGATCATAATTTCATACTGGATATCAAGGAAGAAAGTTATACGTTGATAGTCGTAAATAACTTTCACGGAATGATAACTACATCATTGAAATGGTAGTTCTCCCATTTCCTTTCCTAATATACATACTGTGTGAGACATTGCTCCATTTGCTACGCCAGGGAAACGATCGCAAGTGCCAATCAATAGTCACGCGAACCATAAAAGTTTTTCTGTTAGCGCCTCAAAGCAAAGGGATTGAGTCTATAGACAAAACAGAAAGATGCGCGTTCAGAGTAATGAAGCATGCACGACCGATAGAAGATAAAGCAGAAATGACATGAGATGCAATGGGTAGTAATCTACATTTTATTGATATCCCCATAGCTGCTTTTTTTACAATTATTATGAATATTGAACGGAAAATGGGTTAAAAATATAAGAGGAGGCTTAATTTGATGAATAGTCTGGAAAGGAGGATAGGAAACACTTTATAAGAAAGAAGAAGAAACGTATTTTTAAAGTAGCTTTCAATGAAAAACATACCAAAATGGTGCGGAGGGATGTTATTATATCCTTAATGTTCTACATATAATATCCAATACGTAATCCTACATGTCCTTATCCCTTTTCATATTTTCCTCTCTATCACAATGTAAGGATGAGTTAAAGATAATTTATTTTACGGCTCTGATCTGAATAAAAATGTGCATAGCGATTCTTTTCAGAAGTATTCCATGAATAATGGCGAACATAAAAACACGATGTAAAATATTTCCTGCGATTATCGCGAACGAAAGCTTTTTAATCTTGGATAAAATTCCATTTTCGGTCAATATAAAATATTATGTCAAATTTATTCATCCATTTTCGACAGAAAGGACTTCAGGAAAATGAAGTAAACAAAATTTGTAATTAATGTTCATTTTTCATAAAGTTTCAAAATATCAATAAACAATTAATAGAAATTACAACGAAAACGGGAAAGTAAAAGTAGTGCATCGTATCACTGCATTAGTTATATTATGTAACGGTATAGATAAATCATCATCGTTGTCCATCTGCGTACTTTATCAAACATGAAATCATATTTTAGAAAGAGTAAGGTAAACGACATGCAACACTGGTTATATGTGGGAAACCTACTTTAAGTAAGAGTTTGAATTTGATATCGAACTGCACTATTACACTTGCTTAAGTATGAATTTGCATCTAATATTATTATTTATAAACTGCGCATACATTATTCACTTCACGTCGAGTTTTATCCACCTTCGGCAAGAATTGACTGAAAGATTGCGCCCTTTCTACATAAAGTTCAATTACTCTTTCCCTTCCATATGGCATCGCTCGGAAGAATCCAAAACCCGTCAATTATCGGAATTCTAACAAGTGATGCGCGAAGACTAGCGAAAGAAATATTGATAACAAAAGGTGCGTTAGCGGAGAAAGGAGAGGCACAATAAATGGGCAAATTTAAAAATAAATCTGTTCCCCGGCGAAGAGCGCACCACGCCCCCTTTCTGACGCCCTAACCCAACTCCCGATCCTTCCACCCCCAATAAAAGGATGGAATGTTTTAAAGTAAAAAATGAGAGAGAAGAAGCGCCGCCGTTCAGGTTTTAGATTCCCACCATTATAACGCTAATGCAAGAAGTTTGTTATCGAATCTCTTGAAGGGAATTTCATTTTTCATCCTCCATAGAGCCCATTTTCTCTCCTCATTTCTTCTCGAATGGATCGATAGGTCGCTTTTCTTTGCCGCGAGAGGAGAAACAGCGTAATGCACGAATGACGTCCTCAGCTAAAGGTAAGCAAAGCTACCGGATATGAGCGGTTTGCGTCAGCGAGTACTCTCGTTTGATATAAAAGTTTCCATTTCCGCGTTCTAAAAATCTGGCTGGCTTAAAATTACTCCTTCCGCTTATGCAATTTCCTTCCTCTAGAAGAATACCATATTGAATCTCATCCTGACACGTCTGTCTATGAACGACGTAGAGTAATTTTGAAAAAAATTATTACCAGTATCTGTCAAATCTAGGCTAATGATTAAATGAATTCAAGAAGGGTGGCTTGAGGTGGTAAGCAGACGAAGCAATCGCCTCAAGAAGTATTAAGTCAATAACTGAGTATAGGAACGACTCAAACAGAAGTTACTGAAAATGGAGATGTGTCATTGTGTGTCATTGACATTAGCTAGATGCGAAGCGAAGTTGTGCGGTAGGAAATGGTATTTCCGAATAGTTTCAAACTCTAAATAAATTATATAGCAGATAAATTATTATTAGGACTAACTTATTGGTAGACGATATCAAGATTGTCTTACTTGAATGAAAAACAGTAAATAATTGATATGTTATTGTCTGTTGTTGGGAGTTGTTGCCTCAAGGCGACAAAGTATCTGAGGCCAGCATTGAATTCGAGAAATGGATAAGTTAAAATAGAGAGGTGAAACTAGTTATGGGACGACGGACCTTATATTGCGTTCTGTGCATTAATAAACCGGCAATGCTATCTTGTGTCTTGCCTCATTCCCGCTTAATTTTCCGATATTTCAACTAAACAGCCGTCGTCAACTTTGAAAACGTTTTTTCAGTGAGCATATGTTCATGAGATAAGCAAAACCGCTCGACCTCACTATCCTTATCTTCTTATTTTCTGTCTTCGGTCTGCGGCTATGTCACCGCCGGCTTTAACTAAAAATATGTGGTGAAAACGTGCTCAAAGCTTAGCTGAGGGATTAAGACAAATGTGAAAAAATTTTAACGACTACATAAAAGCGACGATTTCATTGATTTTATAGAATATGATCCTTAAAAACCTCGCTATTAATAGAATAAAGCTTATCCTATAAATGATACGTGTTAATCTATTATAACTGGAAATAAAAGGCTTTGCTAAAGCTGTTTTTATTACGTCAATCATAAATTTAATAAGCGGTCGAACCATTTTCCTCACGGATATTTTAATTATTGCTTCTTCTCCCAATTACTCTATTTTCAATTACGTATACACCCGCATGCTAGATGCAGCAAGGGTTTTGTGTCTATTTTCTGCAATTTTATGACAATAAATATCAATAATAATAAACAATATCGATACTAATAAACAAACGGAAAATCTATATCCTAATATAAAATGCACCCTGCTTTATTATCTTAAAATCTTATCTTTTATGGAAAAAATCTTCTTATACGTGGGTATATTCGGTACTTCAGCTAACTTTAGAGCTTGATGCATGTAAGCGCGCAAGCTCTCGAGAGACTTAATCAATGTTTATTTTAGAAGCTCTTCGTTGACTCACGCTTTATAGCGGTATAAAAGATAGCGAATTGGGCGAAATGGCAAGTAGGTTCAAACTTCGTGAATTGAATCTTAGAGATTAGAGAGGAAATCTTTTTCGCGGATAAACGTCATGGGGAACACGGATAAGGTTCAGATTTGAGCTATAACCGATAACCTTCGGAATTTTTCTTATCTTCAAATAGAGATAGCAAAGGTTTAGAATAGATTTATTCGTGAATTTTCTTTTGTTCCTGTAGCATACCTGTTAAATGGTAACATTATGAATGGATTAGATCAGATTGAGATCAGAATGGCGAGCCTTTTGTGGCTAGAGTGCCATGTTTGATACATATAAAGGGTGCCGTTTTGGGACCAAGTCATGTAATGAGATGCTCATGTTATATATTTTATGGTGGTTATTACGTCAAAAGCGTAATTAATATGTTGTAATTGACGTAAACGAAGATTAATCACCATTAATAATGAACAGAGTCCTCATTTATTTACTCTAGTGCTCAATTTCCAATGAATCAATAACAAGGATTTTACCATCAGAGTTCTGCGTGCCGAAAATATTTTCATGCGTGCCACTTTGAGCCATATGTTTGTTATCCTTGGATAAGAAAAAAACACCTGTTCAATAATTTCTAGGGAAGAGTTAGGATAACGAATCACTTTCAAATAATTGCGAAAATTGGAATTAGACGAGATCCTCAAAAGAGTAAACGTTTCGTCATTTTTATATATACAAGAATATCATTTACGATGTCAAATACATGTTTATTATTATATTCTGTAGTTAGTATCTTTAATTTACTGAAAACAGATTTCAAATGAAAAAGTAATTCAGCTATTTAGTCATCTAGAAAAATGAAAATATGAATTCCTACATTGTAGATATTCCTCTCAATGCATAATTTTTCCATATTCCTACACGCTAACCTATCATCAAGCGATAAATATAGCATCACCTATTCGTGTATCTTTACAAAATTCCAAATAAGAAGAACGATAATAAGTATAAGATATAAACGACTACACTTCGATCATTCATTTCCTTGGGATTCCATTCACCCCAGCGGGTAAACCATGTATGTTAGTCATGGTCAGGGGAATATGACGTCACCATTACAAATGTCTCGCGAAACATGAACGATGGAGAGATATTTCGGCGGTCCATCCAATATGAAAATTAGATTTTTTGAACCTTATATCCATCGTCGTTATACAATCCAACCTATCGGCAACGGGCAAAGGGTACTTGATTCTTATTCCGTGAAGTATTGGGAACCACTTCTCCAAACCAATCGAATTTCCGAATCTCTTCGAGATTAGCACTCCGCCTTATCCGTTTTTGGGCATCGCGCGGGTGACGCGCTCGCGCGTAAATATTTCTTACGGCATCGCACGATTACCGTAGGAATATTTCGACGTCCGCGTCACCTAGTGACGGACCAGAGACCGTGATATCATCATTCGCGATACCTCCGCCTTCTCAAGGTTGGGCTATAAAGGTGCGAAAACTCCAAATATACCACCAACACTGTTTACTCGATAAAGAGAAGCTTCCAAGGACGCTCGGACAGCAATCGCCCACCCTCCACCAGCACACAATCAGAGGAAACCCCTCAGGCGCCGTGACCAAAGCGGTCAGCGGCAACACCCACACGTGTCAGGCGGAAAATACCGGCGAATTCACACACTAAGACTCCACTTCCAGCACAAAAGACTCACCGATTAGCAGGAAACAACGTTCCTGGTGGGTCAACAAAGTTTTCCCTGGTAATATCCTCTAGTTCCCACGCCGTCGACGGCTCCTCACACCAAAAATATCAGTCAAACTTGCGCACCACAGTTATTGTTGCAAACGTTCCTCTATGGTTAAAATGGAAAGATAGAGAGGGGAAATGTGGAAGAAAGGGGAGGGTGAGGGTAGTCCCTCCAGCTGAATCTACCTGGTTTTATTGTCTTAGATGAGTATGAAACATCTTCCAGTATATAGGAAAGGTTTGGGGGTAGGAATTATGTGGATCTCAATGGAAAAGTGTGCGGATTGTTTTCGTGGGGAGGAAATTTAGACCAGGAACTTACTGAAAGATGTAGAAAATTCTGATGTACTTGTTCACCAGGGGTGTGTGAGTGTGATAGTGCAGGATGGTGTGGAAGTTGTGATTTTTTCGGGATCTGCAAAGGGGTGGGTGGAACAAGGGGGTGGTGAGGAAGACGTCGCTAAGGGTGGCAGAGGGTTTCTAACTCACGCACACTTCGACACCAACGCCACTCCCACTCCCATATTTCACTCCCCTGGAATCGAATATCCTTTCCCTCCCTCTTCGCACCGCTCTCTCCCAGCTTTTCTCTCTCCGGACCGCGTTTCCTACCGCGAGCTCTCTGACCAAGTAACTAAACTATTTCCCTTCCACACTCGGAATGCCGCTGCGAGAGGGCAAGATGGCCGCGCGCGCCAGGAGGGGAGGGATCGATAGGGGCGGAGGGGAAGATCTCGGTGTTATCGACGAGGAAGAGTGGAGAGTGAATGGCACAAGGGAAGTGGAGAGGAAAGAATGGATAAGGGAGGAACAAAGAAAGAAATACTATGGAGGGAGTATCGATTGGCGAAAGAAATAAAGCTGCGAGGAGAGTAAAGTCGAATAGCTGAAGGAGAAATAAAGTTCAGCTTTTATATTTCTATTCCTTATGATGGGGCTCTACCACAAAGTTGAGAGTTCGGAGATAGAAGAAAATGTGCTAGTTTTGCACACCAACCTATTATATCATCAGTTATCGAACTACGGCCAACCTACGCCGAGGATAGACGTTCCTCTCATCCTTAAGAAAGTATAATGAGCATACGATCTGCAAAATAAACCTGAAGAAATTCACATATTTTATCTACTATGGTATTCCACGGAGTCACGCCTTCTTGCATTGATTTTAATGTAATAAGCATGATTAAGGTAATAATATAGATAACTATAGAAGGAAAGTCTTATAAAAAGAAAGAAAATAGACGAATCAAAAAAATTACTAGTGAGGAAATAACAGGCGATAAAAATAAAAGAGATGTGAAAATGTGACAGATTATGTGAATGAAAGAAAGAAAAGATCCAAGGAAAGAGGAAGGAAGACTTTATTGTCGATGGAACAAAAGCCACAGTACAGTAGGATAAAAGAGGTGTAGAAACAGTAGGGCATCAGAGAGTAAACAAAGGTGGATGAATTACCATGCACAGATACCAAGGAAAAGAGAAGGAATAGAATGAGAGGTGGAGCAAAGAAAAAGGAAAAAAATCGACGTTGAGAAGAATAAAGGATACAGTGGACAAAGGAGAATATGGATGCATACAAAGCTTGAGATGAAAATAAATAACTGACATCATGACTGAACAGAATGATTGAAGGAGAAGGATGAATCGAGTGATAAAGAATATTGATCTCAACAAGAGAAGAATGGAGCCTATGAGTAATAAAATTGAAGGAATCTATTGATTAAAAAACGGACTGAAAATTCGGAAGGGTGGTATACCGAGGAAAATAGAGCTGACGTCTGAGGGAAATATACATAGGTCATTTATAGAGAGAGTAAATAACAAAATGAAAAGGATATAAATGTCAGTGAAGATATAGTCGAATAAAAATACGGTTGATCCTCGACTACTCGTGTACCGATTTACTGTTTCCGTATCATACGAGGTACAGGACCTTATATCGTAGATGTGTTATGAAGTTAATCTCATGGAACAAGCTCTGAAACTCGCATATGAAATTAATGTTCAGATATACATTTTTTACCTTCAATTTCACATTAATCATTGTGTTTTTATTTATTATATAATAATATTCCAAAATTCGGATCATTTCATGGAACATGTTTGCTTTATCTGTCCCTGAGCTAAGCACCGCTCGTTGTAGAATTTGCCTTAATTATTTGGATAAATGTAATTAGAAATTGGCATAGACTCAAAGCACCTTATTTCTTATGTAAATCAAGCTCTCACATTGGCCAAGTATGAGCGAATAATTCTACTATCCGATTTGGACTCTGTCCTCATAGCCTCGGACAGCCGAGGGAGCAAACAGAGGAGAAAATTCGATACGGAAGAGAAAAGGAAAATGGATGAGGAGGGATAGAAGCGAGTGAGGATGGCAGAGGGAAGGGATGAAAGACAACAAGGGATGGAATAGAGAAGAGTAGAAAAAGTGGAATGTGGCCGTTTAGAGAGAGGGACTCGTGCGGTGGATTTGACGGGTTTTATCTCATGGAAAAGGGGCGCGTTTACCCCCCTTCTTGCCTCGAATTTCAGGGAGCAGGCGCGACCCCAGCTGCAGCAGCCAAAGGAAAGGTCGTCACTCGCGATTCTCTCGCCCTTTCCCCTTTATTCCGCACGTTTTCCAGTAATAATCCAAAGTAATTTCGTGACGGGGATTAATGGAAAGTTTCCAAAAGGCTGATGGATCGTTTTTTGATTCGGGTTCAACGGTTTCTAGCGATGCGGCGGCCGGTGATTGACTGTCGATTTCGAAAATATTTGCGAGCGAATCATGTTGTCATCTGTTCCTTCGGTTGCTCACTTCTATCCTCGTTTTCCGAATTGGAAGTTTTCTGAGGCACTCTTTGTGTTCTTAGCTCTGTGATTCATATCTTTAGCGAGATTTCTGATGATTTCTGAACACGATTTGGCGATTGTACTCCGGAATAAACAAACCGAAGGATTTTTCGAAAAATTTCCGTAGTTGAGGTCGAACGTACGTGTTACTGTGATGTCCTCCGGACGCAAGTTGACATATCGTTTTCAATACTTTCAAGTGTGGCAATAATTTGTAACAATTTCGCTTTAGCCCTAGCTAAATCCGTAACAGGAATCAAATGGCAGTATTAGCATATTGTACCATTAATTATAGTTCCGACATGCATCTATGCCGGCGAATTACAATTAAAATTTAAGGTATATATTTGTTAATATTGCGCTTTAAGGAGCCGTGGTTTCCTGGTGTTTGTTCTCTCCTTTCTATTGATCTATATCATCTCACTTTACGACGCTATGCAATGCATTAGGCAAAGTCACGCACTAAAGGATATTCGTTAATTTTTCTGTTCTTTGAGTGGTGCTAGATAAAGCAAATATCAGTCCAAGACTCGAAAATCAAAATTAATGAAATCACTGTTTCCGAAAAGTGAGTCACTCAATCTCCCGTCATCATGCATAAAGTAGTATACACCATTTTTTCAGCTATCGATAGAGGTATGAATTCTAGTGATTGCTTTCGGGTGTGATTGAATTCCTCCAATGGAAGAATACGCCTCGAAGTTTCATATTGAAGAATTCGGAGCCAATGTAGTTTCACTAAGGCGTGTCCTCATGATGAAAGAATTTCACAAGCCTATAAAGTCGCAAAGTTAATCTCACGATCTCGTTTGATCGATTCTTAATGATATGCTCGAAAATAAAGCGGGTGAAACGAAATTAACGAGTGCCGTTTAGGGTAGGGTAGTGGTAAGAATTTAATATCGTGCAAATAACGAAATATTTCTTCACTTTTCGTGGAATTCCGTCCGTTTATAAAAGGCCTCCAATTAAAGTGATAAGGTATAAAGACTCTAAATGCCATCGTGAGAACGAAAGTCTCTCTTCCGATTTTAAAGATCAGTTTCTCTCTCTCGGAGTGGAAACTCGCCTTTCACTTAGTTGCACGTCTCCCTGAGGAATAACATCCGACATTTTTGTATCAAATCCGGATATCTCATTATAATATTATGCCATCTATTTCTGAGTTATTTCCTGGGCAACTCTTGTTATGAATCCAATTACTTTTTGGGTGCAAATACGAATAGAATTCCTTCCGGAAGAATGTTAGGGGCATATTTCAGATATCATTATTATAGTATATTATCTTGACTATAGATTTTTTATTTGCATGTATCTTATACGACGTTTTTTCCTTTTCGTATTTACGAAAAAAATGGGAATTTGCTTTTCAAACTTCAGGTTCAATAAATTTTATAATTTGGGCTTTCCAATTACTAGTGAGCTATATTTATTTATTAAATTGTTCTAAGCATAAACTAAATCATCTAGAGAAGAGTTTACATTAAAAACTCTTAATTTTCAACTATGCCTTGATTAGGTATATTAGAGCTATCTAGCAAAGCTATTATTATTAAAGTTATACAATGAATATGTTTCATTTGCTATTTTTTACTGCTTTTGTATTAAACGCTAAAATATATAGTATCAGCGTTTATAAAAGTATACTTCGGTATGTGAATCGATTTTAATATAACCAGTTTTATGAACGATAGTAAAAATTTATAAAAATCATCCTCAATTTTCAGTATGCATACCAGATAAATACTATATCCCTTATGATGCAAAAGTGAAAATATTATTCGGATTATTTCATTACCGTAAATATCGCACATTAAGGTACACTCATAAAATCAGCGCTCAGTGCTGCTGAAGAATTTTGTTCTTGACATTAAGCTGTTAGTCACTCTCAAATTACCTTTTCCGTGTTTCAGTTTACTTAATGCCTTTTACTGACTTCCAGTTTTATAACTCTCACCTCTGATTACACCGCCGTTCTCGTGGCCTCGTCTTTGCATTACGAGGAAAATGATATCCTTCGTGGAAATCACACGGCCTGTCGGTTAATTTTTCTGCTCCGAGTCGTTTATATTCTGTTTTAATGCATTCTGTCCTTCATAAAATTTATCAAGGAACTCTTTGGAGTTAAGTATTAACTCGTAACGTTATTAATATGAACTATCTACGATGAACTTTGGGAAACGTTATTTAATTAATAGGACCTTAAATGAAACTATTTAGCTTAAGTCATACTTAAACTCTACATATAAGGCGGAACATATATAAACAGTTATTGAAGAAGGATTTAATATTTCCCCTTTACTAATTTATTATTGTGAACTATTCAAACTTTTTGTTTATATCCATCTTGCATATTTTTGGCATCATATATAGGTCTCATATAGTCTCTTACAGTAATAATACAACTTTGATGTTGCATACTTGTAAAGTAATTCATTATTAATGAATGAATTACAGGTTTGGTATATTTCACCTCACACCTTACACTCTCTTATAGATGTTTATATTTAAGCTTAAATTGTTTCTGTTGTAAGATTTCTAATAAACATTGCCTGCCGAATGAAAATAGAATTAGAGAATGAAAAAGATGATATCACCAATTCGCAAAATAAAATTCGAAGGTATTTGAGTTAGTGTCGGTAGTGTTATTATTTCACTACTGCTATCGAGAATGGGAGCAACATTCATATTTTTTGAACGCCGAGAATATTTTGCAATGAATATTTCCTTTCAAAATTCGTACTTTTCCCAGGTTTTTACACCAAGGATTTTCAATTTTATGAAGGTTCAACCATGCCTGATATATCAAAGCGTTGACGTGGTATCATTTCCTGTGATATTTCATATTCTTCTTCGAAAAGCTGCATTTCCGTGGCTTTATTCCGATTGCTAGAATTCAATCCCGCGCAGTTGCGTTTCAACTCCTCCCAACAGGTCATAAATTCCTTCCGATGAGAGGTCACGAAATTAGGTCGAATTTCAACTTCTTTCCTCTATATCATCTCCGAAGAAGCTTGGAATATAATAATGATTCAAGATGAAAAACGAGATTTTCAATAGATTTCAATTTGCTTCGTCTCTCCGAATGAATTTTTAGAACGTAAAAGTATATATTACTAGAGCAAAGAAGCCTTACCTATATACTATTTGAATCTACAAAGTCTTCAAGTTATCGATGATTTTTCCTCTTCGTGTTTAGTACACTTTAGAGTAACCTACATCTACGTACGAACCCCGCATCTTTTTGGTGTATGACAGGAGATCTATGCATCATTCATCTATTCTCCCATCTATTATTAGTTTGTATCGTCTGCAGATGAAAATGAATTTTTGAAGCGATTCGTTCTAGCAACCATATCCCTAATTTCCTTGCCATAATTGATCGATGTACTTAACAGAATGAACACAAAATATCTTATACATCTCCCGAGAACTTATTTAAGTCAGAAATGACTGAGCAAGTTTAAGCTAAAATTTTGCATACGATTTCCATCCGACGTTAATCAGTAATTTGTTGTTCAGATTTAAAGAAACGCCCGATCAACGCTGGAAATTTTATAATTTACAACTGCAACACATTAATACAGATACTATATGAAACCATAATTCTCCCATGTTAAAATAAAATAACGTTCACGAGTCAATAATTATAGCTTGAGTGTCACGAAAATTTTTTAATGTTGCGAATATTTTTCTCTGAACTTGTATAATACAAGTCTTTGGTAATATTAAGAACATATTTGGAGAAATTCTGATAACGAATAATATTAATGCCTTTTCTTAAAAATGTTGGAAATAAGTAAACGGGAGAAATATAGCAAAGTTCATTGGTAGCGGAGGATAGTGGTCTAGGAGCTTTAAAGACTAAAAATCAATCTGTTTGCGATTCCTGTCATACAATAACCCAACTCAACCCACTCGCTGGAGAAACGAATAGCCAGGGTCCTGGGCTCAAGTCCCGGTTAATAGCATTTTTCTTTTTTAGGCTAAGTTTCTCCATCTCTTGTAATTGTTGACGTCTCTCCTGTGATATTTTTTCTAATAAACGGATTTTTCTGATGATACTGAGAAATAAATTAAAAATTTCTTCGAGGAAAATAATAATCAGCAGGTTATTAAAAACAGCATTCCTGTGTCTTAGGAAATCCCCAAATTCTATCTCATTTTTTGTTTAGGATTTTTATCTCATTTCAATTGTATGTGCTTTCGGTGGATTAGATTCCGATTCACTCAAGGTCACAAATGTATTTATTTTCAATAGAGATAGGACCACGACCGCTCTTTATCATAGAGAGACAGTACTGCCGTTGTCACCACTTCCGCAGCATCCTCTCGGAAAACTTTGGAGTGAAAGAGCGGAAATGCGGTGCTAAGGTATCTTTGCTCATGGCAACAAAACTTCACACCTCGACCCAGATTTTCGTTCCACCACCGAGGAATCCATTTCGGATGGAATTCTGATTTTATCAAGCGAAAACTGTTTTCATCGGACATTGAAAAACGACCGTGGAATATTCAACTGGAGTGCTTCATCTTCTTTTTCCAGCTCTTTGAGAATGTGTACAAACTTCTGCAATCGTTCACCCGTGGATTCCACCGTTTTAGTGACCGTCTCACGTACATGTTTATTTGTAAAGTTATCAGTCTGAATGGTTAACTCTGGATGGAGTCTGGAGCAGTTAAGTTATCAGTGTGGATCAATCCCTCCTACAAACAGTCTCGACGAAGGAATGAGATTATGAGGTATGAGTATAGTATACTCCAGCGTGGGCTATGATATGATAGATATGGACTGAGATATGTTGCTCTTACATTCATCTCTGAGCCAAAGTAATAAAAGAGAAACAAGTTCACGTATGTGCAGCATAATTAAGCAATGTATACCCAATATCCCTTTTCATGTCATTCGATAAGGAAGGACCAAATGAATTCCATTTTTCAGTATCATTCACATCTCAATAGCTGTAATGTTACCACAGCCATAAGCAAGACTGAGACAGAAGTAAATCAGAGTCAAATTTTTCTTTGTCTTGTATGAATAGACGAATGCAAAGTATTTCATCAAGATGTGGTAACTGAAACCTTGCAAATATGACATGTGTGTTCAGCTCACTTTAGGTAGTGGCTAAGTTTGGTAGATACTGTCGCGTATATTTGAAAGATATTTGTCTTTCTTAAATTGTATTTTCTATTTAAAGCACATGTAGAGATTTGATGATATGATTACATCTTATCTGACAACAAGCAGATAGATCTATAACAAAAACCTTACCTATGCCAGTTTTATTAAACCTCTTATTGAAGGTAAATAATGAAAACTTGATGAAGTCGATAATGTTGATTTGTTAATCAGATTAATAGACTGGTAAAAGAAAATTTCAGTTCCTTCTAAGTTCTTCAGTCTTTCACAACCTGATTAAATTATTTTATTGGTCTAAAACAAGCTGTCTCAAATTTGGCAGAAAAAGGACAGCGCAAAAGGGAAAGGGGACAACCTTGAGATGCTGGTATGATTGTACTGGACAATTTACGACGCTAAAATGATTTTTAGATCGAAAAAAGTAAAAAGGTCGAAAGATGGGAAGGAGTTTAGAGCTGAGAATTCAAAGGCATTTCGCGTTAGAAAAATGAGCGACAATAATTAACCAAGCTTCCGAGGTCACTCCTCGCCATCATTTCGTGCTCTAGGAATCCCAATTAAAGTTCCGAAGCCAATGACCCGGAAGAAAGATGAGAATTATTAAGAGCTTCTCCATGCGCATAATTCAAATCTTTGCGATATTCTAGGCTCTTACATTTCTATGCCAGGAGGTCAGCATTCAAATATGGGTTAATATTACCCTAGATCACAAAGAGTACACCATTCATTACCTCTTATCACGCCAAGAAAACCAGGTTATAAACAAGTAACGGATTCTTAGAGGGAATAAACAATGAAACGCGAAGTTTGCAAACTCTACAGAGCCATGAAAAATTCGTGGGGGGTCGCATTACCCCGAGATAAACAGATGAGTTATGGTTAAATCGATACCAAATCTGCAGCATTATAAAGACCTAGTTTCGAACAGAAAAATTCTTTTTTGAATGTTCATAAGAAAATACTCCTTTAAGGGACTTGCCGATGGAACATTAGTGCAAGATAGATCTTTTTTACGCTCAGAAATTATTCCAAATTCATTTTTTCCGCATGCTTATTGTAAGTTTTCTTGTGTAATTTCCGATTTATTATAATATTTAATTACAACTTATCGAATCTCTTTATCTTCTATGATGGTTTACTCTTTTAAAGCCTTTTAATATTTGAAAAAAAGTTCTATGAAGTGGTTCGGATATCCCAAAACCATGCTATATCAAATTAGCAGCGGTTTATATTATCTCTAAAATTCAGGTTTTAAATGAGAGGATTAAGCAAAAGATGGACTTAATGATGATAATCCCATTCTATTAAATCAAATAATCCTTATAGATTAAATTTCTTTATTATACTCTGGCAGTAATAATTGACAATTGTTATTCACATAGAAATATATGGCAGTTAATTAGAAATATCAATCCCGAAAGCGTATGTTTTTAATGTTAATATCGATAATGATAGCAGTAGCGTATTTGAAACAAATATGTAGTAGGTTTGAGGTATTGAGTTGAATTCTATAAAAATAGGAACGATTGAGGTTCTTCTCTCATGAATTTTTGTAATTCTAAGATGTATATAATATATTATTAGGCAAGTAAATTCATTAACTCCGTAATTTTCACACATACCAGTCTTTGTATAGTTTCGCTAGCGTACTACTTTCAGCCTTGCGGAAAAATCTGCTAAGTTTACAAAAGCGGAACAACAAAGTTTATTAATTTGCTTTATCATGACTTTCAACAGAGTCGCCCCTGGTCATATCGATTTCAATCTCATTACGAAATTTGCCGAAGGTAAAGGGAGCGAAAGTTAAACGAAACTGGAGTAGAGATTAGTAATTTTTGTAGGGAGTGGCGTAAGTTTCAAGTTGCCTCTTAGTTCTTAGCGCTGATGAGTTTTCCGTGCGTGCACTTATCGCAGAATGGCGGTAAACGGGGATTTTGCACGGGCCGTGAGAGAGGCGATTGTGGAGAGGATGAAATGGTGTGTTTCATGCAAATGCTTGGTCCGGAACACGCGTGGGAGTCTCTCTCCGCAGGCCGAACGCTGCCAATTACTGCGGAGGCGTTACGTAATATTGGATGCGGCACAGACAGAGAGGGAATCTCATTTATCGACAACGGAGTAATTTTAGAAATCTGTGCCTTATCTACTCAAGGCTCAGTGGGTTTTACAAGTGTGTTACGAACTGCTGGAAAGGTTTCTGGGAAAAATTTGCACCCTCATTGCGGATGGCGGGGGATAATTACGTTTTTTGCTATGCATACAATTACGTTGAAGGCTAAGTTATGCCCAGGAGTCTCTAGCTGAATATGAGGCGCATTATTTCTAATCAAAAATATATACGGAGAACTCCCGACTAGTGTATGCGTGGGCTTGAAGGGAATTCGCTGTAGAAAACTACCCACCAACACCTAGCGCGACCATATGATTGCGTTAGACTTTGCGGATGAATGAACACAAAAAATTTAGATTTCTTTCATTCGATCCAGGAAAAACTCGTTGCTATCATTTTTATATAAATATTAATTATACTCAGGCGAGAGCTCATATTAACGGAAAGGTTTCTCGATTTACTTAATAAAAATTTTTTATTCTAATTGTACTTAAATTTACTTTATATCGAATGGAAATAAATTCAGGCATTAATAGATTAATGGAGAATAATATGTAAAACCTATTTTCTTAAAATGTTATAAGTTTCGTTGTCACAAATATTTAAATATTTGTATGTATGTTATTTTAAAAATATAAAACGCGTGACGTTTACTCTGATGGTCAATCAGAAAGAAAATATCATTGATGCTATATTATTTTCCTACATAATGTGCACTAAAATATATAATACGGTTTTGGGAGTTTTTTGATGCCTCTGGCATATACCTTGTCCACAGTGGCTGGGTTACTGTCCTGGCTGACATTGCACTAATATAAGATTTCTTTATTTTACAAATGTTATGATTGTGTGTAAAAAGAGGTAATAATTTGATTAAACAATTCCACTGCGAACTTTTCGTGCTGTGATTCTTGTGAATAAAAAATAATTTTGAATTCATGATTACTGTGCTATCCGAACATCTGAAATCGAGAGTGTTGAACCCGCAGTTTTGGGGTGTCGGTCTCCTTGAACCCAAAGAGCATTTAAGATACTTTCTCGAAAATAATAGAGAGATATGCTATCATTTAAAATGTGTCTGAGAACATTAAGAGATATCCTAAGTCTTGAAATATTCAAAAGAACAGGGTTTCCAGCCTTATTGACAATGGAAATTAGAAATTTTGATAAACCATCCGGATCAACAAAGATTCCCTGAACTCCATTATTATGAAACCTCTTCTTCGTAAAAGTATTTTTTGGGTATACGAAACTGTTTTAATGGAGATATCAATGCCAGCAATGCATCATTAAAACTATACTTCCTAAAAATAGCAGGCTATTCGCTGCGCAAGAAAATAATGTTTCAGTGAAAACAAGAGTAACTTCATTGAGCGAACGTAAAAAATGTTCGAGAAGTTAAATCTATTTTAACAACAGATACAAGTTCTCGATGTCTTTGCGTCCAGGATGGGGTAAACCCGTTTTTCTTTTATTTTTGTCCCAATTTTGTTTATGACAATAATAATAGTGGATTTTATTTAGGGCGAGATTGAGACTGTAGTAATGAGGAAGCCACTAAGGTATAAGTAACGCTGGAGAAGAAACTCCTTAGGAAATACTTTTAATGGTGTTATTCAAAGGATCATCGTACTACACTTACGGGGATTTTTTCTATTAGCGAAATTTAGTAAAATACAAAAATCCAAATTCTCCAACTTTTCAAAAGTTCACTCTACGATCAATCATTGAATGCACATCCTTTTTCTGGATCATGTTTCGCAAAACGAATCAGGAGTGCATCCGTTCAAACCCATAAATCCGTGCTTCAGAAGTAACGCAACTTTTCCATTGTCTGGGTGTTGCGTGAGTCTGACCTTGGCTTCTAATCCAATTAAGTAACTCTTTAAAGTCCTCTTTACCACGGCAGCCCACATGAAAGTGCGGGTGAGCGAATGGCGCCTACGAAATCCTCAGAGGATTGGTGAGCCCAGACATAGGCAAGCAAGACTCCTCGGAATACCTCAGAAAAAAATTAAAAACCCGTATCGGGTCAAGTTACGCAAACAAATGCGGCATTTGCCTTCGCATCCGACCTTGCCCCACTGGCGAACGTAAATGGACCACCTGTCCATGTGTTGACTCTATTTTCGCCTTTCATTATCTCGAGGATTGAGTGGGTGAGAGATAAGAGAGGAGAAATTTGCGCGAGAAGATGGATATGCGTGTTTACCTTCCCCGCACACCTACGTACGTGCGAAACGACACTTTTCAAACAAAGAATGAGCACGTTTTCGTGATGAAGATACGGATGTGTACCAGATTTAAGTTTAGGGTCTCTGATAGCGAAATCCTCGTAAACCTGTGGGGAATTCGAGACAAGAGAACAAATGAAAGAAATGGAATCTAATTCTTCGTTTTATGTGAATCCATACTAAACACAGTTTAGACTTAAGTGGATTTTATTTATATTTTTCTCGATCCAGACTAATGAATTTGAATGACACTAACGTATTTCTGGGTCAATGCTTGCTCTAAAATTGCCAAAATATGTGTATTGGATTATATAAATCCTTGCTTATTAGTGATAAGGAGTAGTATTTTTGGCTGCGGCTATCTTTATTTCCCGTTATGAACCGGGAGTCATGTGAGAAATCACATGACTCACGAATAATCCGAGTTGAAAAATAAAATAAAATGTGATGGCTGGGGGGGGGTTATCAAATAAAATCACGGAAGATGTAGCAAAAAATGATGTTCTCCTATCTAACAATGTAAGATTGTTATAATGCAGTATATAATAAATATAAAGCATAAAAGTCTCGTTGGATTAAGTCAAAAAACGGAAAGTTTAACGTGAGGAAATATGCGCTATATTATTTGAGCAACATTTTTCTGCAAAATCCTGTTACCATAACAACAGAAGAAAAATAAAGTTATGCAATCGGACCATTCCAAAAAAACTCAAATCATATTCTAGTAAATATTTCCATAAATCTCCTCAATATGTGTTGCACTATGGGTAAAGGTATTCTCCTTCACCTGGAGCTACTTAGATATTGCTAAACTCTCACCTTAAATGAAGATTTCTGATGAACACAGACGAATTAACGACAATCAGCAATAAAAATTACTTAAATACAATATTTATTCGTTTCACATAAAATATCATTAGAATCGGTTGAGCATTTTCATATGTGCGCAAATAATAAACACCGATTTTAAAACTATTTTTTAAATCATAAGGCTGCAGATGATAATGGCAGAAAAAGTTGAGCTTTCCTTATAACCAATTTAACAGAGTACATTCATTACGTAAAGGTTTTTCTTGTGATATTGACATAGGAATATCGTAAATTCTAACTTTATGAGGATCGATACTCTGGGCAACGAGCAGAGGAAGAATTCGTGTCCAATATACGAGCTGAGATACCTAAGTGACACCTTGAGCTAAATAAAACTTTAATCTTACGTATTCAATACGTAAGACTAAAGTGTTACGTACGTAGTTCTAGAGTTATTCAGCCTGATTTAGACGGAATTTAAGTGAGGCAATTCAGGGCACAGCAATCAATGGGGCATCGATCTTTTAAAATCGGAATGTTTTCTGGACGCCCCAAACTAAAAATTGGAATATTGCGAATTTCTTTTTCATTTATATCAGAAAACAGAAGGGAAATGCTTTTTCTGTCTTAAACAAGTTCTTTTTTTTCCTAAAAAGGAATATTCGTTAGTTCGCTTTTCCTGCCACAGATGTAGATATCCAGAAGGTTCGCGAACTGTATTTGTGTAATACTAGTTGTCTTCTTGACAAATTTTTTAAGAATGGTCTGCTTTTCGTACAAAGAGGTTGTCTACCTTTGTTACTTAATATAATTCATTTTCTTTTAAGCAATTTTACCAGATAGACAATTAACGAATAGTAGTGTAGAAAATTTTAGGTCTATAAATTGAGGCGGAGGATTTGCCATAGTGGTTTGGAGTCCATTTAGGAACAGGAAAAATCCGCGTTATATGCGGGCTCAGGGCCTTTTAAGGGACATTTTTACAGTAAAAGGGACCGGGACTGGGAGAAAACTGTGTATTAAGCAGGATAGCGTCTTAAGCGGGAGCGTTTTAAACGGGTTTGACTGTATTTGAGATATTCGTAATATCAGTAAAATTGCCTTTGATATGAATAGCATATAGAAAATGATTGGTTAAACTGATAGCGTCACGGAATAGTAATCGACGATTGCTGAAATCTGAATCTAAAGAGAGAAAGGGAGAGAAAGAAAGTCAACAATTGCGGCAGCGCCCATTGTTGTCTCTATCCGGCCACGCATCTGATGCCGGCACTGCATACAGACAGTTTCTTTCCATTTGAGGTTTTTCTAGAAGCTCCCAGAGGACACCGCGCTATCTCTCGAAAGACAACGCGCTAAAATAAAATCGTTTATTTTCCTCCGCATATTGTCCTCAGAACACCTCGGGCGGCTGAGTTTTGCACGCAGAAAGACGGAGTGGAAATGTGGAGAGGTAATGACTCAGTCTCAAAATAAAGAATGCCTTCCGCGTCACGTTGGAAGTTTCCGCGCACTCAACACGTGATGCAAGCGCGTGCCCGCCAAAACGCTCTTCTCTATCACGTCTCTTCGCCGCCACTCTTTGCGTCTGAATCTTCTCAGCGCTTTCCTGTCTTTGAAGTGACTTAAAGAAATGCGTAGACAATCTGGATGTGAAGGAATTTTTCCTTATTTAATTTCGAAAGAACGCATTATTAAAGGAAAAATCCGGGGTAGAGAAATCATGGCGTGGTATAAGATAGAAATACAATAGATGAGTAATTTGGAATGCGACAATGCAATGATTCTTATCCTTTTTTCCTCTATGGTCACGGTCTTACTGTGTGGACTGCGTTTGCTAGATTCAGTCTCACTTTTAATATATCTGTGAAGGAAACTCTTTAAAAAAACATGGAATATAAGTATTACGAGGGTCATCCGGAAAGTAGTACCCGTTCGTGAAATAAAGACACAAAAGTAAATATTAACAAACATAAAAAATTTTATTTGAAAGAGGATACTTTAAACTACTTCTCAACATAATCTCCAAGCAAATTAAGGCATTTGTCATAACGTGTGACAAGTTTCTGTATTCCTGCTGCATAGTCCTCCGCCGCCAGCTCATTGAGATACAGGGTCACTCCTTCTTTAAGTTCTTCATCGCTGTCAAATCTTTTCCCCGCCAAAAAGTCTTTAAGCTTTGTAAAGAGATGAAAATCTGAAGGGGCCAAGTCCGGGCTATACGGTGGATGGTCGAAAGTTTCCCATTTGAATTGCTGCAAAAGTCTTTGTGTTATCCCAGCTGCATGAGGCCTGGCATTGTCATGAACGAGAATGACACCAGTAGACAATAGACCTCGCCGCCGATTTTGTATTGCCCGCCGTAATTTCTTTAATGTTTCACAATACGCATTGGCATTAATAGTGTCTCCACGGGCCATAAAATCAATAAGCAATACACCTCGTCGATCCCAGAAAATGGTTGCCATGAGTTTCCTGGTGGACAGAACTGTCTTGAATTTTTTTGGTTTGTTTGGTGAATGAGCATGATGCCACTCCATTGACTGTCGTTTACTCTCAGGTGATGCATAACAAATCCATGTTTCGTCACCAGTAATTATGCGAGTCAAGAAAGAGTCTCCTTCATCAGAATAACGTCCCAAAAACGTCAGTGCTGCAGCCATACGCTTGGTTTTGTGCTCATCTGTAAGCATGCGAGGGACCCATCTTGCACAAATTTTTGCATAATGCAGATGGTCTTTAACAATTTCATGAACAATTGTTCGAGAAACATTGGGAAAATGCTCACAGATGTCATCAATTGTGACGCGCCGATCGTTCCTCACGAATTCGTCAACTGAGCTCACCAGTTGGTCTGTAATGACAGACGGTCTCCCCGAACGCTCATCGTCGTAAGTGTTCCCCCTCCCCATGTTGAACTTGCGACACGACCGCCGAACAGACGACTCGTCCATTACATTGTCTCCATACACCTCCTTTAATTGGCGATGAATATCACATGGGCGAACGTTTCTTGCATTGAGGAATTTAATCACTGCCCTCACTTCACAACTGGCGGCGTTCTCAATTTTTTTAAACATTGTAAACAATCACAGAAACAACACAGGCAATGCTAGCGTCACGCAACTTGGCTCAGAGAAGGCAGACAAGCCACTGAAGCTATCTGACCTTGTCCAGCGGCTACTCGCGTCGTCAGCACTTCATGCGGCACTAACGGGTACTACTTTCCGGATGACCCTCGTATTTAATGAATTTACACAAATTTACATTTATGTGTTACACATTTCCTATTCCGAATTTATATATTTACTTGCAACTCTTGCGTGGAGTCATCGACATTTTCAAACATTAATATAAAATACAATACAACGGAAGCAGCTGAAATTTCAACGACGTCTTCAATATTAATGCATCATTGATGAATTATTTTTGTGAAAAACTTTCAAACAACAAACTTTCGGTCAATGGCTACTAGACGTAAAATGAAGCTTAGAACTCTCTAAAGTTATGTGGCACAGTAAGAGCGTACTTAAGACTTACCAGTTTAGAAGCTCTTTCAAGTTGACATGAGAGGAAAGGTAACTTCCATTGATAGTTTAATGGTAGTGTTGGAGGTAACTGGAATCATCGGGTTGGAGATAGAATTAGGTAGAATTTAAACAAGCTTATACTGAGTAACGAAGTAGTGATACTTCTGTGAACTACAAAACTTTAAATGTAGAATATGGTTACCAGTACTCTACAGGAGAAACCATACGTGGCATCGTGGCAATAGAAGCCGCATAAAGAGTCACATAAATATTACCATAATTTATGGCTTATGTATCATTTCCGTAAATAAATATTTAAATGTGGAAGAGATCTGATAAGATCTGATTTCAACTCTCTACGACTCAACCATCCACTCTAGAATTATCAGCAATATGTCATGCGAACTGTGAGTTATTTATAGTGGTTCTACATCAATCACCTCACGATTAATAGCTCTGTATATTTCCACTGGCAGTCAAATTTAGAAATAAAAGCTTGCTTTAATTTCTTCCGAATGTGTATCCCGTCGAAATCTTGAGGGCAGATCATTTTGCGATTATAAAACCTTATCCGAAACAGGAATTATAAAATATTTTCGATCAAGATCAGACGTTTTCCAGAAGAATGTCAATTTTATCTCGATCTTGGATAAGCTGTTTTTCTCGTCTCAATAAATTTTAGGAATGATATTTGGAGTTATTTTTGATCAGGCTACTCGTTAATTCCTACAATCTAAATTAAAAATGTATATTGTTTTCACTTTAAGAAAACCGATATTTTTATCAGTCATATTTGGCATTTTATCTCGGTTAAGTGAAAATTTACAACCAGCGGGAAGTGTGTTTCCCGGAATAAATTTTAGATACTATCCTTATCATTCAAATCACATTTTGAAGAATGCATAACGAAACAGCCCAATAAAAATGTTCTCGCCTTAGAATTAGGAACGATGTGTAAATAAAAATATCTGAATATATATTAAGCTCTATATCCAGAATTAAATTAAATTAAAAAGTATTTAACATCCAAATATTTACGATAAAAACTTAAATATTCGATCAAGTAGCTCGATGGATTAGAGTGAACAAAAATGTATATATATCGCTGATTGTTTTTTCTATTTACTTTCCATCTGATTTATTTATGTTTCTTTTAAAGGTAATAAGTTTCTATTCGAGCTTTTAATGTAATCAAATAGATAAAGTTATTCAATCCTAGGGATTTGAGTAAATATTAATTGACCAAGAAGTAATTATTAATTGATCGATTTTAATCAAGAAATAAAATAATGGTACAGGAAGTAATGAAACTTTTTGAATATTGTACACATTCATTAGCATAAAAATTTTGGCTTACGGTCTCCTCAGAATTAGTGAGTTAAGTAAACACAGGAATACAAATAATTATTTCTATTATGTTCAATTAGTTATCTATGATGCTATGCCAACAATTTTGTTCGATATTTACATTTTTAAATAATGTTACCTTTATACAAGTTTTGTACTTCAACCTTTTCGAACTCTGAAGTTAATTTGATGCCTTGCTGAGATTTTAAGAGATCATCAGAGATTGTTTCGATAGAATACTAATGTACTCGTATGTTGCAAATAATGAATAAGTTATTCCCTTAAGAAATTTATGACCTTATTATAATATATACACTGAGCTCTTTTAATGCAACCCACATTCTGCTTCCTCTTGCTTTCTCTCAGAGAAAAATCTCGGCTTCCCTTTCTCTCCAACATTTGTGGAGCGATCTATCAGATATACGTGCACTTTGTTCACCTTCTCTTAGACGTGATCTGTTTATTGATAGCGGTCACAAGCACTCAACCTGCGTTAACCCAGCCCGCACATCTCTCTTTCGTCGCATATGCAGGTTCGGTGGGCGTTGTGGGGACTCAGGATCGATATGTGCCCCTGATCTCTTTCAATTTCGACTATGAAGCGACATCCATTTTAACATTTATCGCGTACTGGAAATGTAATTCATCCCGTATTAATTAAACTTCCTACAATGGGTTTTTCTTCTACCTTTCCTTTCTCTCATAGAATTTTCTACGTCATTCAGCATGGCGTTGGTGTAGGTTTATGAGTTTGTACAGGAGAAGACGCCAAACATGTTTTACGTTCCGCCCACCTCTTTTTGCTTACCGCCCAGCGTTGCGCTCTTGCTAACGGTACAATTTTCCTACAGTCTCAATGAATTAATTCAGCGTTCGTGGATATCATTTTCGTGAATTTGTTTATGATAATAATGTTTGTTGATACATTTAATTTGCATTATACAGCAATTCTAAAATCGTTCACAATGTTACATCAATGTAATCATTTATCTCTTCATCGTCCCTTTTTATTCCTCACTCGCCGCCCACCTGAAATTCTCAACTCACCTTTTAGTGGGCGTAGAGACCAGGTTAGCGACCCCTGGTGTCTACGCCAAGGAATACGCTTTATCATAAATTGAGCAAAACACCCCTAATAATATTCAAATCCGAGAGTAATTATTTATGTTCCTAATATTGAATGTCAAGACTTAAAAGAAGCACAATCCAGCTCTGTTCATTCCAGTGAGTGAAAGACACCCAAACTGTGGTTGAATGTGTTAATGATATTTAGAACGCAATGAGATTATGCAAAATATACCTACATTCAATGGACGAATCTCCGTATGGGAGTAGTTAAGCGAATATATATCAGCTGCCTTATTTTGAGCAATCTGGGACCTGACAAGGGACTCCGTTTTGGTATCGAGCTTCATATTATATCAAGGTACTGATCTCGAATATGCTTATCATTCATTGGCTGTTTGCATTATTGATAAAGTATCTATTATTTCAGTTGAGGAGTCCGTACCTATGAACACCATTTACATATTTTTGCTTACCAAAATATGTCAAAGTTTAAAGCAATCAATTTTGTATTACTCAGCTATATTTTTCCTTTTTTACTTGTATATGTTCGCTTAATTAAGTTTAAAAAGTAATGATTAATATAGTATATTAATTCAATTAAAATAGCAAAATAACCTCAGTCAATGCGTCTATCAAAACTATGACTTTATCAAGAATAACAATCGTGATCATCTCCGTGATTTAGATATCGTAATAAGTAAATATAAGTATTTCTTCATTCCTTTGAGTCCCCAAAGAATTTCGAGAGATAATAGTTATTTATTACGGCCTAATTTAAGATTATTGAGATTTTTTAAATTCTGTAGCATAAGTAGAATTCCAGATTTTTCATGTTCAAAGAAAGTCATATAAAATTGTTAAAAATCAATTAATTGAATTGAAATTGTTAAAATCAATTAATTGACCACTCAATACCGATTCTTTCGAGGACCGTGAGTGCAGCTTTGCCCGCCTTTCAACGAAATAGTGATTCATGTCGCATCGGAGTTTTTTCTTCTTCTTTTTCTCTCTTTTCGCGTAGGTTCATGCCTGTTTTCTTCAGTAACTCACTCCCCACTTATCCCAGGTCATCCCTCAATTCTTGGGCGTTATATACTTTATATTTCCTTTGGAACTTTATCCCTCGCGACTTTCACAATCCTTTACTTATAAATTCTGTCTATGTATTCTTTCCATTCTAGTTTCCTTCTATGAATCCACTTGATAATGTCTTCCGCGCCACAGTCCCTTCTAATCACCTTTTCCCTTTCCTTTGAATTTGAGAGCACTATTCATAGATATTTAAAGGACATTTTTGTTGGATAAGTTTCCCATGCATCTCCAATTCACAGCGCAGGTTCCTTTGATTTAGTCATAAATTTGCTTTTTACGGAAGAATTAACCACATTAATTTCTTTGCTGTAATATAAAATATTCACATTTGATAGCCGAAAATATGGTACACTTTAAAGGAATTTTTGCCGTTTATTATTTTCTCTGCAATGTCGCCATTCCGTTAAGTTGACATGATTTTAAATAAGTTTTTAGATCTTTAGGAATGTGGCGTCGAGTTTCACGCAGAACTCGTATAAGAGTGAGTTGCGTGGGTGTTTCATAAAGGCAGTTCTGTGACCCGAAGTGAAAAACGCCGCCTTTTACTTCCTTATTTTTTGGTAATGAGAGTGACTGTAGGTCGTTTGAATACATCTCGAAACCGTCCGAACGACCGTCATTTTCTGGTTGAAGGTGGTCGTTAGGGCTTTTTCCATGGAAATAGTGCATTATTGAAAGGTTTAAGCAATGATTACTCACACGGATATACCCCATTCCTATTAGATTTGTTTGTCGAGGTAATTTTCTTAACTGAGGCAATATTACCTTCGTTTTCACTAGCTGAATGGACACTATAAATTGTATTTCTAGCTAAGTATATCTTTATTGGTAGTAGATCTGATCATTACGTTTTAGCAGGAATAGCCAGCATTTGTACATGTTACAATGTTTTTAGGATAAATTTAGCTTAAATTTACGTCAAATGCAAGGAATGTTTAATTTTGATTTTATCAGCCAGATAGCATTTCGTATTGCTCGTAATATCTTCAATCCGTCGTAGATAATCAGTGTATCGTTTCATGGAATAATTCTCATTCTATACTTATATATATCATTAATATTTCTCAAGATTATGTCATGTTTTCTAATCGCCAAATATGAGGCTGATGAAACGTTTAAAGCCACGAATAATACATGTTTATCCAAACAGCACACGAATTTCTCGAAATAACTATATTTAGGTAAATAGATTGCTGTCACCAATAACATTTCTTATAAATGATCCCGTCATCGTTAAATTTTTATACCTTTACGATACTGCCAATAAGAAACAGATTAGATAATATTCTGTCTACGTAAAAATACGTATTACAAGTATATGCGTAAGAGCAATTTTTTTATTTAAGTCTCTACTCTAGCGAAAAAGTAAGCTATCCAGTAATAATAGGCACTCTAATGCAACGTCCTCATTTCCTTCCATTATGCGTACTAAAATGCTTTACGGTTAGTGGTGGAAATTTTGAAAAGAGTGAATCAATTCTGAGATATTTAACGAATTATGACACCGGGATGCTATTGAGTTGTTGTCATGGAAATATAACCGAAAGAAAAATCGAAAATTACGGTACGGTATTCATTATTACGATATTAATCGTGCGGTAAAGCATGTGATTTTTGTATGGCTTACAAGACTTAATGCATCATGATACAAAATACCGTTATTTCCGCAATTAGATGAGCATTAAATTGCAGTAAAGCTAATCTAATCAGTACTGAATCGGAGAGGCAAGCTAAAACTTGAAACCAAGCTTTCCTCCGTCTGTTTTTAAAACACCATTGCTATTTCTCTCAGAAAGTAAAAATCATAATCAATATCGATGCGCATTCTCCATAGCTTAGAGTATGAAAAACAGTTTCCATTTAAAGTCAGGAGAAAACGAAGAAGAATTCTAAAACACGCACTCCCAAAAGAAATTTCCGTATTTTTTCCGTACCCTTCCATCTTTTTCAACTTCTGCAGGGAAAAGTAACTTTCATTCCTCGATAACCATCACAGGTTTTCCATTTCGCGAGGAAGTTTATCACCCACGGACTTCGAAATCCATTTCGCGGTTTCCTCTTTCGCATTTAAGTACTCGCTTTATGCGAACACCGAATCGATTTCCCGTTCTTCAGACGAGTAATGGGGAAAGATCGAAGCTGAGATAAATCTTCTTTTAGGGAATGACTTCTAATGCCGCTCACTCTTTTCACCGATCCCGGGTCATTAAGAATATCGATCGAGTTTTCACCTCGCAAACTAATCCGTTCCGCCGGAAAAATTCCCGCCTTCGAAAAACGCACAGAATCATTCTATCCCTATAATTTTCACTCTGAAATAAATCCGAAACTTGGCTGCTTAAGTCACGGAAGTCGGTCGAGAGTTTGGTTCGTGTCAATTTCTTTGGTTAGGAAATGAACCGCGAGAAAAATATGCGTGAGACGGAAGCGTGGATTGCGGTCGGGTGGAGTTTAACCCAACGCGGTCGGACAACCTTTCCTGGAAAATGTTGCTGGTGTTTTTAATTTTTTAGGGTATGGTGACCGATCGCTAAATCTAAAGAAGATATTCATCTGCAGGCGCTGTGGAGTCGAGCACACTCCTCAGGGATAATGTCCGTTTCGGTTTATCATCCTTCTTTTTAGCCATTTTGCTTCGGAAGTTCGCTCCGTCGAAAACATATTCTTCTGTGGATTCTCTGCCGTTCGTCTGCGATTCGTCGGGAAAATGGCCCTATTCATTTCGGAATGCCTACGAAGAAATACAAAGTAAGGGGGGATAAATGTTCTTGAATCGATACGAATAGAATTTCGAACATCGGCTCGTTGCATTTTCCTTTTATTTTTCCATTCAGTTCATTTAGGATTTGATACATGAGTGGTAATTTAACCTGTGAAACCAAAAGTTACGTTAGTTCTAATTGCAGAGGAATGGTAAAGATCCATCCTTACCTTCCTAGATTAGGTTATTTAATTAAAGAGAATGAAATTTCTTTATTTTTTGCTTTATTAAGAATTTTTAAATAAGTGAGCAATGAAGAAACGAGTATGATTTTATTCATTTTTTCGTTCAATTATATTATATATTACAATATTTTATAGTGTAACTACAGCAGAATAAATGATTATCAAGATCGTCTGGCGATGTATAATAATTAACTATCTTCTGAAACATCTCAGTGGAATTTTTGAACTTAGTAAAACACTTCTATTTTTCTAAATTTTACATTCGCTCCAGCGACCTATATATTTCCTAGATGGACTTTATAAGTTTCACTCCTACGAATTTCATATTTCTAAAAACTACGATTTATTTCTTGGTTGCATGGCACCAAAAAGCTGCGCAAAACATTAATTACATACAGGCATAAATAAGTAATATATCTCTGGATGGAATAAATGAAAGATAAAATCGCATTTCGAAGTAGCCTTGTTTCCGTGGCCCTCTGTATTTTATCTTATGCTCTTGACAGTTTCCAAACGTTAGCTAAAAAGAAAGAAATGTCCTTTATTCTTAAAATTTTTCTTTATCGATATCGATTCTCGAAACTTTCTTGATGTATCGTAGAATTTCTCAGATTCCCAAAAGAAGAAAACGAGGCAAGAATACTGCAGGAATAACAGTCATTCGCATATATCTCAAAATATTTGTCACCAATTTTTACTGTATGTTTTTGCATATGTTCATTACTGGAGGTGGAAGGATTAAAGTTAAGATAACAGTTCTTTTCCAGTTGTTGATCCCCTTCCATTGTTCTCTCAAATTTGATCGCCCAAAAAATATTTCGCAGCTCTCTCGTTTAATGTAAAAAGTGTTCTTCTTCACGCAGCCAATCTAAAAAAAGCTTCATTTATTTGTACATGACACCTGGTCTCGTGGGAGAGGAAAGTCGAGAGAAAATAGAGCGCATAAGAGTTTTTGACGCGCGCTTGAAGATTACGACGTAAAAATTTCCCTTCTGGAGATTCCAGATGGAAAAATGTCATTTTTCTGGGCGAAACTGTTAGGAGACAATGGAAGAGAGAAAGTGCCTTGGGAAAGGAGACGATGGTCGGAGAGAACAAGTCGGATTCTAAGGAAAATCATCTTCTTTGATCTCTCAAAAATTTTCAGCCTTAAAGAAGAGAGATATTTTAGAGGTAATGGCGATTTGGTTCTGATGAAAAAGACTGAGAATAATTTTAGACCACGTGGGTTCGTAACCTTTGGTATTTAAGCTATTAAATATGAGTATATCATACGAATCGAAATTTTCACCATCCTAGCTCTAAAGAAATCTTATGGTGAAAATTTGGATTATTAAAATGTTAGACATAAATGACAAATCATCTTTGGCTTGGTAGATTACAGTTTTTATTGATCAAAGTCAGGTGATTAGAATCAAAGCGGATTACAGCAGAAAATAGGTTAGCAAATACGTAAGGCAAATATCTTCTTGTTTGATGGAATACTTTGGTGAATCTGAAAACATTGGAGATAGATCAAGTTAGGATAGTTTGCTGAAGGTTATAATTATATAGAAGGATAGATATAATGGAAAAATGTTAAAGAGAAGAAAATTACCTAGATTCGACTAAAAGACAAGAAGTAATGATCATTGTTTCGATCAAGGATTGCAAGAAAACGAAAGAATTGGTTGGTGATAGGACGGTTTGGAGATTTTCATCCAACTAATCCTTGGATTTTTAACCCTTGCTGAAGATTGCTTTGTATTTTACTTTACACTTCATGTAAATATGTGAAAATCTTCGTACTTTGTCATTTCTTCTAGAAAGTATGACTAATTAATAATATCTAATACATTATCAGTAACGGTAGCTCAGGCTTCGAAGTGGTTAGCCGTCGTAACGCTATGAATGAGTGTAATTGTTATTTTTTATATCAATTATTTTAATGAAAAGTAATTTTTATTTATCTAATACAAGCTCAAACATTATATATCTGATTGTATAACACCACAGCAGATAATTCCATTTTGTAGCATTCTCTCAGACGTGCAAATTGCTACTCGCAAAGGATACTTAATAATAATTTGAACGACAAATAACTCCGAATCAGGAGACAATTGGAAATTCTGTGAAGGACTGGTTATTAAATTCCAGTTTTGTCGCTGCCTTTGATATGGGTTCGATACCCGTCGAAACCACGCAGACCTACCACAACTTCTGAAATCATTCCAAATTAGAAATCGGACGTAAAACAAAACGATTGCGACCGAAGAAATCACATTTCACAAATACAAATTGGAAGCTCTCCAAATGAGTCCGAGAGACTTCAGGGGAATCCACGAAGAGTTTCATTGTTTTGTGATATATATTTTTGTTCTTTTTATAACGTTTTCGACCTCATCATCCGACCCTCTCCATCACCATAATCACTGTCTGTTTTAATCATCTCGGAGATATATTTCTCTTTTGCGCCTCTCAAACGTCAGACCAAATGGACCGAACTTAGTAATTGCGGCGACGATCTGGGAGACAGCCAGGGGGCAATAGAACACGGAGCCAATTCGAAAACGGATCGATTAGTCTCGGATATCATAGTGGGGCTTATTCCGAAATAGAATGCAAACGTTTTGATCTCCTGGAAATAGGATGACCGATACCAGATGATATGCCGATTCACTTAATTTTCAGACTTCATTTCCGGGCATCATTTCGATGAGTAATCCGCTGAAAAGTTTTGGCTAAATTCGGAAAGAGCGACCCTAATTAAGTGCATTAATTTCCAATCAAATACCAGGCAACTGAAGCAGTGAATGCACGTTTATTTGATGATTGCATCCTTCACACGAGTGTGTCATGCTATTTGTTGTGCTCAAAGTAGGCGAAATCGCAGAGCGAAAAGATTTTAATAAAATTCCAGACTCATATTGAAAAATAAAATGTTTGAATAACACATTGTCTTTATGAGAGAGTAAATCTGAAAATAAAATTATTATAATCCTCGGTTGTTAACTTTATTTCTCTTAGATAATTTTCATCACTAATTTTTGTGCTTATTCCTCAGAATTTGAATTGGAGGCGACTCTAGTAAAGCTAAGTTTTCATTCTTCACCTTGCCAAATTTTGAAAGTAGATTTAAGGATTTTCTTTTACATTGAAAACGAAAATAACTTGCATTTTATGGTAACTCATAATATCACCAGAATACTTGTTTATTTTATACTTTGTCCAGCAGAAAATGTCACTTCTACATCTACATATGTAGATATAGAAGTAACATTATTTATGTACCCTACAAGCCGTTTTTCGATAAGTGGCGAAAGACGCATGCACCATGAAAACTTTAAAACAGAAAATAAATCAAAAGTATCTCTTCTCATTCGTTAGAAACAAGTCTGAGTTTATAGCAATGAATTGAATTGTATTTATTCTTTTATTCAAATTTTTGTAATATATGTAATTGTTATTGTTAGAACAGTTTCCTTGAACATCCAAACCGTGGGATCAATTTACAGCATAAGATTGCTATTTACCCCAACTCCACCAATTTTCACGCAGAATGGGTCATTTAAAAGTAAATCAATCGTTCTCCAGTTTGTATTCAAAATAGGAAGTATTATTTTAATCAGTCTTGAAGCAAACAACGCCATCTAGGATTGCTGAAGCGTCAAACTAGGTCGTGTAATTTAAAGACATGATTATCCTCGTACAGAACAACAGCTATCTAACTAGTACAGAATTTCCATTAGCATTTCAAACAGTATCGAAAGAGCTTTGGAGCGTGAAGTGCTTAGTGAAAGCTGCAAATAGATGGTTAAGAATTTAGGCAAACCAGCTTTGATCAGTGTTCTAAAATTCCAGTTAAGTATCCAGCAACAGCTGTTCGATTTCCCTACGATTAAAATCATTCATTACTGGGACTGTTTTCAATTTAGGATTTGAAGATCATTAATCTGGACTTCATTCTTATGTGGATGTGAAACGTCGACGTTGAGGAAAGTTTTTGTGGAAATTTTTTAGGAGCTTCTGAACTTAGGTGTAGGATCAACAGTAAAATATTTGTTATATACAAGAATATACGTGGAAATGATGGGGTCATGGAAAAAAAAGTTTTGGAAGCCTTTCTCTGGAAATTAATTTGCCAGGTATTTAGCAGTCTGAAAAAGAAACTAATCGAATGTGAGACTCAAAGGAAAGAATTGAAGAACACAGAGGCAAAATTGGTTGGTTGCAAAGGATTGAAAGGTTAAGGTTGCTGAGATCTAAAGGGCGTTAAGCAGGGGATTTTACGACACACGAATCTACCAAAAGGTAAAAGACTCATGCACGTATGTAACGCGAGCTACACGTGGATGGTCAGCCACAGGCTATCGACCCTGCACCAGTCATTTTTTACAAATGCAGCGATCTAAGCTTGCCAACTGCCATTGTAAGTCATGCCCTCAAATGATTGGAGTTTCCCGGGTACATTAACCTCGAATCGGAATGGGGTAAGAGCCACCAAAAGAACTGTGAAAATGTGGTGTGAAACATGAGGATTTCCGGCTCAAAAATGTCGTCTTATTCGGAGTGGCCTATGACAACGTAGGTCACGGACGTCTCTCACGAAGAAGCGTGCACGAGCGCGAAATGTTTTAACCTACTTTCTGAAATTGATCGAGGCAAAGAGGAAAGGGAATGCACAATGCAACCGCCGTTTCTTCGGGTTTATCTTTCGAGTCGAATTCTCCGCTTACCTCAATAATCTTCCGATGCGACGGCTGGAAGACAACGAAAGAAATGGATTGCTTTAGGCTAAGCGTGACTGTTTTTGGTAACAATACGAGAAGCAGAGTTTCTCGAGTTCATACCCAGAAATATGTCAGAATGATTTACGTTCTCTGCTAAAACCCTGAATGATTGAGCATGATTTTGTCAATTCTTAGTAAGGAATATCCTTACAATAAAATATCGAAAAATATCTTCTAATGCAATAGGAATGTTAAGACATTCTCAGAAGTTTCAAATAGAAGTGGCAGTTTTTTAGAAGTGAAACATTACTTCCAATCATACATGAAAGAAATTTTCCATCGTTGCCTCATGCCAATACACTTTAGGAATAGAAAATCACAAATTAGTAACAGGAAATAAACAGCAATGTTAACAGGGAACGAAGTAGGGAAGGCGATCTTTTTTCGATTTTATGAATACATGAAATCTCTCTGTCTCTCTTTAACATATAACTGTTTTGTTTCAGAGTTATCTTAATTCAACATATGCAAAACATGAATGGACGCAGAATGACTAACAAAGCGCATGAAAAGAGTGTTAATACTTGTAAAGCTAAAGGAAAACAGAGAAAAAAGTATGATAAATATAAAGAAAGAGGTGCTTAAGAGAGATAGAGGGCTTAAAGAATGGAAGAATATGTATGTAAAGAACTATTGGATTGTCAAAAGTGGAAGATGAGAAGATACTTAAGTATAAAGGAGTCTTGTGAATAATCTAGGCAACTAAAGTGCTTTCCGTAGCGTGAGCGATTTGTACGTATGTTTCTCTATTTTTATGCAGCTCTATTAGCGTTTCTTTTGATCTAAGGGCTGTTTGATCGAATTCTGCAAGCAAAGTCATAAGCTAAGCCGATGTCTCTTTGAATTCCTGATTGGAATATAAAATATGTGGTGATTACAATCAAAACTTTTAATAGGAAAGAAGTTGATTCGTATTTTCGTACGATTTTTTCGTATTTAACGTTCTAGAATCTACAGTGACTTCCATCCAGTTAGCGAAAATGTTTCCGGAGAATTTCGTGTCGTCAAAAGTGGCTTCGTGGGGGCGAAACGTTTGATTCACTTATACTTTCCCTTTGATTGCACCTCCCTCTTCGCTCGGAATAAAGTTCGCCAGGAATTGCCCCAGTTCCGACCAAAACGTTTCAGTATTTACCGACCTCCTCGCAAGTTCGGTCGGCTTATTTTGATAGCTTTGACGACGACTTCTCTGTAACTAGGGCCTCACAGAAAAGAGTTGTCTCTTCGGTCGAAAGATACTACAGTTGCAGAAAAACACAAAAGATAATATAACGATGTGATGGTAAAGATGATATAATGCTCGAATGGAAGTTTTTGGAGATTTATAACTTTGCCTCTTCTGCCTACTTTCCGCTGAAGGAAGGAAAACTCAACCATTACTGGGATGAAGAAGAGTTTGCAAGAGTTTTCGAAACGCATTCCACTTTTCCGCAAGAAATTTGGATTGAATAAATATCATAAATATATTGCAAAATAATATTTTCCACATAAAGGTTAAAGGTTAACAGAAGAATGAATAGCGACATCGCCAGAATACCAGCCCGGATAGTGAGCGACCTGGGTCCTCCGCATCCCAGACATTGCTATTTTTAATTCTGTTTACCTTATTGTTTTGAGGCGTAGGCCTCCTAGTGCAAAGTTAACACCTTACCTTCATCCACAATCTTGGGATATACGTTATGAACATACATTATTTTCATACTGCTCACAGGATCTAAGATTTGCTCAAGTTTATCATTCCATATTTCAGAGAAAGGAAAGAAAATGGCTTCCAAGTTCATCACTTTCTTTCATTCTCCTTCAAATCCTAAATGCATTTCATTAATGGTTTTTCATAAGAGACAAAAGTCTCTTCTTTAATTAGGTCATATTTGAATTACATCAGAGGAAATATATTCAAACAACCTCCAACTATGTGTCCCTAAAATATTTCTGACTAGCGAACGTCGATTAGAAATTTCCAATGTAATGCGATATCAATACTTCTACAGCTTATAAAAACTTTTGGATTCGCTATTTTACTCATTGTCATGCGACCTATCCTAGATGGTAAACTGTTATATTCTTTCAGAGAGGCCATCGTTCGAAATAACATAAAATTCATACGCCAAATAAATCATACCGATGATAATTCTTTCCGGAAAATGACCTTTCCGATTGCTTTCAATCTGACATTCATCGTAGAAAAACGCGATGGAGCAGGGAAATCTGGAGTTTTATTCGACGACGCGTCATATATGTATTTATTGCCGCAAATCTCATGGTCTGCCTAAGAATTTATGGTCGATAAAAGATAATGAATACTTCCGCGGGATTATAAACGTATTTTATGGATCGGCAATCGAAACGCTGGAGAAAGAATTGAAGAGGCGATAGAAATGTTTGCCATAGCCAGCTGGGACATTATTATGTTTACTTCCCATGGGAGAGAACACCCACTCCCTCCGAGAATGTGGTTGAATGGATGACAAATGACAAACACTACCGAGTCTCGTTCTGCAAAGCTTATGGCGGAAGTGTAAGCATAACCGCCGTACCTCCACCTGTCTCCCTCAGTATGACTTGTGGCATATTCAGAAGCCCTCTTAAGGGGGACCTGAGGACTCCGTTTTCGTGGATAAATATCCTGGATATAGACTAAGAAAGACTGAAATACGCATGAAATGCTTGATATGTTTTTCTGTAAGTGAAATTTTATGAAACCACCCAGAGTAGAATTATTATATATTTATGAGAATATACAAGGGCGATCTGGAAGCAAAGCACTTTGTCCTCTAACCTAAGCTAATGGTGTCTATTATGATTTTGTGAATGCGATTTCTAGTATTTTTTGGCATGATTATTGTCCAAGAAAACGGTTTCCTCCTGGACTAGGAGGCAAAATGCTACCTCTTGGATTCATAATCATCAAGAATGGGAGCAAAAGATGGAGGAAGAAATCATGGAAATGGAAATATTATATCTACTAAGAAAAGTACTACATAAGAGTGGATTTCGAGAAGCCAAGTAGGCGTTCGCTTTTGGTGAATGCAGTCCTGGCTTCGATTCCCGGTGGCGGTACCCGGATGTACGAAATGATCTCAGATTTTGAACCACTTTTATCAGTACTGATACCAGGATTCATGAGATACTTAAAATCAGACAGACTAGAGATAAAAATTCCGTCGTAAAAGGAGGAAAATTCTTTGGTTAAGCATTCAAAAGAATCATCTCTGGTTAAGGATATAAATATGGTCATTTCCGAAGATAGTCTTCTATAGACCTATAAATTTCTCCTAAAGCGATATTATTTGAAAATAAAACAATTTTTTAGTTCCAAAAATACATTCATTCCCTATATCATCCCCTTGGAATTTTATGGAATTAGAATCTTATGCATCCGATCACATTTTTTATCTAGAACGGTGAATATTATTCCTTCGCCGAATTTCAAGCGGTGGTTATGGTAGATTCTAAGAAAGAGAAGAATCTAAGTGGTCCTCACGGAAATGTTAGAATGGGTTCTTATACGGAAATGTCTGGAGACGGTTTTTAATTCAACGAAGTTCGAAGAGGGAAAACTCTCTTGACTTGTGCATTCAATAAATCTATGAAAAGCAGGTGGTGATAATATAGGGAATGGCAATCTTGCAACGAATGCGAAGTAAATATATACGGCAGACGGAAACCGAGCATTCAAGCGTTGGTTAAAGATTATCTTCCAAATAAACCGGAGGGGATAAAAGGGAGTCTCGGAAAATCAATACCTGAATCGTCGCGTTGCGGATTTTTTTAAATTTTTCATCCATAAACTCTTTCGGTTCTAAAACAAAAGGATTTTATTCTCTTGTTTACGACGCACATCTTGTGAATCGCATCACATTCATGAACCATCGCTCGTTAACCTGTTTCAATCCATGTTCAATCTTCCATGGACCATGGTTATTCTCCTCTTCCAAAGGTTTTTAGGGTTTTTCGCTCAGTTACAAATTGACTTTCAAACTTAACATCCGTTCATATTCATCACAGAGGAACATTATTAGGAAACAGATAGAAAGACATTTTCGTAAACCATTGAAGTGCAGCACCACACGGGAATATCACACTCTGACTATGGACAGGAAAAAATGTTACGTATTATAGTGTTGTGGATGAATTTTAAAGGTGAGATGGAATGTTAAAATGGCAAGTGAAAAGGTCATCTGTAGTGTAGGAAAAATAGGGCAATGAGGGACATTCGGTAAAGAAAAGAACATTAATAATTAATGAGGCATGGTGGGCCACTAAAAACAATACTAGAACAAATACACATTAAAGGAAGACTTCCATGGAAATACATTGAGCTGCTAATGTAATACTGTAGATATTGTGCCTATAGAGAGAAAAAAGCCACGGAACAGTGAGAAGAAAACTATGATAATTTGCAATAAGGCAACATCAGCATATACATAATATATAATTTTGTAATACTTTAACTTTAGAAATATTACAATATTTACTTGTTTTTGCCTTTATACAAAACTCGGTTAGAAAAATTAGAATTCAAACCTACCTTAGATTTGAAAACATTAGAGAGAGGGAGTTACTGAAAGATACTAGATAAAGGTAAAAATCATTTTAATTAATAGATCAGTCTAAATAGCATTTTAGCGGGTTGTCTAGGTAGTTGATTAAATCTATATTTACAATTAAATTAATATAATATTTAAATAGAGTCGTATATACATTTAAGTTTAAATCCCAACAATAAGCTATTAAATTTTGAGTTTGGGCACTTGTATTTGGGCACTTGTGAGCTGTTGTGGTTGTTGAAGAATTATCAAATGCGTTCGTCTCTCAAAGTATAACATTTATATATACTCTTGAATTAATTTTTACAAAATTAAGGATAATTGATACATTTTACGTAAAAGAGGCGTTGATTTGAACACGTTATACTTTTTTCCTTCTAAGAGATAGAAAATGTAGCTTTTATACGGATGAGAACTGAGGTATCTCGAATAGTTTTGCATGCTTACCAGATGTAGCTAAAGATGCATTAGCGGCTCTATATATGCGCATCATGATTACTCGTTTAAATTTAGGCTGGCCTGAAAAATTCCTCGCGTGTGACGATCGTTATGCTGATGATATCTGATCCGAAAAGGGAAAAAATATGAGCAAGCGGATGCAAGGAATACAGGATGAAGCCCGGGAAAATTCAGTCCATGGCGTCTCCCTAAATTCAATACCCGTTTTGAATACATTATATACAGATGTTTAGTATTCTAAACACTTGAATCTCCAATTTTAAACTCATACAATCGTTTTACAGATAGGTTGTCTTCATCATGCATAAAGTGATACTTACACTCTGATTTCAGACTTGAATCCTTTCAAATATGGGACGTGTACGATTCTGGGGATCGTCGATGCTATTCATAGAAACATACATCGCAGGCCAACGATCTCAACATTGTGGGAAAATTTTCCCGGTAATTTATGAAATATGTAAAAAGTTTGATCATGAAAGGACAATTTTCTAACCATGTATCTATCTTTCATTATAAATCTTTGCTTTCTCATGCTAACTACTCCTAATACAGTTGTGGTAGTTATTAACTAATTTATTTATCCACATAGTTTTATTTACAAGCATTTGTATTTATATTTATAGTGTGTTTCTATTTTCTGTTTTAGCGGATATTTTTATTCCCCTTCTTATGTGGTGGTTTTCTCGCTACGTGCGTTTTCCCCTCAACCTTCAGTCGTAGAGATCTTTCTCCATATGCAAAATCTTTTGTTTTTTTTCTTTTTTCCTCATGTAGCTCTCGTAAAGCGTTTTCAATTCTCTCTATTCTGAGCTTCTCGTAGCAAGGCTACCAGCCTAGGTATAATTTCTAAGCTCCACTTCGAATTTTTAAAACTATGAACTATAATTGTTCCCGTTTTGTTTCGATCCGAATGAGCTTTTATTATAGTCTCCAAATTATCAACCTGTTCGATATACCATATTATATACTAGTATTAGAAGGGTTAAATGGAAGAGACTACTTAAAAGTCTCAATCTCACCCAAATAAAAACGTAATATATGCGTTTGTGAGCATAGATATTTTGACAAGTTCGTTGGATAGAAAGAAGGTTCACTGTGCCAAATCTCGCCAATAAAAGGTCAAAACAGTAATAATATAAAGGCTCTCGATTCTATGTTTTCCGTCCCGAGTTGAATGTAATTTTAGCAGAGAATAGCTGAAACACAACGTTTTTCTAATATTTTTCGTGAATGTGTTTTTCGAATATCAGATATGTAACCTGATTTTACGCTGTAGGCGATAGATCCGTTCCAAAATAGAATTTTACGAGCTCGCGGTCCCGTCAGTGATTCTCTCCGCGGGATATATCGCAAAAATTGCATTCTTTTGTGAAGTGTAGGACATATGCGAACTGACTTCTCCCCAGGGAAATAAAAGCGACAAAAACGTTTATCGACTGCCTATCTCTTCCGGAATCCGAGAGAGCTGAAAATAAAATTTGAGAGAGGGAATATGAAAATAAAGCTTTCTCTTCCGAAATGCCTCACGTGCTTGGGATTCTACAGCCACCGCCATTGAATACAGTTTAAACACCGAAAAAGGGGGTTTTAAATTAAAAATTTGCTTCTGTTAAGGTATTCTTAATTCCCAAGGAAGAATAGACTTTTTTCAAGTCTATTCTTCCTTGGGAATTTTCCTGGGTGCACGCCCTTACGTGCAAAACCACCCATAACCCATTCCTTGTATTCTTAATTATTATCATGAGCTTTCGGTAAATGCCTGAGACTGATGCTTAAGATTAAAAGCCAAAATTGCGGGTTTTTACATAGCTGTAGCGTGAGACATATCACTCAGTTATGGTCAGCATTACTAAACCAGTTTGTTAAAAAGGTTTAGTTTCTAATCAAAATTAATTTTACTAAAAGCGATCATGATAAAGTAATAATGTTTACGGTTTTACACTACCTTCCCTCAGTTAACCTTCTCGACCGAGCCTTTAATCAGTTTACTTCGGATGAATTAGAATCAAGAGTTTCTTGTGCGATCGTGAATCGCTCAAGAAGAATTCTCAGAATCGCTCAGAAAGAATTATTGATAATCGACTCTTTATGGAGCGAATTTTAAAAGACCACTGTTTTAATTAACAATTTATGAACGCACGCAAATAATCATGCTCTAACGAGGATTCCAACCATAGTCCTCAGCTAAATACTGGCCCAAATGATACCAAAACAGGCAGGAATAGAGAATGACCAGAAGAAAAACTTCAAGAATTAAATTAAATTAATAATAATGAACTATATACCTAAAAATAGAGCCAAAGTCTGTATTTTTATATTTTAAAGAATTTGATCTTAAGTAAATATTATAGGAAAATCGTTGGTAATTGCAAAAAATTCCATGTTTTTCTTAAGAAGCTCTTGATGACGTCCTTATCAAGTATTCTTCCGTTTCGGATTATTACGATATTGATACATCTTATGAAAGTCCGGTGAATCGATTTTCCAATATTCGCTATTGCTTTTTCCTCATGAAAGAAGGAAGAATGCTCTACCTATTGATTCCTCGTAGCCCATCTTCCCCGATGGCGAGAAATGGGGATAATCAATTTTTGCTTTCTGCCCGAAGAAAATTCCATTTTTCTTCAATTTTCCCATCACGCTTCCTTTGAAATCCTACGTGTACTTGGAAAGGTAGTATACATCATCTCAAAGCCTTCTCTATCCTGTAGATGCACTGTCCACTGATTGTGTCCAGAAAATTAGTCATTTTAGATCTTGCCAGTCTCATCCTGTTTCGTTACTCTAAAATTTAAAAAAGAATAATATAATATCTAATTGCAAGAATTAAATGAGGTGGATAGTGTGATAAGTGGACTGCAGTAGGTTTTTAGAGAATTTTGAAACTTTTTGTATCAAAACCTCATGATACTCTCAAAAGATCATTATCGTGCAGATAACAGATATTGATTTTTCCTTTATTAGAATCTGGTATAACTGCCTTTTGAAATATTTCAACAGTCTTGGTTAAAATAAGATAGACCAAAGAAAATTCTTCGAAGATTAGTGGATGATTTTCTAAATCCGAATAAAAGTTAATATAGTGGTAAAAGTTAATAATAATAAAGGTTGGTAATGAAAGTCTAAAAAAAGGAGCAAAATTCATGTCCTAATATAGGGTTACAGGAATTATCGATTTCATAACCAAGGTATATGCATTGATTACTTTTAAACGCACAAACATATCACTCATGATATTACATTGGAGTTCCCATGAAGGGTCTCGGGGAACCCCTAAGGGAGTCTGAACCACATTTTAAGTAACACCCTCCATAAATATGAATTACCATTCCCATTAATTCCATTACGAGTGCCCATTCCCACCAGCGTAATTTTTTCCCTCCGACTTTCACTGAATGGCCTCCTCGATGGGCATGGCCGATGTCCTTTCCACGTTACCTAAACTTCCTTCTCACCTCTCAACGAATTCCTTTCTACCATGACCACCCTCCGGAAAAATTCCACTGCGTTCTTTCCCCCAGCGGCGAGGGAACCCCTGGGAAAAGGCCGAATTTTCCCAAAAAAGAGTGCGACTTTTCCTTTGCCTCCCCAAGCAATTGCCGACTACTCCCTTATTTCAAAGAGTAAGGCGGAGAGGGAACAAACATAACCTACGACACCAGCTACACTTATTTTCTACCGCACCCGTGGAACATGAGGATAGTAATGGAATTTACGAGGTCTGGAGGCAAATTTCCTCATTCCCTCGGGAGTCACTCCTTGACGTGCAATCTGCGCCTGGCATTCGCAATACATTACATTACTTCCGTTATCCCAGTTAATGCGTCCTGCATACATGCGTCTTATTCGTGGATCCAGAGGGAGCCATTTTTGTTCATAATTACTACGGTAAATCGGTAGGCGTTTCCAATAAGTATCGAGAAGAAAGTCCTCAGAAGAAAGAAGACGAAAACTTTGTTTAAATATGCGCTATGAATTCAGAAAATAACTACGGTCTCGGAGGACATAGTAGATGTTTTGTGTCGCTATTCTAGATATACTAAGAAACAAAAATAATCCAGGAAATAGATATTAGCATTAGTAGCTTCAGAATGCATTTTTTCGCAGACATTCGCGTTAACAATCGACCAGTAAAATACTTTAGATGTTGCATACACTTCACATACCAAAAGGCAACTTATAAAGTTCATCTATAGACGTTACATGATATATGCAGGAAAACCTTATGGATGTTGTCTCCTGTCCGTACATTCCGTCCGTGATACTTCAGTATACTTCATAACGACTCAATGAACAAAAATTCGCCTTGCTTTTCTGCTGCCTTAGATTATAAATAAACCGTAGAATTAGAATGATATAGTGATTAAAGGAAAATAGATAAATAGATGCTAAAGCAAGTTGGTTATAGGATTAAGTTTTAAAGTCTATTAATGAAACGGAGTGCTCGCACTTCATGCGCCCAAAAGGGTTACGTATACAGATATATGGTTAATTAAATAAGATAAAAATACCCAAATTATTCATTTAATAAGTAGTGGAGGGGGATTGCTTTATTGAAATAAACAAGCCGTGGAAACCCGTGATGTGAGAAGAAATGAGACGAAATGAGAACTAAAGTAAAAGTTAAATACATTTTATTGTATGAAATATGCGAAAATTATATAGATACATATGATGAATATCTATACATATATGTCATTTTACGTCATTAAAGTAAAAAATTCCGTAACCAAGTAAAGAATTGCTTACTTAAAACAAGCAAGCTATGGAAACATCTTAGCTCCATATTATGAAGCTTCTAGCAAATCTTAATTTTCCTGAAACAAAACTGAAAAAATTTTCCGGAAAAAATATTTTTCCTGAACAGGATTCGAACCACTGAGGATAAACTTTAGGATTAAACTTTGGACATTTTGGAGTTTAGGAGATTTGAATCAGTCACTCTAACCACTCGGCCATTCTGCTGATGATGAGTAAAGCAGGTTATAAAAGTTGGTTTAGTAAACATGCCAGATAATGAGACACAATACGACAGATACATTTAAATTAATCCATGACATTTTGACGGGGTATTTTGACATACATCAGTTATGTGCGATAAAAGTAGTATATTTTTCTATAAATTAAATTAATTTCTGTCATTTTCGACTGGGGAATCATCCAGTCTCATATAATAATCGCCGTTGTGTACATATTTATTCATCCGATGACAGTGAATCCCATAAGAAATAAATTTTCAAAGATTAGTTTCTTTCATTTTCCGATTATACGATCATACATTTTTGGGAGTTGTTAAAGATCTAATGGGGTATTACATATTGATATTATTCTGCCCAATGTATCTTTGGTTCGACTCTGGATGACTTGAAAACATTCCCATCATAGATGCACGTTAAGTTCATTTCGATCGACTCCAGACTTTTTTCATTTGCAGAATTAAATCATAAACAACAGTCCTATGAAATATTAACAAGTACCAAAAGAAAGGAAACGGAATAAAATTTCTTATTTTGGTCGCAAAACATCGTTTTCGAGTTAAAATTGAGGGAATTGTCAAAAGTGACAAAAAATTATGTAATTTTGCGAGTATAAACAACCCTTAACCCTATTAGCAAAGGCGATTGTTGAACTCAACTCTCATGAGAATACAAAGAAAGATTATCCCATGTGAAATGTATGGGGGAGGAGAGCCGACATGTCATGATATGGAAAAAAAAGTAAACTTTGGAAATTTAAATTCAGCAACATAAATTTACCAATAATATAACATATAGTATAGGTTTAATTAATTAACGTATTAATTCATGTTATGAACGAAATGATGTGAAAATACTCCTAAATATTGATATAGGGAGTCTGATTTATCCCTATGTTTTAATATATTCCCATTAAATTTATTCCACTCTCATCATTAGTAAAAATAAACAAAATTTTTCAAATAAAACGTTTTCCAAATTGAAAATATACTCCATGTCAGCTAGTATGTGTTATTAACTCGTTCGATCATCGATACTAATTACTATGGACATATAGATGGATATTTTTGAAATCTCATGTTACGGTCATTCTTGGTATTTTCTGCTACTGTCACACATTGAATTATCAAAAAGCGCTCAATAAAAATATTGAATTCTTATCCAAAAAAGAAAGCAAACGTTTCTCTCAACGAACGTTGATTCACACTGAAACACCACGTTAATTACTTATACTAAATAATAAGCAAAAATAATCGTTAATTGCCTCCAGAAACTTTGCAATGTATCTTTTTCTCTTAACATTTCCCACCCCTAGCCTAGAGCCATAGAGATAGTGAGGAGGGAACCGTACCATGTAGAAACTACCGCGCTCTCTAGGATTTAACATAAATGGTGATCAACTCCGCTGATTTCTCTCACATCTGAAGAAACCCTCGCTTCATTTCCACCACCAAATTAGAGAACGTGCAAATCTAGCGGCTGTTCGACCGACGATAACTGAACTCCGATGTGAAACTCAGTCTCGGGAACGAACTCTTTATCTTAATCCCGCGGACGCGCGACGGCCTCTCGCGTTTTTTTCCTAAACTAAAACTAAGCCATCCGCATTCTTTGTTTCCATTGTTCTCCGTTGTCGGAACCGGGGGATGACGCCCCCCGTTGCCAGCAAGATATTCCATTCATCGCAGGCTCTTCCCCTACTACACCTTCGATCGTCATAAGCTTAAAAAAATGACAGGCACCCCTCCTCAGGCAGAATTTCCCCTTTGGAAAAAGCTCCCTCTCCTCTCATCCCGACTCGATACCACGGCACGCCATTCCTCTAGTACTCTCCTCTGCTCCCTCTTCGATCTGCACCCCTTTTCCCCAACCCTCCTCACCCTTCCAACCGTTACACTTTAGGATCGATTTCCACAGCGGGAACGTGGACATGTACTGATTGTAGGTCACTGGCAGAGAAGGCAAGGGAATGGTTTAGGGAGGAAAGATAAGGAAATTCCTCTCCTTTAGGTTATACTCCCCCGATCGGATACTTAAGTAGAGGTGCGAGGGAGTCATGAGGGTTCAAACCTAGCTGCGGTACTCTAGGTGGACTAGGAGGAAGCCTTGGTGGCCATTCTCCTGCGGAGGAGTCGAAGATATTTCGCTTTCTACCAATGCCTCGGCATTCTTCGTATCTGTTCCAGTTCCACGGTGAATTATCCGCCTCATTTTGTTGAAATAACTATTTCCGTGGGATGAGAAGCTTAGCTAGCCAATATTTATTCAATGTTTCCTTTTAAGTGGTCATTACTATGGGTAGGAAAGTATACAGATGACTTATGAAGATATTGAATCATATCGTAAAAGCAGTTAACGGAGGATATTCGAATCGAAGGAGCTTATCTATGTAATCCTTTGTCTTTATACACATCTATTGTCGTGAAACTGAGTTAGAGAGGTCGATTTCTACACATTCTACAGATAGCTTGTTATTCAATAGTTTTGAGTTGAAGTTGATCGTCTTGTGGAATTAAACCAGTTATCAATTTTAAGGCTTGGTTCATCAAGCACACCAGTCATTTTATCCAAAGACTTTCATCTATTACTATTCCACATCAACAACTATTAGTTTTATTGATTAAAGTATAATAGAAATAAAAGAATGGAAAATAGAAAGAAAGGGGGTGAGAATGTTTTCATAACTAAAGTCGTGACAATTATTCACATATTTGATCATTACTTTGACATTTTAAGCCAACGTAGTTTAAAAAATATTTCGTCGAATCATTAAAGGTCCCATTATATCAAATCTTTCCGCTTTTCAGCAGCGTCAGCGGAAGGTTTAGAACACTTCAGCAATCGCTGAATGCATGCAGTCCCCAGGAACACTCGCACGGCCTTTCCACAAATTAAACATGTTTCGTCGATAAACCGAGCATTTTTTCATGCACCAAGGTCTCTGTGTCATGGCGAATATTCCAGAGAAAGATGGGGCAAAGGGGGGGCGCGAGGGTCCTCTGATGGCAAGTCACGTCATTTCTCGTAAGGAAACTCGGTTGACGGGGAAAGAGAGGTGGCGCAGGATTCGCGTGCATACGTGATGGTGTTAGAACTAGAGAAAATAACGTGGAAAGAGACGGTTGATATATCGGAGGGGTGAGGGGGATAAAAAATCATTCGGAAGAGGAGGTCGTCTTGGGCGACTAGAATTTCGGTTTCGTACCGACAGAGGAGCTGCAAGACGGAGCGGCATAAGAGGTCGGTCCCACCAACAATGCAGACGAACAGTCTCGCGTCGATAACGCGAAATTCGAGAAAATCCCATCGGGGTTGGTCGGAAAAAGAGACGATTGATCTGGAAGTGCTCGATGTGGTATCCATTTTTCAGAAAATGAGGGAAAAGAAAGCCTCATTCCACATAGAATCTTCTTCGGAGACCAAAATAAGGATTATAAAGAAACCTCCCCCCCCCCAAATTCATTACTTTTTCTCACGATAATAATCTATAAAATAATGGCTCTAAATTTTTTATAATCATATGAATCGGAATATTTATCATCTAAGTCATAGAGAGAAAGATAATATTTTTCAATAATGTTGTCGGATCTTCACGGTCTCCCGCTTGTAACTTAAAGATGTCCCCATGTCTAAATCAGCACTATCTCACATCCAAGCATTTTATGATATCAATCGGGTATTAATACGAAAGGGAACTTATAAATGATAGCCAGGTACGTTGAACGTGTCCCACGTAACAATTATCGATGTTTTGGGAATTGGTGTCAAGGGAAATCCGACGAAAGAAAAAAATTAAAATGGAAACCGCCGAGCCTTAACTTTCGCTCGATAGATCCCCGCAATAAAGTGATAGAGACACGTACGTAATTGCGGCGAATTACATAATTGCTCCGCCGTCTCATTGTGGATTCGTGCTCGAGTATAGCCACACGCATTTTTTCTGTTTATCCAACAACCCGTGGGGGATATTCGAAACTAATCGCAGCCGAATGGATGGAAAAGGGCAACGCTGTGGTGGATCAAGTCCCCAAAATTGACCTTCGCTCCCATATGATGCTCGCGGCATTCTACAGGAATGCGTGCGAATTCAGTTTGCGGGACACGCAAAACATCGTTTATCTACGCATACGCATACCCTCATCAACACCCCTTTCGGAAACTACGTGTGACGGGATGGAAAATTCCCACTTTCCGATCCCAGAGGAGGACCTTTGAGGTCTTTTGGTGATGCAGGGGGCGGAGCGATATCCTCAAGATAAAAACGTAAAAATAACCCCGGAATAAGAAGGGGCGCACTTCACTCACCTCTGTAAAAAAAATCTCCCTTGCGGCTCACATCAACCGAGTATGTCGGGTCTGCTTCTCTTCGCCTCTTGCTAAACAACAATCCTCAACCGCCCAATTTCTGTGCATATGTCTGCCTTTAGATGAGGGAAACGGATATCGGAGCACGGCGACGATCGCTGAGTTTGCCCTGTTTTCTTGGACAGCTCCTGCTGCCAGCGGAACGAATCCCAACTACGAAGGGGAGAAATTAATCAATATATATTAGCGTGACTTTCATTCGCCGAGCTTTTGTCTGTTTCCTGCGGGATTTGAAAAGGCTCGTAAACTTTTTCGGAAGCCAACGTTAAACTTGTCTCTTTTTACGAGTACGTGGCTTAATGAAGGGGGAATTTAGGGAGATTGATTAAGGGTACGCACGTTTCTCCGCGCGGGACTTGAGGGTTGCCCCGAGGGCTAAACCGTGGAGAAACTTCATTCTATCCTTTCTTTCGATTTCAACAACGAAGTAATTGATTTCCAATCTGCTGGGAAAGCTTTGTTGTATTGGGATTTTTTCATCCTATTATTCCAAGATATGAAGTATATATGAAATTGCACTATTGAATTGACGTATTTTTTATTGTTAAACGACATTTTGCTCCCATTCTAGATAGAATTATTGTAAAATTAACTCTAAATCAATTTCTTCGGATGCTCCAAAGACTCTTCTCATTTGAAAATAAAATATCATTTTAATGAATTTTCCCTTTAAAAATAATAATAATAATAATAATCGATGTTCAAATTAATTATCGAGTACGTTCGTTCAAATCATTGTTTCTTATCGAAGCTCCCGCATTAAGCTTCCTAATAAGCGAAGCTATGAGTTAGTTTACATTTTCGAAAGATTTTATCCTAACTAGCTAAGTATCCTTCATCTTATACAACCAGCGATACTCCATATCTCGCTTTGCTTTTTCAGATATGCTGATTAAAAGCGATAAAGAATATCTTTCAGGGAATATCGAAATAAATAAAATTAAAAATTACAATTTTAATTTTAAATTAATAATAAAATTATTTTGTTAATAACAAAGTCGAAAAATTTTATCGAGTATTCTTTTTTATTAGCTTCTGTGATGTGAGAGTACCATAGGGTTGTCTTGTCAGTTATTGGTAGAATAAGAAAATGAATCATAATTGATTCCTCTTCAGACTAAGGTGAGAAAAATATTTAGGCAGTGTATGACGTTGGTATGTAAGTAACTCACACCAATCATCTTTGCTCATATCAAAATTGATCCTAGACACATACTTACAAACCATCACATACTGGAAAAATAATGATAGCCATGCATGGCTAAAATCACTGAAATTCTTATAAAAAGGAAAGAAAACTTAAACCAAAATGGAGGATAGGTCATCCCTTCAATAATCCCTTTCTCTCACCTCCCATTTTCACTGTTTGAATATGAAACGAATACGAATATTTAATTTTCCATGGACCATCAAAGTTTTAATTTTATAAAATCCAACCTATGGTGATCTGAATCTGGATTCTTGGTAATAATACTATTTCAGCTTCACTTTTTAGTGTGTCTGAGCATCAACACATACTATGCAAAATGAGTTATTTTATGTACTTTCATGTAACTCAATGGTTTGTCCCAATAATTCACATCATTCTGAACACCCTTCTCCAAAATTCTTCAAAACAGAGGTTTATGTGTATTTTTACTATAATAATTAGTTCTAACCTCAGTAATTAAATTTTTCATATTTTTACATCTGCTTCTTGTTAAAGATGTGAGACTATCTTTGAAAATATTACTTTCAGAGTCAACATTGTAGTTTGCTACTGAAATTCTTATTTTCAATTCTGAGAATAATCCAATGTAATATATGAATGTATGAGGGTTTTTCATCAATCTTTTGTCTTTATTGCTCAGCTATTATTATGTTACAAATTCTTTTTCAATAAAATTGTTTGAATATTCACGTATTAGTGTATATTTTCTTTAGGTCTTAAATAAAATTTCTTGCAGTAATTTATTCACAATATATGTTAATACTAATTCCTTGTTAAATTGTCATCATACTTTCTTAAAAAAGTTATTACATCAAGTAGAAAGGAGGGACTAGTATTAATTATTCCCATACTCTTGCCACCATTTCTTCCTCTATTTTGTTTTTTTTATATGTATCATCAATCTCTCTGTTTGTTCCTTCCACATCTGTAATTTACACCTTTGATTTTGAGATAATGAAAGTTAAATAAATGTGTTTCCTCCCTTCCATTTATTTCTTTAACAGTTGTCAAAAATGTCATTCAAAAATATGTATGGAAAGCTAACCTTTTCCTTCTATATGGTGGAATTAAAACTGTTCAAAAGAACATACAACTGTGATGAAATTATTTTGTTAAGTTAAAATTAAGTTTTATCTCATAATAAATCAATTAATCTGTTTTGTCTTTGAAGCCTTGAAAAAGTTTCTTATAAAATTTTTATTCATCAAATTCTCAGATTTACATGCTTTACATCCTTCCTGCCTAATTTCCTACTCATTGATAGAGTAATCAGCTTAAATATTGTGCATAAAATGAACACAACACAAGCTTAGTGTAAGCAACAAGTCTCTCAGATGACTTTCTCTCTGTAATTTCCAAAGTTTGTTAATCTTTGTCAAAAAAATTCTGATATGGATCACATTATCTAATTTTAGTTTTCTACTGAGAAAAAATTGAAACAGCGGTGATAAATTTTGTCAACTTGCGTAAGTTGTAAATTCGGTCAAGTTAGTCAAAAAGCTGCATCATAACGGGGGTTATTGTGTGCGTGTTAATGTGTGCTTGTGCATATATACTGCAGTAGTTGGGATTATAAAAGCACCACTGTTTTTATATCGAAATTAAGTTTAGGTTAACATTAAGATCAAGGTCAAAATGAAGTTCAAAAAATTTTATTTGCCTAAAAATTCATACGTTGACAACTGAAAAACTACATTATTCAAATTTCCACAAATTACATATAATCACATATCCTACGATGAAGAAGAGAGCTAGGATGATGATTTTCATGTACTCCTTTCTCCTGGTGAGGGTAGAGTAAAGTTGTGGAATTTTTACTCTCAGACCCAGATTATATCTCTAAAACATGGTAAAAAAAGTTACATTTAGTTTCAAATTCTCTCCAAATTTGTCATGCACAATAGACAGTGGGAATTCATTTAGATTTGAGAGGACGGTATTTTATATTTCTATCATACTTTTCTCCACCATGTGAGGAAGTATTTCTCAACATGTGAGGGTGTTTATATACTGACAATGTAGTGTGATTTGGAAACCAATAAAACTTGGTTACAAATTTTGTGAAATAGTATTGCTGTAGTCCTAAAAACAGAAGTGCCAGAGCAATTGAGTTGTGTATATGTGCACATTTTTGGACATTCATTAATATGCTAAAGTAATCAGGTATTTGTTCTCAATTTATTTTAAATTTCACAGTGTCATGTATATTACCCCTTATGCATATGGTTTTTTCTGATTATATTTTCTGTATAAGAAATGTACAACATAATTTTATCAGATTCTCCATAAGCTAAAGATTTTAGACTATGAAATGTAGCAATGATAATGTATTTATTCCACATATATAGATATATATATAAATTATATAAACCTACAAAAATTTTAAGAAAGCTTAAAAGTTGTGAAATTAGGCATCCTAGAAGAAAAATCTTTTTTGAAGATTGCCATCTACTTAATAAAAAAAACAAAATTTTTTAAAATTTACTTCTCTTTGAGTTTCTGTCCATTCCCTCTATAAGTTGTATTTATATCTCTTCAGTCCATTTACTTTTGAGCAGCAAAATTCATCTTGGCATGTGATATCAAGCCAACTGTTAAATTACTTACTGATACATGGTAAAATATTCTGTTCTTTCACTTATAGTTTTGCAGTTGTGGCCAAGTGAAGCTGTAATAAACAAACAATGGACAAAGAACTCTTTCAGTTCTCACTAGCCAAGGAAGTTATGTAGTTTCTACATTAAAATAATAATTCTACTCTAGTTCTACTTTTCCTTACTTTAGATAGAATTTAGAAATTTGAGCTGCTGTATGATAACAATCAACCTGTAACCCAGGTTGGTGCAAAGCACAGTTTCTAATTTATTTATCTCCAATTAATTCTAGCTATCTACTTCTCTAGTGACTACAAGGTGAAATGAAATGATAAATAATTATTATTTAAAAATTAATTATTCTTATGAAATAATAATTCATACTTAAAATGAACAAGTGAATGAAAGCATAAGTAAACTTATACTGGGATTACAAATTTTGTGAAATAAAACATAAATTCAGCAATATATTTTTACATTTAGAATCACATTTCTTTAATGTTGTTTAAAATTAGGCCCCATGAGTAAGATTTCAAATGATAACTGTTTTTGTTCTCAAAAACATGGGAAATTTTTACATCAAAATGATCCTAAGGCGATGATGGAAACAACTGCAATATTGTTCTGTCAACCAAATGAAAAGGTATTCTCCATGTAGTCCTTTCTTAAATGGGAAAGATATGCACATATGAAATGTATGAGGCAGGAGAGCCAACATTTCATGAAAAGGAACGCATTAGTAATAATGGGAATAAAAGTTGATATTCAGCCATATATTTTTACAACTTATAGCAACAACCCTATAGACTGTAAATTGTTTGAAGCTGGACTTTGTGAATAAAATTTCAATTAATTAATGTTTTCATTCCCATAACCATGAAAAAATTTGCCATTGAAATTATTTCTTAAGTAACAATGTTAAGAAATACAGTATTGTTTTAGCTTCAAAATTAACAAATACTATTCACATCAATGTTTTGCATGGAACTTATGAATCAACTTTAAAATAATAATACTAATTTTCAGAAGAAAACAATTTGGATCATCTTTCATTTACAATATTTAAAACAGCAATGTTACTGGAGAGCAATCAATTTCATTATTGATTACTCATAAGTATCAAATGTATGCCATGATAATAGTATATTTTTATATTAAATTTAGTTCAGTCATTTCAATGGGGGAATTCACTATTCTACTATAAGCAGTAATCAAGGTCTTCAAATTTTACATTTTTTATTATTTTTCCAATTCTTATTTGCTGAAATAACTGTTTGAGTCCTATGAATCAAACCCATAACTTTAAGGTAAAACTCTATTTTCCAAAGCAATAAAATAAAAAAACACAGATCAATGTAGGTCATCAACCCAAAGAAATGTTGTGACATCCTTCCAAGCCTTCCTATCCCACCAGCAAATTTACAGATTTAAGGCTGTGTATTAGCAAAGACAGTTCTCAAACAAAGTTCTCCTGTAAATTTTTCATACAGGCCAAGAGTGATCCCCTGTTTAAATGAGGCAATCATCAGTATACTCAAAAGTATTCTTAAGATATAGTTCTCCATCAATATTCTAACAAGAATGACAGATTTTTGGAAGGATGAAGGAGAAATCAGTGGAATAAGATTTCATTTGTTGGATTACCTTGAATTTGAATAAAAAGGAGATTTAAATGTATCAGGCCAACTAGCAAAATATTGGAACTTAAAGAAAGATCTCTAAGTCTGAGTAAAGACACTTCTGAACTGAGATAATAATTTTGTTAAACATATGATAAAGACTACCAAGCTTCTTTCCTAGCAGACACTATCACAGAATGATGGGCAATGAAATGGTGAGTACAGAACGATTGAAATGCAATGAAATATCGTGGGAGAAGGTTTTTTTGATAAATTTCTGCTTTCACTACAGCTAAAGCAGAACTTAACCGAGTTTTATTCAGAAGAAATGCAATTTTTCCATGCATGCAATTGTAGATATCAATGATTATATTTAATGTAGGACAAGAGATGGCAAATTATGACTAAACTAAAGATATGCTCGAGCAGTACTTGATACTTACTATTCCTTAAATAAAGTGAAAGAAATTTTAGTCATCTGCTACAAAGATTGGCTATAATCAAGATGACCTTAGATTCATTACTCCTAAAATCATCGATCAGCTTTGGAAACTACATTTCCTCTTGGTTAATCTTCAGAAATTTCAAACTATGTACCTACCTCGAGCACGTCTACATTTAAACTCCTATCTTTAGCGCGATCTTGAAAATGAAACAACCTCTTTATGAAAATTACACCCTAGATTGGCCCAAATATCGACAAGAAACAATTAATTTGCTTTGCAGGAAAATCGACGAAATGTTATACTTTTATCTTCTTTATTTCTTACATTAGCCAACTCCAGCTCTTAAATGTCATTCTAGGCTCGAGATATAAGGTCTATTTCTTGATTACGAAAAAAGGTTTCAAAAACACCGGTCTATCGATATGTACACTTGCTTCCTTGACATTAGCAAAATATGCGAAAAATCGACTGATGCGATTGTTTCCATTCGACTTTTCCCACTTGTAGTACGAGTTAAGGAAGGATGTAGGAAGGGTCTCTCCCGCGCAATGGTCTCGTTTTCAAAATCCACAGCCGTCGCCTGCTGTCAATGAATGCTGTTGTCTTGGAAAAAGAATTTCGATTTCATGTTACTACTTAATGATTATGTTTCGCATATTTCCCTCTGACAAGCATCTTCGAAGTACACTGTAAGTCAATTTGAAGAGAGAATTTTGTCAAGGTTTTGGAACATGTGGAGGAATAGGATCATTGAGGTCCGATAGAAGGATTTGTACTCAAGAAAAAGGATGAATAATGAAGTATCTAATATGTATGATGATGATGTAACCAATATTTTGTCTGAAGTTGCCGATTATTATCAAAGTTAACGTATCTTTATGCATTAGATCTTGATTTATACTCCTCTTCCCTCGCTGGTTTTGTCCTTTCGCCTTAACTTTATAACTTTAGGTGGGCTACTCAGATGACATGAAAACATTCTTTTTGATGACATGGAAACGTTTTGATGTTAATATAACCAATGAATGTTTTGACTTAGAGAAAATTGTCATTAGACGAAGTCATTGGTGTTTCTAGAGTCATGTAATGCTTGAGTATCCGCTTCAGCCTTTATAATATTACTTTGATATTAATCCATGTTGGAACTCATTTCATTGGGTAAAGGGTAATATTTTATCTTTGCAAATATTAAAATTTAATCTTTCAAATGATTTATAATTTCCTTTCAGGAAAGGACAAGCCACTTGTGGCATGTTAGCTCAGTCCAACAAGTCATCATCACCAGTATTATGGATCTTAATTTAAAACTGAAGAAGAATCCAGTCCTGCTGATGAAACGGTACTAGCCTAAAGGAATGAAGTAAAAGAAGAGAAATACAATACAATGATCATTGCCCCGGTGGTGCAGCCATAAGTTTTTCTGAATAAAGTCGAGGTAGGAAATATAATGCCTTTACGCCATGCCAAAACACAGAACTGTAATACTGAAAATGGCACTTGGTCCTTTTGGGAAATTGTTGCAGTAGGCAGAGATGGAAGTAAAGCTATATTGATCTTCATTCTAACACCCCTAAACTGTGTTATAAATAAATTAAGATTTCAGTAGAAAATATATTTTTCTAATTTTGTAAGGTTTGTAAATTTTTACAACATTTTAAATTTCGGTGGTTGTAATTTTGAAATATAAATATTCAGCTAATTTGAATAGCTCCAGTTAAGTATTTTCAATGTCAATTTCAACTAATAGGTGAAGGTGATTATACCAGCTTAAGTTTGAAAAGGAGTAATATCAATCATAATATTACTTCATTTCTAAGCTATATAAGTTTCTGTGATATACTTTTATCTTGCTAGTTGATTATAATACCTTATAATTTAAAGGTAACTCTCATTTTGCTATAAATTTTACCTCAGCTTTCCCTGGCAAGCTGCTAGCAGTTACTTTATTTATTTGCAATTTATCTCAAAAATAGTCGATACGTGGTTAAGTTTTCAAAATTGCTCTCTTTCTTCTCCCTTTATTGATAAGCGAAATACTTACAGCTTAGTTTTATATTCCATCAACTCTCCATCAAAATATTGTGCTCTGTAGATTTTGAATTCATCAGTTCATTTCTAGTTATATTAAGAGATAGATGATTTTGAAGCTCTTTTGATGAGATGAGGCACTTTTTTACGTGATATTTACTCTGACCTGTTTTTGGATGATCCATTTTTTATTTATCCTTGAACTTCTTACAGCTATATAGAAACTTTTTGTCTGTGAGCTTGAGTGTGGGATAAGTAATCATTTCTCTGCTTTTTGAAGTATTTTGAATAAATCAATAAAAATTTTGAAAACGTAAGATTATATTGCATGATTAAAATCCATGTTCCAACCGAAACTAAAATTAGCTTCTTTTTATTTTGATAGGGCTATCCAAATTCTAATGAAGGAAAAATTATAAACAATTAATGCAGTACTATTATGGATTATCACTATTGATTACAAAATTATAAACCAATCAGCATCTCTGATTTTAAGTGTCCAAAAAGTCAGTTTTAGCTTGAATAAAATTTGTGTATTATTGACTCTAGAATGTACATAGGATTGAACCATTCCCCTTTATTAATAATAGAATGTTAGTGTTTCCAGACCAAATCTTTTAATAAACTTGCTCTATATTTTTCTCTTTGCCATGCTAATGATTCTTTTGTCTCAACTGTTTGCATTCATCTTAGAAGCAATAAATCCCACATATGAGTATTTGATGATTATTTATTAGTTTTCATTAGAGAGTCTCCCTTAAAAGTGAATTTCTCTTCCATAAATGCTTCTCTGCATTTTGTGCTTTGATCGTAATTACTTTTGTTTTTATAAATAAATTCAGGAATAAATGGCTGATTACCTTATCTGAAGTATGAAATGGACGTTTCTGCTTTCTTGTAGGAGATTGGAAAACAGTTGGAATGCTAGAAACCAAGCTATCTATATTTCAATGGGTTTGTTGAATTTTTGACAAATCAATTTTCTTGAATTTTATACTCTATTGAGATTCTTAACTGAAGTAGTGAAGATTTCATGAGTAAAGTGCATAGATAGGCTTATATTGTTGTTCATTTCTTAGTTATGATCATAGAATTTGATTAGGTAGTCTGAAAATGGAAATAGCAATGTCATTAACTTTTTCAAATGCTAATTGAATAATATCTCTTGAAGGAAGGTAGGTGTAAAAGGAAATGCTTTTAGCAAAAAGTAAATATAAATTCCTTGCTTAATATGAATAATGATTTTCTTTTATGTACAAGCAAATCCTTCAGCTGATAAGGAATGGTTGACTTTTCATTGTTGATGTTGAAATTTTCAACAAGATGTTGAAAATTACAACCAATGGTTGAAATTTTCAAGGAAATTTTTATGCATTAAAATTATGAAATTTTGTTTGTGAATTAAAATGGTTAGGTAAAAATTTGAATTCTCTCTAAACCTTTACATATTTTAGTAATTCATGGGTATTTTCAACAAAGAATAATGTTCAAATTTACGATATAAGAAGCTATAATTTAAGTCACGTAAAGTTATCATAGAAAAACTACCTCAAACATTCAATATTTTTGCACGAGGGCTATTCAGTTTGGTGTAATTCACTGTAGAAGATGCTGCTTCTTAGACCATAAACACAACACCTGCTGTATTATCTCTGGTTCCTTTTGAAACTTATTTAATCTATACTTTTACCAGAAAGAACTACTTACTTAGTGTTGTTTCAACTGCTGGAAACTGCTGAAGACCAACATTTATTTTAAGGAAATATTGCTATTTTTACTAAAATAAATAGAAATATGTATAATTATGATAATGATAACACAGTTGAAAATGGAAGCAAACATTTCTACAACATGTAAATACAACTTTCACACACAAAGAAAACCTCACTAGGTAGAGTCCACAAAAACTATTTATTACATGACCTAGGTTTTGTTTTGGAGTAACATCACCTGATGATGACAGATCCTCATCATAACGAAACCTAGGTCATGTAATAAAAAACTTTTGTGGACTCTACCTAGTGAGGTTTTCTTTGTGTATGATCATGAAGGAGATCCACCAAGTCTCACCGAAATATCATGTTAAGTTACAACTTTGATCAATATTCATGTTTTTCTTTTAACTACCTTAATAAAACCTGTTTATCCGGTCATTTTAAGTTTTTGCACTGGTAAGAAGTACAACAGATTCAACCAAAATTTTTCGAATAGTAGCTAAATTTACTCTGCAAGTATGTTTCAAATTTGGTAACCCCCCTTTCAGTAGCCCAACAACACTATTACAACCCTTTCTTTTTTATATTTATTAAAACTGATTTGTTCAGCTAGAATAGGATCATTCTACATCATCATCAGCCATAGCTCTATTCCCATATATCATCAGCAATAATAACCATGTTTCTTTCCTGGATAGAGTTTCTCTAACTTGAATTTTTCCAGATACTGGAGTCATGAACAAATCCAGGCCACCTTGTAAATATTTCCCTCACATTGCAAGTTGCCTGTATATTTAGTGTAGTATTACCTTTATGATTGACATACTCATCTCCATGGAGCCTTTGTTTCTTAATGCCTACATGAGTACAGTCCACTATGTAAATAGCAGTTGGAAAATAGTACTTAATTTACTGCAGAAAGTCTGTTTTCATTACTTCATTTTTTTGTTGTTGGAAATTTAATTGAATAGCCAGCTTAGGCAGTTACACTTTCAACAACACTAGATGCAGCTCCTTAAATTATACTTTGGTCCATCTCTAGCCCCTCTCCTCTCTTATGATATCCCAGATTGAAAAGATATCTTAAGATTGTTTTCATTTTGTCTAGTAGAGTCATTTCACCCCTTCAATATTAGATGGGTTCTCCTAAAAAAGTGTTTGTTAACCACTGAAAATTTTCTTTCTAGAACCAAAACAAACTTTTAAAATCCTTTTCAAGTGGACTCGAAGGATGCTTATAAGCTTTCATGCTCTGTCATTAATTATCTACCATTATCTACAAAACCTCTTACTTTGCAATTGAGTCTATTTCTAACAAGATACATGTGATTCAAAAGATTTTGTTTTGATTTTACGTAAAAGGCAAACTCAATACATATCCCTTTACTCCTGCCTTGATCAGAATGTCAACAAAAGAATAATTTCCTCGTTTAAAATAGTAAAAAGGTTTTCCTTCTGTTTTTGCAAATGGTCCTAAGATAAAACAATTTTGAAGGATTACTTTAGTCTCTCATACAAAAAATGAAAGGAATTTCATTATTATATAGCTTATGTTGGGATCTTTATTTATGGATCCCCATCAGAAGTTTCAATCATTCACCATTATTAACAGATATTTATCAACAAATTTTCAACTCATAACAATTAGTGAAATTTCATAACTGATAAAAATATCATCCAACCAAGCTTTAGTAAAAGTCATAATTGTTAGTTAGTTCCTGCTGCTCTTTTGCCCATCTTTTTCCAAGCCAATTGCTTAATTTCTCATAATTCTTAATCATTACCTTCCTCTCTTAATCTTCTCATAGGCCTTACTTTATAATTCCTTGCTTCCACTATTCCCTCTGATTTTGTCTTCAGCTTACTATTACACCATAGTATTAAGCTTTCTCTTTTTTGTATCAATGTTTTAAAAATACCCCTCTTCATATGATATCTGAAGGACTAAATAATTAGTCGCATAGTCAAATTCTAGTTTCATTTTCATCCCTCAGTTGAACCACATTTATAAGGTAAATTTCTGTTCTTCTCTGCTGCCATGGTCCACATTTTATATTAATACTCTCTGCATTAATTTTACAAATCATTTCCTAACATACAAAATTTTATTGTTTGTTGTCAGCAATATTTTTATGCATAATTCTCTCTTGGCTAGAGTTGTTTCTAATTTCTATTTTTCTCTTGCTATATTCATACCAGGTAATATTGCTTACTAAATAGCAAAATCCTTCCTGTTTGAGTGTGCTCATTCCCATTTTTACCTGAAATTTACTACGAGGGTGGATTCGGTCCCAGATTTTTCAAAAATCTTCAGAAAACATGTCGAGAAATGGTGAAATGTTGGAAAATTTTCAAATTTTCAGACCACCCATGTACTTTCAGTAAATATCTTGTATTACAGCATAAGTACTCTTGTAGCTACAGTACAATTTTTTATTCTCAATCTTTGTTTCACTTTTATTTTTGTTGGAGATTGTACTTCCTCATGGTAGTACTTCACTTTGGAAGTCTGAGTTCTTTTAAGTCTGATTTATTTTTAGCAAGTATCTCTATACTATCTGCAAACCATAATATGTTGGTTTCCTTTCTTCTTGTTTTTCTTCAACTTCATTTATATCCTTGATTGGTGGTGATAAACAGCATCCCTGTCTTTCACCATTCTTCATTTGAGCCTCTCTGATTTTTGTACAAGTGTATATCTCATTAGTGAAGTTTACTCTCTTTAAAGAGTATAGACCAGTATTCTGTAGTGGTAATTTACACCTATTTTAGGACCCATAGTGTTCAACCCCAGTGGATGATTTTGGAAGCTCCCTATGGATCCACAAATAAAATTGAAGTAGATAAAAAGGTTACATATTCTTATATTACTTTTCAACCTTAAGGCAAGAATAGTTTCTATCAACATTTCAACTCAACATCTGCTGAATCTAAACTGATTCTCTCTTAAGCATTTGTCTGCATTCCTATCTATTCTCTAATTATGGTATTCTAATGAGAATTTTGGAAGTCTGACTGATTATCTGAAATTTATCTCATTTACCTGCCCTCTTTACTTTGGGTGTAAGGAGTTTCAGGTTCTTTTGAAAGTCCATGGGTATTTTCCCACATTGTGGTAATATTTATTTTCAGTCAGAATTATAGTGTCTTTGGTTCATTTTGTTCCCTTTTCATTTATAGATGTTAATTTGTTCTTTCTGTTTTCCTTGTTAGCTATCTTTAAAAATAGACCAATTTATAATAATGATCATAATGTTTTTATTTTATAACTTGTATTATCACAATTTGTGACAATTTATTTAAGTTTCTAGATCATAAAATTTTTATTCCATCCATGCAACCAATTTATTGCTACCATTTTCTAGTTTAAGTATGTTAAATATTGATGGAAAAGAATGAAAATCAATTCTTTGCATTAGAAATTACTTAGATATTTTGTGAATATTTTATTTTTCCTTGACAGGGACAATGGAAAATCATTCCCCAAAGAAGTGACAACAAGAATCAGGTATGATGTATCAAATAAATGAAGAGGAAATACATGACAGTGGTGATCTATTACCTTTTAGAATATCATCATAAGAAGTTGATTAAGATCTTTGTATATCATAGAGATTTTTCACCTGGGAATATTGGAATTTAAAGCTAAATAAATAATTATTACTTTATCCTGGTGGGTTTATCATAATGGTTTGTTATCAAGTGGTCTGCTTTATCATTCAATTTGTAATTACTTCAAATAATTCATAGAGGGAAAATATTCTAGATTTATTAAGAACTGTAAATTCTCCAAAAATGAATTTATCCTATAAGATATGTAATATTTAAATTAATTCAAGGATTTTGGTCTAATAGATTTGGTCTAATTTGTTTATTTCAGATTGATTAAATTCTGCTTCGTTATTCTAAAACCCATACTGGGTAAAAAATCAACTCTCTCAAATGTTAATTAATAAAAGTTCTATTGATGATGATCAGCATGTACTTGTGCTATGTTGTTCATTAAAAATTGTCTTAATTTTCATTTGTCTGTAAGCAAATAACTGCCTAAATATTTAATCTGATTAATTACCTCTAGGAATTAGTAATCTCAACCTAACAAATTTTCTAATTTTCTTTCTTTTGCAAGAATAGTCAAAGTCCATTTGAACATTGAAGTGCCGCAAGAGTATTTCAATACTGAAGTGAGGAGTGATTACATGGCTTTGGAGATGTATCAGGTTTGGTGGTCTGCAATTACTTCAAAGCATCTGTGCTAGTGTTTTTATGTGTTTGGAAAAATATTACTGAATATCTATTGTATTCCTGAAAGCATTTACCTCATTCTGTTGTTCTTTAGTCCTTGACATTTTCTATTGAATTGTTTTTGAAATTAAATCATCTGTTATCCAGTTGTATGTGTAATAGTTTAATAAAGATTGTTTGAGTATGAAGTTTTATTCATTTCAACATTGAGCATAGCTCCAGAAATAAATTTAAGTCTCACTTTTGTAGTAAAAGTCTAATAAATTAAAGTTCATATTGTAAACAAGAAAAATTTTCTAAGTCCCAAATGTAAACACAGAAAAAATTCTAAGTCCAGAATGTAAACAAACTTTTTGGAAATGTAAACAAACCCAATTTCTGGGTTTCAGGACCTCTGAACACAGAAAATTTTACGTCAGGATCTCCAAGAAAATCTTGGAGATAGGTTCTGGCCATATTACCACTACTGGTCCATGGAGCATTTGAATCTACAAGAAAATTACTCCCAGCAATTTTCTTGTAGATTCAAATGCTCCATTTAACATATAACTCAATTTATTACAGCTTATTCTCTTTATTTCATAAATCATTACAAAATTAGTTTTTTACAATTTCAGTTGGTCCACTAAAACTTGCAGCTACTTTCGTTGTCCTTTGTCTTTCAGACTTGTCTTCTCCTTTCAGTTTTTTTCTCTCCATTCTACTGAAAAGCATAAAATGTTCATGTTAAAAGTATGATTATTATCCAGTTGAACATCTTACATCTTAAAGTTTTGATTTATTGGTAAACTTTCTAGAAATTTGACAATTTTTTGGCAAAACCTAGCTAATTAAATAAAGAATATAAACTAAAAATATACATATAAATACACTAAAAATACTTATCCTTTCAAAACTGGGCAAATTTTATTTTTCCACTTCAAGAAAATTACATTCTACTAATTAAGCTAACACTTTCCACCCATTCTCTATCTTGTTCATTTCTTATAAAACAGTTCATTTTACCCTTGCTCAGTTACTTAAAGCTTTCACAATTTTTAGTTAAGATTTACATGTTCTAATACTAGTTTTGAATTGCAGTGTGCCCAAAGGGAACTAAGTATTTACCAATTCACTCAAACACAAGATTTACCATGCAATTCCATGAAGTGAAATAATCTATCCATAATAAATTTATACACAAGAATTTCCATGCAATGGGGAAAAATATATTTTAAACTACTTTGTAATTAGAAAACTCATAAGATATACCTGCATGCTAAGAGGTTTTGTGGCCTACTTCTTTAAACATTCCACACCTCATTTAAGAGATCAGTCATGGATGAGATGCCTCTTCACACTAATTCTTGTCAATCTTCCAATGAATCAAGCTCCAGATGAATTTTGCATCACCTCAAATTACCCCAAGGAATTTCTTCTTAATCCTCTTCCCTCCTGCTCATGAATAGCCTTTCCAGTCAGTTTTTCAGAACAGCCACAAATAACTGGTAAATCAGAGAAAGAATCAATGATAGTCAAACTGAAAGGACTTCCAAAAATTCAAAGTAATTTGAATTCCAAGATATCTAAAGAGAGTAATTATGACTTGTTTAATCTTTCTTATTTTATGGAAACAAAGAAGTTATGAGCCAGTAAAACAGTGAAATTAATCCAGTGAACTCCAAATTTACAAAATACCTAGTATATTTATTATTAACATATACAAACAGGGTCTTAAATCATTTCAAAAGCTAACTGCATGATTTTGAAATTGAATAATTAAAAATTAATTAGCATCCATAACTCTGAATTCATGAAAGAGAATAAAATTAGAAGTCCTCCAAGAGGACTTTTCTTTACCAAGTGTAAGTGTATCATCATCAAAAGTAAATTTCCATTCTCTATAAAAACAATTTAAATTTATACAAATTAGCAAAATTAATTCCATATTGAACAGCAATACAAAACTTGTAGAAAATAAAAGAGCTAAACTTGCCTATATAAAAATAATTCTAGCCTTAAAGCATATAAATATCAGCAGTACACATTTGTGTGTGTCCATCTCAAATTCCTCCTTTTAAAAATTTTGAATAAGTTCAATCATAGATGGATTGTAAACCTTAGGTAGATTTTCATGAAACAGCACTCTAAGAATCTATAGAATCCTCAGTATCTCTTCAATAGAAGAGATGCTGAGAAAGGAATTCAACCGAGTAGGAAAAAATAATTTGATTAGAAAATAATAATGCAGACTAGGTTTGCCCAGAGAATATGCCTAGATATATTATAAGCGAAGACTACCCATATAATTATGTATCAGAGAGATCTATCACCACTCTACAACAATGAATTGATTAAATTTAAGGGTTGAATATACTAGAGAACTACACACACAAACTTTAAACTCAATATTTGAAACTGTGATTGGGTTTGAGTCCAAAGACTGTGGAGATTAAGCATTCATGTCGATGAAAGACTCATTTAAATTAACAAAATTATTTTACCATGCACCTTAATTGCTTTCCCAGTGCCCTTTGGATTCAAAGCAAATAGTAACAATGCATATCAGCCTCCGTCCAAAAGTGTCGTTGGCAGTCTGGCACTTGTCTTTGCCATGAAAGGATTCCAGGGTTCTTCAGTTTCCACAGGATATCCAAACGAAAAGGTTAAAAAAATGCAGGAAATAATTGTCATATTCTTCCCCTTGGCGGAATTAAAGTCTGTAAGCAACAAAACCAAATTAGTTCAGATTTCTATCAAAGGAACAACTAAACTTTGAGGACAGCTATAGAACGTAAAATTCACTTTCCGTACTTCGATGAACCCTCTTATATGCAAGGCGGGCTTATACAAAAGTAATCGCTGATGGAAAACATCCAAATGAAACACAAATTAACCATCGTTGGATTTCATCGTTGGAGTTTTAAGTTTCCTTAATATGGTGATGGAGAGAGAAATGTTAGTAGTAACTGTATGCGAGGGCGCAGCCAGGACTTGTCTACGGGAGGAGGTCCGAGACCTAACAGATAACGAAAAAATATCTACTATATCTTTCAGGGGCCGGTATGATATCTTTCCCAGAGATTTAATCCTCTTGGGGGGATGGGGTTGAATCTCTAAACCTCTCGCTGCGCCACTGACGCGGTGCAATGTAAAAATCAACTCTACGATAACCTTCATATTTTACATTCTCAATTCGTAAAAATGCACAATTGGAAAGATTAAACTCGTATAAGTACAACTGAAAAGTTATTTTTCACAATACGCAAGAAGTTATTTTAAGTTGTTTACATTGAAAAATAATTTTAACGCTAAAATAAAAATATATTAAACTATTATTTAACTCAGATTTTTCAGCTACATATTGAAATTAAAATCTTAAACATAATGCGATATTTCAGACTAAAAACGAAATAACTAAAGGTATAGGAGGCAATGAATAGCATGTAATTGAATCAAAGCGAAATAAGTAGAATCAAATTCAAAATACATAGGAAAGCTCAACTTTAAGTCTAACAACAATCTCATTACGAACCTCAATCGTTTCTCCGAAGAGAGTGCCGCGCTAAGCTCCAACTGCGTTCGGCGTAGTTTCCCTTTATGTATTCTTCACCTCCACACGCCGTCCACAATGCGATTATACGAATGTTCCAGCATCCACAGGATTTCCAAATGCTTCATGTTGAAGAATAGAGATTAACATTCGTTTCTTCTTTATGCAGAATCGCCAATTGCAGGCAATAAGACGGCATTGCTCGAATTCCCAAAGATTCCTGGAGAGATTGCCTCCCTATGCAAAGTTGAATTCGCCGCCCTGGTGAATTGAAAAATGTTTCAGTAGAAATTTAAAACATTCATTCAGAAAATTTCAACGTTATTTAAAAAAGTAAAATCACTATTCTTACAGCTAATGAAGCGATATAAGCATGTATATTTGTAGTCAAATCCTAGGGGGGAAAAAGTTATTAAAAACTTCAACAGATATAAGTATCACCAATCAGTAGTCGCGAGTAATAATCAGTTAGATAAGTTCCGATCAATTAAAGACGCTTTACAGTATAAACAGTTACTATTCAAATTGAATAAACCAAACAGTTTCTTGCAACTTTTTCAGTTATCTAAAATTCTATGGTAAGATTTGAAAAACACCTCCCACTCCTGTCATAATGAGGAATGATATCCTCATTACAGCTTGCAAAAAAACCCATATGCACATAGATTATGCCAATCGAGGCTGTTGTCCGTGTTAAATGTACTCGCATCTCTCGTGGTAGGCATGGCCCTGGGTGGAGGAATTTATTTGCCAAAAGAAAGATTCTCGGATAAAGAGAAAGTTATATTGGATGTACGATATATCGTTCTTGTATGGGTCTCATCGAAATCCTAAATAGAAATCACAAATCACGTCTCAACCTAGCGACGAAAATTAAAATACGATCTATCTCCATTCAAAATAAAGTGTTCAGACAATTAAACAATCAATCATCGTCAAATCTCTTAACTGTTTCGAGCGTAGATGGATTCTTCGTTGTTAGAATAAGTACAGCTGGCTTCGGACAGATACGGAGCCAAGAACTCGCCAACCGCGTCAAAATTTGAACCACGTAAATAGTTTTAAATGCCCAAAACTAAAAAAATAGTAAAGCAGCTAATGTACTTCGGCATGAAGAGACGTTAAATTATGCTGCAGTGATAATACAAGATTAGGCGATAATATGATACGAATAAAATCCCAGCAAACGAATCATCGTAGCAATTAATGAAGCGTTGCGCAAGTATAATCAAAGTCGAGAAGATGCAAATTCAAAATGTCCAGTCAAAATTATCAGAGATTGGAAAAACGAATTAATTCAAGGCGGCTACATTTACTATTGCCTAACATGAAGCACAAACGATAACCTAATAGATGAAAAAAAATGCCATTCACCTCTCCAATGATTTGGAAAATATCACTCACCAAGTATATTGCTGGCAGAACATCTTCAAAAATAACAGTACAGCTCGAGTAGTCCTTTCGTGGAATATCCTCTCAGCATAGTAGTCGGCTGGTAAATAACCAGTTCCTCGCGCTTTCCCTTGCGTTTTAAAGCGTTTCGGCCTCTGAGGTGTGACTCCCCCTCAAGTGTTACCCCTCCAGCCATTTAGACGACGACTCCGCTTGAGAATTTGAATAAAATGGAGCTAGCAAAATCAAACAAATGCCTCTTACACATTCGAGTATGTTCATTTCACCCAAATCTAAAGGCCCATTCTCCTAGACATAAGGCTCACCTTGTTAGAGCTCTCCATACCCTTCGTTTGTCCCGGACTAAATTGATAAATGGATAGACTTAATAATAAAATTAACCATCCTAAAAAGAGAAACACTTGGTAACTTCTGTAGCAGATTTGATGGTGATCCTAAAGATGTAAATACGTCGACAAAACCTGTCAAATTATAAAACTGCCGCGGGAGTTACCAAATGTTTTTCTTTGCTATGTGTTTGCTGTGAAACTCCTCGAATTCATGATTGAACGTATTAATTTCGATCTTAAAATTTCCAACTGATGACGACATAAAACTTAGAAGAACTTTTTCCAGGTACATTTTCTTCAGAAATGAATTGCTCGCTTCCACTTTTACTTCAATATGAAATTTGAGAAGTAATAGGTTTTACAATCTAACCTGATAAAATAATCAATATCAGGTAATAACTAAATAATATCAGGAAATTGCTGTCGTGGAAATGTACACCTTCGATATTTCGTCGTTAAAAATGGGGCGATGACACCGAAAACTTAATTACGTATTGTGATAAATATGTAGGAATATTTTTAATTTTATGTTTATTAAGCGCCAAATATTACCTATACATTTTTCACTAACTAATAAAAAGAGCATTCAAGAACCAATTCTTCTTTCAAAGAAATTTTTTAAAACATATTGAGTTAAGCACCTCGCACAATACCTCGCTACATTTTAAGTTGATTGTTACCATATTTAGAAATGGTCCTCTTATGTTCGCATCAACTTCTTTCTAGAAAATATAAATCCTTTTCTATAAATTTGACATTTTCGTTTCGGATGAGTAAAATTGATAATTGTAAAATGTATGTACTAAAATACAAATAACACCCGTCCCACCCCATGAAAGATTCCTTGTTATCTTATGGTATCATTCGTATGCACACACTTGCTAAAGATAAGCAATGCTAACCTCGGTCACTTGGGATTCCTCCTTCGGTGCCTTCCTTAACCATCATTTGCCATCGGCATTCCAACCTCAGAACCCCTCAAACCTACCAGTGCCCTTTCAATCTCATTTCATCCTAGTCAAAATGTCCCAAAATGTTCGTCTGTAAATCAAACGCCTTATTTATGCTCATTGCGTACCCGTACATTTCTATAACTTAAACCATAAAACTGGTCATAGGTTTCAAAGGTATAAAACATGTACTACATTAATGTGTTACTTTCCTGCCTCCTCAAAAATTATCTCACCCTCGCTCTCACCGATCATAAGAAATTGTTATTCGAGCCCACGAGGTGATCTCTCCGCGAGAAGTTTCTTTTGAAGTGGAATATGATGGAAAATTCCAGTTGAATGAAAAAATACATAATGTCCCAATCACAATGATTCGCATTGAAGTTTTTGCGGTATTTATCTTCAGTTTTCAATTTATATTCAGCCAAAATCGTCAGTTTTATTTGTTTATTTATTTCATACAAATTAAATGAGTGAATATTAGTAGCACTGGTTAAAATTGCTTCGACAGCTAACTTCATTCCGCACGTGGGCTCCCATCGGGAATTTATCCCGGGAACGCTTTCACTGAAGTCGAACGCGCTGCCCACATGGCTATCTAATATCCCAAATCAATGAATATTTCCGTTAATGTAGAAAATGTGAATAAGATGATCCCAGCAGAAACCATCTATTGGTAAAACGAAATTTTGATAGAGGACCACGAAGCGATCGGGGGAGAGAGCAAAAGAATTCTCTATGATGGAATCATATTTAAACTATGGAGCTTCAAGACTATAACAGTAGTCAATAATAAATGTTCTATTTCCTAGTAATCCTTTAATTTTAATTGAACATCTCTCTCTAATGTATGTGCGAGTATCACATACTGCTACATAAGCAAAAGCGAATACCCTCCGCAAGCGTAATCCAATTGAAGCCGCAGTCTCATTTGACAAAAGAGCAAATCTATCTAGATAGGTAAACCTGAATCGCATGGAACCATTCTTCATTTCAAAGGGCTTCGAGCGTTTCCTGTCCTTCCCAAACTCAACCTCAACCTTCGATAGTGAGTCGAACACAAAATCTCAACCTTTTTCAAGCGTCGGAGACAATAATTTCTCGAGTGATTTTTAGAAAGCGTTATCTTTTTCAAATACACCCCCTTCATTAAATCATTATTGACTTGACCTCTTTGGAGGGATTTATCAAATAGAAATTGGACCAAGTTGAAAGTAAATATGCAAAGAGTATTTAAATAAAAAAATATTAATTTCAGCGCAAATCATACTTAAGTCGATCATAGATTCCTGAGAAGAAGATCCCTCACCCCTCGGTTACCCCGACGAACCAATAAGCTTTGTGATAAAGTAAAACTCAAGTAAAACTTAATAAAAACCTGTATTTAATATTCCATGAATTTTTGCGTTACCTAAAATAGTGCATCCAAAGTTGTACAAGAAGTGAAAAATAGCAACCTGAATAGGACTTCCAACCAGACCCCTCACTTTCGAGGCAGGTAAAAGCTCCCGTTTGCAGAAATGAGAAGGATGTGGCTTGATAGTTCAGCAGTTAAAATACCTGCCTGGAAAGTGGGAGATGAGGGTTCAAGTCCTCAAGTCATTATTTTTCACTTCTTATCCTTGACCCAAGGTTGTGCAAGTTGTGAAAAATAGTGACACTTTCTTGTGCTAAGCCAAAATCCATTACTATCACTTGCAGCGTATCTAAAGTTTAATCTAATTCTTGTCATCAATGAATTACATAAGCTCAAATGCAGACAATGAGGGCAGCAGATGATGTACTACGATGCACTTTCACTTGTTGGTAATTAGTTGAAAATCCTTAGTTTAATCATTTTATGGCAAGAATGAATTAGTGATGCATAATTAGATGGAAGTACCTGTTCTTAAGGAAAACGTGGTCTAGCAATAGTGATCGATGATTGGAATATCTTCAACTTAAATATTCAAATACAGCTGATTTGATCTCCAGTGGTTCAATAGCCAGATAATGGCTGCCTAATCTGCAGTATGAATTCTCTTTCTTGGTCAATTTGGCTGTACTATGACATATAGCTCTGTATATAGAACTAGCAAACCAATTCAATCCTCTCTTTTCTTCAGAAATATGCACTGAATTGCATTTGAGAATTTGATCATTCTATTTACTCTTTCGATCCATTTGCCCACCTCAGCAACATAATTTTTTAATCTTTTGAGTATGCTCTTCAATGAAAATTTCAAAGTAAATACAATGTACTTGATATGAAAGAAAGTTGCTAAAGTTGGTTGCACGAATGTTAATTGATCACAGAAGCATATATCTGTGTAGGCAACTATTTGTGATAACATCAATGAGAAAAGATAGCATCACATGAGAAAATTAAATCTCAGTTAGATGTATTTCTTGTTCATATTCTATTTTGTTGTCATTTATATACTGTGTTGTTTTGAGATGTTTCTTAAGATTTAATGCGGTCTTCGCTCTTCATTAGTATTTATACGGTGACAGTGTCACTGTTAACACCACCTCAAGGACACACAGCCTGAATTGGTAATGCTGTTTGTCCAATAAAGATGAAATTATCAACTGCTTCTGGCACTGGATAATTAACTAAGCTACAGCCTCTTAAGCATTTTAAATCAGTAGAGCACACAAGACCTCCCACTAAGATTAGGTAATGGTCAGAACAGAGGACTCAAATTATTATCCTACGTGTGCTCTCATCTCCATTTCTCTGAATTTCTATAGACAGATTGAATCTTATCAAAAACATGCCTACATTTTTACATTAATCCTTCTATTTAAGGAACTGAGCAAAATAGTAAAAACAGCATAAACTCAGCTAAAAATTCTAATAAGCTGACATTGTATAATAACACAATTCAAATGTAATGCTGTTCCTCTCTATTAAGATCACCATAGACATTGTGAAGTCCTCAGTGTTTAACTTACTTTTGCATTTTCTTTCTAAGCTATTATAAATATCTTTTACTTTTTTTCCATAGGTTCTTGATCAACCTGTTCTTGGAATTTCAGTAAAACTTGCTTAGTAATATTTTATTTGGTCATCGCCAGTGAGATTCAGCAGATTCACATCAGTTTGAGAAATCAGTTTAGAATTTCCCGGGTTTGCCAAACCTTCCTGAATCTTCCTGATATTTACAGACAATATAATTTCAATGTAGGATTATGACATGCAACAAATTATCTTCAAATTTCGATTTTTTAAATTATAATAACGATGAAAAATGCTGCGCTTAAGATTGTAATTGTATTTGCATTTGAAGTTGTGTACTCCATGGTGATGAAGACTTTGTTCCTAATACTAGAATTACTTCACAAAGTAATTCTCAGCCTATATCATACTCTACTTCCTATTCCCTTTCCATATCAATGTTATCAAGATCATCACACTATTCTCATACAATGCCTTCACAAACTCTCTCCATCTCCTCTATACCAAATCAAAATAATATGAAAGAAAACAAGTAAAATATTTCACAAGTGAGGGTTTGTGTTCCTAGACAGTCACAATGTTTATTAGCTAATCTCTTTTTCCATTAACCCCATGACTGAGAACTATGTTTTTCCAAAGCAATAATGCAATGGGAAGGGTTGTTTCCCACCTTAAGGCAATGTTGTTCATTAGCAATAGTGCTCATCTATAGGAGCTCTACTCTCTCTACTTTATGAATTTTCCAGGAGGCTTAAGATGCTTATGCACCTAAAATAAATAAAAACAAATAAAGATTGGTCAAAGCACCCTTCAAAGCGTACATAAAAAAGGAGATAAGTTTACAGAAGAAAATGTAGTACTCTATATGACATATATTGAGCAGCAGCAACATAACTCAAAGCTTCTAAGAAATCAAAAAGTGAAAATATTAAGGTGAGTCAATATACTGTTGCAAAATTCAAGCAGTTTTAGTTTTGGATATTTGGCCCCATCCCAAAATTTGTAACAAATCAACAATATATAGGTTCACTTATATATTTCATAATTTATGGAAAACATTTGGTAAAACTGAATGGAAGTTTATATCATGAAGAATGGGTAAGAAATGAGTGCATTAGAGAAACAGAAAATATTTCAGAGCCCATATATGGAAATTATATTGTTTCCTTCTATACAGAAGAAGATATAAGAAGCTGTCTTCATTGAGGTTGTTCATTATGAACATACCTAACTTACAGTCAAGCACTTAACTTAAGTACTTTGGTATAGGAGTAAAATGGTGGGAAAAGCTATGACGTTGAAGTAGAATTCAAGGAATTCATTTCATGGAAGAGATTATATTAAATTAGAAGGATGAAATTCAATTCATGCAATGATATGAAGAAAATAGCTGTAAACTTTGACTTTTTTCTCTGGATGCACACAACAGTTTTAGTATCACAACAATGGATTCAAGAGTACATCTCCATCCTTCTCTACCAGACTTTGAAGCACCCAAAACATGGTTATCTCTCAGCAATATTTTTACAAAATAATTCTGAATTGACACTTATTCATTATTTGAATATTTTTTTATCTGGCTTACTGATGAAAAATAATTAAATCTAATCAAAAGTGATCGAATGATTTAAAAATAAATTTACCTTGTTGGGAGAATATTACTTGTGTTTATTTGCGGTATTAAGGAGAATTTTTCATAACGCTACAGGGCGTGAGCGGAGTCGATCTCCCTTGATATTCCAAATGAAAAAAATTTAGTAATTTGTCTTAATAGGGAAGGAAGTGAATCGAGAGAGAAACTGAGGGAGGATATTTTAATCGCAACTAATATATATTAATTACTGCTATCTAAAATGAGAGTTCATAAATGTTTTTACTCCATAACGAGGAAGAGCTCTTCCCAGTGATTCTCCTGCACCTCTTTCGTCGAGCAATCTATACGCGCGATTGTGAATTGGCAGCGTTGCCAGGATTTAAGATTGCCAAAGCGCATTTAGAGAACGGCTCTTTTCAAATGGTTACGTATGTATGTACTTCCCTAGTTGCGTTGGACATCGGTCTTTCTCTGCGGCTAGAAATCTCTCAAATTTCTCAAATAACATATACGGTAATTCAGAAGTGAAGGCAAGGTGAAGAGTGAAATTCTAGGCCAGAATTAATCGTTATCACGGCAACATTTTTTAATCTCCGATAAAGAGATTTTCTCATTCAAAGATAATATCGATTTAGTAGTCTGTTTCATAATTTATACAGGTTTCAAGCGATATAATTAAACGAATGTTGGTAAGACCGAAAACGTCTGCATATCAGACGCTCAAACTTGCCCTATGTTCCGCTCAGCCTATTTACATCGCCATTAATTTTTTATTCTAATTTTAATGAACGCATTTCAAGAAAAACAGATTTTCTGCAGTGGATGGGTAGGAGAAGCAAAGAGGGCCAATGAAAATCTGGGATGGGAGCAAATTCAAAGGCAAGCTGATTAAAATCAAACTCATTCGAAGAAATCTCAAATGAGGCGGGCATATCTGGGGGAAAAGAATTAGCTTTTATTTAAGAGAATAACCTAATTAAATTTTTCCCGAATATAAGATTTTTAAACTGGTTGAATTTAGAATCCAATAGAAGCGACATGGGTGCTATAAGAAGGCCAAAAAAATATGAAGAGAGCCCCCCTATGACAAATATTAGAACGTGAAGTTCATCATGAAATAAATGTGTTCTTATCCAAAGTATCACTCACCACATGTGAAACAGTCTAAATTAATCGCGCTTAAATGATTAAATTCAAAGATCTATTTAGCATAGAATTAGGATAGTTGAATAGGTCAGATCATCTATTTCAAAGCCATGGGTAGTTTCCAGAAATTACCGTATGATTTTGTAGTTTATTCTGGATTCATTCAGATTGTTAGGGATACGATTACATTGAAATCAAAGAAAAATATCTGATCTGGTGACCCGAAATTGTATCTCCGAATGTATTGCGTGTTTACGAGAAAAGTCTCCAGGCCAAGTTTTTGTGTTCCATTCGCGGTTGCTATGCAGAAAGTTTTCAGAAATCGCTCTCACTTAAATTCTCACGTAGCAATTCATTTTGTTTCTTATCCTTTCACATTTCCTTGAATACTCTGCTATGCAATAATTGCGACTTTTTGGTATAGGCATTGGTAGATAACTTGCGTTTTACGCCGAATGTTTAAATTACAAGGTTTTATTGTTGAGACATGACCTACGGAAGAATATTTCCTCAAAAACAGAATTCAATCCATTCACTATGTAAGATCAATTTGCTAGCGTCAGAAGTGGCTTAGGAGCTCTGCAATCTAATGATTTTCTAAGATCGATAGCCATGGGCTAACAATTGGTCGTCTCTATCAACTGTTCAACTTTTGACCTCAAATTATCGCCTCGTATTTTCTATTGCTGACTCACTTCCTCTCGTGATGATCTTTTTCCAGCTACCACCATTGACAACTAAGAGATAGGGACTTCCTATCGGGTTACATCATAAAAACAATACCGCCTTTCAGTCTCGATGTTTCTTTCACTGAATTTCCTCTTCGTCCTTCAGAGTTGAAGATTTTTCTTTCCAGCTTAAGGATGAATGTCACGGCTAACTTTCGAACGGAAATGGAATTTACAATTAAGTGATTGCTTGCAACCGGACGTTAAACTTGAAAATCATAACAAATAATTAAAATAAACATGGGGTTATTTACATTCTATTCTCACCCATACCTCATCCTATTCAGATTTCTCAAAAGGGTCTATCAATCTAAATTGGATGATTGATTTTCTCTTGGAAACAAAACCCCGAATTTCCGTTAATACTGATTAGATTTACCGAACCATTAGGATATATTTCGGTCGTGGCACATACAAATTAAATTATCCATTATTCCTCAACTCGGAATTTAAACCTAAAATACTCCATTTGAGCTTTAGATCCATTGAGAGGATACAATATACAATAAAAGAGAATAAAATACACAATAAACATCTTTTACTATCAATTACGACCGCTCTATTGATACGATATAAATGATCAGATAATTATAGAATTCCGTTAAGAAAGAAAACAAGTGTATAACGTGTCAAAGAAAGACAGGTAAAGGATAAAATTTTGAGAAATTAAACCCTGTTAACAGAAAAAAAGAAAGATAAAAAAATCCTCGAAAAAACGATAGATAAGAAAAATAAATACAATTAGAAAAATTAGCTAATTGTATGTAATAGATATGACTGATAAGGAAAAATCTTAGAGATGACATTACCCGGCTGCCTAAAACAACTGATAGGAGAGATGTTGATTTCTAATGAGATTAAATGAAATGATAGACTTGAGGAGAAGTCGTATGGAATTATATTTTTCATAGCAGAAGTAAAATTTGTTTCTCTTCTCAAAGTGGTATTTTTAAGAGCAAGAGTATAAGGGTGAGCTTAAGAAAACCTAATAGCTCTTCAGATGATTGAAATGGCAAGTATCCGCATAGGCCATGTTCTAACCATACGGTAATTTTAAAGAAAGATCATTTCCTTGGACGTGATTTCAAAAATCGCTTTGGTTGAAAATTTTTTATTACCCGCACGAATTTTATGTCAGACAGAGCGGTTCCCTTTCGCCATATGACGAGGTAGCCAATGACATTTCATAAAATATTATTTCCTGTCCTTGGCTCTAAGAAGAATAATAAAATGCCTATAAAGTTTTCGGTAGTAGTTAACCAGCGAACACGGTTTATTACAATTAGCGTTTAAACGATACTTTTCAATAGAAATAATTTTCAGAAAGCAAACGAATGATGTTGACCACATTACGGGTAAACTAAAGTCTTTATAGACCATTTTTACATTTAATTCATACTCAATAAACACAAGAATTCGAAATAAAATTAGAATTTGAGACATCATAATTGCAAGGCTATCACGCTATCCCTCACGTTAATAGATATTTTATTACGACATAATTTATATTATTTCAAAGAAGTTTAATAAAAACAAAATCCACTTCCTGAAAACATTGTAAAGAAATTTACGCCTTGGTAATTAAAGCAGAGCTTCATCTTGGAGGAGGAATCATTGAAAAAAACTATGGAAAGTTATGTCATCACTCGATGTCCAGCTTACAGAAGTTTCTCTGTGTTGATAAAGAGATATTTCTCGTGAACTTTTGGCGTATGGTCTCCTACCACCGCTAAAAATTACGCGACTGCCTACTCACTGCCAGTTACTGGCAGAAAATATGCGCTACGTTACTAACCTTCACTTACGGCAGTTTTATCTCGGATTGCATGGTCATATATTTATTCAACTAAATTATGGAAAAGAAGGTATTTACATGTAAAAACCAACCTCAGAAATAAATGTTAGGTCGAGTTTGTAATTCCTAATCTTCATCAACTTCACCTAAATAAAACGTAAAATTTAAAGTCTATCAAATTGAAATTTGATATTACCATCGAATTGGAAGGTTTTTTTTATTAACCTTGCATAAATTTACATGATATTACGAAGAAAAAGGGTACAAGAAATATCAGAACAAAAGCTTTTGAAGGAGAAAATAAAGTCAGTTTATGTTTAGAAAAGTACGGAAAAGGAGACTACGAGATATTAAAGACAGTTAAAGGAGAGCAGCTTCGGATACTTTTCTTATCAGATTATTTTGGGGGACAAGGGTTTGGTTTAGGTCAATCGCCAGCACTTCAAAACTGTTTCAAATGTCAAACTGACAGAAGAAACTGCTCGCTTCCTATCGGGAATCTTAAACTGATAGAATAAAATCAAATAAAGGAAAATATCGCAATCGTTTTGGCTCGCTGTCAATGAAGCACATAAGTGCTCTACATTTCCTACTTCTTGATTTATATTTGATATGGAACGGCTGTTAAGCAGAAAATAATATAACAAAATCATTTATATGGTACTTATTAATTATAATTAACAGTAACAGTGTTTAACGACATAATCGAGAAACCATAAGTTTTCAGGCACAACCATCTTTCCCTTGTTCTATTATACATTAATTACAAGAATGACAATATCGGGCGAACCTCTTGAGTAAAAGAAAAGATTCTTTCAAAGGATTCAAAAATCCACAATTAGGCACCATTAGAGGGCAGTTTGTCCAAGAAGCCGGCGTTATCGATGAAGGATGTCATAAAAAGTTAAACGAAACGGAATCAGACCTTGAGCTCCAATGGAAATTCCCGTACAAGTCAGTGAATATGTTATGACACTCTTTTTCCACTCAAGGTCTTTCGCGCTCGATATCCTGAAAAAGTTGACAACGACACACAATGTAATTAAGACAGTAAACCGCCCCACTTACAGGTGCAGACAGCGCCATCTCTATTTCTACACTTATTAATAAAAAATTTTCTTAAATTAGCGCAAATAATACGATAAAAGTACATTTTAAAATTTAAAATCATTGGTGATAAATTCAGTATATACCAGTAGCAGTTTATTCTATTTTTCTGCCTTTATTTTGATTGATCATGTTTTTACTTGCAATGTATTTCTTCCTTATAGAAGTAAATAAAGTTCCGAAAAAGATTTTTATAATTAAAAGATGAATTATTTACTTATCCGCTAGACATAATAATTTTCAAAGCAAATGTTTTGCTGTAATCTGAAGCTTTCAGATAACGCCGTCGGGGCTCTGTAATCTGCTGGACATATGTTAGAGTTTCCACTCTTCCGGGAGAGAGAAGGAGAGCTGCCCCGGCCAACCATGTCTCACCTTGGATTATTCTCTCTACGAACATTGAAGGCCAATCCCGCGGTCATACTATTTAGATCAATACATTCCTCGTACGCCAGCAGTATGCCGATCAAGGTATGTATCATAGAAATATATTATTTGGTCATGTTAAGCCTTAATTTGTCTGTTTAATCACATGATGCATTTTGGTATTATAACTGCATACCGGCGTATCTCAATTCGGTAACGATGTAGTTGAAGAAGTATCTAGAATGTCTGCGTTTGTCATCCTTAGGTTGGAGATAAAATTCCAAGTGTCGACCTTTATGAGTCTACTCCTGCCACTAAGGTTAATATTGCGGATCTTAGTGCTAAAGGAAAAATAGTATTGTTTGCAGTACCTGGTGCCTTTACACCAGGATGCTCGAAAGTAAGTTTTTCTCGATGTCGTTAAGTAAAACAGACTTCGAATATTTTATTTCAAAACCGTTAAATAAACCATGTTATTTCAGACTCATCTTCCTGGGTACGTAGAAAAAGCCGACCAAATAAAAAGTAAGGGAGTGAAAGAAATTGTTTGTGTGTCCGTAAATGATCCATTCGTGATGGACGCTTGGGGCAAAGCTCACAATGCTTCTGGAAAGGTAAAGCATATTAATATTTCTTAAATTTATGGTTGATGCTTATCTCGAGAAAAGACTAATGTTTCCGAATATTTCCAGTATTTAGAAAGCTAAGTTGATCGCTTGTTATAATTTTTAGTTGAGGATGCTTGCCGATCCCAGTGGCGCTTTCACCAAGGCTGTGGATTTGGAAACTGACCTTCCTCCTCTTGGAGGCGTAAGGTCCAAGCGTTATTCTATGGTTATCGAAGATGGAGTGGTGAAATCTATTGATGTTGAGCCCGACGGTACTGGGCTCAGTTGCTCCCTCGCCCAAAATCTTGTTCAGCATTTGTAAACCAGTGAATCTCCTAGAAACTTAATCTCCTACTTTTGATACCTAAGATGTAAATGTCTCAAAATGTAATGTCAATTCAATTGAATATAGTTTAAGAAGCTTTACTACCCCAGTAATGTTTTCTTCTTTATTTAATCCTCGATTTACCTTATATCTGTGATCCATGTAAGTGGAAAATAGACTTACGATATTGCTGAGGATCCACAGCTTCAATTGAGAAGAAAATTGCTTGTGAGTGACAAGCCTTGATGATGCATCTACACAAAATTCTTGGTGGCCACAATTAGTCTGATTATGAATATTTTGTACAAATATCATGTGTAAGTATTTCACTAGATGTGGAAATGATTGATATTGGAGTAGCAATGATAAATCTGTGGAAAGCCCATCAGAGTTTTTGCAATTGTTTTATGTAAAAAAGATAATTATCTAAAGTTGTTGTAGCAAGAAATGTTCATATGAATTTCTTTCAACCATCCAAAATATTGTTTGGTATACCATTATAATGTAATTATGTTTGCTCTCTTTCTTCTTGAAAAACCAATTTTAGTTGAGTGGTCCATAATCAGAAAAGATTTTTAAAAAATAGGGTGTTAAGTTGTTCCAAGTTAGGACCTGAGAGCCAAAACATTTAAACATCTTTAAAGGTTAAGTAATTGACAGTTATTCCTGGGGAAAATTCTTTCAACAAATATCTTTCAAAAAGTGTAGTCAATTATATGATTGTTTGAAAATAGGTTGATGCAGTATTTTTGCTGGTAAGCAAGAAGTGAAGCAGTTAATATATTCATGAAAATACTACTGTCTAATGTGAAGAATATCTTCTTGGTGTCATGAAACAAATGGACTACGCAGCCACCAATGCTATGGTCTTCTGAGACAATGAGGAGTAACGTCATAGGAAGAGGGGATAAGGTTTTTCATGGTCAGTTCAACATGAGAAATAAAAACAAAGATGACGGTTCTTATGGTTTATTATGATGCTGATGTCATTACAAGCAACAAAAGAACTAAAAAGCCACAGAATAATGCAAAAATGTTAACTCAATATTGAATGAACACCTTCTTGATTTGTACTGCAGAGACAAAAAACCATTTAGTTTAGAATTTTCAACCCAAACGCAGTTGAACTAGCAAGGTTTCAAATATTTGCCATATGACATCAGAATGCCTGAATGCAAAGAAATGATTATGATGAGAGTCCAGTGTAATGTCTTTGGTTTCCCTACTCCTGAAGTTGCAAGGATGCACAATCTTGTGAAAGAGGAAACAAAAGCAGTCACATTTATAAATGAAAGGATGTGCCATCACCCTCAAATGTTTCAAGACTAACTTGTGCACACAATACAAAATATTAGGTTCAAAAAATATAAATCAAGATGAAAACTATACATAGAATGAAGAATGCATGACCTGCAGAATTAGGGTTCTCCCGGCAATTACAAATATTTCTAGAAGACTACTCAGTTCTACACCTTGGTATCTTTTATTCTTGTGAAAATTGCTTCGAGAATGTTTACATTAACAATCACCGACAAATGCTCCGTAAGATCAGGGTTTAATGCTTTCTGTAAAATTAACTGAGAGCCCTCTCTGTTTCCTCACCCATCCCAAGCAGCTATTAACAGAAGCTAGGCAACAATACTCCAAAATATAACTGAATTAAAACTTCCATCTCATCGTAATACATAGCTAACTTCAGCCAAAATCTATTGACTTCCATCAGATCATATGGTTATTCTCCTCTTTGGGGAAAGTGAGCAAATGTAAAATTTGCACTCCTGACATTAACAGCGATGCACACACGTGAAGCGTGGCAGAAATGAAAGGATGATTAAAAAAAAAAGGCAAACAAACCATGACCTTCCGTACGCGATTTGCAGGTAACATCATGTTTGTTTAAGTTCACTGAACATGAAACAATTGTGAGGAGGCTGTTATTTTGTTGAGAGACTAAGATACATACCTAAAACTTTTTTTTTAATCTTCCCTTTTTCTGTTCTAAAACCGATACTTCTATTTTAGAGGATAGTTGGGCACCTTGAGCAACGGACCATTCCAATACATCACAGCAATTAACTTGAGAGGGGTTCATGAAAAATCTGCTTAGGGAGTTTTCAAATATATATAAAACAAATGTACACAACATGTAGCAGGTTTGAATAATCTGCATCATGACAAGTTGAATAAAATCAATGATGAATTTACAAACAGACAATTTTCAACATCAAGAAAAATGCACCAAGGAAAATATGCCATTTGAAATTCTTTCCAACTATCAAGTTATTTCAATCAATCCCTTCTTCCCTCCAAAGGGAGCAATTCATTTTATTTCACAGTTTATCACAAATCTATTTTAAAATTTACGTAAGCCTTTATAAATGCCAACTCTATACCAAGAAGTTTTTAAAATCACTTAGAAAAATCGATCATTCTAACGTTTCCCCATATTCCCTTTTTATCTTTTATCAACTATAAGAATCGTTCTCTTGTAACCCTTCATGGTAACAGTTGTAACAAATACTGACTCAAGAAGCTGTAAATATGAACAACACTTAAAACGAACGAAAATGTAGGAACATGCCTCTGATACTGGCAAACCGTCTCATCAAACAACTTACTGCATGCAATCAAAAATTATTTCAGATGCGCTCAAAGATCAGGTGCAACATTACCATCAAAACTCATCAAACATTTGGATTGCTGAATCAAAAGTAACCATCGAGAACAACAATGCTTTGTTTCGAATTCTACCACGCATACAGCAAAGAGGTAAGCCCAACTGGTTAGAAGAAGAAGGTATGCAAAATTGGTACTTATGGGGGTAATATGTTGTTCAATTTGTGGAAGATGTCAAACCTCACTACGTTTTTGTTTATCTATACTATCTGGCACACATTATACAATTTTTAATAATAAAAGTATTTTTTAATCCATGACTGCTCAAAATGCCAGCATCCACAGGCAGGCATCTTTTTTGCCCTACCACAATACATTAACATTTCAATGCTCGCCCTCAAAAACCCTTCAAGGGATGGACTGAGGCAAAGGAGGTATACTTGAAAAACTGACATCAATGCCACTCTAAAGACTTGTAGAATAATATCACAGGAAATTTTGAGAAAAAGTTTCAAAATGCGAGTTTCTCCATGAAGATATTCATCTTCATGCTGCTTCCTGTACATATTTTCCAATATAGCAGAACAAACCCAGCTCCTCTCTCACTCATTCAATCCTAAAATTGCCTTGCATCAATGCAACACACTGTGTTGCAAGTGGTATGACTCATTTTAAAAACCTCTGATAATACTACAAGTTCCAATGAGATTATCTAAGCTTCTGTATATCATTTTTCCCTAAATGTTGGAGAAGGACGATTAAAAAAGAAATTGGAATGGCAAAAATATCTTCAAAGAATCATCCATCCAGTGAGAGAATAAAAAACTGTCCTCTTAAAAAAAAAGCAACACACATACGTTATGGACAGCCTCACATTCGAAATCACTCTGAAAAAAGAGTGATCTCACGTAACCTATCTCGTACAACTTGCAAAGAAATTAATTCAGGTCCCTTTCTTGGAAGGACATGATTGAAATTACAAAAAACAAAACATCTGATGTAGGTGAACAAAGGGCAAAAGACATTTACCTGAACAAACTGATCAGCCATTCACATTCCTGACAAAACACACTAAAGGAACCCATTTTACACATCACAAGCACGCTCTCCCGAGTCACTCACTCTCTCTCTCTCTCTACCAAGCAAGACAATGTGAAAATAAATCAAACCATTTTTATCGTTACGGTCCAACTATAAAGTAATTGCAATGAAGAGAAATAAAAACAGCAAAAAATGAACACTTGTGAATTCCTTTCAGCAATCAAATTTTTCAACAAATGTTTATGGCGTGCGAGAAAACAACTTGCAGAGTCGAAAGAATGCTTCCCAACCTCATCCGTGGAAAGGACACAGTTTCACATAAAAAAGTTCTCAGTTACGCTTCACAATTTACAATCCGTAGCATTCAAAAGTACATACACACTCACACACTATTTCAAGGATAATAATGATAAAAAAATGAAGGAAAGCGTAGCCTGGATCTCTCAGCGCAAGGCTGCAAATGCCCTGAGAAAAGCAGGGCAAGTGACAAGAGGATACCAGTTGCCATCAAAAATTTGCTGCCCAATTAGACCATGCCTCAGTGGCAACATAATACAGCTACTTTCACACAAATATTTACAGTGAAATACAGAAAATTTCCTCTTACAATATTATTTTCTTCTTCCCTAATCACCAGCAAACAACTAAAACATTCTTCCATCTCTAGGAAACCTCATTTTCTCCTTGATTGTTCACATTTTGCTCCACCCACTGAACGTCTTCCACCAAAGGAGAACACCTCTTCAACATATTTTTTTTCCCTCGAAGAAAGAAAAACAAAATGAAGAAGAATTTTTCCCCAAGTCTCCGGAGCGAAATGAGTTAAGACAATAGAGAAAATGAGAGGTGGTGGAGAGAAAAAACCTGCAGACTCCTTTCATCGTCCCGATTTCCTTGGCTTCCTTAAGAAAGTCTCATGAACATCAGGATGCCACACTTTTTCTGTAAACCTTCTCCCAGTCCAAAACAGACAATGGATGAGTCTCCATTGCACGCTCTTGGGATGAGCGAGAGCAAGCACCCGCACCACTTGCCGTGCAACAATCCTTGCATCCTGCACAAGAGGATGCAAGAATCACTGTTTCTCTGTTTGTACCCTCGTCACTTGCAGAGCATGCCATGTTTGCTCACGTGTGCTTCACCACTATGACCCCAGGGCGCTGCTGCTGCTGTTGGGTGTGGGGTGGCAGTGGGTGGCGCCTGTGCAGGGGACCCATTGGGTGCAGCTCAAAGTGGTGCTGCAGGTGTGGAGGGGAAGGGGAGGAGCGTGAACTGGTGGGAGGCGCCAGAGCCAAAACGGAGGTGGCACCAGAGGGGGGCCTGTAGCACCCTAGGTCCACAGCCACTTCCTCTTCCTCCCTCGGGGGAGGATGTGGTGTGAGCGTGGACAGGTGGTGGGGAGCATGAAGGTGTGGGGAGTAGTCTTGAGCCAGGTGCTCCTCAACTGGAAGCGCTCCTGGAGAAGGTGGACCCATCACCTGAGTGGTTAGGGCAAGAGGAACATCCTGTGGTGATTCTGGTCTTATCTGCACCTCCTGGAAGAAATAGTATGGTGTGGATTTTAGCAACATTCATCAACAAGTAATTACTACAAATTTAATCCTTGCTTAAAGATTATTACAGTGAAAATGAAACATCACAAATATCTGCCAAGAGGCTACTACAGAAGGAAATGTTTCACTCTCAGACTTTCTTATTATCGTTGTATATTTCAGATGCATTTCAGTTATGCAAATTTAATCAAGTAATTAGTTACACTATTTTTCTTAACAAATTTTGCCATGGGCAGGTAGTTTTCCTTGCTTAAGGCAATATTTTATCAGTGAATCTTAAGATAATCTCTGTACTATGTGAATGTCTCATAGCTGAATGAGCTTAAGACCCTTACCCCATTTAAGGGGTTAATTCTTCATTATTAAATGAAATAAGAAGAGCTATTATGAAACATAAATATCCAATTCAGAATCAGAAATAGTGACACATCTCTTAACATTGCTATATCCATTCTTCAACAACATTAAAGCATTCCAGTGAATAATAAATACAATCCAAAATTTACTTAAATATTCTTCTAAAAAATTTCATTAATTCAAATGAAGAGAATAAACCAACCTGAAGATGGTGATGATGGTGGAGGTGATGAAGGTGATGATGGTGATGCGGTGGATCATCACCAAACAAATGGTCACCTTCCAAATGACGAATCGCTTCCACTATTGTCTCCAAGTTTTGGCGAGACGTAGTCCCAAGGTACAGCCTGTAAAAGATGGGATGGAAATTAAATAAATAAACTTTAACAGAGGATATTTGTAATCAATCATCCTGATAAAACTGCATTAATGAGAAAAAAGTTCCAAAAGACATCATCACATTGTACTAAATTGTGATAGAGTTAAAGATTTTACATTTCTCAATTCGGCAAAGAAGTGATTAGGTAAGCTGAGTCATTGTGGAAAAATGTATTGCAGCTAAAGTTTCAATACATTATCAATGAAAGATATTATAGAAAAAATACTGTTGAAGAGCTTACCTTGTCTGTGGGGTAAGTCCAGCTTCATCCCTCTCCTCATGGACATCGGCAGTATGCATTGCAGGCGATGGAATCCTTGGAGCCATCTCCACTTCTACCTTAGGTTCTGCCTTGATGGCTGACTCTAGTGCTGATGGCAGGCCAGGCGCCTCAGGTGGGGGAGGCGTAGGGGAGCCACGCTCTCTCGAGTCTGATGGAGTCAGTCTCAGGGCATCTTCTGACATGTCCTCCACGGCATCCTCCTCCTTAGGGATACGTGGGGAGAGGGGTGGGGAAGAGTGCAGCAAGTGGATGGTTGGGGGCTGTTGGGGTGGGATGGGGGAGGGTGGAGGCAACAGGATTATGTTGCTAGGTGGTGGTGGGGAGCTGGCACTCCTCATGGGAGATGCCTCTGCCTTCACACAAAGGCTCTCCTGATGACCCTCCAACGGTGCCTGCAATTAACAATGTACAAATTCAATTATAAGGACTATAAGCAACTAAATTAAACTAAATCTTTACTTCAATCATTATTTGGGCATAATTTGTAACAGCTCATGTACTGATGTAACGTTTGGATTACTGGTTTCCAAACTGTAGGGAATGATATCCTTCATGGGAGATCTGATATGCATATCAGGGGCATAGATTGCTAAATAGCATACGGATCTCTCCTCACATTCTTGCATGATTACAAGTTACAGAGATAAATCTAAAATCATTACATAAATGAGATTACAACAGGAAAGATTACAAGTGAGCAAGATGGATGCCACTTATTAAACTTGTATTATAATACACAACTTTAAGATTGGAAACCATTGAAAAGGAAATTACTAAAAATGAGAATTATAATAGCACTTAATAATAAACCTGGATGACAATAAATGTTATTTAGAAGAATTAGGAGAATATATCACATCTAAAAACAATTCCTTAATATGATGAAGATTAAAATAGTTAATTACATATTGCTTTAATGCTCTATTGAGAAGCACAGTAAATATTAACAATGCTTGAGCATCTTCTAAGGCTAACCTCATGACAGCTCTTTTGAATGTAAGATCTGATAGGTTTTATTTAAATCATAGTATACTCTATAAGGCCCATAAAAGCTAATAAAGAGGAAATGAAAATTTGAGTAGGAAGATAAAAACGTAATGTAAGATAAACGTAATAAAGAAGTAACACTTACATCAGCAGGACCAGTTCTCTGATACTGCATCTGCACTTGTTGAGTGATCTCACGTATGCGACCAGGGTAGAGTTGGGCCTCAAGAGAGCGAACCTGATCCTCAAGGTGCATTCTCCGCCTTCTCTCCCTATCCAACTGCATCCTCAGGTCTATCATCTCCCTACGCAGCATCTCTGGACCATTGGTGGCTGCATCCTCAGGAGGCTCTGGAGACATGCTCCCAATGCCTTCATCTGCAGAAGATGATTCACTTGCACATAGAGCTGCACCTGTTTTGAAGAAACAGGAACAATTCCATCAATGCACTACAATGTTATGAAACAGTTAGCATGAGCAATGTTAACTGTTTACTACGGTAAAAAAGATAGACGAAGCAAAATCTTAACTGTCCACAGTAGTAATTAGTAAGATACGAATTATCGTAATTTTTCATTTAAACTATTTTGGTTTCACTTCCAGAAACAAGTTATCATAAACAAATTAGCAAATTAAATAATAATCAATTTAAAATCTCAGCATCAAGACTTTTGTAAAATCATTAAGGATCACTTTAATTTTGTTATACACTATGGTGCTTACTAGAAATTATTTTCCTATTTTTTAAAGAGCAACTGAGATGAGAGTACTGAAATAACCAAATAAATAAATGACTGAATGTCAAATACAATCAGCAATGCATCTTTCTTAACTCTCAACTTAGCAAATGTCACTCACCAGGTTCCAACTTTCTCTTCTTTGCAGATGAAGCTTCTCCCTCGTGTTGGTTGACCAGCCTCTTCAGCTGCGAGTTTTGAGACAGAAGTCGAGTTTTCTCCTGCTCCAGCTGGTAGATGTATTCTGCTGTTTGCTGAAGGATGGCAGCCTAAGGAAAACAGACAATTTCATTAGAACTTGTACCAAACATGATTGAGAAGATTCTTTTTAAAAAGTTTGTTTAAAATTCTAGAAAAAAACTACAAAAATTTTTAGTCTGGATTTTGGAAAAATAAATCAAAACTTGTAAGCTTATTAAAACTTTACATAGTTAGCATCAACGCCATCAACAGAGGTGGAAACTTTTCAAGCTACAAAAATAAGGAATACCCATACTTTTACAGCCATGATTTGTTTCTGATACAAAAATTATACACAGATACATTGTTGCCCACAATTCTCTGAAGACTACCAAATGGTATGAAAATGATACTTCTGAAGAATATACACTTGGAATTTTTATGTAATTTATACTTTAGGACTAAAGTAAAATTTAATCAAGCCAATGATATAGAATTTACAGGAGCAAGATAGAAAGGAAACGATTTCTTTTCATGCGGAATTTTACATTATTACTATTTTACAGCATCGTTTTCTCTTAGTATTGAACTTCATTTATTTTCTTAAACTTCTATCATAACCTCGTTTAAAAATCCGAAGCATTCATTTGAAGTCTCAGGAGCATAGTTGCCTCTATTTATTTTCATTTTTGGACTGTTTCATCCTCTAATGAGAAAATTAACCATGAAATCCCACTACTAAATCATCGATGGACGAGTGAAAACTAAAGTAAAGGCTTTCGAAGTGTTTTAGTAAATAATAGATGTTCGACATATTATTTGGGCAGCACTTACATAAATATTGCACGACTGCCCACGTGAGTAGCTTGGAGGGAATCCCGATCGGGAGCATTTGGCATGGCACTCCCATATTATTCATTAAATGTTGGGAACTTCTCAACTTTCAGCAATGAAGAAGTGAAGTACTTCAAAATAACTTTTTGCATTAGTTTTTTGGGATAAATTCTTATTCGATAAAGCCGCTAAGCCAAAGCTACGTTGAGCATTTCTTAAAACATAAAAAAATTTTAAAGTAATATTTAAACAAACCTCCGATATAGCTATCAAACTAAAAGCGCCCCTTCTTTACGGCAAGTCTTCCGGTAAAAAGTAGTTCCCGTTTGTTAGCGCTCATGTTACCGGAGAAAAGGGAGTGGAAGTGGGCATAAGCCACACGCTCTTATATTGGGTTTCTGCATGGGGTGAAGAGGATAGGATTTCTAAAACAACCCACGGCTTCTTTCCACGAAATATCCGCTGCAACTCAACGGCCCGCGCTCACGAAAGATACTTCGCGGAAGAAACCCCTATTCATTCATCTCGGCTCGTCCATTGTATTCCTAATTAGTTCCGAGAATGAAAAACGCGCGGTTGAAATGTGTCAACGAAAATGCGCCTTCGTAATTAATCATTCGCCTGCGGGAAAAAAGTGGACACGAATCCCCTTTGGTATTGGATTGATTAACTGGGATAGCATTAACCTCAGCTATCGCATCGACACGCTGGGATCTTGCCCAGACATTTATAGAGAAACCTATCTTTAATTCTTTGCCCTTATCTTTAATTAATCCAAGGGATTACGCAATCGCTAAAAACGTCCAAAAGTTCTTCACCTATGTAAAACGATCAAGGGAATTTAACAGCGGTTTCTTAAAGGTAAAATTTTTTAAGTGTTTCACAGAATTTCCTCTCTCGTAGGTCCACTTTTTATTGTTTCTTTCAATCCTGTGTTTAAAAATCCAAAGTAATGGATAGGTTTTAATCATGATTTTGCCCGTTTCATATCATCATTTGTTGGTATTAAAAGATATGTAAAGGAAATGGATAAAAAACCGCAGGAAAGATTTGACAGGAATAGGACTTGGACATAATATTCAGATTTCTGCATAGGTGACGTAAAAGAGGATAGTTAATGTTAACGCTTATTTTTCAATGCATGACCAACAAACAACACCCCAAATACCTCTAAATTTACCGTCATTTGATTCGACTTCTTACAGTAAGTACTAGACTCATCCCAAGTAAAATCAAAAACTACCCTCTAACGCAGCAGTTGGCAAGCTTCTAATAACAAACCCCTGCGACAAAACTGCGACTGAATCCAACGCCAAAACAAGCGCCAAAATCCATCAGCTGTCCGTGGCGACAATGAAACGTATTAATGAAAACGCCGTCGCCCGGAAAGACGCCCGGCAGCAATACTCATATCTACCATATCCACTACGCATTCGTATTCCTTTTCCCGAGGCTGCCTCTCGTGACTCGAATTCTAAAATTCTAGAGAAAAGGATTAAAACCGCGCGCTTAAATAGGTAGTATCCATAATGGAGGTATTGAGGCGTAGTACGACGGCTATTTTTACACCAGACGGCAGAAGCCGGTCGCTTAAGCGTCTCGCGGAGTTTTTTTCCTCCTCCTCCCCACCGGGGGTTGCGTATTCTTCCCTCCTTCGGCAGGTTCCATAACTGCCGCAGTCGCTTGACAGAACAATGCCCCCCCCTTTTCATTGTTGCGTAGCGTTGGGAGGGTGCCACACAGCTGAGCTCACGGCGCCCGATTGGAATGCTACGCTCAGGAACTCGCCCCGAGGAGGAATATTCCACGCGGAAAGCGGTCAAAATTCGCTCCGTAAAATTTAATCAAAAGAACGAACCTTGATAGGAATATAAGGCTCCCGGACAAAGAAAAATATACCGGATTCAAAATATGCGAAGTGACTCACGGGGCCGGACTGTCAGTTGTAAGCAGGTGGAGATGATGTAATAATTTTTTAATGAAAATACACGACGGGCTGTGAATATTAAACTTGAGTCAATGGAAAACGTAATGAAACATGGAAATGATAGAAAACGACAGTTTAAACATTAAATCCCTTACTTAAACGTGGTATACGGCGGATCTTGAAAATTCCCAGGGGGAGATAAGGCAATATTCCTAAGAACTCATCTCCGAACTAGTTTTAAAATCCCATTCCATCGCAATGATCAATAGTGATAGTAAAACATGGCCATCAGATTTAAATTTAAGTTCCTTGACACATTCTAGGCAACCTACTAGTGTAAGTAGTAGTAGTTGGCCAATCATTAAGGGGGATAGAACTATTGAAGCAATATCGAATGCAAACGGAGATTTTTTATTTCAATTGATTGAATCATTCCAAAGAATCAAGTATTTGCATCCTTTATGTTAGCTGGAAAATTAGCTTAGAACTTATTAATATTAAAGATAGCAATATCGTCATAGGTCACGTTTACGGTAAGCCAAAAGCGAAAGTGGGTTAACTACACCGGAAAGTTGTGCAAAATCCATCTGCAAATTTTGAGCATCCTTCACCGTGGAGGGAAGACATCGTAAAAAGTTTTATTCATAGAGGGCAAGGTCTTGCCACGGCCAACTTAGAGAACCACCCTCAGCGAAGGATGATAGTTGCCGCCACCCCCGCAAGAGGACCCAACATCCTGCCCCCCCTCCCGTTCGACCTTCCCAGGCGCCTTCCTGTCAATCCTGCTTATAGTAGTACGCTACCGCCATATTGCCAAGTGCTCTTCATAGACCGGCGTTACGACGCGCGCATTCGTGCTACGGGAGAGCGCGTTGTAAGACATCCTCTGATTGGCTACTTATGGAGAGCTCTCTGCGCCAATGCGCTCGTCTGGCGCGATGACGCGGCCTATTTCGGTGTTACGTAGAAGGGTCGGAATGGAAGGAGTGGAGGGAATGCGTAAGAAGGGTCCGGAAGGTGTCGCCGTCTGGCGGCCGAGAGGAGTAACTACCTCTCTCGGATCCATTCTTGTGTGGGAGAGGGATGGTCGCGAGGCCGTGTGGTACGTTATACGTGGTGTGGGGGGGGGGGGGGGGAAGAGGGGTAGAGCGCGGCAAAACCGGCGTAGGAGCGCATCGGAGCAGGCGTCAATACCCTGCAGCGACGGCGATGTTTGGGCTGAAGGAGAAAAAAATTGCGCGTAAAATTTTGTCGCATGAAGCTGTAGGTCGAGTCGTGCTGCATGGCATAACCTCGATTGCAGACGTTGTGGATCGGTGCATACAGTACTACAAAATGCAACATCTTGGAATGCATGTGAATCTCGTATTTTAGTGCACATTGATACTTGATGCTAACTGATAACAAGTTAAAGGGCTTTCTAAAAGATGGGTATCAAGCAAAGTTTTCCCTTGTATACAATCACAGGAAGGCTTAAACGAAGATTCAAGAGACATAACTGTAAGATATTGCCATGGCTAATCTTTTTACACTGACGAAGTTCATAATGATGACTTCTGGGCAGCGACCTACATAAGCATCGGTTACATTAAACAAAAAACTGGTGCTTGCCCCCGCATGACAGATATTAAATGAAATTATTACAAGTCGCAAATATAAATTTCCAATATTTTAAAATAATTCTACAAGTACCTAATTATTTTTCGATAACCAAATACAGCTATTACCACTCTGAAGCAGGACTAACGTATGGTCATCAGTTAAGACTGACGACCTAACAAACGGAAACAACAATAAATTAATTTAGTCAATATTCATAATATCCCGCAACAACTGAAAACAGTGTCTGAGAACGATCTGACAAACACAGAAAACAAAATTAATTCACGACATCGTCTAGACATAGAATGACAACTATAATTCAACGCATAGAAAATACGTGTATATTAGGCGACATCCTTGACCTAGGACCAATGTTTCGATACAATACACAATCAGCGCTCTATGATTACATCAAAATTCGCTTCGTCAAAATAAACTCCGGACGCTTGATTGCAATAGCGCGGGCAACCGCAGAAGGAAAGACCGACAACTGCATAAAACGGTTACCAAGTTACATAACACCGGCTTGACAAGGACTTGGACAGAAGGCGCGAAGTACAAGAGTTTTATACGGAATCAACTCAGATCGAGAAGACAGTTTACGATATGTGATTACATACAAACTAAAGATCATCCTTAAGTGGAGCTAAACATATCCAAATAAACAGAAGCTTTCTTTCCGAGTGAATCACTGGTCGAATCGTTAAATTTACCGTAAAATAGTTCTTTTGTGTTCAAAGATATGCCATTGATAAAATATCTTCAATATGCAGATGATAATGTGATATTAATCGAAGGACTATTATTTATAGTCGAAGGAGGGTTATCATAACTTGCTTTATATTTCATATATCAAACGCAAAGTTAAAATATCTTAAAAAGGTTGATTATCCTTGATTATAGGCCTTGATAATTAATCAAATTCATTGATACACTACGGTTACCTTCGTATTAGAACTAAATTCTTATTCGTAATTCAGTATTGTATAAACTCCTTTAGAACAAAGACCGATATAGAAATACAAGCACGGATAACCAGAAGGATACCAAACCACCGTAAGCGAAATTTTTCCAGAAACTTAAATGAACTCCACAAATAAAAATTATACGCTTCACTTGCGTGAGATAAAGACGAAAAATCCTTGAAAAGTTCAAGCAGTTAAATAATAGTTCTCGATGAAACGACCTCCCTCGTAACACGGAGAAGAAGTGAAACAAAAAGAACTGCCAAGGACGCGACATCTCATTCGATTGCGAAGACAAACAATTTTGCAAATGTGGTGCGAAATCCCCGCCGCCGACTGCATAACGCGAAAATGTGGCCGGCGTCGTCTCCCTCCTCAGTCTGCGCATAAAAGAGTCAACTAGTTTGATTTACGAGGATACGGAAGAAAGCGCTTTCCCTAGCCGCCAAATAGGGAATTCATACTGAATAAAATCGGAATCGTGTACGAATGCTGGGGGACAAAAGAATCGGACTAACAGGATTCGCTCCAAATAGCGTACTCTATTCTTATTAACGACCTGGATGTTGTAACGATAAACAAAAATCGATGAAAAATGCCGAAATGAACGGTAGCGATTGTTCCGGATCTGCTTCGAGCTTGAGCCAGAGTTTCAGAAGGAAATGGTTCATTTAATCCTTTTTATAATAGATCCGTGAAGTCGTCTGCCTGGAGGCTGCTCGTGTCCTGAAATATTAGACACCAAAATATTTGAGGAGGGAATGAGGCTTACTAGGTAATGTGAGGAGTGACGTCTTTGTTTTGTACCTTCCATTCCTCTCAGAGCAGATCCATGCAAATGCAACACAATTATCCTACGAATGAAAATTCCAAATCATTCGATAAGAAGTGATCAAAATGAAAGTCATTCATGGAAGTAGCTTTCCATATTAGGAATCCAGTCATAAGCAAAACTGAGGCAAATGTTAATGAAAGATGCAATTTACTCCACTGGATAACCTACTAATAACTATGATTGACTTACGAGTACATATTTAATTAGCGAGTGTTCGAAAGCTCCCGGGGATGATAGAACAAGGTCGATTCAAATAATGATTTCATCTTCCACACCTAATCTAATACGAAATAACTGACTCCATTAATATGAAACAAGGAGGGGAGATACATTGGAGAAATAGCTGCAACCTCGACCCTTTGTCAAGGTAAAGGTGATGGCAAAGAATTTCCGACGAATGACTTAGACATTCTCTTGAAATTATTCGAAAACTAGTTTCTTGCGGTAAGAACAGACTATTAGTTTTTACTGAGAGATGATTGCCGCAATACTAGGCTCCGGAATGTAACGCTTGGGAAAGGATATCCTACAAAATAGAATACAGAAATATGAAGAATAAGCAACTATTTGGGGGATAGATGAATTTTCATGGCATAGGTTCATGTTTTACATTGAATATCTTAATGATAAGAAAGAAAAATAATCAGTTTTTACGATTCCTACCAAAAAAAAAAAAATAATCGAAAGCCACAATGGGGGACCCTGCAAATAATTCGGAGCTGGTTGAATCGTCGATTTAGAAAACCTTCACAGCTCAAAATATACATCGCAAATTTTCTAAATGAACGCATGAAAAAACAAGAAAATCTTCGCAGAAGACAGTATAGTGTAAGGGCTAGGCATAAAGACCAATTGTTAGCTAATACCATGCACCTAACGAGACAAACCGATCCGATAAAAAGTACTCTTAAACCACCGAGAATCCACCACAATTTCACGACAGCAAATTCCAAAAATCCATCCATTTAAGGAGAGAGCGCTAAACATCTCGTTACGCTAAACCTTTTCATCCGACTAAACCGCAATCCTAGACTTCGATCAAGTTGCAATCTTGCCGAGAAACGTTTACCTGAGGCCATAAAAAAGCCCGTTTCCCAACCATCTAATCAACCAAACTGCGACGGCATTTATCCCGACAGACACTTCCATCAATTCCGCCAAATGGAATATTGCGGCGGTGGGGGAAAAAGTTGCATAGCGAGCCGTTTGGCGCATGCGCGTGCATTGTGTTTTGTCATCGCATGGCGCCAAAGGATCCCACTCTCACCAGCCGTTGCGTAACCAAGGGTTAGTACATATATACATCCCACTGACCTTGGGACCTTGACTCTCGTCAGCCAAAGGACGCGGACCAAAGGATGCATACGCCATTTTGTGCAATCCACGCGTGACCGACACAACAAGGTGGGATTAACCTGCTCTCAGCACCCAAATCACCCCAAAGCGATTCAACCCGTTAACCTCTCTTCAGCGTGAAATAAACGCATTTTGCAACGAGATGTTGCAGTTTCCTTCGAACGAGTCTTAGGTAAATTCATTCCGAGGAATTCTATTACGAATGTAAAGGAGTATCTACATTGTTTTTGTTTATATCTCATTCGTTTTGGACTAATTTCTCTTCAATTCATTAGCATTTCTTAAACCTAACAAGAAAATGCGGTACATGAAAGAAGGTCACACAAATTTAATTAATGCCATGAAATGTCCCATTATTTTAACCTTAACTCCTTTTCATGGCCCTTATTGATAGTTTTAAATGTCATAAATCAATATTAATACTGCGATGATTGATAAATTTCAAATATTTTTCAATTCCGTCTTCAACGAAAACGAAGCAAAGGTACTAATGCGATGTTTCCTTTTAAAAATGATTAAAATAAAATTAATATAATCAATCAATTTCTTGGAGTTTTACACAATCCTGAAAAGGTAAACAGAGAGTTACGAAGTGTTTTTCTTTTCAAGAATTTTTCAACATGCTATATTATTTAATTTTCATATTACGGTTATCATTTATTGAATATTCCAATACGTAATCTCAATCGATTTTATTCATTTCTGGGATATCCTTAATTTCGGGAAACAACCTTCAACTCGTCCCTTTCTGTAACATATCAAAAATTTACTCTTTCTGAGAATAAAATATTTATCTGGATCTTAATTAAAATAGACGAGCATTTCGCCGCCTGAAGAGTCAGCAAACAGAATCTAACAGTAAACAAACACTGTTATTCCTTCCTCTCGAGAAACTGCCATTTCCTCAGACTTCGAGGTCTGCATAACAACATTTTTCTTGAGAAACGTACTGTAAACTCTGGAAATATCATTTATCTCTTTTATATTTATAGTAGGGCGTTATTGTCCTATGGGTTATCACGAGGATCGTAAATGTTTGTTTACTGTTTTAGTGACTTGGAACTCGTGTATCGAATAAATCACCACGGAGTATTTTTAAAGAGATGTCTTAAGCATAAAGTGCTCTCCATAAAAGCTCGGAAAAGTTATTTCTGACACGTATTACATACGAGTGAATAAATAAGCAGAGCATTTAAACTAGTGAACTTCAGAAAGGTCTCAGAAAGTTCCAATCATTTCACATAACTCACAGTAAGACTTCTCCAATATTCCAACTGTTGCGATATAACAATTTCTATTGGATGAAAGAATTTGGAGAGTTACATAGAACTTACGATTACTATTTCGGTATCATAATTGCTGAAAATGGTAATACTTAGAGCATATAGATTAATGTAGAGTTTAAGTTTAGTTTTAATTAAAACGTATGTATACAATGAAAACTTTTTATCCGTCAGATTTTTTTAACTACAAGATTTCCCTCAGATTCTTCTCCATCAAATAATACACAGAATTTTCTAAGGTAATGGAATGATATATCTATCCAGTAGTTGATAATAGCTGATATCCAGCAGTTGAGTGAGCGATAACAAGAAATTCTTAGCTAAAATTTTTCAAAAAGCCATACTGCGACTATCGCAAACCTAACATGGAACCCATGGACCATAAGGGTCATCAGAGTTCACGGAAGACTGGTCGCCGATAAAATAGTAAACAGACGTTTTGTGAAAATAATATTCACCAAATGATTAATGTAAGCCCAAAGTACAATCATATTTTATTATTACGGTCATATATAGGTTTACTACGGAACCTTCCAGAAACTTTAAAACACAATATCACATAGCTAATGATTAATACCTTTAGAGAACATTTAATAGACGAATGACATGGCTTACTTCTTTCCGAACTAAAGGAAGAAGAATGAAATGTGAAAATAGCTTGCATCATCATCTGCTACTTTTTTCTCTATGTCCCAACCTTCGTCGTTGGATTGTGTTCACCCTGTCCTTAATCTCAACGTACAAGTGTCGCTTGCAAAAACATTGTCCTACGTCAACGCACGAGATGGCTAATTCCAACTCTTCCTCGAGAGCCTCTCAGCCACGCGACCATTACGTTCGAGAAAATGCAGCTTTTTCTCTTAATCCGTGCCAATATGCGCCAATGGGTCACAGCTAATTAGGCAGGATTGGCGAAAAACAAAGGAGAAAAGTGCACATTTTATTTCTCCATCACACGTTGGCTCCATCCATTTCTCACACCTCTGGAGAAGAGCAGAGCACCATCCATGCCCGGGGCGTGAAGCAGAAGAACAATGGGAGGGAGGAAAATAATAAAAAAAGAAACAAGAAGGGGGTTGAGAGGGACGTCAATTAAGTTAAGCAGCTCACAATGCAGCAGCACATGCTCCCCAGGAAATTGTTCCCTCGCCTGCAGCTATTTCATCCACGAGGGTGCTAAAGGGTTGAACACTCCATCCAAGATCATAAAAAAATACTTTTAACCTATGCTGTCATGGCTTAGAAACATCTTTTTCGCTATACTTAAACAGGATGTCATATCTCTCAAGCAAACAATGTTTATATTGGTTACGTGAAAGTTAAATAGGTCGACCTTTCATAACTGTAGAAGAACTACCCCCTTCATCCAACGATTTTCCTTCAAGAGAGTAAAATCTCGATTCACCCCATTAACCCTTCTTCTCTTGAGCTGCAGATTTTCCCCAAATTCGCCCCAATGCTAAGTTAACCATTACCTAGGGTATCCGGAAAACGATGGTGCAAAGCCAAGACATTTACAACATCGAGGACGAAGAAAATGCTACGCTACCCAGACAAATGTATTTTCCAATTATCTAGGGTTGTTGTTGTAGGTTGTAACAATACGCATCCTTCCCTCCATGTAACGACTGGAAATAGATTTTCTTAAATTAGATAGACTTAAATTCTCTTTAAGTTCACTAAGACTTTAAGTTCATCTACATCTTGTTTATTGTTATCTTTGTTTATAAGTACCATTGTAACCCTAATTTGGGTCCAAATGATTGAATCACGCTAAGTTAGATTACGTATTATTTTGATATGCAACAAATTCACAACCGTAAAAAGGGCTGCTGTGAGGTAAATATAATTTTTCCGTCTAGTTTTCGGATAGTTACGCCAGATACCTAAACAAAAAAAGAACGTACCGCTAGCAAAAAATCTTAGGGCGTCATCAGAGATACTTAGAATGCGAAACGATTCTGTGATGTAAACTTCTGAGAAACACAATAAAATTCATAGTAAAATCAGACTCGTCATCATACAAAAAATATAACAAACAGCTGGTTTGGATGATGTCATAGTGCCCTGAAAATAGCGAACTAGTTGTTTCGTTGAATTTTGAACAGATCACCGATATAAATGTATATGTGGAAACTATTAACATGCATCAGACGTTCTGCTCGCCCCATAATGAAGCGATGTGAGTTACGGAGTGCGTAAACACGACTCTCTTCCGAAATCAGCTAACAAGAAAGCTAATGGCAAATTTCACGCGCTGCTGGGTCCACGGACGTGTCCCTCAACCTCGTGAGCGCTAAAAAAAAAGAAAGAAGCTGATGGAAAGAGTGTGAAGAAGGCGGGAAGAACCTTGGCCACAACTCGTGACGAGGGCTAAAGGTGACCGGCCGATTTGGGATACGCTGCTGTGTGGTGCCATCTACAATACCAACGACCTTCTGGGGAGAATTGGCAAACGGAAGCAAATCTAAGCGGATAACTTGGTTAGAAAAGCCCTTTCGCAGAAGGAATGGGTAAAAGTAACTTAGCACATAAGGTTGTACACTCAGGAAATATCCCAAATTTTTACAGGCTGAAATTTTTTGAGGAAGAGGCCCTAAACTAACTGCATGTATGAGCTGCAAAGATAATATAAGGATGGAAAATTAATATTCACGTACTGCGGAATGTGATAATTATAATAAGCGTATAGCATTCATATAATTAGATTTATTGATGGAGAGATTCTTCTTAAATTCAACCAATGACTAACATAGTAAAAAAAAATTTACTCCCGAACGGTGTAGACTTGTAATTAGATTGAAAGGCATATCCTCTTTAACGTGATTCGATAATAATAATAATAATAATAATAAACAAGTTATGAATTTCTCAATTTCTTCGATTTCATTTGGCTGAATGAAATGTGAAATATTAAAATTTCATATTTGGGATTATAACTGAGGGGATAAATTGCGCTCTGATATGAATTATATCATTGAAATACGATTTGTTTCAAAATCCGAATCTGTATACTTGAAGACACGTTGCAATTGAAGATTTATGTTGACATTTATGAAATGCAAACATTTCAGTTTTATTCATTCATCGATTTTATTGATTGATACCCCACAGACGCCAAACATATAAGTTTAATTTTAACCGTCATTTTTTATATTTTTGAAACATCTAAATTTGAACGAATTTTTAAAAATACATCCAACTCGCAGAAGCATATCACGGTATGGGATCATGTACTGCTTATTATTAACGGTTACGCTCACATCGTCACAACGTGATTTCACTTGATTTCACGCTGATTAAAAGGTAGGAAAGAGCATATCCGAGAAAATAATCCAACAGTAACAAAAAGATAAGTAAGATACGATATGAAACTGCCGAAAACCAGACGGAAAACCGAAAAACTTGCAATTCATGAGAACCTAACAGGGGTATATTATCGAGAGAGTATCACTAGAGGCGATCTTTGCGTGCGTACACTCGATATTTCCTCCAGTTAACCACAGTGCAAATAAATAAAAGTGCAATAAGGTGGAATAGGAAATGGAGGCGGGAGCCGTATGGGGAGGGAAGTCGTGAGATCCTGGCGTGAGTCCACAGTGACCGCAAGGCGGGGGTGGAGACATCCCTTGTGCCAAGCAGGGGATGACCCCCGCCTAACCCAAACAAACTGTCGCCGACTTGCCTCATTTCTCCGTCTCTGAATGCATCCGTTCATCTCTGTCAACTGTCATGCAGTTGAATGCACTCGCAAGATCGCGAAAAAATCCGCTGCAATCCAGACGAGTTTCAAAATTCAGCTATGGGTGACTTCTTAGAATTACAGTAAAGTGAAATGAATCCTGGACTATCTTAGTGAAAATAAATAAGTATTTGGTTATAAATGTTTTCACTCTGGAATTGCCCAGTAGAGAAAGAAAGGGAGAGGGGTTAGGAAGAATATTAATTGGTAACGAATTTCATACTTTCGTAGAAAACTCGATGATTAAGAGATTATCGAGGCCGTTTCCTTTCTTCTCATTAAACTATCATTAAATAAGTAACCTACGTAAAATCTATCACGTAATATCTATCTATAATCTCTATCATTAAGCCATTCAAATTAACTAGAAAGTTTGCCATCGAATTCGTTAAATTGCGTAAACAAATTCACATACTGAATCTATTAGACAAATTTATCGGACGATTATTAAATGATCATAGAAATGTGACATTAAGTCACCTCATGAAGTACGATAACTGGATAATGTTTTAAATTTATTCTTCCGATACTTGGATACACGACATATAAGGCTTGAAGAACAAGTGCACTTTGACTTCCAGAAGAAAAACAGCCAAGTAAAAAAACTTGGCAGTAGCGAAAGCCAGAGAGATTGACGTCATAATCCGTTAATCAAAACATTCGAAGTATACACTGAAAAAGGAATTCTAAGAACGTGGTGGGGCCGTTAGGGAGGGAAGCGTTTTGGCAGGCATGCTGCCGCCTTTGGGGAAATTGGCAAGCGTAACCATCTGAACAAAAGGTTTGCAGAAACGGGGAAGTACGCTTTAAAGCGGACCTAACCTTTCCGGACTTTCACTCAACAGTTACTCGGGATGGAATATGAAAATCATGCGATTGCGTTAAAATCGTGCATGCAATTGAAAGTAGTAGATTCATACATAAACTCACTGCTGATAAGAGATTGTTGAAGTTCTTTAATGGATTTTGGATAACTCATCCATTACGCTAACACCAAACCAGATTTAAACTCTGTTCAGTGCTCCTTTTTCTGATTCATTTGCGAAATTAATGTATTTTTATATTTTAATTCTCTCTTCATTAGTATTTCACAAGCATTTTAACATTTAGCTTATTTGTGAACGTTTTGCCTCATCTGCTTATTTGGAAACATCCAAGATAAAAGCCAAGCGTTGTTTTTCTTCGAATTTAAGTTATATTCGGGTAAATGAATCTTTCGCAATCTAAGGCTTAATTAAAATTCATCATCAATATTCTCCTGTATGTGCTATTTCTCTATGAACGAGGTTCCCTGATGATTTGATAAGGATAAAAGTTAATGAATTTCCTGAAAACATGTATAGATTTGATCTTGAAATACCAACACCTAGAGGAGAAATTTATTGGTAAGCAATACATGATGACATTTTAAATCATGATGTAACATCCTGCCAATCTTCTACGAATACATCCCGAAAAAACCACGCTACATAACGAATCCGCTTCTCTTTGCTCCCATCCTTTAAAAGTGACATCAACTGACAAGGACAACATGTTAAAAAAACCATCAACTCCACCCTGACACCTCTCACCTCAGCCAAAACATACTGAGATGCGTGGAAAAAAATGTAAAACAAATACACCCCCGTGAAAGAGAATCCGCTCGTCACGTGACTCCCAATGATTCAGCACTCTCCATCTTCGAAACGGGGGAAAACCAGAGTAAGATCCATTTACAGAGCCATTTTCGGCGTGTAGGAAGATAAAAGCAGCGTTCGGACCCCTCATATATATACCTCACTTTCTGCACCATTTGACCAGTTGACGTCCGGAACGACAGTCGAATCTGTCACATAAAATTTGCGCTCGGACGACCCTTGCAGTGGAGGGACACAATGATGAAGCCATTGCGATATAAGAGGCCCACCTGCGGCCTCACCACAAAGAGCGAGATGGGCACACGCGGCCCCATCGGGGGGGCGGCGATAACGCGCGTGCGATCACGCCCCCGTACGAGAGGCACGAATCGTCGGTGAGGGCTTTTAACGAGTCGTGTCTCACGCAGCCGTTGACAATGGAAAGTGCGTGATTGGAGTGACGCGTGACCTATTGGGTGGTTTGGATAATTCGAACGAGGCCCATTAGACGCTCGGGCACACACACCTACGGGGAACATTTGACCCTTCGATTCAAATCCAAAGGTCAACCATCTTGGATACGCTTCTGTAACGGTGACTGAATGTCAAAAACTAATGATATTTCCGATGAAATTGGTGAATAAAAAGGGCGTATAGTTGGATGACATATTCGATTCGGTTGGACATTCATGCGGGGTCAGTAAGCAAGAGAGTCGACCGCCTAAGTTCGCAGAAATCAATGAAGTGTCAATACCTACCAACATCGGAAGGAGTTTAAATCGTCCCCTTAAAAATGTAGAACTTAATGTCATCTAACATAAGAAGTATATATATTTCGGCCAATAATGAAGTAGTTAAGGTATTAAGAGCATTAATCTGTCAAGAATTTGAATCGTGAAAAAAGATTGTTACAAAATACAAAGCATAATATTCTTGTCTATGATAGTATACCTTTATTATTTCGATATAAAATTATTCCATTTTATCGAAATAAATTTTCGGACCTCGGTGAAACCACAAATTAACCACCAAATCCACAAATATGGCTTTCGCGCTAAAAATTCCGTGCCTCAATTCTTACACGAAAAACTACTCTTCATCCAAAACATTCCGAATCTAAGTGTAATTTACTCCACTGTCACTTCCCAAATTCCCTCCACTTTTTCGACTTAATTTTCGCGCCGACAGATGGAAGTCGTGTTAATGAGCACCCACACCCACGTGTCTCGCCACTTCCGGTTCGGCGCAGAAGATTATCTCTCAATTAACCAGAGAGGTGCGGGATCGTTCTAAAAAAAAACTGCGCGGAAGCCAACGCAAATTCGAGCAGACGCCGGGACAAAACGGCAGATCTCACTCCAGCATCGAGATAGAGAATTATGACAGGTTAAAGAGGGGAACTGCATCTGCATACGACAAGATTGCGGGAGGCACTCGAAGTTTTTTTCTCCATAATGCAAGAAGACGGCAGTTGGCGGCAGTACGGCGGCTTTAAGTGAGAGCGAGCATTTACACCGAATGCATAAATGGATAATTGGAACACTGAGAGCGGATGAAGGGCGACGAATAATGACGGAGATTTTAAGTGCGCCATGGAGAATGAAAAGAAAGGAACGGGTAATGAGGGTGCGTGCGAATTGCGAGGGTTAAAGATACCAAAACAACTCACGAAAAACAAACGAAAACGCCCTTCATTATGCACTTTCCGCCCCACTGATGTTCTGCACGGACTTTTGGGATGTAAATAGACGAGTGTCGAGCGCTTCACACGAAACAGACATCGCTTCAATTAACGTAGTTCAGATGATGACACGCTCGCTGTGAATTAAATAAGAGTAAAATGACTCGTTTTAGTTCGCGGTGAACAATAGACATTGGATATACAAGGGATTGATATTATCTGTAATGCATAGGGTCACTTAGGTGGATTTTTTCATTAATAGCATTCAGGGATGCAATGGCAAATCATCTCACTCCTCATCTCGTCTAGCAAGCCTCACTCCTTATATAAAGTTTTGGATAGCTGTTAGTGGAGGGATTCAATCCGGCCCTCTGGCTAAATGCTTTACAAACAGAATAGTTGTATTTTTGCACAATACTAAAATAGAATGGCGATGCAAAGCATTGAACTCAACGTATACAAAGGATACACTTGAGTAAAATAGATGATTTATGAGGTAAAAAACCGGCTATTTACTTTCCGAAGCGAATAATTACAACAAATAACCATTTCCGGATCGAAATATGGGGCTATATCTGACTCTATAAATAAAAATCTTACACCAGTCAATATATATTCCAGTCTTTCCATATCGCCTACATTTTAACGATCAAATAATAGACTGGATCCTTCCTCTCCGCTACAGATTACTACGAATTACGACCAATTTCGATTCAATGAAGTTTTTCACTCTGATACTTTCGACTATCATTTCACACTTTCCCAATACAGCTGCTGTCAACTGTGATGATTCATTGTTCGTAGTTCCCTAGAGAGGTTTGGCCTTGCCTATTGAAAGCTGCCTATCTGATCCAAATGGGAAACCATGAGGGCCTCTGGAAAGGTCGGGAACCCTGAAACTCCATTAACGCCACTCTAACTTATTCCGACCTTTGAATTGGACCCAAAAACGCATTGGACCCTCGCTAATAATTCAGGATTAAGGAGATCAGTGGTTGACCACGAACAGCCTGTAGTTGGGATTACACGCAGTCTCAAAAGAGACTAGCTGCTAGAATGGTAACATTGAATTTTTTATTGCTCGAGAATCGGAGTGAATTTATTGCAGTTACAATTGTTTAATGAAATTTTAAGCAACTCCAAATGTTATAAAACTGACGAATATTCTCCCTCAAGTTAAGAGAAGAATTAGAGTGGTGAATGAGTACCATTTTGGGAAAACTCTTTTATAGGACCATTTATTTTAAACCTCTTATTTGATTTGATTCAATTCTTCTCTACATTTAATATTTCCTGGCTCACATCTATACCTAACATTATCTTTTGCAAAAGTGTCGAAGAAATCATGATGATATAATAATATCAAAATATAATCTGGAGAATCCGGTATAAATCATAACTGAACAATTGAAATTGTACATAAGTCACCATTACATCTTTAATTAACAAAAACGCAATTTATAATTTAGGCTTAAAAAGTCAAAATGTAGGAATCAGTAGTTTCATTCATAGAAAAAACAACATTCAAGTAACAGTAATTTTCAACATTTAAAGCAGCAGACAGAGCATAAAAATATACCGACGAATAAATTAAAAGACTTGAACGCGAGTTCTATTTCTTCGGCACAATGAAGACCGTAAATATTTGTTCAACGACTGTCGTTACACGCCTTTCCCAAATCCTCCAGAGACCACCCTTGAAAGTCGAACTTAATCCCAGAAAACCCATTCAATAAACTCCGAGCAAGAACATTTCGCGACGCGTCAAAAGCCGGAAATTTCCGACGCTAAAATCGGACGGCAGAAAAAAAACCTTCGAATCCATTCAGACGGTGTAGTATCCGCAACTTCTCTCCCCTCCGAGCCATTTAAAACTTCCTTCCCGACAAAGAAAAATTGCCAGTGCTACTTTTCAAAGTCGGGGTTTTATCGCACCCGTTAATCGGGCCATGCAACGGCGTGCGAAGAAAAGACCATGTGAGGCCAAAATGGGGGAGGTCTGGACGGCGGCAGTTGCGAATTCGCAAATCCGCAGCCGTGCACCATCTGTCGCCCTTCCAACCCCAGACATTTCTGCGAAACCCTCTCCCCTCCCACACACAACAATACGTCGTGCACACGCACACAATCGTATTCTTCCCCAACGTTAGTCAACAATGCACACCTGAATTACGTGCATAAACAATCGCTGCACGCAGACGTAGAGTGTAACAACAAGGGAAGGATATTTTATTTAGATTTTTATCTTCGCTACTGTCGCCCCGCTGTTGGGCATGAAAGACAAGCCCATAAGCCTTTCCATGCAAACCCAAATGTTTATTTTACTGTTCTGATACCTCACTAATGCGATTATGCAACGATAAAGGAAAAATTTTCCGTTTTTAATGTGATGTGGGATAGAAGACAAAACATTTTTCAGATACTCTTTCAGTCATACTCATTGCTAAAATAATATAAAGCTGCAGAGGTATGACTGATGCCCAATTAGGTCTCTCATTATCGAATTCTATGAAAATTGTTAATCCTAGTGTGTATGCTTTCCCTTCATACAACCAGTGAGGAAAGCAAGATAAAGCTACCTCACTCTTCAAGCATTATTTCTTCTCGAATTTTTATAATAATAGTATATTAATCACAAACAAGTGAAAAAGAGCCTGTATAGCTGACGGTGGCGGCGACGAGCTTCAAGCCAGCAATGGTGTTGAAAACTTTACGGATATGGAACTGTTCAATTCAGTAAGGCAAAATGCCTACCTTGATGCAAATAGTTCATTCCTAAATCAGTAATAATTACCAATAACCATTCCTCTTTGCGCATTTCTGAATCCGCACACTCGTGAATACGCAAGGGTCTCCCAAAAATTCGTTAGCTAAACACAAAAACCAGCGGATAATCTCCATAAGGCGAACCGTTCGATGGCCGAACACAAAATAGCAATAGATTTATACAGCAACGTATTTCGATAGGTGAAGAACGGGGACGGAAGAGATACCGTGTATTGTTTGGGTGTGGATGAAACAAAGCGGAAAGGAAAACAAAAAGGGGAGGAATCGTCTCTTTTTAGAGAACAAAGCGGCGAGATAAACAAATGCCGTTCTGAATCGCTCGCCCGTGTATAAGGTGAGCTAAACTGAAGGGGTAAACGTCCCACTTTCAGACGGCTAATCCTCTCTTTTCAATTTTCCCTACTCTTGTATTTGTTCCCTCTTTTCCGAAACATTCCATCTTTCCTGGGCCTTTTTTTCCCTCCGAATATATGCTTACCAAATGTCGCGAGAAACTCCATGCTTATGGAAGAAAGCATAGTTTACAAATAAAAATAACTGATAAACTCTGATAAACTCCCAATTATGAATAGTTTAATTTTTTATTATACCTAGATGTTATTGTGGTTTTTATTCCTTCTCTTCTTTTACAGGCTCCTACATGTTTAACCACGTCATGGGAGTTCCCATGTAAACCTTCAGCTAAGGGGGATTATCCCCACAGCTAAATCCTTCTGCATTAGTCGGAATAGTTTTATTCTGCCAGTAGTAAGATTATATATAATTTTCAATAGTGATTATGTGGTTATTATAGCGATTAAACAACTCAGATTAAAACTTATTGCTATTATCTACCGTTCGATTCCTGACAACTTTTTCTAGTTCTTGGGTCAGTAAAAAATTCCAACAAAATATCTTCTATACAGGTAAGTTCAGTGCGTTGGGGAATTTCAATGCTGAAAATTCTGTAATTTAACACGATTTAACTCGTTGTTAGAGTTGATTATATTTATTACGAGTAAAAGTTGCTTGCATACTGCAAGCTAATTGGTGAAAATTTACAATAAGTTTCCCTTACGGGTATAATTTTCGAAGCTTATCCAGCAAAAATCTTAAAAATTGCCGCAATGCATTTCGGACGTGAGAATTTTTCATCCATCTGGCATCGAACTCACGGTCATATGCAAGCTTTCTTCCACTGGTTCTATAGAAAACTACTTCAAACGCAAACGCTGTGATTTTGAATAGTCTCCTGCATAGAGAAAGGCCTCAAAACAATTTTTAAAAATTTGCGTAAATGACCGCCTGGCGTCGAACACAGGACCCGTTCGTGAGAGACAATGGCATGGAAACGTTAGATAAGTGCCACTCTCACGTGTTTCAAAGTTTCAATTCAGTATCTTATCGGGAAGGTCCTAAAATGAGATTCCGTTCTTCCCGCTTGAAATGCATGGTAGAATCGGAATGACGCTCTAGCATCGAAGCAACGACCACTAGAGAAGCAGTGGACGTCATGAAAGAATCTTCTCAAACGCCTCTGTCACCATTCCGGGTTTTATCTTTCCAGCTTATCGGGAAGGATTTAAAAAAAAATAATCCAAGATTTCACCAATGCTTTTCTTACGGAAGCATTTCGAACCCACCTGGCATCGAACACACGGTCATTTGCTAACATTTCTTCCTTTGATACTATGGAAGACCATCTCATTTGCAAACACCGTAATTTTGATTGCTCTATCGCATCGAGAACGGTCTCAAAACAGATTGCGAAAATTCGCGCTAATGACCGCCTAGCGTCGAACTCAGGAACCTTCTGTGAGAGAAAATAGCGAATTAATATTAGGTAAGTGCCATTATGACTTATTCCAAAGTTTCGATTGAATATCTTATCGGGAAGGTCCTAAAATAAGATTCCGTTTTCCCCGTTTGAAATGCATGGTGGAATCGGAATGACCCCCTTGTATCGAACCAAGGACCACTAGACGAACTGTGAAATTCATGAAAGAATGTTTTCAAACGCCTCCGTCGCCACACGGAGTTTGATCTTTCCAGGTTATCGGGAAGGCATTGAAAAAAAATGACAAAAATTGCACCAATGCATTTCTTATGCAAGAATTTCGGACCCACCTGGAGTCGAAGTCACGATCATTTGGCAACATTTCTACCATAAGAAACATAGAAGACTACCTCAGCTTCAACCTCCGTGATTTTGGTTCCTCTATCTTACCGATAAGTGCCTCAAAATAATTTTCAAAAATCCACGCAATGCATTCTTATGGGAAAATTGCGATTTTTGGGACATTCTAGTATCGAACCCATGACACCTAGCGTCGATGTCTGCATTATTCTGGCATCTAGAGTGCGGGGCCAGTACGTCGAAAAAATCTGACGTCGACGGCGCTCGTGGAACATGGTCAGAATTCGTATCCCCTATATCTATATATATATATAGGTATATCCGGAGAGTTAGCTATATATAATAGAAACGGGTATAAAAGCCTCTTTATTGCAAAGAGATATAACAAATAAATACCATAAGTAAAGTTTTAATTATTTCTTAGTAATAATTAGTACATGAAACGAAAGAAATTTCAGATTACTAGTACTGCAGATAGTGCTAGACAATTACTAATACTTGACAGCAGAATACACTAGTATTAGATTACTAGAGATACCAGTTCTCTAAAATAAAGCAGAATTAAGAATAAAGTCCTAGAGAAAACAAGGGGAAGAGGAATTTCAAAGAAACAAACGATCCTACCCCTTGTAGGAGATTTGATCGACGTACTTAAAGGGAAAAACGACAAATTAGAACCTCTTAATTTCGCAGAGAAGAAGAAAGAGTTACATCTCCTTGAGACGCCTACACCCCGGCATTTCGCGAAGATACCGACCATAAATACCTTCGAAGCAATCACTCACGTTTTTATTACCGAGTCGCTCGTGAGCTTACCGAGAAATAAAAAGCTCGAGAGCGCGAGTTTTATTACTACGATTTCACAATCGGAATTCCTCCGAGATGACGTCTCCGTTACAGCTCACAATTGCTGCCATCCGACAAATAAATATACCACATCGAGATAAAGAGAGAAATTTGCGACGGCTTTGTCTCTTGATACTCCGATGACCCGCGAACGGAGACGGCATTAATTAAGTAGAGTTCGATGCAAGAAATACAAATTACTTGAGAGCCTTTGGAATAAGGCCAAGATCGAATGATGAAAAAGGAACAAATCACGATCACCGACAGGACGAAGGGTTGTTTGCTAAACGACCTGTCGACGCCTTCTTCAACTGGAAACTATGTGGACATCGGTAATTAACCACATCAACGTGAGATAAGTACTCTCGTAGATACTGAATAGCTCGCAGTATAGTATTTCATCTACATGCCAACCAATACCCTCGTCGAAGGTGCTATACTAAAAAGAGCTTACAACTTTGCATCCAATGAAACGATTTGCCAAAAATATCATCTGGTAAAAATACTTTCACATATGTTTAAATTTATGAATGCATGTGAAGGGACTTCTTAAAATAATAGGCGTTAATTTATACATTACGATTGAACGGAAGCAATCGAGAAAGCCACAACTAAGAGGAAACCCATGATGTGAGGAAATAGCAATACATTATTATGACAAGATCTTCACTGAGCCTCTACCAGCGTCACGAAATTCATGCTTATCTTCAATGAAATATAGATATGGAAAAAGTATTAAAGTAATGACAACTAAAGATAATGCTTAACGGAAATGCCGTCTCAACTATTCAAATTATTATTCAATATATTCAAACTATTCAAACCGGAAACTATTCTAGACTTCCTACATCCAGAGCTTACAAGGGACTACCTCCATAACACAAGGAAAAAAAAGATTGCATTGCAACACGGCTACAATGGAGCATCTAGTTAGATATTAGGAAATAAACCACAAAATTTTCCCAGAAACTACTTCCATTTATATCATGCATACGTTACGCTTCCCGAACCTTTCACGGAACCCAGAATCGTATCTAATAAACCTTGAACAACTCTTTCCTCAGGTTGTCAACATCCCATCCAATAGCCCCTCCCGGTAACAAAGCGAAGACGCCGTTGCACAATCTTCGACCCTTGGCTAACCCCTAAGACTTCCTAAGACCCGATGCACCCATTGCTTCCTAGTGAACCCACACCACTCTTGCACAACCCCCTTTCCGTCCCTTCCTTCTTGACCCGACGCGCAGATAAAAAAGCCAGGTGGTGAGGCTCCAGGTGGTGCAGAGGTGAGGCAAGGGATGGGGCAGGGTGGGATTTTTAAAGAACCGAGGGGATGGAAGAATCCCTTAGGGGACTCTCCCAAGTAAAAATCGCCGCGGAAAAACATCTGCAACCTGCCTCTGCTGAGATACTTTTAAGCCGCGTCGGATTGGAACGACTCTGGTGCGCCATCCTAAGACCCATATCGACCTGCGGGGAAATTCGATTGCGGAGTTGAGAGGGGTTCTCCCGAGATACATAAACTACGCATCGTGTCAGAGCGCTCACAAGAAGACGATTATGAAAGGAGATTATGCAAGATTCCATCAGATTCGACAATAAATCCTTTGAACTGGCTGAAACACGTTATTCATGCCAGGTTAACCGTCTTAATAGGTACGGCAGGTAACCTAGACCGAGAATACAATGTAAGACGAGGTATTACGTGGCCGGAAATCGAACTCGGATCGTACTATGCCATTTCGCGATAATGTCGCCATCTCTAATTATTGTCATTACTGGAAATCACGACGGAGTGGGCATTATATAATTTGTAATGCATATTCGGGTTATTTCGAAGATGATTTTGCAGCGGGATGAACTATATTCTTCATTATTAGCAGCGGAAGATCAAGTAGAACTCAACAATTAGACGCTAAATCACGTACAGCTTATAAGTAAGAGAAGATCATTGCAACCGGAGATTCCAACGACTGTCCTAAAAGCATATAAGTTAAAATTTTTATACCTTTATATATTTTACCTTTTTGCTTTGTTTTGATCATTTTCCGTTCATCTACTTTAAAATGCTGCTATATGCTAACAACCCAGTATTCAAAATCAGTGATATTCTGATTTCACAATAAAAGTAACATGAGAGAGGTTTGCCCCCACACCAAATCAAACGCTCTAAAAAAGCAGCTAATTGTGACCGTGTCAAACCTATTTCCGTCGGTCGATGGAACATGGACACTTTCTCTCCAAACATCGACATCGATATCTACGGATGACTTCATCCCGGAATAAACGAAACAGAACATCCGGCCACCAGAGTCGCGAAAATAAACAAATCCGTGAGGCCTTAATTTAGACTTTGGGAAGACGGACGGGCCTAGCTCAATCTCGCATTCCCCGACCGCAAATCATTTTGCGTCTGCTATCCTATTTCTTCCTCCCACTCTCTCCTAGCCACACCCACCAAACAAAAAACAACTCGCTAAAAACAGATCTATGGCGGAGCTGCTCTATCCTTTTGGGTGGCCTTGGAACGAGATGGAAACTTCACTGTTGACAGCCAACCCATAGGCTTCCTCCGAGATCTCATAATTACATACATTTTCGAAAGAAAGTTACGAAACGAAATCACCATAAACGTGGAGCCCATTCCTGTTTTTTAAAGGGTCAAATTTACGAAAAACGAAATGAAATCGATCAAAATGTGATCGCATTATTACCGCCCCGAGCTATAGGCGACCTGGGCAGCCTCCCACGGCGTTGAATCAAAGGGGCGCTAACCTCATTCACGCTATATATAAATCCAATGAATTCGAATACGATTGAGAGAGTATGATAAAATCGAAACATGAAACAGTTCTCTATAAGTATTGCTACGTGCATAGATTTATTCCCCTTTAAGAGAAAAGGTACGTAAAATTACAATTTCTTCCGAATAGCTGTAAGATGAGTAGCGCTAGGAAGACTAATATATAGCGGATTTTGTAAGATAAATAAAAAATAATTGTAATCAAGTTACTGTCGATATTCACTTCTTCAGACTGAACGTTCATTAACAATATAGCCAAAACGCAAAATTCAGAAAAATTCAATATTTTGCCGATAATTGAATTCACATTTCTCTATTTTTGGTAATTCCAAGACAAAATCTTCAAGCAGTATCCTCATATTTAGGAAGTTCGCATCAATTTCTGTTCACCCAGGGCCGCCTAAACGCCCACTTCCGGCCTTAGCTTCTAGCAGTAAACACTCGAACTAAATGAGCACGACTATTAATAAAAGCTAGCATTCTATTCCAGATAAATCAGAGACATGAATGACACATGTTTACTAGAAGGGAAGAATCGCTAATGACGCAATGTCAAACAACGGGAGTGATCAATCTCATCGATCAAACGTGACGCATATTGAAAATATGCCCTTCGAATGAAAGGAGAGTTATTAATTAACTTTTATCTGTCGAACACGATAGACAAAACAATCGCAGCCGTACATCAAACGCGCGGAATGAATAATTCGCGACGAGAGATACTATTTCCGCGAAACAAACTGGGAGATGAGTGTGGACGCGATAATTACATCGCTAATTGATTACGAGATTGATTACGAGCGAAGAGCAAAGTTTATCAAATCAAATATTGTAACGTTCACAGTTAAATTATACGAGTGTGCATATGTAGAGGGAATTCTTCTACACTAAAAAACTCGGCAAAGTAAACCGAAATAACGATGCTAGGTGTGATGGAAGTATGACGTAGTGGCAATACGAGAAGATAAAATGAAATACGATGGAAATACGAAATGGAAAGTGAAATAATAATGAGTGAAATCAGTTTCTTAAATATATATTTTTCTCTAGATTCATAGCACCACTTGTAATAATACAACGCGTCGCTACTGAAGACGCGTCATGGTTTACCCTACACAGGTTTAAACTACACAGTAAACCATTAGAATATAGAACTAAATTGAAATAAAAACTGTACAAAGTTACTGACGATAAAAATACAACGCAAATTTTTTAATTCAAAAACGCAAAGTCGCATACACTTTTGTCTCCGAACGAAGGATCGCAATTCAAACACGAAAGTATACGCAGAAAAACAAGTTTCGAAGGTCCCCAAGCGTCCCTCATAAACCTCCCCTAGTTAGCAACCCTCTCACAAGATGGCACCTCCCTACGGTGGTTCGGCTCCCCCAACCGAACAAATTTCGAAAACACCGACCCCTTTCTTTGTGGTGTGGGAGGGACGCTTGAACCACTTCCTTCAACAACGAAATCTCCTCCGAGTCCCCCTTCTTCGAGCGGCTGCACAAACCATCCCTGTGGAGCGGCAGGCCACCTGCCATCTCTTTCAACCCCCTACTTCCTCCCAAGACGAAGAAGAAAAAAATATAGACGACGGAAGCCCGACGGCAGGAACTGCGAATGTTTGGGACGCAATAGATACACGTGGACTGGAAGATGTCCACGAGAAACCTGTGATTAAAAGGACTAATACACCATCAAGGTCTCTACATCGAACTCAATCCTATAATGAACTCATGGTTAGATGATGCTGTTGGTGATTATAAATCGAAAATGTTTCATTATAATGATTTCCACAGCCAGCCCATAGTTCCCTGTTTTATACTTTTTATGTTAAGCCGGCTGTTATGCCTAACTGTTCGAACTCAAACGAGGAACTCCGATTTTATTTTTCCTCGCACCGATGACAACGTTCGCTGACCGAAACTTAGGAGGAACTGAAGAAGGGAGAGTAATTACACGGCTTCATTACCATCTTTCCAAGAGGCACTCTCGGGCCAAAGCAAGCGTGGAGAGAAAAAGGGAATCGCCGACTAACGAAGAGCTACCAATTACAGAGACGAGACAGCGTTTATGGATAGGAGGTGTTTAGACCATAGATCGAAGTTCTTCGGATGAAATTCATACGCGGAAGTAATCAGAGGCGAACTTCATGTTAGAGTTCATAGAGTACCGCGTTGCTTTCTGGTAGCTATAATGCCGCGGAATTCCAAATAATACAGAAGCATTGGCGCGGTATCAATCACCTTAAATAGGCACTGCTTATCTTCCTGATGTTATAAAAAAAGACCGAAATTTCCTTGTGAAAGTAAAGTTACGTCTAAAATTCTTCAATATTTTTAATACCTTCATTTATAAAATTATCCTTTTTCAACAGGATAAAAATTTAAGACATCACATGGTGTTTGGGCTCCAAATTTCGACTAAGCACATAGGCCTCAACAAATTGAAAGAATCAATAGTTAAAATAAAAAACTGAAACCCTCTTTATTAATTTGGCTACTGATTAAATAGGGATTATTAGTAGGTAATCACTTTCTGTAAGAATCAAAGGAAGTGTTTAAACCTTTTCGTCGCATACCTTGGGTTAAATTTCATAATTTTGCATTTTAAACATAAACCCAAATATTAGCATTTGCCACACAAACAAGTAGTGAGAAAAAGAGATCACACGTAAAACACGTCCTCCCAAAAAAGGAGACATCAATTACATTTATAAACAAACAACAACTGTCGTCACATCGCGGACAAAATGAGAGTTAAAACAGTCACGTTAAATATCTTAAATTAGTTTTCCTAATTTTATTTTTTATTCCTTCGTAAAATTTATCGAACAGAAATCGAAACCACGAGAGCAATGAGGATGAAAAACATAAAATCAACCGAAAAACTAGCAAATTACACCCTACATACAATCAAAGGAAACCAGTACTTAGATTGGCAAACGTAAACAAATCGCTATCGTCAACGCCCGATTACAACAAAACTCCACCTTTTCGTAATCCATTCGCGTAACCTGTGGATATAAATAACGACCCGATTACGAGCGCACGAAACTGACGGATACGGCGAGACAGCTGTATTTCCGGCCTATCACATCCGGATCAAGAAAAGAACCCGGCGCGCGTAAAAAACGGATATCTTTTTTTATACATTTAGACCACGAACGTCAGGGCGCAATCAAGCCCGCAACCTGCCAGCACACGTGACCCACCGATTCGAATCCATCAAAAAATACACACATATATATAGCCCCTTATATTTGAGGGGGCAGGTTGAAACAATGGGGAGCGGATGATTCTTGAGGGGGATGAGAGGACGCTCAGGAAGGGAAAATTTAGGCTAGAGCACCTGCTTCGATCAACCGCGTCCAGTCACAAAAAAAGGAAGAGCAAAAAGAATAAAAAAAACCTGCGAGAAGGCGTCCCACAGCTGGCGCAGCGCTTTCCTTACTTCCTCGTAGTACTACTCGCACGTTTAAGGAAAAAATATCGAAAGGGCGGGAGAGATGGCGCTGAGTATTTTCCCGCGCTCACCTGCTGTGATGTTTTAGTCCTCTTGGTCACCACATGGCCACCGCCTCCCACGCAAACGGCGGCACAAAAGGCGCGCAGATGCGTACAAAAATAAATAAATGCGCGGCCGGTGTCCCTATTCGCGAACGGCGCGACATCTGCATATTCGGGCCATCTTGCGATGCGTTTACGGGCCATTAAACAAGGCTAATCGGTCACCATTATCGCTTTTCTTTCGGGGAAATGGGCTCCGAGCCACGTTTATCTCTCTAATTTGACCATCGTGATCTTGACAGCGCCTTCCAAGAAAATGGGCTGACCTTTTTAATGAAGACTGCCAAACATTATAAGTTAGATAGCTTATCGTGAACTAGTTAGTTCATAGTTCATTGTGGGCGGCCGCTTTCGATAAGTGGACGAGTGGTGTACATTAACAGTATCTGAAAATTATAAAGTGCAAGTACTATTGGGGAAATTCAGTTTGAGAACCACCTTCAAATTTCTAAAGGTATGATTACGGTAATTATCATAAGATAACCTCCTATGAACAAGTTCTAGGATTTCTTTAGTTGGAGCTAAGTGAAAAGGAACACTCCAAATATGATCTGGCAAAATGCCAATTATCTTCGCCACCCGAAATATAAATAATTTTAAAAAACCGAGATTTCAAATTATCCATTTAAGAAATGACACGATTTGACCTATGGCTGAAACAGCTCACACTTTCATCACATAAAAATACTCAATTGTGAAACCCATGATTACGACGAAAGATTACTAAATTACGAATATTCAGATTGTGCTGCATAATTAGAGTATTCAACTCAATATTTTATTAAAAATTCCAAAGGAACTATACTTCTACACAAAAATAGACGAAATAAATAAGACTTTCTAATAAGTTGTTTTGAATAGACTGCCACCACTTATCGGTACAGAAGGTTCTTAGCATTCAGCTTCTTTATAGATTTTGTAAATTGGGGCGCAGAAATAATTGACGGATAAATGATGAAATATTCGTCCACTAAATTAGATCCAAGGTGTTTGGTTGACACGAGTCATATACCAACCGCACTTTAACTAACGCCTGCATTACCAGCTCTCATAGATGGGATCTAAAGAACCATTTAAAACCAAACACTTGGAAGAGGAACCAATTAATGTCAATCAGGAGACAGATGACTAAGACATGGGCAGTCACGTTTGGTGAACGTGCCAGCTGAGGAAAACCTCATGTCTAATAGAGAGAAAGTGGATTAAATCAGTGACTCTTGATCTCCTCAAAGCTGGCATGGATACTCAAAATGTTTCCTCATCACTAACAGGATAACTAATAATATTTTCATTGAAGAGGAATGTAATCTTTTCTTGGTAAAAACCATATGATGATAAAAATATAAATACAACCCATAATATTATTAATGCAAGCAATAATGGAAGAAAGTAAGCACTCTTCGGTTATTTCAATCTTTATGCGATAAAATAAAAAAATTGTATGATACTTCCAAAGACGATTGAGATACATTGCTACAGAGTTAATACAAAGGAACTCCGAAAATCTGATGATCAAAACATCCTACATTTGTATTATCGTAATAAAATAATAAGCGCTTATCTGCATTAAAGCAACTGTCAACCCAAAATATGACTCCATAGCAAGAGAGCCCTTGGTTAAGACCTAATGGTTTTAAATGGTCAGGAATACCATTTGCTTTTCCTTATTAACATCCGGTTTACAACACAAACAGCCAGAACAAAGCCATTTAAAATTTCGAAACATTCAATGAAGTCTGCTCCGTCTACATAATAAACGCCAAGAATGCAATGAGGTGGTGTTAGGAAACACCCGTGAGATGTAGCTCGTGCCGAAAAAAAGCGAGCCAGACACTCGTTTCCGCTATTAGATATTCGGATTCGAAACAGCAGATCGCCAAGATAAAGAGTATTAAAGCTCCGTTTGGACCGAATTTGCGAGTGTGGATTAAACGATCAATTATAAACGTCCTTCTGCGTGCAGCCCTCTCGGTAGTAATTAAATATAACTAATTAAAACAGCTTCGTAATGGCGAACGAATAATTAAACTAATGAATTCTACGAACGCTTTAAGAGATTATTTTGGCCGCAGGCGTTTGCTAAAATAACGGACACAATTAGTTCCACGACACACTTTTGCAGAGAAGAAACGCGTTGGGAATTCGCACCATCTAAGGGCAATTACGCTCAAAGCGCAGAGTGTTGCACTATTACCGAGTGATGAAATTTCGAGGTGCAAGGCAACATTGCTCGGATTACCAAGAGCGCGGCGAGCCGACACTAATTAAGATAGAATCTCCGTGCATTACGTTTCCTATGGCTATTACGCGGGTAAACTGAGATAAACCGTAACTCGGGCGTTAAAATCGCTATATCGGAATTCCTAAACCAAGAATTAGCATCGTTGCAGCATACGTTTTCTGATAATAAAGAATATAGGCATAATAACTAGGGAAATTATATTTGACCCATAAAGATAATTATATCGTAAAATATAAGTGATCCTTCTTTGTTTAGGAAATACGTAAACTAAGATCAAATTATTCCACGTTAAATTCCACAGTAAAATACACACAATCAAGAGCATTATTTCGATAAGCAATCTTATAATTATCTTTAATTTGCTCGTTCTTGAATAGCTTTCGTTTCTATCAATTCCAAGCAATCATTCGTCAATTTTATTCTTAAAAATACAACCGTTGATTCTCAAGTGCTAAGCGATTTGGCCTGCAGAGTAAAAAGGTCAGCCCAACTGATATACACAAAGCAAAAGTCGAGAAACTCTCGAAGATGAAAATTTAATGCAAATAAACGGGCGTCAGAAAGTAAAAAAATAAGCGACATTATTATACGAGCAAATATATACAACGAAAACCTAGAGAGCTTTAATAACATTTGCTTCTGAAGAGAAGGTAATTTTTCAAAATCCGCATGACAAGCAGAAAAAAAATAGTAAATATTCTTTCGTCATGGTTCTTAAGTGTCTTGGCACTCCGAGACAGAAAGTCTAAGAACATTTTCTACAGCAAACAAAAACGCCTCGATCCACCTTTTCCCATGATGGAAAAAGAAATTAAAAGTTCGAGGCACGAAAATACGAGCAATGAAAATGATCATTTGAAGGGGATAAAGGTTGCAAATACAAACATCCCTTCAGACGGAAAGCGCCAACAGCGGACGGCGGGAAAATTTTCGCCTCTTTATCAGTCAAACATGATGGGCGAGCGAAAAGAGACAAAATCGAGCAAAAATAACTCAAACAGAGGGTGGCCCCAGGCGGCCACGGATTAATCCAACAATCGGATGACCAATGACGGTGTGACCGCCCTCAGGCAACAATATCCTCTCTTTTCATTGTTGACCCTTTCTCTATCGACTCACATTTCAACACTTTTCGGCGTCATTGTAGGAGAACCTTTGTTGAAAACTCTCTTTTGATATTGTTTACTCCCTGTTTGAATGAAACCACCTCTCCAACCGCCTCTTCGATTGTAACTATGCAACAGCAGAAGTAATTTTATAAGTGCTTCGACTTAGGTCTTTTCCCAGATACGGGTGTCTCTCCTGGGATTCGATCCGGAAACAGCTTTCACCATGGGCGAAAGCGCTACCCACTTGGGTAAATCCATAATTGTTATTACCATACACAAAAACCAGTGTTAATACACCAAAATAGCGATTCGTTAAATTTTTCCTAAAGATAGAAGTATTTCATTTACGTGTGTTTTCTTAAAGAAAAACTATATTTTCCGTTACATTTAAGTTAATTACGTAATAATAACTTAACTTTTAAATAAACGTTTTTTTATGTACACCGACATACTTTAACGCACACTTTATAAGAATAAAAATTTCGGGACCTTTATCTCATACATCGAATTTTTGTGATTTCCTAAGAATTGGGAACCGAATTCATAGGAATGTTTCGCTAAGCATAAGTTGATCAGAGGAAGCATTATTAAACAATTACTTTCACAAAATAACGAATACGAAGTAATCAGAGGCGAACTTCATGTTAGAGTTCATAGAGTGCCGCGTTGCTTTCTGGTAGCTAAAATGCCTCGAAATAATCTGACTTTAATTAAATATTTCGATTCAGCCTTTGAAAATTCTTCGTAAAATTGTATCGTTAATAATCTGACTTTAATTAAATATTTCGATTCAGCCTTTGAAAATTCTTCGTAAAATTGTATCGTTAATAATCTGACTTTAATTAAATATTTCGATTCAGCCTTTGAAAATTCTTCGTAAAATTGTATCGTTACTTTAATTGAAAATCATTTCGTGTTTACGTTAGGTTACACACAAAATATTCCAGCTGTGGCAATTACAGTTACATTGTGTCTGTTTTAATAAGAGATTGCCCTGAAGCTGTTGCCTCACATGCTTACGGTCTGAGGCCGTAAACTATTCACAAAGAGGGGAAGAGGTGGTTGCGAAGTGGGCGATCGGACATCACGACGAATAAAAAATGTCATAAGGAGAAGTGGATAAACAGAGTGGTTCCTGACAGGTGTTAGAATCCGGTCCATTGCTCGTATGACACTATCTCTCTCATTATCGGCGGATTTATTATTCAAGGGCGAGAGAAAAGACCTTTGTGAGTCAGAGCGATGCAGACGCAAGGGGTCAGCACACCATCCCCACTTCGATTTGAATCAATTTGAAAGGCGATAAGGAGATTCGAAATACAATATTTTTTCCCTTCGAATAACTGTCCATTAGCATATCCCGGGGCGAGTCCTTAACCACGCGACGCTCCTTATAAAAGGGGAGACGAGGTGTCGGCGAGTTTGTGGAGAAAAAGGATGGACAAAAAGAATGCTGAGTAACAAGATGTTGTGATGTGGCGAGACGGATGAGGTGACTTTCTCGGATTCGATTACGACGGTGCGATACGAATTGAGGGGGTCCCACAATTGTCAGATCTCATCTCGAGAGACAGTTATGTCCAGAGGATGGCGCCTTAAGATAGTAAGCGTTTAGAAGAATAGAATCAACCAAAAAAAGATGAAGAGACATACTGCATGATCAAAAGATGGGACTAGATGGGGAGAATGGCACGTAAGAAATTTGTCTGACAATGACGCGAAATACTTGGAACCAGTCGCTTCCAAAATGTCATTCAGGTTTTGATGCGTCGCTATTGCATTTCCGCATAATAAACGAACTCGACTTCTAATTTCCTCCTAAATTCCTCTTATACAAGTAGAATAAACCCCAAAAATAGAAGAAATGACCATTTTTATTGTCAAGACGAACTTCCTGCCGTTAAAGTCACTAGCTTTAATGTTATTTGTCGTATCAGAAAATGTGTTCTCTTAAAAATGGAGCACAACTGCAAATAATAAAAAAAGAAACAAAGAGCTATTAACTTACATAATCATAAACGTTTAACAATAAAGAAATGCTTATAACCTTGTATAATTACAAGATTTTACCGATAGCTTTAATTACATAAGGATCTTAATTAAACTTGGTATTTCCTACAAAATTTTGAGAGAAACTTCAAAGTCAAGGCTTAAATTATTAGTGACGTTCCACGAAGCTGGGGTAATCTTCATCGATTAACTTTATTAATTCGTGCCTCTCCATCGCAAACTATTTACTTGCTTCCTAATTAAACCGAACAAAATCTTCGCATATTCCAAACGCGAAAGGGCGATGATTAGCTCACGACGAAACTGCTTCGATAATTACGTGAGCGGATACTTTGCATTAATTTACACACCCCAACTCCCCTCTCAACGAGCTGCGTTCAATTATGAACAACACCGCTGAATCGTCTAATTGCTTAACAGTGAATTAAAAATGGAAAAGTTTTCGAATGGTATCATTAGTATTCAGAGGCGTAGCGGACTTCCCGATGAAGGAGTTTCCGTAAAAAGAATGAATTAAACGGATCTGTTGTTTCCATTTAAAAGGCCGAAGCCGTTTTGGGCGGTGCGAAAAGGCCAGACACAACACCGCTCTTCCCCTTCTTTTTGTTTCTTCTTTTTAAAAGTCTACGACTATCAAGGGAGCCCTTTAAAAATTCCCTCCCCTGGCGACGGTGCGAGAAACTAAATTGAGCGGACAAGAGGCGGCTTCTCCAATGAGAACGGCGATTTTACTCCTTTTGTAATTCGATAAAATATCAAAAATCCAACTGAAGGAACAATTGCTCGCTTGCCTTTGCGAAAAAGGTGCTAAATGCGATTGCGCGGGTGAGGAAAAGAACTTACACCGTACAATAGATCTGGGCAGACCGTACTTCATGGAACGTCTAAAGTAAACAAATAAAACACACTTAGTAGTTTACAAGTGTTATTTTAGATGTTATGATTTCTTTTGTTAGGTATGATAGAAGATTTTTTCATTTCAATGCTGCCCGAATAAAATCGTTGATTATTATTAATTTGGAAACATCATCGCAAAAATAAACACATGGTGCGTTAGTAAGAATATTTATGAGCATACAGAAAATTGAAATAACTTTTACACAAAAACTGGTCCCTCATAAAAAAACTTTCAGAAAGATAACAGTTGTTTCAGGACGGAATACAAACAGGGAGTACCATACAGAAGAATAGGTCAAAGTTGTTATTTATTACATGAGAAATTTAGAAGAAAGCACTGAAAGAATAAAATATCATGGTCATCTCAGCAATGATATTTTTAAATTTTGTTACTCTAGAATAACGTACATGATCAAATTTGTTTAACTCGTCATTGGAAGTCGTCATACAGAAATGGCGTAAAACTCTGACTTGCATAAAATAATTATCTATGGTATGGTCTTATGACCATGTGAGGGTCAATCTTACGCATTTCTAGCCGAACTATTTGAATACTACAAGAAAATCGAACATTATTAAGCATTATTGACCTGGGATGAGGCACATCCTCAATTTTCTCACCAACCGAGCAGAGAAAAATACGACCTGGACCCAAACTTAAATGAAGTTAAACAGCATCCTAAGGGCATTATTAAGACAAACAAGCATTTATCACGGCGCACTCCTCTGTTAAAAGAAACATCGATCATTGTAACGCAATTAAGCCCTTGTTTACAATAGCTCTCGGATATTACCAACCCACCCTCACAGTGCGGCCACTTTAATGGAACAAGGGTCCAGATGCCCAATTTATATGCGGCTGATATGATCTGGATGAGGGTCTTCCATCTATCTCTCTTACGTCGGAAGAGGAAACACGACATCTTCAGAATCAGTGGTACAGCAGCGACCAAAAAATCTACTTGAATAACCTCGACGGCCTCATCCCGTGCACTTTAGCTGCATCCTTTACTTGACCTTCCAAAGCCCTATCTATTATAGATAAATAGAGAAAATGTGACGGGGGAGAAAAATAAACAGAGATAATTCCACTCTATTTCTTCGAAGCATTCCTCTGTGACTGCCGACAAACTCTGAAAACTGATCCTAAATTATCGACTGTGGGTTTGACACCGAGAAACTTCAGCAACCGAAGATAAATCATTTTATCTTATAGTTGACGGAAAAAGGAGGAAACCCGATAAAAAGCAGTATTTTTAGCCGGAAGTTTCCCCAAAAAAAGTCGAGTTTCCCAAACTTTGGAAATAAAAGTAAACATGCTAAGGCAGATGAAAAAACGTATTGTAGAGGACCAATATAGGTGAAATTGCAGCTGATAAGCATTCCTGCAAGATTTACCTGACAAATTTTACTTACGGTCCCATGGATTTCATAATATCCAAATAAAGACACTCGATAAGGACCACTGATATGCTTAATGCGAAGTATAATCGCAGTCTGGCTGAAATATCTATAAAAGTAGCTAAACTATACCAGATATATCAATCGAGGAATGAACTATAGATTTTAAGTATTTTACAGAGAACTACAAGAATTGTTTAGAACAACGCATTGACAGATAAATCTCAATAACCCCTTCCAGGGTTAATTTAAATATCAAATTTAATCACCATTAAGTAATTATTAGTTCATTATGGTTTTTATTGGCTACTTGATTCCTCCAGTAACTTTTTGCAACGTAAGTTTGTAGCTAAGATAAAAAATAAACAAGCAGTAACTTATGTAAACAACGCTCGACCTTCAACCGTACTTACGCATTACGCGAGCCCTAAAAAAATCAACAGCTAATCGCTGCTGACTTCTAAAGGTACTTGTGAATCCCCATTTTGATAAAAGCTCGTTTTCAGGAAAAATAATTCCCCTAAAATAGACAAAAATTTAAAAAATCGACTGAAATACGGATGCAGCCCCCTCTTCTGTTATCTCCAACGCTTTAAATAAGATATATAGAAGATTTTGCATTCATTAACACTTTTACATGAATCGGTAACAAGCTAAATATCTTGTAGCCCATATAAACGAAATCTCTCTCAAAAAGGGAAAATGCGGCTCAATTAAATGAACATCCCCTTTACTTCAAAACAATCCTACTGTAACTACAGCATTACCAACATAAAGGCAACCAATCAATTACGATAAAGCTGAATTATTTCCAGAAATTCGTAGAGGACGTCAACAAATCCTCCTATCCTTCAATTTACTGTACTGCGACCAAGTCCTTCGACAGTCCCCTCAAAATCCATTCACCAATCATCTCCCTTAGAAGAACCTCCAAATCCCCAGCAACCCTTCCAACTCTCTCGCCTGGAAAACCGCACTCCGGATAAATAATGCAATTCCCCAAACCATCCCACTGATGGAATTTATAACAACTTTTCGCAGACACCGTTCCCCTTTTTCAACATCCGATCGCTTACTGAAGCATAGGGGGGTCTCTATAAATAGTTTTTTTTTCCTTTCCTCGGAGGATGGGAGGTCGTTTAGTGAGATGACTGGTTGAATCCCTCCGCTCAAACGGCGATGTCCCTCTATGAAACCGGTGATGCTTTCAATGGTTTCGAAAGAAAGCTACGAATGTGTGAGGGCATAAAGGGATCTCGGAAGCTTATGGAAGACGCGTTGAAGGCAAATTTGAGTCGGGAAGAGTCCATTTACAGAAGCATCCTGTCCATGGGGATCCCAAGGAAGATAAACCCGCTGTCTATTTTGATGTTAACCATCATTTGATAGCCGAGGGATCTTTTTCCGGAGGCTTCTAAAGGATTAATATTATATTTGTCATAGTCAAATTAAACAGGATGACATTTATGTTCGTCAAATTATATCGGATGACACTTGTCAACTTAAGATAATTTTAATCGAGACAGGGAATTTACGGAAAAAAATTCTGTGTCTAATTTTCATGAAAACGAAGAAATAATCAGTCGTTTCACAAATTACTTACTCTGAACAATTTTTAAGGCGATTTCCACAATCATTAGGCGAAAAACTTGGTACCATCGGTTAAATTTGAGATTAACCAGTACTCCCTTTTAAAAATAACATTTTTGGTGAATTACATTAATGGATATCGCACTTACTTTCAGGTTTGAAGGGTTTAATGACCTCACTTCCACTATAAAACGAAATACTTTTTCCAGTTTCAATTCCAATCCCGTTTTCATGGCCGAGTGTATGACTCTCTAAACCTTTCGATGGACAAAATTTCGCTTTACGAACGAAGCGAGATGCCGTAAATTATCAAAAGGACGGATAGCGGCGATAAGTGACAACTGAACCTCGATAACCTTTTGAGATTCCGGTTCGTTTTGGAAGGGGACCAGAGAGTTTTACAAGCATTGGCATTCATTCCATTTTTACTCCTTATCAAACAGCGTTTCTTGGAAGGACTCCGATAAATTCGTTGTTTACTGATATCCCTGAAAACGGCGCCTTCCAAATTCTGATGACAGACATGTGATCCCAACGACTTACATGAACGAAGAAAGCGATCAACGGAAAATAGATATATAAAATTGTAAAACTGACATGCAAATTCTGTTGAATCAATCCATAGCTGAACTATTAAACGATTTATGAGGATACTTAGTGACTAGATACGCCAAAATATACATAATACACTAAGTGTATGAAAAGTTACATATATAAATACAAATCATTCATGTTATTCCAACTGAGAGTACTTCCTCTCTTACAAAATACAAAAATTAAAAAGAGAAAGAAAAAATATATATTTTATTTGAACTTATCATAGTTATGCACTTCCCATATATCCCAAAGTTTCTCATACACCAAAAGTACCTTCACTCAACAGAGAGTTCCTTAAATTGTATAAAACCTGCGCTATTCTTACAAGTACGTTCTTTCTAAACGGAAACAATGGTATAAAACTAGATAACTACAGTATAAAACAACCAAAACGATAAAATGCAGTTTATAAATAGCATGGGAATCAACGATAAGTTACACACTGCATTTCCTGAAATAACGACGATACCCTATATATTCTAGTCAAAGCTAGCCTTGGCGGAAGAACGGCAAGAATAGAAAATGCGGGTTGGATGATAAGAGGCCCGGTGGAGCGTGGGTGGGAAGCCCACGAAAAAAGTTGATTAGTTTTTTGGTGGACAGAGGGCGTGAGCAGGTATGTAAGGCAGAGGAGAGCCCATCCAAGATTCGACTCTCTTACCAAAATCACCAACAGAATTATAATTTTCAACCGATTCGCGAGGTATATTCGCGTTCTGAATAGCTGCACACTAGCTCAGACCTTCTCAATCACAGTCCCACAAATGAGATCTTCTTTGAGCTGCAATATTACCGCTATTTTATAATATTGGATACATTGTACGAAATAGCGACTGGATTTGAAAACTACCCATTTTTTATAGGATTCAGGGATAGAAACTTTCAGAACCACCAGCTTTCTTTCCTAAAAGTATGCGAAGTCGAACCTGAAAGAATAAACAAGGAAAGAATATACCGAAAGGTTCACAGATGCAGAGTAACCGCAGCCTTCTATTCTTAAGAGCACTTAAGTGTAATACTTCAATAAGAGGAAAAGAAACTGATAAAATTCTCCTTCACTATAACTAGCTAATAAATTCGTCTTCTTACTATTTCGACGTCTTTTACAATGTAGGCGAAACGCACACAATAGCGGCCTTGCAGCTTTACGCACGCCTGTGATAAGAAAAGTCCTCAACTATGGATTAGCACATAAATACGCCACAATGGAAGGGAAAAAACGCCCTTTCGGTCATTACATATATTTCATATACTTAAAAACGAAGTTTCATGACTAACTATAAAGTCATAACAGCTGCTGAACCACAAAATATTACGTAATTACCCATTAGCGGCATTCTGACATGCACGGACTTCTATCATTTCTAGCCCAGTACCGAGAATTCTAAAATATGCACCACGAAAGTTGAAAATCAATACTCTTTGAAATATAATGAAAATTTACCAACAATTAAGTATTTCTGTAAACATTTCATGACGAAATATTACGTCATAACAATTGTCGAACGACGAGTTACGTCATTGCCCATTAGAGTCATTGTGACGTGACGTGTACGTACGTCTATTATTCACAGCTTAATACTGAGAAGGAGTGGATATAGTTGGCCCGCCACGCCAAAACACGACCTTGAGGGAAGAGAGAGGCGGGGGAGGTGAGGGTGGCCTTCGACGGCAAGGCGAAAGCACCAGAGCAACAACTTATTTTCCGCAAAAAATTGCCCTCGGTTGATTCATCCTCCTTTCTCGTCCTCACCAGACTATTTTAGACGTAATTGCTTGAAGATAGCGCGGATGGATTTTAAACGGAATCCGTGATTTAATATACAACAGAGAAATCAGTGCGAGGGTGTTCAAGTCTTCTTAAGCACTGACTGAGCATCGTACTTCGTTTTCAGACCGAAAATCGTCTGAGCCAAGATAGCTAAACGAAAATCGGCATTATCAGCGGTTCAACTAATGCCTGCTGTTTACAATTGAATTACCAAAATTGTGATATTCGTTTCCTAAAATCAACACGGAAAACTGAATGTTTGTCTAACCTCGTTCTCAGAATATTCTTCTAGATACACTCAAGGGTGACTGCGAAAGGAGCAGAAGTCTATAGATAAATACGCGATAGCTAAAAACTTTCGCAAACAGCTATCCACCTAACCTTGAAAGAGTTCAAAAGAAATGGCCGTGGTGGATGTTTCCGGAGAAAACTAGCGAATGATGGATATCGAGCCTTGGATCGCCTTTGAAACCCCAGCATTGCTTACAGTTAAACATTTACTATTACAGTGTACAGAATCTTTCCGCAAACAGGGTATGAGATTACTAATGTAATTTTTTCCATGTTTACCACAAAATTAGATCCAGACATTTAGTAGCATACAGTAAAACGGAAAGATGCTGGAAAGTGGATATGTAAATGGTATATATTTGTGATGAAAAAAGGAACTTGTACTGAGCATAGTAATCACGACCAGATACATAATGATGCAATCAATTACGTGACATATTTATCAGTATAATTTTGAGGAAAATAATAACTGTAGATAATGTATCGTTACGTGATGAAAATCGGTGATTAAAGAGAAACATTCGAAAAAGCTGAAGACGACTTTGCAAAAATTTTGGCAAAATGTAACAATAAATTACGCCCAAAATGTTTCATTAAGAGGATAAGAACAGGCCGAAAAAACCGCCGTGGTGATTGTTGCCTCAGGGTGGTCTTATTTGGTATTGACAGGAATTAAGCATTCCAGATCATTCCCCAAAGGAAAATCTCTAATTCGGAATATCAACTTCAGCAACCCGGTATTTCCATGACGGAAAAGGGAAAGAATCATCTCTCGAATACAGCACATCAACACCACAGTCCAGCATTTCGAGCCCAATATACCTTCTGTCCATTCGCATTAAGGCTGAAAAAAAACATGCGCCGACAAAATAATCCTTCGCAGACGCTTGGACGCCACACGACACAGTCGGAATGCCAGACGATCAATCACCATCCGCATAAATAAAATGGATGAAAAACAAGGCGAAAAATAACAGGACTACGAGGCGTAACGGGAGGACAAATTCGTTACCGAGCCGAACCATCCATCAAAGCTAGTGGGCATAAAAAAGATTGCCTATGGAGAAACGCGGACAGTTGTGAGCGAATACAAAATACGTGTCTCACCTTAGAACCTGCATGTTCAATGGAGAGAAAGACAATTGCGCAAAACCCCTTGGGGTGGAAGTTAACAACGGAACTCGAACCGCAATGGATGAATAACCAACTAGAGAAAAGTTCTTCAATAGAAGGTTAAAGGGAAAGAGAGAAAAATGAATAGGATTCTAGAGAGGACGCTAAGACTAGGATGCATTGAAGAACTGAGAATAATAAGAAAATATTAGGAAAATAAACTAAAAGACGAAAGAGATCTTTGGAAAGGGATGCCTTGATACTCTAAAATAACTGTTATGGCAAATTAAAATCAGGAAATTTAATAAATTTTCAGAATGTATAACGCCTAGGTATATATAAAATAACGCCTAGGTACATCATACACTGAGGAGGATTGAAAACTCATTTCCTTGTAGTAGCATGGCAAGACGTAAGACTCTTTACTATACATCTTATAGTTTAATGTTTCAAATAGATATTTATTGAATAATGCCTTTGCAAAGTAAGCAAAACCTAATCACTAAAAATCGGATTATGCTAGATTTCCGCGATTGGACTAAAATAAGCCATCGGTAAATATATTGGCGACATGCTATCTTAAAGACCACAAACAATTTTCTGTATTGTACTTCTACGATCCGATTGATATTGACATGTCATAGAACAACGGTGCGATAATCCGAAGACCGAAAACGAAATCTTTGATTCCTTATAATGCCTCATCGTTTACCATATCCTAAGAACAGTATAAATCCGGTCACCATATTTACGGGAGAAAAACAACAAAAATAAAGGGAAGGCGTCACAACTTGATGCTTCCACTCCACCAAAATCGTAAACATTCACACGCTTCGAAAAGTGCAGCGAGACGGAGAAATAGGATTATGAGAGAGCGAAGCATACAGTAGCGAAGAAGACGGAAATCTCAGTTTTGTTTGAGCCCAAATGGCATAACCTCGAGGGGAGAAGGTGAACGAAAAGAAAACTCCCCAGACGGAGTCCGCATCCTTCGCATCTTTTGTGTCGCAGAAAATAAATAGACGGGGAAAAAATCGTCGGGGTGGGATTTAAAGAGACAAAAAGAGCGGCGGCGAAACGTCCTTCGCAACCATACGCGCGCGTCCTCGTGGTGCGCATGCGCGAAAAAATCGCACCTGGACGCCGACGGAGTTTTCGGAATAAGGCACTTCAGAATACGGCGTGTCTCTTTGTTCCGGAGAAAGAGAGTTAGCTGAGGGAAAGTACAAAGGGATTTGGGATTTTCTGCCTCCCTTCCTTCCAAACTTCCAAGTCGAAGAAAAGCGACGCCGAGCTAAAGTTTTCCGGGAATCTCCATGACAATGATCCGACCCCGGGATCCCCATTTCCGCTCTGTCGGTCCCTTTCCATTGTCGCCCTTTTGCACAATTCTTGCGTCGTACGTTCCGATTTCGCACGCACAGAATATTGCCCTTCTCGGAAAGATCTTACGGACCGTCGGGGAAAACGTTTTCTCCGACTGTCTTTGCGAAGGTAATATATATGCGCCTATTTGGGCATTCGCGAAATATATTTCCTCTATCGTGCGAAAGAAAGCAATGTAGAGTGACGTTTGATTTATGACGCCAAACAATTCACTCCCGTAAAAGATGCGGGACTGTTACAGTTACACGGTTACAATCGTATCTCCACTCTTACTTTTACTCTGACTTTTACTTTTCTGACTTATTCTTAGATTTAATAGAAAACTTAACGCCCTTCTTTTTGGGAAACATGGTATGAAACAGGTTGTGGTTTCAATATTATCGAAAAGTGATGAAGTAAAGGTTGTTTGAAACATATTTTCTTAAAATTTACATCGATTTAGACTGTGATGATTTTTTAAAACTTACAATCGTAATTTTTACATTAATATCGACGAAATATTTCATCCTCAAATTCATTAGTCTCAAGTGCAAAAGAATTGATAGGCGTTCAGATCGTTTCACTGATGAAAATTTTACGCCACTTTTTGTAGTCGGACTTTCTACATTCATAAAATATATATTATTATACTCTTCTGGCGGGGTTAGGCCAAAATAGCCTGTATTCCGCCAAGCTTATTAAATGTGATATACCATCTCAGTGATATATATATTGGATATATAAGCTGCCTCGCAGGAACCTTCTCTACTTTTTACACTTGCAAAAAGTGGAAAAAAGGGAGCCTTCAATTTACCCATCACACCAAAACGTCGAACTGACTTCCTCATCCAATTCTATCGGAAAACATCAAACGAAAACCGGCCAAGCATACACGACTCGTTCACTCCGAAAGAACGAAATTCAAAAATCTGCTAGTATTGGGGTGCGTTCACGGATTTCCCTTGGGGATGAGCGCCGAATGTGAGAATCCTTTGTCCTGCTCCATCGAATCGCTCCACAACGAGTTAATGAACGAATCCGTGTGAATCCCAAACCTAAAACGATGCCGCATTCAGAGGAAACTGGTGTGCTTAACGCAATTGCGCGTGTTTCTCAAGATCCGGCGTGGCTTCAATGAATGCCATACTCGGCTCATTAATTCTCATTCGTAAGCGGGCGGATTGGGAGAATGAAAGGGGAGCGACATTTCAAAGCGAAATTCCGTAGATATTCCATTTACTTACAGCCTAAAACGCCTCAGTTACCTCTGAATAATCCACATCGCCTCCTTAAATAGCTACTCTGAGATATAACGCACTAAATTCAAAGAGTTAGAGAGGAACGCAACACAGTGCTGCATCCTCTCGATTATCCGGGGTGCGGATAAACCGCTATCCACATAAGTCTTAACAAAAGCCCTTTGAATTGCAATGAAATAATCCTGTGATTGCAGTTCAGTAAACGGAAAACAACGATACGCAAACGTAGTACTCCTATAAAAATTGGCTAAAATAATTTACTTACAGATTGCACGGAATAGCACACATTATTTCCTTACGACTGAAATTTGTGGTATCCAGGATGCGGTAGAATTGACTCACCTGCAAAGAAAATAAAACAAATTGTAAGTACATTAAACTCAACGTAGTAAAGTGAACTCAATAATTTTCATCATAAAATTGTAACATTTATATACGAGTTTAATAAAGTTTATTGATACGTAAGTTTCGTAAAAATGTATTTCTAAAAACCTCAAGTTCAAAGGAAGTATATGTAGGAACTTGGTGAGGTCAGCCACCAATAAACGTAAACCCTCTAACACGGAGTTTATTAATGTTGAAAGGATGATGAGAGTGACCATCATCTCCACCAGTTAATCCACGATTCCCTTTCCCGTTACTCCAGGTCTTCCCACCCAACAGCAACAGGTTCTACTCCCGTAAGCGGCTAAACGAATCTCATCCCTCCATCTCAAATACTAGAATCTTTGATTATCTAAATGCAGTTGGATCATTTCCTAACATTTCCCTTAGAATATTTCTGAGATAGAACAGGTGGGGATTTCAATTAACATCGATTCTAAGGTCACGATTTCGCGATTGTTACTTGCGATCAATTCCATATTTCCAATTTTGAATAATAAAAAGATTTTTTATTTCAAAAAATATAAAACGAAAATACATATCACAAATACACTTCCGTATGTATTAGCGTAAGACCTTAACCAAGGAAAATCCAATGATCTCTTATGCCGATAAAACGAGCTGTAAAGCGGTTATGGAAATTAAGGCAATACTGACTGATAGATTACTTATCAAGCGATAGATCCGGAGACGCCCAACTAAATTGTTACTATTTGCCGCGGAGAAAAAAGGTACCTAGTTAACATTAGCTTGGCTACCATACGTTTCGTATTGACCGAGATCGTACCGGTTTTAACGCATGGTCACGGTCAATCTTCAGTTGATAGAAAAACTTGAGGGAAAATTACATCATAAATCACAAATATTTCAATGACAGACATAATTTAAAAACAATTTTTTTATAAAGTAGTGATTCTGCACATACTTGATATGTCTTCAAAGCACACGAAATTAACTCAGACTAAATTAACTGCCTTAACTCATTAACCATTAACTTATTTACTATCAGAGCCCTCCTAAAGCACAACTGCTCCAAGTCGCCTCCCGAGGAGCAACCCTTACTGGAGCATCGTACACAAATGACTTCTCCGCACCCCAAAATTCGCAATAATTCCACATCCGAATCACGTCCTTTTTGAAGAGGGGAGGAACGGAAAAAATCGGAATCCATCCCCGTTTGAAAGCACGCGCGATGCATATCGAAATGCACCCGAATGGGGCACGTCTCGATCCGCTCGTGCGATGCGTCGGCTTCACGCAAAAGAGAATGGCGTGCGGAATGAGAGGGGGAGTTATATAGGCTCTTTTCTATGCTGTCAACACGTCTCAGAGCGAAATGTACGCCTGCAATCTTTCATATCTCCTCCTTCCTAATCCCTAATGGAGGTAATTCATCTCTAACTGCGATTCTTCTTCTCATCCACCCTTATGTATCACCGGTTTGGTTATAAGTGAAGGTTCGGACAGGAATTGAATGTAAAAATGTATGATTTGATATTTAGGATTTTTTAGAAATAGCATTACTATATGTTTGCTATTTGAAAGTGCTTTGAAGTTTTAACTAACTGATCGAGTATTAATCTGTAAGAATATAAAAAAATAATATTCGAGCCAATAAAAATATCCACAAATAAAACTTTGGTAATTTCGTACTTCTAATTGCATCAAAATACATTCTTCGTAAATATCTATTAATATCCTTTTAATTAATCGCAAATAAAGGTCCTTTTTTATCCTATTGTTAAGAAGGTTTTATGCTTGATTCATAAGTTAACTATATCCGTTATATGACTAAATCCAACACTAAATTCAGAGTAGACTGGCGAATTAACTGTATTGATTCATTAAATAGATAACATTTTTGAAGCATTTCCCAAAGAAAATTAAAATTCGTCATATAAATGGGCATCGACATGCCATCACCAGGTGCATAAGAATAGAAATGAGGAGTATTTTTCTATGAAATCAGATACTTAAATTTATTCTTTAGAAGATGTCAGTCAATTTACCCCATATATACGGTACGGATGCGTCATAAAATGATATAATCCTTAGTGTGACGCAAGAAGCGGCTGTTAAGTCTCAATTTCGACAACCATACCCCCATTTTTCTACCCTTTCCCACTTTTACGCCATTCTCTTCCGCTTATTTTCCCAACCATTATCCTTTCGCCCCCTTTTCCCATTCCTTCCACACAACTTATCCATTCATTCCCTTCCACTCCCCTTCTCTTTCATTCAAAGCACTTCCAAGACGAATTATAATTCTTGAAAATGGTAAATGGCGCCCGAGGAGGAAATAAAAAAGACGATAAAGTAATTTTTCGAGGGTAAAATGGGATTATTGAAGGAAGAAGTGATTGAAGGGAGATATGAATTAAGTCGACGAGAAAAGATTACGCTAAGTCGATTCGCCCCCTTCCATTCCCCAAGGAATTTTCCAGCCGCCGTAGAGGGGCTCTATAATCTCTCTTTATGTTCACTGCTTATAGATAATTTCTGCCTGGAAATTATAAGGGGAATTTGCCGGGAGATTGCTTCGACAGGAGAGGGTAGGACAATAGGCTCGCAGAATAGTAAAATCGAGGGAGGCGGATGGAGAATAAATTTAAAAAACCGAGAGAATATGCCTTAACACTTAATATAAGCCAGGAATTCACAATTTTTTCATATATACATTATAAGTATGCCTAAACAATGGTTAAAATAGCTTGTAAATAAGAAAATACTATTATATTGGAAAATTTTGCTGTGTATAAAAATATTTTACGACTTCCAAAACGAATGTTCATTAAAAGAAAAAATACACAAAGAGCATAATGCAAATTTTCAAGAATAATAATACCCCTGGGATATATAGGAACAAAGGTTAGGAAGCACTACAATATACTGTACTAGTCAGTAATTATGTTATTCTATAGAAGTTTAAATGTGACTCCTCAGAAAGAACTATGTAATATTATGCCACGCGTGGACGGATGTTTACAAAAACTGTCAAGTACGAAGTCTGAAAATCCCAACGTAATGTTAAAGAAAAACATAAGCTTCACGTGACACTGCTGCGACAGCAAGTTATATACCATAACATATCTTACTTATCACATATATTAAATCACAAAGGATTGCCAATTTTCGTCGAAATTATTAAAGCATTTTCCAGAGTCAAAGATTCATATCTTCAGAGCTAGTTAAAGAATTTTGTGACATGTTTGTAACTAGAAGCACCGCAAAACTCCGAAAGATATTTAATATATTCCAACAGAAAACAGAAAAGCAGATTTCGTAACATAAAAAAGAAAATCAGAATTGATAAAATAACAACTGAAAAAATTAACAAATATTCCAACGGAAAATTTTCAAAGAAATACTTTATGAAATAGCTTTACATCAATACACATCATTTTTGACAAGATTTCCTTCGTAAATGGCATACGATACTATAATAAATTACGTGTTATATGAAGTTATGGTAAAACATATTACAAAGTGAAACAGATTACGTGCCAAGATTTCGAAATACTTCCAACTAAACAACCGAGAGTGGTTTACAGAAGTAGCTCTCTGTTTAGGAGACATTCACAGTCATATAGAACCGGAAAAGAAGCCTAAATTACAGTTTGGGTAGAGCGATTCCTACTTTATCAGCACAAGCAGAAAGGAAACCCTTGGCACGAGACGACCCACAATTTCATCCACGTGGACACATTTTCCGAACGAAACAACCATCCTCGCAGATAAAGTAATTTTCCGAGCGGATATGTCCCCATTCTCCCTCCCCAAATAATCCCCATCGCTCCCTATACATAGAGATAACAACGCACTCCAATAATATAAAAACCGATGATAACCACCCTCTAAAAAAATAACACCCATAAAAAATCTTTTCAGCGAGGGACAATGGGAGGGATAACACTCTCATAAACACGCACCCTGGGCAAGCCGAATTCCGGGACCACGCAGCACGTCTACATGGTGACATCACGCAGAGCGTAAAATAATTACGTCGACCCTTTTCACGCGGAAAAAACCCTCGACAATGATTAGAGACACCTACCAGACACACAGACCCAAATATATGGAGAGAGAGCGCACGTACTTGGCCCCATTACATCCCCCATCAAAACCACCCTTATAAAAGGGGGTTAGGCCGCGTTAGGATTTTTACGAGCTCGTAAAAGTCTCCGGAGTTGGTGCGGGGGGCCATGTTTAGTACCTTGACGAAACATTGGTCGCGTGGCCGAATAATGGAGGGTCCTACGATCGGGTGTGCCCTCCGATGAAAAGGTCACGGGGTCGGGTGCAGCCACCTGACGGAGCTGCACCGGCGTGTCAAAGCGAAATGCAAGCACGCGCGCAGATCGCTTAGGAACGTCCGCCGATGGCGCGTTGGAACGCCGTTTCTTCCATTGTCCTCACTTCACACTTCCTCGGGAATATATGGACACGCCGAGTGCCGATGGCGTGAATCAGGATGTCTGATAGAATACTTATTACGCATCTCCACGATTGTTTCGCATAATGATCACGTATTCGACGAATTGGTATGCATTATTATGTGTGCGGTATCTTGAACGCGGTATTCGGAATCCTCCGGTGCTGGATCTCAGCTTGATTAGGAATCCACACGGCCTTGTCTCTTCCCCATTCGTGCGGCATTGCCCTTCTGGTAAAGCAAGGAAGTGCGCGCCCCAATTTTAGCTACAGCTTCCTCATTTTGGCTGTAACTAAATTCTAAATTCTTACATTAACTAACGCCTCTTGATATAAGGATATATACGTTATGAAACCATGATGCGAACCTACTTTAAGCTCTCATTCATGGAATTCACAAAATTGCTCTGCTGTTGTATGTTTCTATAATTTCACAATTTTATGGTTTGAATATTTTTCTTTGTACTGAAAATATGCGGGGTATTAATTTATTAATGCCCAATGTGCGATATAATACATTTAAAAATTATTGTCATGTGCTCTAAAACAGTGAAGTGAACAGTGTTATTACAGTAGAGCTTACTTAGGGTACTAAAGCTTGAGCAATTTACTGTATGTTTCAATGTCACTTAGGTTAAGCAAAGCAGCAGAGAGAGAATCACCGAGTGTTATAACTTGTTCATCGAAAAAACAACGGCAAATTTAAACATTTTCATTACGTCCTGAGGAGAAAAACCTCACATCTTCGGCTACCCCTATATCCGATAAGGCTATAACCTCTAGCATTAACAGGGAATAACGACTTAATAACTCAGGATAAGGTCAACATTTACAAACTCATTTCACCGCTACATTTTATCTTCCTTCAATAAACACTAACATAAATCATTCTCCACTAATCTAGAGCTCACCAACCGATACCAAAGTATTATCTTTAGTAGTTAAAAACTGAAACAGGTAGTGTGACTCAATGTTATCCTCAAAGAGTTTAGGGTAAACACATTAGTCGTTTGCAGAACGCTATTTTTACCCATGTCTGTCTTAAGCGGGAATTTGTCAAGACTTCTCATCACTGGATACACAAAGATACTCGAAACGACTCGATTTAAATCTGAAACTATCACAGACGTGCTTAAAGTCCCATACCGGGAAATTTATGAACGCCTCTTGTGCATAAATATATTGGAAGGATATAAAACTACTAGCAAAGAGACAGAAGATGGGCTTTGCTGGTTACATTACCTTCATTTCAAACCGTTAGGCTAAGTATGAGTATCCAATATAAAATTCAAGGAGGAGACCGTCACTTTGCGGAATTTTTACATGATGATGGCGAATAAAGTAAATAATAAAATAATAATGAAACAAAATTTTAATCACCTTAACCAATTCACACAAGGTTTCTTTGGCGACTAGCTCGGGTACTAAAAGCGATCTTAACTCCCTTTCACCATTTTGCTTGTAAATACCTCTTCCCTTCATTTCCCTCTGAAAGATGAAGATGGCTATTAGTAGCAGACTAATCGCAGACGGAGCTCCACCTGGATTAGTAAATGTTTAATTTTTGTTGTACTTAAACTTCGTTTTATTCAACATCTTCATGGTTAAGTATTAGCAGCCTTCATCTGCTACCTCCCACAATTGATGGATGGAAGACCATTATAATGATTAAATAATTAAGAATGATGAGTTGGTATTTCATTATGAATCGCAATCCTTCGGAATTTACAACTACGAGTAAAAAGGCGCATAAGAATCCTTAATCCCACCGAAAGAAGTTGTAATTCCGCTCGTTGAATTCAGAATTTCAACCTCTGAGATTGAACACCGGTAATCCAGCAGAAGAGATACAGATCCTCAGACGCCGCTTCATTTTCGCGAACTCATCAGCTGCTCGAGCGAAAAAATAACCCTCTCCGAGTGAACCTTGCACGCAGAATGGCAGGTGCTGAGGTCGCTTCGATTTCGTTCGCAGAGTGGGTCGATGTGAACCATTTTCGGAGGCGTCCTTGGCCCGACAGCGCGAATCCTCGCAGACGCCACTGTCCATAGACGGCCTTTGGTCCGGGGGCGACAACGTCATCCGTGGGAAGTTTATACGAGCAAGTAGGCGGGGGTCTAAAAAGAAACTCGTTTAAATGGATTAAATCACCGAAACTAAGGCGGCGGAGAGGAGATAAAAATAGTCTCTACAAGAAGTTTCCATTATTCCGCTAACAAGGATGAAAGGGGGGGAATCACGCTCATATTCCAGCTTGATTGATGTCATTGCCACCACCGTCGCGATACGATATATCGATCGGCCTCGAATCGATAAGTCTCGCATGCCGGAGCGACGAACTTTTTAAAGCTTTTAAAGGGACGCGACAGCGACTTCGTTTTCGTTCGCCTAAAATCGCTTTCAGAAGAGATTTCTTGAGGGATCTTCAGATCAGCGGTATGCTGAATTCCGATAAGCGGGTCCCTTCTTAGCGTTAGGAAGAGAAACTTAAAGGGATAAGGGCTTCATGAATATTAATAATTTACTTTTCTACTGAATTGTAAATGGATATTATTAATTCACCTGTTATACGTATAGTACGGTGCGAATTGTGCGAATTAGTCGATGAAATAAATAAAATATAGTAACGACATGACTGTCCACTAAATCCTTTGTATTTTTCATTTCGATGCAAATAGTTCACCCTAAATTAACTATTTGTATTTTTTACGATATAATTCATTATAATTTTTACAATGATCATATCATTAATAAATAATCAGTGAATTTTGTATTTATGACTTTAGAGGAACAGCCATTACGAAGAAACAATTCCAAATGTAAAACAACGTTCGTAACATCTACTTTAGCTGAGTTAATAATTCCGCAATTTAACCAGATTTTAGAGAAATTATTGAGAATCGATATTTGCGTATATTTAGAGGAGTAGTTTAGTATGAACAAAACATCCACGGAGTATGGTCATAGATACCAAACTACCAATGTTACTAGAAATATTCCACTATTAACACTGCGAAATACTTCAGCAATATCTTAGTTTTCATTTAACCTATCCATTTAATTTTAGTCAATTCATTCAAGTTTCTAATAGCATTTAGTCATTATTTTACCTAAAAATAGGAGCAAAAATGTTACCATCTTCCAGTTCATACATGATGGTCAATCCTAAACCGTATACAGAGACGAAGTTTCCGTCGAATTTTGGTCGAATCAGCACAAATTCTCCTGTTTTATTTACCAAAACAAAGATACGATCGAGTACGACGCCTGAGGAAAAGATATCGGAAATCACGAGCTGAAATCAGAACAAAATTCCGACCCACGCGAGTTCCGCATTCACGCATCCCACATTTCGTACTCCCAAACCGCGCCAAACAGACGCGAGAAACACGCGGCGAAAAAAACAAGAGACGAGCTTTCGCTAAATTTAACACTTCTGAACAGCCCTGAAATTACCACTCGACGAGAACGAAAGTGGGGAAAACGACGTTAAAGGAATCCGTCGAGGGAAATCGAATAAGAAGAGCGAGAAAATTGGAGCGAAAAAAGGGAATAAAAGATGAAAGATGAGAGTTGGGGATGAACGGAAAAAGAGCGCAATTTTGGTTCCGTCAAAAGAGCGGCGGGAAATAAGAGGGACGGCGACGGAAAAACGACGCGGAAAGCGGAGAAAAACGTGGCGTCGAAAAAAGAAGACGAGGAAATGAGAGAGAGGGAGAGAGAAGGAGAGACAGGGAGAGAGAGAGAGATAAAATTCGCGGACGCGGCATCTCCCAAGGTCACGGTCGCGGGATCCGATGTTGCCAAGTCTTCAGTGGAGATATCTTAGAGCGCCAGTGACACGTCACTAAGTGGTAATAATCACCATGGCGACGATAAACAACGAGCGATTCCTAACCGACGGAATCACTCTCGAAAAGAAAAATTATAATATCCTAAACAAAACCCATGGTGAGAAACATCGCTGATAAATGGGTGGAAACTCAACGATAAGAAACGTTGCTGATATAACTCTTCCACTAGCAAAGTTTGGAAAGAATATTTGCAATTCCGAGAACACAATGTTGTTTTAACGTAATTCAAAGGTGAGTAAAGATCGAGTGCCTTAGACCTTCCATTCGTTATCAAATAGTATATATTTGTTTGTTTGTAGACAAATACTAAGCTTCCTACAACTGAGAGCAGTTAGCAATAACATTTACAAGAAATATCTTCAATATCGAATATATATATCTGAAAAATGTGAACCAGGTATCCTTTTAGGTACCTGCCGTTAATTTTAAGCATACGCACAATCGTCTGGCAGTGATCATTTAGATTAAATTATCAATTGAACTATCAATTCGATTCTATGAAACATTGATGACTCGAAGGTCTATAATCGAAAGTGAATCCATTAGTAGATAGTATTTTACATACAAATATTCGAAGTTAAAGGCTAGATCTGTGTTTTAAGATTATCATTAATGAAAGAATATTCGTTTCAATGATAATTCGCAATTTAGCAGGAATAAGCTGAATTTCTCAGGTCCAAACGTATTCACAAATAGATAAACATCGTATTTATCTAGGCCAGGGCAAGACTTAAATTCTCCTTGTCCATCCAACTTATGATATTTATAGCGCACAGCAATGACTGTCTGTGTAGAAAAACTCGAATGCAGTTTAACGAAATACTCCATACGCGATAAACAGGGTAAATTGTTATCAACCTAATAAAAGCTTGATAAAGAAAAACACGCACCTTCTTCGGAGAGGAAGCAAAAATTGCATAACGAAAGCGGCAGAAAAATAATCGACGTTTCGAAAAAAGCCTCGAGAGCAATACGAAGAAAAAGAAGACGGGATGTTGTGCAACGTAATCGCGACGTTGCATTCCTTCGGAAATGGCGGGAAAGCAGACAACGAGGAAAAAGTGCATCGGGAGTACCAGAGGTGAGGCTTTACGGAGAAAAGATATACATGCTTTTCTCTGAAGAAGGACCAGCTCCATGCATTAGCAAGAGAAACAACCACACCAGGACCCGAAAATCGGCAATCAATTAGTGATCATCGCAGATTAGAGTGATCACTTTCAACAAAAATTCTAATTTCTTGGGAGTAAACTTTGAATAATTCCAAAATAGGATCTTGATATCCAATTTGGCTTCCAGAATCATGCCTGACGATGACAAGAATATATTGAAACAAGTAGAATTGCACATAAATTCGTGCAGGGAATAAATCGATCTCATTTCCCTGAATTAACTTTGTATTAAAAGTAGTAAAAAACACGTCTTTACATTCATTGAAGTTTCAATCATTGTTAGATATAGATAGATTGTTAGTAATGCTACATTTGAGAACATTAATAACCGTGGAATAAATTGTAGTTCGAATAAATTAATTCTGTTACAACGATCAACACAATTTGTAAAATAATAGTCGCACATTAGAGGAAAGAATCATAAACCCTGGGGCGAATAGTTCCGTACTGATTACACGTAACGTTATATCAATTGGATTGACAGTTTTACAATTATTAATATTCTGAAGTAGAATAAAACCAATGATTTAAATAACTGATGAAAAATTCACCACCAAATATAGGAATAGTACTGCAATGAATACATGCGCGATAAAGCTTCATCCTCACACTTGAAGTGTGCTCTCTTCCCAATACCAAAGATGCTTTTCGGCATGGGAGAATGCATGACGAGAATATATTTTTCAAAGGACCTTACGATGCACTCTCTAGGCACCTCTGCTATGATATAAAGGACGGAAATGCAGGCAAGAAAATTACGGAGGGCGCGAAGAATATCGCGGTATTTCACGGTCGGACGCTCCGGAAGAAGGCCACGGCGGCTGGTGGCGCCACCAGACGAAACTCTTTGGAAACGTGAGTGACGCTACATTCCTGAGAGGAAAAAGTATCGAGTAGCGCAGAAGTATGCGATCGGTACGCCTGGGATTCGAACGGCGGTCGAGAGAAACATTTTATACGTTTCGTGTCTGGGGAGGAAGTGAGGCGAATTTTCCTCACGATTTTATTCGTGGTTGGAATGCAACGAAGGAAACCATCTCGAAACTAAAATAAAAACCGTACGAGATGGGATGTCTTCCTGGTTGTACACGCTAAAGGGACACGATCATGTACTGATATCATAACTTAATCCAGATACGTGAATGCGCGCATTTGCAGTTTGTGGATATTAAAATGAGCCCGTATGTTAACCATTTCATAAAATATTTGACAATGGATGATCCTGAAAATGAAAAAAAAAATGGAATAAAAACGGAGACTATGGTGAATGAAGGGGGTGTAACCTTTCGACAGATCGTTGTATTATTAATTAAAGCTTCCAGTAACACAAAGAATATATTCGAGTGTAGCAGAGACAAATGCATACAAGTTAAAAGATAAATAAGTATTTTTGAAAGTACTAAAAGTACGGTACAAAAAGTTCTTACCATAGGGAAGCAACAAGACAAAACGTTCAGCATAAAAAGAATAAATTAAGAAGCAACCAAAGCAAAGGCGCTTAATTTGAAAAGGATACAAACGAATAAAATGCTTGCAACGATACGTAAAATACGAAGAACACAGATTATGAAGTTAAAACAAAAGAAGAACAGCGTCCGTCGCATTAAATGTTAACGTCCCTCCTACCTCAAGTAAGGAAAAACAGTTGTTCGCAAGAACGACAATTGTAAATGGATTGAACCGAAAAAGGCGCGTCGCGCGGAATAACTTTGGAAGGAAACAAAGCTGTGACGAAAGCAAAACACAAAAGGAAGGAAGCAAAAGGGAGACTTTTCCCGCCAAGTGGCGTCATCACCTGAGAGACCTTTGAAAGAGAAAAAAACCATCGAGTCAACATCTTTCCCACTCGAAGGAGAGACGAAAAAAAGTGAAAGACGCAAGAATGCAAGGAGAGAGGTGTGGAGGGAGAGAAGGAATGCAGCGCTAAAAAAGACCGATGCCCGTTGGAGAGGCAGTGAAAAGAAGCATTGCAGGGGATAAAGGCGGGAGAGGAAGAAAACTAGCGACGGCTAGAGAATAATCGCTAAGTGAGCAACGGCTGCATTAACGCTTTGAAAATAAATCCGTGTAAATTTATCCCTTGGGAATTTTCCCTTCTCTGAGGCTAAAAGCAACGTCTGCCGTATGAGACCGTCTGATGTTCATGGAATTCTATCCTTACCGTTGAAAAGACCGAGATATTAACCACCGAAAACTGTAGAATTACCCATCTCAAATATAATTCTGAAATGAATACATTTCTAATGTTTGCTCTTCTAATTTTATTCTGGCACATTTGCAATAAAAAATAAGGTCCAGAGAAAAGCTAAATCGATAAGTGTATACCAAATGTTTCTATGTATCTTTCGTATTTCATTAGATCTTCTACTCCTTTCCTTCGTGATGTAAAAATTGACTAAACTTTCACTTCATAAAGAATTTCTGATCAAATCGGAAAAAAGTGCATTAAACTAGAATAACTGTTAACTGGTTATTTATATAAAACGATCATAGTTGCCGGGTTCGGTACCTCTGATCAAGTACAAACAAGTTATTATGGTCCTTTATAATAAATAGCCTGTGGATAGCATTCCTCGGTGTAATTTATTTCCTTGAATACGAAGTTCAACCACCTTTCATTGGTAAAATTCAAATTAATAATTAATTAACAGTGTCACTAGAATTCAGCAATCAAACCCAAAAGATGCTCTGATCAAAGTATGGGTAAAGGAACAAAAAACGGACATTAAATATTTTCTTCCATCAACGAACCTCTTCTGAGTGGCTAAATTACACCAAACGAAACACACAACGAAAGAAATTCTTTCAACCCTAAGGAAAAAAATGCCTCTTTTGAGATCTTGAATGCCATACGTCTTGAAGAACCTCTAAAGTAAAAAGGCAAAATAAATCGCCCTTAGAGGCTCATGACTCGAGCACATAGACATCAGAGGGAGACAAAAGACAGCAGACATCAAAGGGACAAAACGATAACAGTGCCACCTTGAAAGTAAAGACGTGCTAAAAAACGAGCATCGTTTGACGGCGGGAGTGAAAAAGAAGAAAAGTTGCGAAAAATATTTCGGATGGAAGGTGGCAAAAAGAGATTGAAAGAGAAGTCGAATCTCGGCAACGCTGCTCGTGTCGCAAACACTCTCTCCAGCGGACAAGGTGAAGGAGAAATATACGCAAGGCGATGAGGACGCCACCACTGACATAATACTAACAGCGGACGAATAATCTTCCTCCGGTTAATTCTTGCATCCTTTCCGATAGCGTGGAATTTACATTTACACATCTTACACGAAGACAGCCAGTGGCGTAGTGTATTAACAACAACGTCTGTGACTAGCTCCAGTAAATTCTTATTTTAATTTATTATTGTTTTACTTTTTTGATAGCTAACATTGCATATGTATTTGTTTGTTCTTTCTTGCGATAATTGTAATAATTCATTTTATATTTTGACTTTTTTCTTTTTGAATCACCGTTAATTTTTTACTTTATTACTGTTTGTAATCCATCGCAAAGGCTGTGTAGCTTAGGGGTTTATATTAAATAAATACATAAGTACACTCTGTATAGGGGCAAATTCTATTCTCTTCTATAGGGGCGAATTTCCACAATCAGGGGCCCTAGGCGCAAGGACCACTTTGAGGCCCGCAGGTTGTGTCTAGTAGCAAACCCTACTTCTATCTGAATGAACGACCAGAAGTACCATTCGCGTTAGGGATCAATTCTCTGTGAAGTTTGTGGTAGATACTCAATGTAGAAAAGTGTTTACTTCAAAAAAGGCTATGATAAAGAATAAGAAAGACACTTCTTCAGACTGATATTTACACAGTCATTTAAGATCGCTGTAGAAGTGTATAAGAAATCTTTCGCTTTAATTCTTTTTCCATATCTTTCCGAGCTTGAGTTAGTGTTTAACTGGAATCACATCCTCTATTTCGTTATAAACTTCTGTAATATCAATTTTTCGAAAAGCTTCCGTCCATAACCACGCTTGGAGCGTACATCAGCCTATTGGCATTACCATAGTTATCACATCGTTATTTATAAAGTACTTAAGAGAGGCACACAGCAGTAACAAACCTTCCTTGATAAGTTCTAAGGGTCTAAAGGAGAAAAGTATCTCGAGACTACCTCAAAACACCGAGGTTTCCAAACCTAGCCGCCAGGGACCCAAATTGGGAAATTCAACAACGCACGATGCCGCCCTTAAATTAGACAACCCTCATCTCGTCTAAGTATTGCGTATTAACGCAAAACTAATTCTATGGATATTGATCATAGTTGATTATATGTTTACTTGCATGTGATTTTCAGGGTAAAAAATAGGCTATTCAGTCCGGTAGAAAAACAAGAATTAAGTCTAAACGAGGAGGATTTTAATGGGATATCGCATACGATGTTCAACGGGTTTCATCCACATTACTTCTTAAATTAGAAACCTTTTCAACGGAAATACAATCAAACAATTTTTACGTAGGTTATGTTAACAAACAAATTCGTAAACAAGAAGCTAGATATATAACTTGAACAATAAATGTCAAAAGATGATCAGATTATTGTGTTCGAATAACAACAAAATTTTGGATAAAATGAATAATTATGATGGGTTATTCAAGAAAGAAGTCAATTAATAACAATTTGGAATTTCACATAGGAATATGATTTTCTGAAATTTAAACTTTTAAATAAAATGTTTCATTGCTTGTACTGAAATCGTGGTGTTTCTTGGGTCCTCACAATGTGATGCATCCTTGCAGCTAAACAGGCATTGTTTCTTTTGTACACAAAGTATATATTTCAACAATTTAAGACGTTTTCCGAGTAAATTCCTACTACAAAGTGAACCCTCATGTACTGCATCATCTTACTTTGGGAACATAGCTGCACCTTTTCAAAAAGCTCTAATCGTACCGCATATCCACAACAGACTAGGCCGACCTTGATCATCATACCACCCACCAACAAAGAGAAGGAAGACAAAAACTCAGAATCTGCCGCAAATTTCAAACCTCATTTTAGCGCCACGCAGGTCCGAGCTAAATAAACACGCGGGAAAGGTAGTCGACGGGGAAAGAGAGACGGCCGTTGAGGGGGGAGGAGGTACGTGGCGGCATGAAGGTATGCCAGAGTGCGCATAGGTGAAGGAACCAACGTCCTTCATTGAACGTCCTCTCTGGGCTCTCACACTCCGCGAGCGAGGCCTCAGGGTGAACGAGTGTGAGACACTGTCCCACACTTTGATCGCACGCCTACCCACACTCTCAAACCACCCTCTTCCGCTCCGTACAAAAACTCAACTAGAAAAAAAAACAGCCCAAAGCGTCTCTGCTAAACTGCCCTCATCTGCATGGCTTCCAGTAAATTGCAACTTCTAACCCTGTGTGGTGTACCACCCGGATCCAGACCATTGGACACTCTCATTAACTTGCTTCATTGTTGACTACTGTCTCAACTTACAACTATATATAAATCTGTTTAATTAGCACATATAATATTGAAAATAAGCGCAAAAATTTTGATTGGCATTAATCAATATCAATTAATTACAATAGTTTTTGGACTGTAATTATCCATTCATATCCTATTGACCCTAACAACTGTCTTTTATGTAAACTTAACGCACCTAATTTTTTCTTGACTAAAAAATGAAAATCACTAAAAAGATGCCTTCATATTAAAATATATTTTGGAAAGCGCAAGTTAAATTCAAGTTTCTAATCTTTGCTTAAAAAATCTCAGCATCGAAATGCAAAAGCTAAGATTAAACTCCATTCTTAGGCGAGAACTGATACAGTAACGAGAAAGCGAAGAAAAAATTTTCGAATCTTCCCTCAAATTTTCCTTGGCTTCGGTAGACGACATCAACGGATGAAAAAAAGATGAAATAATTAATTTACTTACTGAACGTACAGAATGGCAGGCATACTTTCCTTTCGACCAATACTCTAGTACCCAATAAATGGTGGAATGGACTCACCTGAAAGAAAGGAAAAAAAATTAAGTAACTCTTTCGAGAAAAGAAAAACATAGGGAAAATAACAATAAGTACAAACAAATCCATAATATTCAAGAACTAACGCAATAACACCTACGAGTTATAATATACTAACTACTTGAAAATCGTAAGAAATTAAGATGTAAACGACAGAAAATGTTTTGTAATACATTAATTAACCTGGCCCTTCCAATCACTTTGGTGATAAAATAGTTGGGATATCAATATGAATGCTGAAGGCGCATGCTCAGCATGATACTGTGTCACAACCAGATAGCGTCCGTGATGAAACCTCTATAGGAAGATATAAATAGAAATGTGTACAATGTTGCGAGATTATGATTATGGCCTCGCATACAATCTCAGAGTCTTACATTTCAGATAACAGCTATGCATACTTGAGAGAGAGAGATGCAATTAATTACCAATCAGGAAGGAAATGATCACTCTTCAATGTATATCCTTTTGTATCAAGCTAACCATACTAGTAATTGAAATAAAGGAATCAAATATTAAACCATGGATTGGAATAGAGCCATAGAATAAATGTGACCATTCTAATTATACAATTAACAGCTTGTTATTTCAGAAAGGCTGGGTTATTAAATGAAAGAATTAATAATGAATGATTGAGTCATCAAGAAAGCTTCATAAACGGCGGAATATTCAAGGGGTAGTATGCCCACCTGTAAAATCTTCAAAGATATGGCCTAAATACCTCTTTTAAGCGAACAGAGAAGAGCTATTTATTTAGGTTTGGTTCTTAGAAAAAGGTAAAAATTATTTGAAATTTACAGTGAAATTGTCGTAGAAAATAACCATTCAAATAAAAAGCTTAAATAAAAAAGAAGTTTATCTATGGACCAAGAGATAGTCAAGTCAATCCCGGAAATGACCCCGGATATCTTTTAACCTTAAAGTTAAATTTAAGTCCTACGATAGAATACGGTCCAATTAATTACTTTCAGCTCCGATATAATAATCCGAATTAAATCCAAAACACAACTTGTTCCTCCTAGATAGATTCTCGGCTAACAGCTCCAGTTTCCTATTTGCACTTTCATAAAGTTTCCGAAAGAGAAAAAAGCACCGCATCGCGTGCATTGAAACCCATTTTCGAGGCTCTTCTTTTCATGAATGACGGAAAATAACATTCTACGGCAACACAAACGTAAGAAGAAAGCGGCGGGAAAGCACGGGGGGAAACGAGCTCTGAATTTATAACCTTTCGATATCTCCCACCCAAACACACGCGCCCGCAACACGCACATAATGCGGAGTCAATCTTTCCCACATCCAGACTTCCTTACCCAGACACGGAGGAAAAACAAAGGCCTTCTCGATTACGTCCCTCTTTTTTAATATCTCGAGCCGAGATCGGCTTCCGTTAGCCAGAGAGAGAGAGAGAAAGAAAGCCGTGGAAAGAGAGATAGTACTCATGCATCCGTCTATTAATATCATTCTTCCCCATCTCTCCGTCGAAACAATGCGCGCGGTCTACCGTGTCAACTCTTCGTTTCTGGCCGAACCAAATTACACTCTCGGATTTAAGAATCAAAATAGTATAAGGTTTTTTTTGAGAATAGTGGAGATATATTATATAGCAGCGTTTGTTTTCATGAAAATACAGTGATACTTTCTTACATTCGCATAAAACATCTATGGAAATAGAAATCACTCTCAGCAACTGGAAATAGAAAGTCTGTCTGTTGTTTAACGCAACGCAATCTATAGATATTTTATTCTGATCGGATCTATCCTGAAGTTCAATTTACTCCTCATTTCCTACACCATTAGATATAAATTGCTTTGGGAAGGGAACATCGTTAACTAAGCTAGATGAGTAGTGGGGTACTTCATCATTACTTTCCTCACAGCTAAAACATTTTAAGTGTACAGGAAAACGTAAACATTATTATTAAAAAAGACATTGTATATATACGTCAACGGAACGTCTACAATTGAGCGAAACAAAATTTGGAATTATTTTTTTTCCTTCATTCGCTGCCATAGTAACTTATAAAGTTAGGACAAACAACAGAAGCGTCCCGACCCAGGATGACTACAAGTCCGTGACGAGGGGAAGAATGAGATTAAGGATTAGAAAGATAGAAATACGAAATAAGAAGTATTGAGTGACAGAGAAAGGGATTCAGATCTCTAGCGTCCATCTCCAATGGTTAGGAGACGCAATTATGAGCCCTAATTTTCCACCAGGATACGGAAGGGGATCATAATGACCGCAACGTCCGTCGTGACAAACATATCAGTTATTACATCTGGGTGAAAATCCATCTAAATTTAAACGACAATAAAACCAAATACTCCGGAAGAAAAATGGACGGTGCTCTTTATCTCGACGTTTTTAATCGCCGCTTAATTTTACTACTTTTTCCCACGAAATGGTTTGCATGAAAAATGGCGTTGTGTGAGTCATAATCTAGGAACGCGTGGAACGTACGAGAATAAGAATGTACTATATGAACATAATTTTGTAAGTTTAATCTTTAACTGCTATCACAGCAACTGTTACTTTCGGAAATAATAACATGAGCAACGTCTGTTGTAAGCACCGAGGTGGTTTAGTATAAGAGTATATGAAAGCTTGTATTTTCTTGTGTTTAGATAAAAATCTTTGAAGAACAGCCCCCGAATTCCCCATCGTCTGGGGGTGAGAGACCGGTGTTCCGTTACATTGCAATTTATTCCAGGCAGGTGCTTCGAGGGCATCATGTACAGAGCTACCATCAATCTCAAAACTAATGTATTTATACAAATGATTTAGAAAATTAGGTGTTGCATATTTATCCAATAACTTTTGACCAAGAGAGTCAATTCAGATGGGTTATGGCAGGTGCGAAGCGTCACCGTTTCAGATTTTGCTCTCATCCTTATATCTGAAGCCCATAGTAGAGAAACGTAATGGAAAGAAATTCTCCTTCTATATGTAAACTCCGTTCTTACAAATCTGATCACATAATGGAGTTATGGTGTAACTGTGATTCCATACTTTAAATTCCTATATACTCTATTGCTTAAATTACGCATTCTAAACTTAATTACCCCGCGACCTCACAATGTTTATAAGAACAGTTTAAATTTCCACACCGTGCGTCACGTGCAACCATTATCTCCGCATCAATTACTTCATAATAACCATCATTAATTATAAAATCGTAATTAAACAAAATTAATGGAGTGGAGAGTAGCAGATTCCTTACTTGAAATGGCGAAATTTAAAATTCACTACGGAGTCTAACGAAAGAGAAAAAGGAATCTTCAATAATTTTCCCATCTGTTGTGATGTAGATAGAATCGAGAACATTTTCTTGGAAAGGCCAACCGTTATCGTGAAATATAGCCATCCAGATACCGGCCGTAACGTCCACCATACTACCGTTTTCTTTCTAGCGATGTTCTTCAGAGTCGTGAAACTTCCCTATAATCCTCAGTTTGCCCCTATTTTCTATTATCAACAGGCGATACGCTCGGTTGCTTAAATAATTCACGTTTATAACAAATTACCGATGCAAATGGGCTCAAAAGAATAAAATAGGTAAAATATTCAAATGGATTTTAGTATTTATGCTAATTTTAGCCCTAAAAATCTTCCTGGAATAATAAAAGGTATTCAGCTGGAAAAAATTCAAAAATTTATCTAATTTGCATTAAAAAGATAGGAATAATTGCCGAAAAATAACATATATGAATTTGACGTAACCTTCTGAAAAAATAAATCCTAGCTGAACACAGTTATCATTAGATGCCCGAGTGAAGGATATTTCGTGCGATACTTGTTACTTTCGTTTCATACGTTAATTCAGAAATTATTTACAACTATTTTGAGTACCTCTAAATCCGAGGAGAACCCTACACAAGTCATTAGTGAAACTTCGCTAATGAGGTAAATATTCAACGTCCTAGATTGGAACCGAGTGAAAATAAGATACAGTTGGAGATATCCAGTGAAAATTGATTAAATAATTCTAAAAATAAACGCTTAATCTTCTACTGCGTTCATAACTTAATTATGGCCGAGATAAACGTTTATTTTACAAAGTTCAAAGGCCACGTTCGTCTGAATACAGATAATCCCCATAAAGTTTCTTTGCGAGGTAATTATTGCCACACGTTGAGATAAAACCGGCATGCAACTACATCTTCACTCTGATTAATACTGTCTGCTGTAATTACCTTCTCACATAAATAAAGAATTCTCTTTCCAGTCTTTTTTTTTAAACGATCCGTCTCCCAAGAGAATTCTGCAGATAACGGCTGCACTTTCACGCATAAAGGATGCACACTACCATAATGCAGCTTTTCTGTACGTATAGATTTCATTAGATAAGGTCGTTTAACGATCCCGAGCACTGAAATCTCTCGCAATTAAAGCATACATCAAGGAAATTTAAGATTATTCGTTCGGTTCGCATATCACCCTGAATGCAACAACCTCTGAATTGCAGCGGATGTTCTTATCTCCAATCGCGAGAAAATTACTCATTAGGTAATTGGAGATTCTTGGAAATAATTGCTGAAATTACCCTTTTCCTTTTCGATAGCTGGAAAGGAACGTAATGAGGTAAGATCGCATGACTTTTTTCTACAGAATTTTGAGACATTTGACGTAGTGTCTCTGGTGCTTTAATGAATGCTATTTGGATCGCGATTTTTATACCTTACAGCAAAGGAAAAAGAAGTCACTGCTATTAAAATATACAGTAAAATTTTCTAAGTTAATCATGTGATAACACGGGGATGAGGTTAAGAGCATAAAGTGTAACACATACTCCATTTGATTTGATATAATGCACTGACATTTAAGAGTGACTACGACGGCTGTCATCTTGACAAGTGACATCGGTGACACAACTTAATCGCAATCACGGGAATGTCAATAAATTCAATATTATCAAGATAATATCATGATGATATAATTCAATATAGCTATATACATGTTTCTACTTCAGATACATCTCATCCTCATCCTATTCCTATATCGTCTTGTTGTAAGAGGTCAAGTTACTTGATGTCGAAAATCGTCGAAACAAATCATTTTGGCTAAAAGACAAATTGTGGATAAAGGTCCATCCAAAGATCCATATCGTAATATTCAACCCGTTGAGTAACCAAATATAATGCTTACAACTGAATTAATTGTAAACTAAATCGATAAGATTATAAATAGCGATTCTTTGAAACATTAATACATAATAACCGTTTTTCTACCTCCATTCCAATACTTCCATATTCAAATTTTCAGGATATTCAAGTTCATGCTTCAGTACAACAGCTTGGTTTGAATTAAAATTCTCCCCATGATCAGATCATGTAGTGAAACCGAAACTTATTTGATTTTCAACAGAAAGTTTTCGCAAGTGCGAATCGAGCGTAGAACCCTTCCCCAGTATCACCGGGGGCAAGATGAGAAGAGACCATTAGTAATGCGTTAGTATTGCGCCTGCCTCTCTCTTTCTCACACGTCCCTTCCACAGGCAGCCGAACTGTAATGTGAGGAGGTGAAGACAGCTATCTCTGACAAGACTACATTAGTTCAGTCTAACTAAAACACACCGCCTAGTGCGGGGATCTCAATGAACACTTGGTCGTAGGTAGAAAGAAAACTACCTTAAGCTAGCTAACTGAATAAACAAATTCGAACATAATGAATTCTCTGAATAGGAGACTAGATATTATGAAAAGTGAACCAATCACATACTGCAAGAAAACTAGCGAAGTAGAAGGTAAAAAAAGGGATGGAAAACCTAAGGCGCATGCGTCAAAAGTGACGCATTCTATGATTAAAAGCGGCGCTTTGAATCCAGAAAAATAAATTGGAGTTCTTGGAGATCATGATATCATGCAGGAGAACACCTACTATATGATTAACTCAACTCCGAGCGATACACTTGTAGAAGAGCAAAGCTATTTCAAATATCTCATGAGAGTAATTAAAGTTAATATTGTCGTGTATTATCGTGCTCCTTTGATTAAAAAACGCTAAAATCATAATTAAACGTATATGTATTAATTAAATATACACAAACGTCAAATTTTTCTGACGTCCAAGCTTAGTCCAAGAGAATTAAGATGCGTTTTATGGTGCATTGCTTTTAATTGTAAGATATGAAAAATGTCCCATGAACTACGCTATTTGGCCATCGATGTGCTACGTAACTTTCCATAGAAGTATATTTCGCCAAACGATACGCAACATTCACAGATTAGAGAAATAGCTACGGATGCATATGAAAATGTATAAATTAATCTGATCCGCGTACATATCAGTCACACGTCTTTCTCTCGATAAGTGCGAGAGAGCAGCCCGTATGGCGAAGAACTCTTTAGCAGATCTACCGCCTCTGACCCCCAAGAGCCCGCAGAGCGAGAAACAAAAACACAAGGCCCGCGGGGGTCGCAGCGACGCACACTCCCTCCATCATTAAAAATCTCGCGGCTTCTCCGTTTGAAAAGGAGGGAAAAAAAGAGGCCTGCGGGAGGAAAACTAAAATAAATGCGAAACCGCAATTCGCATCGCCCTAGGATATCCGGCCAGGAGCGCGCCTATTCCCCGCGACCTCGCCCTTTTCTATTTTCGAAGCAGGAATTTCCGATGACCCCAAAATACTCCGAGAAGTGCCATTATCGAGAGCGTGATGTGGGAAAGCGCGTGCACGCGAGGTGAGAAAACGTCATTAGATGTACGGGAGCGAGTCTGCGGATATGTGCTGCTACCGCAAATGTCACGGAAAGAAGGCGAAAAATACAGCTCGATCACTCTGAAATATGCGCTGAGGATTTTGTTTAGTTCTCTCTGAATACTGCCGCATATTTGTTTATAATGTTGAGCTTCCAAATAGCCAATTGCAATGCTATTTTCACGTTTTTACAGCTATTTACGTTTACTTTCATTCGTTATATTTTCTTACTTTATCACTCCATCATGAACATAATTTTTAATTAAAAACATAGGCTTTTCTATAATGTGATTCATTCTAATAGGAATTTCTGATTAACCTGATAACTTAAGAATACTGGCGATCACAAACTTATGGTCGTTGACTTTGAGGATCATCCGAAATGTGATTCATGTAAAACACCTCTAGAATAGTAGTAAAATTAGAATAAATCAAATATACATAAATGCTAGAAAGATGCGATGCTTTCCCAGTGATAGTCTTCCCGGGTCTTCAACTGAGTAAGAGTACTCGAAAATGGCAGCGGAGATGGTAGTTTATTAATCATAATATGATTTTAAGCATAGTTTAACTCTTAACATAGTTTTGGTTCTTAGAGATTTTCCTTCATTTTTGTGAAACATTTTTCAACAGATCTCTGCTGGTATCGTTTCTAAGTATGGCACCCGTGAAACGAAATGTATTTGACGAAATAAATGAAGCATTAGACGTAAAACAAGAAATGGCAAGGCACACAAATGTTTCTACAAATGTTGACATACACCAAGAGCTCTCGTCCTACACCTCGATCTAAAGTTGCGAATTTTTCGCAAGCATCTCTTACCACTTGAGATAATTTATTTGGCGTGTCCTTTCTTAGGACCAAAATCACGTTAACGAGGCCATCATCAGAGGCATAATCTGAGAGTGATTTGGCAATCTGAACAAGGATCGCCTAATGGTGAGAGTGGTCGCGACATTCCCCAGCCACAAAAAAGAAAGGAGGATTGTAAAAGACCGCCATTATAATTAATTGCCGTTATTTGGATTTAAAGAGGTTACATGATAATCAAACATCTCGAATGCCCTTATGCAAAATCGTCGGCGAACGGGATGGCGGCGGAGGGGATGTGCGAAATTTTTTGCGTGGCAGGTGGCGCCGGAGAGCACGCAACGGAGAGAAGAATAACTATACGCGACCTTCGGCACCGGCAGAAGACGCCAAATATCTTTTTTTGCGAAATAAAAGGGAAACTGAGCGAACTTGAAACTCCACAGAAGCCAAGGAGGAGGCGGAAATTCCTCCGAAAATTTGCGAATAATACTGAGTCCACTTCTGCGAATGCACTGTTTAGCTTATTAATATCCAATAAGTGAAACTTAGAACAGAAATGAATAAATATGTGAAAGATCTTAGCCAGGCCTACCGCAAATTCTTATGACATTCAAAATCTATAGTGACTTCTGAAATGCTACGTCTTAATGGTAAGCTCTGACGTTTTTAAATTCCTTACACTTCAAAGTAAGTAACAGAAGTTTCATAAGATGGCAGAGATACACGAACAATGAACAAACTAAACAGCTGAGGTTTAACAATCGAAAGTGCTTCTTAGCTTTCAGCATCGGTGCTTGTTATTAACGCTAAATGTATGAGAAACATACATTAAAAGGAAAAACATGAAAGAGATTAAGGAAAGGGTTGTGATCGGTCTGAAATTTTTGAGGCCCAAAAATGACCTGGACTTGAGAGATTAACCTCAGCGATAAAAGAAAATTTATGACATAGACTCCCCAACCTACTCCAACATGGAAGAGGACGATAACATCAGGAGATTGAACCGGACCTAAATTGAAAAGGACCTCCGAGAATGGGATTCCTTTACAGGAGTTTATCGAATAATGACAGAATTTAATATGCATAATCTGAAAGACGACATCATTTTAGCTCTCGTTACATAACCTCGGCAAAATTTCACACAGAAGGCCAACGCAAAAAATAGTTTTGATTTTTCAAAATAATGAAGAAATTTAATGTTATAAATAAAATTTTATTAAATGCACATAGAAACTTGAATCTGTAGATTAAATAAGTAATCTTTCAATAAACCTTTACGATTACCCTTTTATGTATCAGTTGTGCCTATATAATAAGTATAAGGTTGATAATTTGTAGGAAGAACTAACTGTTTGACTTGATGAGGCCCTACTGGTCTGGAAGGTTAATATAGTTTTTCAAGAGAGCCCAGCCAACAAGGTTGAATGACACTGCAGCAGACAGTATCTCACAAAATAATGAAATGCAAAAACCCACCAAATCTAGAGACGGCAAACACTGGTCATACGAGGAAAGAAATCGCCAACTGTACGGGAGAAACACCCGAAAATAATGTAATAGATGCGATGAAGTAGTAAAACTGATGTAAGATGACAATACCCTGTCTTCGGGCGTACCTCTATAATCCTCTTTATAAAACAACATCCTAAAAACAAGGAAAAGGAAGAATGCAAAAAGGGCGCCACGTAAGAGGGGAATGTCTGGCCTCCCTTATCACAAGCAGACGGCGGAAGAGATTGGGGGGCCTCTCCTGAAACAGCGGCAACCCAAAAGAGGTGCCCCAACCGCGACTCGGGCCAAAGGGGAGAGAGGCTTAAACTGTGGTTCCTTTACTGACGCCGGTCGAAAAATACACTCTGCTTTCCTATTCACAATGTACTCATACCGAAATAATTGGCATTTTCGCAACGTTCCTCAAAATGATAAACAATCGTAAGTCAATAAAAAATTTCTAATTAATGGAATATCGTTGCAAAGTTCCGTTATTCCTTGAAAAATCGTCGTAGTGTTGCAATGGTGAAATGATTACTAGTTCCCAGAACCAAACATGATAACAGAATATTCTTCATTTTAAATGACAAATATTCAGTTTATCATGTTGGGAAAGTTTATTTTTTCTTTATTTCACCTTCAGTGGCTGTGATGATAAGAAAATTACTTGCGGAAATAAATAAAAACATTCTAGGAAATGAACCCTACAGATTACTAAACAGTGAACTTCGTTGTTTTATCTAATTATTTCATTTACCTATACCAAAATGAGACGTATGCATACGTGCCGCAGAATAATTTACAAATATTTTGATCAACATAGGCAATTCGAGGAGTCAGAACCTGTAATCTGTTGGCTTATCCGTGGGAAGTCTTTCTAGTCTCAATGCCGCACGAATAAGGCCGATGTTTATATTTTTTTATTTAAAAGGTATCAGAGAAAGGTAAATACGTTACTCGTATATACGTAAGCCTTTAAGAAATCAAGGTTTAACAGAAGTGGTCATCTGACCGGAAGTCTAAGACCAGGCTTTGAGTTTCTGCTCGATATTTTACACATTTGTTTATCTTCGTACGTTTATTCAAACATTGCGATTCAATAACATAATAAGCACAGCCTCTGAGATTCCTTTTGCCTTATTAAGAAGTGCGAGCGATGGGCATTAGCAGGAAGGAAAGGGAAAGGCGAATGAATAGTTAGAGGAGTGAAAGGAGACGTAAAAAGAGGTTCCCGGAAGACGTGGTGAGGTGAGCTATTGGATTTCAGCGCGTCGCACGTATACAAAGCATGGAAACACGCTATCGGAAGCCCAGACCGGAAACTCGCATACACGCGCGGCCTACGATACGGTCTCATAGAATGGAGAGCGACGTAAAAAATACGCTTATGAATGAGAAGCATCTCTCTTCGAATCCTATAGAATCACGAAAAACCAATTTAAGTAATACCCCACACTGCACGGCTCTCAAAAGCGCTGATGTAAAAGCAACATCAACATGTAGATTAATGTAAAGATGAGTCTTATGAGCACCAAACTAAATATTAGCTAATATACATTTCTATCACAAAAACAGTGATTCCGAACCTTACGTCCCCAACAGCTCTAACTATCGCTCTAACTCAAACTTGACACTAAATAATCAAAAGTAAGAATCATGTTAATTCAATCTTTTTAAGGAATTAACTTAGCGTTATAAAAGAAAAAATGATACTCACTTGTAAGAAAATCTAGTGAAAGATGAGACAACTAGAAAAATAAACATATTTGATAAATTCATGTAAAGAATAAAATACGAAACAGCTAGTTTTCTTATGCCACATGATCTTGCAGAAAATCAGCAGGGAATTGCAACATGAGACAAATATTTGACTAAATTATAAATATACAATACAACAATTACTAGAACGGTTTCCACTGCCGAATACAGAAAATTTTTCTCCCACGAAGAATGTTTAATAATTATGAAGAATAAGTAATAATCTAGTAAAAAGTGAAAACAAATTTTATGGTTGAAGTATGTAAATTCCACCAAATGAGCTTTAAAGAGAAAAATTAATAAATCAACATGATAAGACACGCATCGTAAAGAGTTTTAAATATCTACTGCGATCCTTATACGAGCTATTTAAATTATTTCCTGGTCATGTTTCTGTAGTATAACAACTTCCAGGCTTATGAATAGTAAATCAAATTTTGTAAGTACACTAACGAGACAATTTGACATTTCATATACGAGGTAACTCACGAAACACTAGAATGAGAACCAAATCTAATATTAAGAACATAAACATACGTTTTAATTGTGCGTGATAGATGAACAGTCATTTTCCAAATGCGAATGAAAACGGGACAAAGTTAACGTTCTTAGAATAGACTTACTCGAGCGACAAACTTTTTTCGCGCATGAGCAAAATTTTAGGTCAAGGAATTAAATCATTAATGCCTACAGATGGGAAAATTAGTGAAGCGTATACAGCAAATGTCGCGCAAGATAAAATCGCCGAGAAAAACTTAAGTCATACTGCTTGGAAAGCATTTACTAATGCGCAGGAACATACACGTTAAGGTTAATACTAAAATCAGCATAAGAAGTAAACCAAATAACCTTCGCAATAAACAATTCAATTCGAAATGAAGCTTGAATGACAAATATGATCCAGGATATTCACCTTAATCAAAGGAAGAGCGATGTGATTTTTGGTAAAATTAAAATATCAATTTGTTATCGATTTATTTTTAGCTTAATTATCGGATTGAAAATTTGTTTCTCGTAACGATAAAACTAAATTTCACCTTCTTTACATTCAACGCATTGAGAAAAAATAATTTAGAGAGAATAAAAATTATATGAATACTTCTAAGTTTGGATATTAACTAAGTTTAATTTACATTTATACTTATGGCAAATAAAACCTCCAAATGTGTCTCAGATGCTGTGAATTTCTGAGGTGAATATGTCCAGCATTAAATAAAAATACTGTATTATTATAAAGTCAGAATAAGTCGGCTAGAGGAAAGAATATTTAGGTAACATTTAACGAAATAATGTTTTTTGTATCGCCATTTTCCATTCAAATTTTGAAATTTTTAGCGAACATATCTTGCAACGATAATCCACCATCATTCTCCTTTTTTGCTATTTCTCTAACTACGAACTTATTCAGGTTCATTTCCCACAATTTGTTCTAGTTTGAGGCTTTCGTACGCTTTCCCATATTCTTAGATCGATGACAACTAACACAGCTGAGCCCTGAGGCAGTTGCCTACTTTGTTTACCGGCCCTGGGTGCACACAACTTTTCCAGCACTGCTTTCCACTTTAAACTTTCATAACCTCCCTCTCTCAAATGTTCCTGTGACGCGTAAAAATCACATTTTTTCGGTTGAGTGAAGGAAGGTCGGATCGATCGAATGGGACCGAAACGTCTGCCCAAAGTTCCCACCAAAAATCCCCTTCTCTTTGCCCCATTTCCCCTTCTCTCTCGTTATCGGCGTAATTCGGCCGAATAACGCTCTCCTGATTTATTATTTCTCTCCGCTTATCTCATTCTCGGCATCCGCCATTTTCGGTGGTTTCCGCCGGCTGCGGGGCGGCGCCTCTTATCCGTTTTTCCTTCTCTTTCTGAATTTTCTGCTTTTTTTCGCTCGAAGTCTGGTTTGATTTCGAAATTGGGTTGGACGAGAGCAGGAGCCAGGATTATCGCGGCGGAGTTGATCTAGTTCTATTTCTGGATGGTGAATTTTGCGCGGAGCGATTTGATGACAATGATATTTATTTCTTTTTCAGATATCTCCATAGAACAGCATCATAAACAAATGAAACTTAATTTCCGTTACTTCTAACGCTGGCTAAATATACGAAATAATAAGAAAATTATCCTAGCTGTGATACGAAAAAGCTATAGAGTTGAGAATGTTGCTGATCTATTCAAATGGTATCCATTTTCGTCATTTCTAATAGAAAGTTTCATAAAAAGTGATATATTGTGTACATACGATTGTTACACGAATTTACTTCATGTATAGATTTTTGGCTAAGTGTGGAAAGGACGATAGTAAACTGCATCACTACTCATCTTCCCAAGAGGGCCTCATTTCCTATTGATAGCTCATAATGGCTAATTCTAGATGGACCAATCCACGTGATAATGCCCGTAATGACCGTATGGAGCTAATCCATAATTTTTTTAATAATTACTGCTCGTTAAATAAGCATTATCAGAAGTCTGAATAAAATAAAAATTTAGACGATTCCCCTTTAAGTATTCAACCAGTATTAGTCTATTATATTTAGCATTAATAATTGATATCGCATGTCTTTTCTTTACACGGTCCACAAATCAAAATTGGATTTAAATTGTTTAGGATTTAAATAAGCGCCAAATTTTCTAACACTATCTTAATTAATGCGTATAAATTATATTTCCATCAAATGACTAAGTAAGAATAATAAAGGTAAAATCATGCTTGTAAGAGTAAAATCTTGAATTTTGGTTGGGACTAAATAGCGACGTATTCATTTCTTAGTTGTGCTTACTGTGGTAAAATATTTCACCAAGCACTGTGAAATAATGAAATTCTTAAAGGAACAAAGGCCTGGCTAATTTTACGGGGGAAAATGCATCTTTGGAAATTCTTAAGTTGACACTCCGACCAATAAGGTAAAGTCCAGCATCATTTCTACGTCTCGGAGGTATTATGTTAGAGATCTACCTACGATGCAGATTTAAAACGCATTTAAGGTCAATGCGTCATAACACTGCTCCCAAGTTGGCTAGTCTGTTCACGAAAGTCGACGCCATAAAATAAGACTCCCTTGTGCTTATGGGAGTGAGAAGAATGTTCGTTAGGAGGACAGGCGAGAAAAACGAGACTGAATTCGATGGAAAGAGCGTCGTCACGCGACCTCTTACGTATTCCGTTCCGGGAGTCGATCCTATCACTTGAAAACTCTTGACCCGTAATGCGGAAGACAACAAACTCCGCCTTGTTTATTTTCGAGCCGCCGTTAGTAGCGCCGCCGATGAGGCTTCACATGGACGGACATCACTTGCGGTTCACCCTGCGCCATCGCTCGCATCACATTTGACGAAAATTACGAATCTCCTCGAGATTCGATATCGATAACCATTATTATCTATGCTGTAACATAATCTTTTCATTTTACGGATACTATCACGTACGTTGTGATTATACTTTCCCTTATACAGTTTTTCATATATTTGTATCTTTGATCCTTGTATTAAGGTTAAACTCTACATCGTCACTTTATATCTATTCTATAATCGCATGTTTGTGTGAAATTTCTTGCTTTGGATTTCACTCTGATTCGTAGGAGGATTTCATAACGCATTTTACCAATATCAATGTTCAATTTATTATATTAACTATTTACTTAATTATTTATACACTTAGTAACTACCTTTTCTTTTTCAGAACGTTGACGTGATATTTTTCGAAGTCACAACTGAACATATGTTTACAAGTAAGTTTCGCTTAGGTTTCAATGCCCGCTAATTATACTTTCCTTACTGGTATAACTTAATTAGTTTCTTTTGTGAGACACTCGCTCGCTCAAATAGAAGACATGAAACCATAAATACAGATTATTTATGAAGAACACAGAAATTTTATCATTCAATTTCTTACTACCCTCGGGATGAATCCAGTTCACACAACGTGGGTACATAACATCTTTTAAAAAATAAAGTCTTGGGTGAAGGTGAATCTTTCACCAGGTAAGATACTTCCGAAGTGAAGCAGGAAATCTGGAAGCAACTACTGCGCACTAATAGAAGAGGAGAGAGAGCGAATCGTATCACGGGAAACGAAATCGAATAGCTGCTATTACTACGTAGTTAAGAGCTGCCGAGTAAAACAAGGTGAAGTGATGAAGTAGGGGAAGCTATGGAGGAGTTTTCTGATCTTCAGTGCAACCATTAAATGCGCATTCTAATTATGACAGTGATTAATGGATGAAACATTCCGTTCTGCAAAATCTTCATCAGAAAACGATATTGCCCATTACTTCTATTAACGTGATCCTCATTTTTAAAAAATGACATTAGAAGAAAAGTCGCGAAAAATTATGCTAATAGGGATTCTTTTAGATAAATAAAGTTTCCCTTAAAAATTGTTCAAGAGGAGAAGAGGGCTAAGTGGCAGAAAGAATAATATATGGGATGGTAAATAAGTTAATGTTAGATCCGGCTACGTTAGAAAGAGATCAATATCGATTTACAGACTAAAACAGTGCTATGATGAATATTGTTGACCACACATACTATACAGAAATTTAAAGAAAAAAATTCTAAAAATAAGGGCGTGGTCAAAGATATAATTCCACGAATTTAATGCGTTCCAAATAAACTTTGCTGCAAGGTTTACCACCAAAATAAATCCCATCAACATTCCATTACAGAAGCCTAAGAATATATATCGAAGGAAATTAACGTCGATAAATTAATTTGAATCCTTAGATGAGGGTTGAAGTAAAGAGTAATTCGGAGTAACAGAATTAGAAAACAGATCGTGCTACTTTTGAATCAAAATCCAACGTGAAAACGAAACTGAATAAAGCTCCATCGCGGCAGCAGCAGAAAGAATAACAAACTCTCATAAAAGAAAAATTCGCGACGAACTTTAAGCCCTTTAAAGTCAGCTGGTCCACTTGAGTCGCTTTCGAGGGCAAACTTGCAGCCCGAGGGCGAACCCGCCCCGATCGCTCAATAAGATAAACTTCACAATTGGGAATTTGCGGGCAAACTTGAGAGAGAGAGAGAGAGATGGACACAAAGGGATAGAAAGGAAAATAAAAGGTTAGAGAGAGAGAGGTAAAATATGAGGAAGAGGGATGCGGGGGAGGAGGAGGGGGAGGAGTAGTGACGTCATCCTCTTCCGCTCAGCTGCGCCGTAGTCTGCACCGGAGTGGAGGGGGCCACGTGACGCACAAGAAAAGGATTGGCTTATAGGAAAAAGCACGGCCGAAGGTGGTGGAAGATGTCGTATGTGGAACATTCCGGTACGTTGCATCAGCCACACTAAACGATCTCCGCTGCCCTATTGCGTCATACTTTCCAAAAGAAATAAAAACGAACTTTTTTTCCCATCGCGGAGGAATATTACTCGCCCCATTTCTTCCCGGAGTGGATATTGAGGATCCGATCGGCTATTTTATCATTACGCCGTAATTACATCACGATGCGCCATATTTAAATCGGATTGCTTTCGGAGAATTTTGAGTGACATGTCCCGCCCACCGGCGATACGTTTACATTGGGGCGGCGATAGGAAAAAGGAGAAGTGGGGCGAGAGGGGGATGGAACCTCCTGGTCCTCAAAATACTACGTCGTACTTTCTGCGCTTGTAAAGTCCCGAAGACTAGGTCAAATCGATGCCGAAGAACGGAGCTGAAATTTACTGCGTAGAAACAGAGTAAAATATCACTTTCCATCCACTATTTGCTGCGTTACTCCGGTAGCCCAAATCTATCATTCATACAAAAACCACAAACCCATTTGAGCTAAACACAGGGAAAGAGATAAAATTAAAGTGAAAAATGTATAATAATTGGGCAAATTTATCGGGTATGTTATGAAGTCTAAATTCGAAATATAGGTTACTCGTTACCGACAGCTTGCAAAATTCGATGTGGATCAATAAAAGACATCAACAGCAATCTAATTCTGCAATGACACGGCAAACTTCATCTTGTAATCGAGGAAGTTCATCATATGAACATGAAAACATCCAACTTAAACATTTAAGTTCCCACACTTGAGTTATGATGGCCTAAGTGAACATAATTTCTTTGAAATTATCCTACTCGCTTTCATAGTAACCCTAATCCAAGCCAATGAATGTTAAATTCTTTCATCGTAAAAACTAAAGAAATTTCTTTTCTTAACGGCTTAAATCAATACCCCTAATCTTTAATGTTTTCGTCATTAAATTATAATTACATAAACCCCCTCATAAAACGATGTAATAACATCGCGAGAAGACGACGATGTCAGACTCTGGTGTGGCTCCATCCGTTAGAGTGAAATACCATTCATCCGAGAAGGAAATATTTGAAATAAAACAATAATATTACGATAGAAAGATAACTGCATAATTTGTCTTATAGAATCTTGCTTCGAAAGTGCACATAGGTATCAACGTAGAGAATCATCTTAACGTGTTGGTCCATTTACAGACTCCCTGGGAACTTCCTCTACCCTCAACACACTTGGCGCTGATCTGGTTGCTGTGTCATACGGCGCTCCCCCTTCGAAGCGTCCTTGCTTTAAGCAGATGGTGATGCTTTTCTCCAAAGTATAAACCTCACAGAAAATTATCATAAATTTAAAATACACATAAAAATAATGAATCTTTTATATCCGTGGCAGGAAAAGTTAGTTCGAATCATCAATTTCTATGATAGAAACATAACGTGAGACAATTCAATATTCGTTTTAAACACATTTATGGTTAGATTAGCTAAACAGCTCTATCTAGTTAAAACTATTTGGCTCTGTTCCCAAATTCAAGTCAACAAGATTCGTAGACACTAAAACATTCTTTGAATTCCATCCTAATCATGACTACTACATAAACACTTACTGGAATTCCGAAACGATAAAACAGATATTTATGAAAACAGTTTTTTAACAATGCGGTATCATTACCGCTATTACATCGATATTATTATCGTATCACAAAATCGATGACGTCATCTGTTATAAATTTTTTATCGACGCAATGCGCAATTAAATTGATTCTAGAATTGGGATGCTTCAATGTATTAGGTAAAAGTAATATGAGTAAGTATAAACAGAGTTAAACCTACGTTTTTAGAAAAATGAAAACTTATCTAAAATGCGCAGACAAAGGTAAAACTAGTTAAGGATAGACGAAACTGCTGAATAGGGTTGAGGTATAAAAATTATTAACGATTATCTTAGAATTTCAACTAGTTTATTTCAATCCTTGGCACCACATCTCTTTGCCTAACGTTCAATCGATAACCACAAACCTCCTGATATCAATGCACCATTGAAATGTTGAGGAGACCATGGAAACAGCTAACCGCATTAAAGAAGCAAAAGCTGCTGACGATGAGGAAAAACGAAATGCATAAGAAACGGAGACAAGGGAGTGGGTTGTGGAAAATTTAAGAAGCAGAACCCGGAGTGCAGCGTAGTATATGCGGAGAAAGGTCCCATATGGTAGGGAATACGGGGTGAGGGAGTGCGCAGGCATGCTGTAGAACTAGACTTAGAAGTACTTTAGACGGAAATATGAGAATGTGAAATTAAGGATTACTTCAAGAAAAGGAAACAGGTAAAAATAGTAAGTATACAGAAAACTATCAATTTATACATTTTTAGTACAATAATGAATGACTAATGAAGAATAATATATCAATGCTAAAAAAGACTACAATCCGATAAGCAAAACTACGAAGATGTTATTTCATGTTACTCAATTCTCGAGTCATTCTCAAAAAAACAAAATGAAAGGTTACTAGAATTGGGAAAGGAAGAGTTCAGTCATCAAAAATAATATATAAAACAATATTATTCCAGGGCTAAGTTTTATAAATCGTGGAATAACATGAGAGCTCCGCGTTCCTTCTGGGAGTTACACTCAAGAGTTTTCTATCTATCAAATAGCAATTTTTCCACGGAAATCTACTGAAAGTTAAACTTACTCGGATGATTTGCACGTCAATTCGCAAAGCCAGGGATTTAAACACGGGAAGCTGCTCCATTATAAATATATGCTGCCACCAAAACTGGAAACTTTTATCACACATTTTCAATCCTACGTTGGATGTAGGTCTATCCAAGCATTTCGAATGGTAGAAATCCCGATATTACATGAATCAATAAACATATTCACTTATTTATATAATACTATGGTTTCAAACGGCCCAGCAACGAGACACGATCAAATCCCCCTTTGGCAACCTGGCATTCAGATCCCCCAACCCAAACACCACACCTCACAAAAAAACCAGCGATCGAGACGATCACTTATTTATTTAACCGAGGAGAAAAAAAGTTGGAAATTTCCACTACAATGGCACAAAAAGAGCCATTAAGATATTCCCGAGATAAAAGTACAATGAGAGCCCTCCTCGGCCCAACCCCGGGGGATATATGATAGCATTACGATCAAAGAATCAGAAAAAAGGAATATCCAGGCTCTTCAGACGCCCATTGAGAGATGAAAAGAAAGGGGCGGAGGGATCTCGATTATCGTGAAATGATTCGCACTAGCTGAAGGGCTCGCGAGATTAAAAAAACCCGAGAGAAAGAAAGGGGTTTCTTGAGGACGGACCACGCCAACGCAATATCAGTCTCTCCTGCTTTCACAGCGGCCTTATCTCACGCCCACGCGCCGCCAATGGTAACTCTGGCGATTTCCTCCTGCCAAAGGTTAAACTTTGAGTTCACCCCCACGCGGGGAACCTCAAACAGAAAAAAAGACAACAAAAACGCTTGCCTCGAGCAAACAAGAGACGGCGGAAAAAATACGTGAGGATTCCTCTTTGGAGAAAAAATAATGCGAATTGGGGGAATGACATTCGACTTCGACGTTTACAATGACGGAAGTAAACAAACCGAAGGCGGTTGAATTTGTAGGTTTGTACTTCGTTTTTACGCGACTGAAAACATACTGCAACGAGTCTACACACTCCATAGCAACACTACGTATAAATTTGCGTGTTTATTTTGCTATGAAATAATTATTAACGAAATACAAAAAGATCATAACTCTTCGTATATTATGAATGAAATAATATTGGTAGGAATGAATGATAAAAATTACTGAATGGACATGATCGTAATGATGTACATCCATGTCCATTTAATTTATGGACGAATTATAATCATCAAGTATATTAAAAGCAAGCTGCAAACCATTCGAAAGCATTAAACTAATTCTTGTCGGTGCTCCTCATCAAAACATTAAACGAAATAAAAATGAATTTGATGAAGGATGATATTAATTCTACTCATGATTTATTGTACAAAAGTGTAGATCTTGAATGCTGTTTGGTGGGGATTCAGATCCTTTTTGTTTGTTATTGAAGAGCAATGTGAAATGATATGAAATACTTTCTCATTTGCTATCAGGTTATCACAATAGCTATAAATTTTAATCATTCCACTGTTTTTAAAGACCAAAGAAAATATAGCTATATATCTTAGTAATATGAAATTTTTGGGAAGTTGTACTGCGACTAACAGTAAAGAAGTATATTATTTCTTTCTAAATTAATAAAATTGCATTACTATTATTATACTACTGTATATTATATAGCATCATTACCATGATATCTACATAATACAGCACAGACAAATTCCCTTTCACCCTAACATACTCTAAACCCAACAGAATCAACCGCGATACCCGCAAAACACTTTCTGAGAACTAAACACGCCAATTCACAGCAGTTACTCCGTGGCGAATTCTTACGAAAACATCGGAGAAATCGAGATTTTACATCCCTAAACATTTGATTACATTCAAGCCAGCCTTATCCTAACACAGATCCTAATAGCGCACGCGAATAACGTCAAGATATGAACTAGCGACCGCCAGCATAAAGGGCCAGACACGCAACCTAAAAAGCACGACCAAACATAAGCAAATACTCCGCGGCATCATAAACGAAAAACGTATATAAATGAAAAACGTATAACGCACCGCGTTGTGTAATGAGAAAACCGGCTCGCTGACATAAGCCAACTCCTCCGCACTTATTGAAAAAATTCAAAAGGCCAGGAAGTAAAAGCAGAGGGAAATCCACCTCGATAAGGGACCGCTTTATTTTTAGCCACTCCAGACATGGCAGCGAAATTACGGTCTGATTTCCCCCGCAAAAACAAAACGAAACCACGGAGCGATTCTGGGAAAAAGACGACGATCGGGGCCAATGGGTCGCACACGCACTACCTCAAATGTTTCCGCGCCGCCGGCCTTTTATCGCTCCTTATTGCATTTAATTTCGGCATAGTTGGCAACAAAAACATCCGCTGCTGAAGCGCCTTTCAGCGAGGACTAAAAAATCCGCGGTTTTCCGCACGAAAAAATAAAAAGTAAGGAAGAGGAGGGTACCGAGGCGGAAGTATTAGAGAAAAAAATTCCGCTCGAAAACAAAGGGAACGAAATTGCAAGGAAGGGATATTGTGCGTGGGAGAGGAGCGGAAAAATGAGAGAGATAAGGAAGAAAGGATTTTTTTAAAGGGAAGACAAAAGGAGGGAAAGAAGAGGAAATGGTATCGAGAGAATGAAAGAAAAAGTGCCGCCGGAGGAGGGGAAGAGAAGAAAAATGGACCAAAAGGAGGATGGGCATCTTTAGATGATGAAGCGAGAAAAGGAAACTCGTTCTATACGCCGGAAAATACTCAGTGAATCGAATAATCGATCTTAATTGAATTCGATAATGCGATCGAGCATCATAAAAGTTCCGAGTAATTTAATGGACCATGTTCGAAGAATGGGAATGATTATAATACAGCTGAATGATTAAGTCCAGCAGAATTCATTCATTTTCATACTAAAATATTGGTCGAAGTAAATGATTTTATACGAATACAATTAGACGGGATACGTTACCAAAATTTATATTTCAAGGAAGAAAAAACTACTAAAATAGATATTTTATTTTCGAACATCCGCATTGACGTTATATTCATTTTATTTCCTTCGGTTCGTATTTTTGAAACTTGGCCTATGGGTACAAAGAGCTGAGGTTTTTCTCGGAAAAAAGACAAATCGGGAAGACCGTTTCATTCAAAGGGCGTATATCATTCTGGCAACAAATAGAGAAAGGTTTTATTTTAAATATCGGCGACTCACGTTCCAAGCCGCTACAGAAGACAATTAAAAGCTATAAATATCTAAATTAAATACGCAATATTTACAATTTTGATTATAAATGCTGCATAACACAAGAATATTAGAGATTAAGTAAAATATGAATGATAAGATAATTGGTAGATCATGATCAAGAGGGATATTATTATGTAACAATAGATAAGTAGCAAATCAAAAGAATCTAAATAAATAATTAAATAACAACTTTCAGCTCAAACGAAAATAAATGTATTAAAGGGTGATATAGTTGAAGTCCTTCGAGATCAAATGAAGAAAACGACCGATACTATAAAATTTTTGCAACAAGATTTACAATTTATAAACGTAGAAAGCCCAGGAACCCAGATTAATAATTATATAAATAAATAAATTTTGCGGTATCTTTCAGAGTAAGTCTATCTGAAATTGATCGTACTCGTAAGTTTTACAATCCCTACCGTTACCGTCTACCAAGAGGAAAAGAGAAAAACACTACAGCACACTGCATAACAAGATAATTATCCAAGTGGAAAACAATGCCCCATTAAGAAATGCAACAAGAGCCGCTTGGATGAAAGTACGAAGCATAGAAAAGAATAGAGAAAGCGTGATTTAAGTGACTTATGGTTAGTGAGGCAGATCCGTGATCTATGAGCGAAGAATGGCTCAACAAACAATCGCCCCGCTTAATGGCGGAAGAGCGGCAATGCACTTCGGCAAGAAAGATATCGTGAGAGAGAGAAAAAAACCGTAGCGTTCCTTTGACCGGTCGAGAAAAAAAATCTGCCGCCATAACTTCTCCGGTGGACTTCCGCGGGGAAGAAGGGTCGTTTCCGCGTGCCGAGAACTCCTTTTTTTTCTTTCATTTTCATTGAGACACGCAGAGGAGAGAGGGAAACGATTCAAATACGGAGAGAGGCGACCTTCCACGGAGAAGATTTGATTGAAATTTCGTAAGGAAGCGCAGGTGAATGTCTCTTGAGTAATTCCCTCAGAGCAATAATGTAAACATCAAATCTTCCTTCCATTGACGACACAAAAACACACAACAACAACATATACAAACGTACCCAGGGAGATGCCTTTCGGTGTGTGACACATGCATTTCAAGCTAATTCATCTTATCTTGGGCTGTCGCGTATTGCGTAGGGTAGACAATGAATAATGAAAGTGGAAATTTCTAGCATCTATTTCTCTTGTGATCTTACAGTTTCTAGAAGGTTTATGAAACTGGATGGAGAAATAATATATACAGTGTGCTTGGAAGACGTATTATATTTAACTATGCTGATTGGGTTCAACCTAAAATTTAATTTACCTTGTTCTTGCAATTCCCATGCCAAGGAGTATATTTGTGGCCCTTACAGACATAGATTATATACAATGTGTTGTACCTTTTTTAATTCATAAATGTGCAGGAGACCACATACTCTATGGAGACCAAAATAATATCGTCAATGGCTAACTTCTCGACGACCGCTACTTTCCGATGTACTAACACTACAAATACTAACATCTACTAATAACAGTGGTAAATTTATAACCATGCATATATCATCAAGGGAATCTAAAAAATCTTTCGGTATTCGGTAACGAAATTGAGTGAAGGAGAAATGTTGCGAGACTACAAAGACAACAAGGCATGCGTGCATTGCCATCTGAATATTCGTCCGAACGCACTTGCTGGTCTAAAAACCTCTTCGTTCGCCAACAGATCCTATCGCAAGGAAAACAACCTTATCTTTCGCTTTGGCTTTTATCTCAAAGAGGTGGTGCGTATGATGGATACTCCGAAAGACCCCCAAAATAATCTGAGACAGGCATCGAAATGGGAACCGCCGGAGTGGCGTAATAATAACAGATCCAACCTACGGCAACCAAATCCTCGTTGAAATCTGCCAGTAACGAGGAGTCCCGGAATAAAGACAACACCCGACAGAAATGAACATGTTTCTAAACAAACAAAGTCGATATTATAGAAGTATGTAGGATATGGGCAACGAGATATGTACAATTTTCAGCGACAAATTTCCCATCAGGCGCTAGGTGAGGGCCTCAACGTTAAGAGGGCCTAAAGGTGATGTTTTTCCCTTTTTTTTAGGGTAACAACAATCTTGGTGGGGCCTCAAAGTGATCCCTATATCTTGGGGCCCTGATCGCTATAATTTACCACTGCTGATTTCAAAGAAGAGAAATTATTTTCCGATGGTGTACGGGAAAACTTGGACGCTATCTATAATCTTGCGAGAAAGAAAAAAGTGAAGAAGTGGCGGTTAACCTAGGTTGCGGATTAACTAGGTTGCAAATAATACATGTATAGATGTATGTCAACATGGAAGCTCGTTAAAGATATCCGTTGAGAGGGGACTTGTATACATAATAAATATTTGAATGAATACTATACTAATTCCACTTCTCTAATACGAACCCTCACACACTTTATCAAAAAAGCTTCCAAAAGGATGTAACTGAATATGGATGTTTCATCGTATACGTATTTATGTAAATGAATGTATTAATTTTTTCATGAAATCATGGTATTTATGGATTAATAAATATTTCAATGAACTATCACGCCCCAATAACGATTTATCTCTCTCTCTTTGTTCGGCCCTTTTATTTCCTATTCTGTCAGAAAAATTGCGAGTGTATAGTATATAAATGAGTATCATTAAGGCGAAGAAATTTAATCTGAGACAAGAGGCTATCCCATCCTAAGAAAGACGCGAGCGTATATTACTAAAGAGAGAAACCGAAATGTAGCACAAACTCTATTTTGTCTAGCATTTAGTGCCATTCCATAGCAGGGCTCTTAACGCAGCCTTGCTAACGACCGAAATTTTGACCAACGCCCGCCAACTAAACTACGCTTCGAAAGAGGGTTTCAAAGTCGTTGAGAACCTCTTTCTTGGCTCCATTTTAGATTGCAAATCACAAATAGAGGACCTTCGCTTCGTGTACGAAATGGACCACAGCATCGAAAACATCATTATGACCCTCTAGAGAGAATAACTCCAGATGCAGGGTGTATAAAAACCCTAACAGCTTAGGATATGTTACAAGAAGTAACCTTTTTCCTTTAGAATATGATGATTAAACTCTACCATTCAAATAAGAACAATCTTTTGCGAGGTCTACGTATTTCTGGACCCTAAATGAACCGTTAACTGTATTTATCTTCTAAGGGACAGTAAAATGCTATATTGTAGGGTAATGTTTTGATTGTCAGGTGTTAGCTTTTAGAGAATTGCATCAGCATTTTAGGGGTAACACTAGAAAAACATTTGAGACAACCACTGCCATTAGCAAAAGTATTTCATTAATTTTGGGCACGATTAGGCTGGTAATCTAATCTTCTCTAGTATCACTTTCTAAAATATACTCCATGAGAAGGTATATTACAGAAATTAAGTTGCAACCCTTAAAAATTGTTCGCTGACTCAGGATCACTATTGATCTAACGATCTATTGTTTATAGATACAAGCATTATTTAACCTAATAACGCAGACAGTAGATAAATTCCAAGCAGGGTATCTTGATAACGACGGATAGACAGAGATGACATAACATCTACTGTAGAATTACATATTCGTAGCTGATAGAACACAGGTTTCATATGGTATTTACAAGTAAACATACAACTGTACATATCAAATATAGCAGCATCTTGCCCTTCAAAGGAACTCAATTACGATAAATGCTAACTTTAATTACATTGCGTAGTGGCATAAACTTTTTTCTTCCCAAATGAGATTGCATCATCCTCATCATCAAACACATTTCCCTTACAGTTAATGTCTCAGTCATTAGCTCATATTAAGGCAATTAATACTCAATGCGGTAATATGGGAGAAAGGAAAATTCTAAATCTTCATTCTTTTACAGAATATCCACGTATGTGTGTTTGCAGTTACGGGTGTGTAAAACGTAAGGGGATCTGGAGCTAGAGCTTTAGACACCAACATATATTTCAATCGAACCAAACGCGACTACGGATGCTGAAAACCCCATGGACATCCCAAAGCGCGAGGTATCCGGAAAGAAGAGTTACACTAGGACAGCCACATTCCAACCGATGTAAACATAAACAAAGCGAGGGAAAGTGAGCGACTACGTCACGCACATCAAAACGCAAATTCGGAAAGAAATGAATAGACATTAAAATAGGAAGAAAGGGAACGGAGAGGGAAAGGTGAGGAGGAGAGTTCGATTTTTCGTGAGGGTCACAATACTACGCCTCGGTGCATTCTAAGTGCACGTGTACCCAAGGGCGCCTTGCTTTTGGCGTAAGGGGAGGAGAGCGGGGGTGGAACAAGAGCGGCGAGATCGATACGAGCCGGGCGACGACCGTAGAGTGGCGCCGCGGGCGGGCGAAGAGGGAACCGCGGAGGAAAGATCGCTCCCGCCTTATCTGGCAGACATCGTTGATGCACTGAATCGCAGTCTAAAGGACCCTTAGAGTGGTCGGGGGGATCTCGTCTAAATCTGGAAAAAAATATGCGCGAATTTTTCTCGGGAAGAATTCTTTTGGTGCGGCGTGACACTGCGAGTCACCGTTTACTTTTTCCCTTCCGTTATCAAAGCCATTATGCACGTCCCGTACGATGATGGTTGGTGCATGCGTACCGAGCCGGATCACGTGGCGTTTCCTCCTTATTTCCACGGAAAAAAGACCGTTACGAGAGCATTGTTATCTTTTTTAATTTCGCGGGCGGCATTCATCGGAAGCAAGCGCGCTATCGTCGCGGCTTTTTGTATCCTTCATTCTTTGTTGGAGAGATACATTTTTCAGCAGACAAGAGGGCTCACTATAATGCTCCTAGCTCAATAGGAATGCACCTGAACCACATAGCGAAGGAAAAAGCAGAAACTTTAATGAACTGTCATTTTTACGATTCCGTTCCTAAACTTCTAATATGATAAAATTTTTATCATACCACTGTTATTTACTGGAATTCAAGCAGAAATAGTAAATTCTATTTTATCTTATTAAACAGATGATATTAGTTTTGAACCATGGTTGCATTAGATTTCAACTCTGAAGTAACTATGATTTCATAACGATATCCATTCATATAAATAGTTAAAGTGCAAACAGTAAAATTCTACATACCAAGAATTATGAAAAGCAGTTTTGCTATATGTAATATTATACACACTTACTATCAAGAAACAAAACTGTAACGATCAACAAAATTTTCGTAACATTCCTGTCTGAAGAAGAAATTCAAATTTACCTCTCTTATCCGTTGATAGAATATACATCTTAGTTGTATCTATAAATATTTTATTCATAAAGATAACGAAAATTATACAAAACATAGCGAAGTCACAATGCATGAAATCCAGAAAATTGGGAAACCCGCCTTCTTAATAAGTAACAAAATCTTTTCCGTTATCAATGAAACGTTACAGCAAGAGGTGGAAGTTCACTACTCCCATCTCTGGGAATTCGACGTCGACTCCGCCGAAAATCCCCCGAATTTCTTGGAAAAACCACGTGAATGATAGAGGACGTCGAATCAACTCCAGACTGCATGCTACAGATTCCGCGGTCATTCACCGTTAGCTGGAATCGCCGATTCCCCGCTCACGCATTCATGAATATGCGTCGGAAAAGGCTTAACAACGACACCCGACCACCGCTATGTATGTACTAAAGTCGCAAATTGCGATCGACCTTAATTCGCCGCCGCACCATGTGCGATTACCCCATGCAGAGAGCATTATGCCAGCCGCTCAAAATCCACTTTAATTCCCACACGGTCAAAAAGCGATCCACGATCAAAAAGAATTGCTTTATCCTCCAAATGAATGTTAGCAGCTGGAATTCAGGTGCTGAGCACAAACGTAAACACAGTTCTTGTGAAAGATAAATCCAGTTTATTAAATAGTTACCTTGAAAAATAGAGACGCGATTTTTAAGCAAAGGCTAATGAAAAATATGACTACTATCATTGTGAATTAAGTCAGAAAGAGCTTACAAGGAGAAGACTGTAAAATGTGTAGCATAAGGAGTATAAATAAATACTTCATTATTCAAAATTGTTCCTTAAAATGCGACGCACTGTAACATTCAAGTAGTGCAACGCTCCACTTAGAATTCATGTTAGTGAAAAATTGTAATTTAAATAATTTTACATAATCAAGTAAAGGGCTCTTTAGCCCTCCCCTAGTCATGGGGAGGGCTAAAACAGTAAAGTAATCTGAAAATAGAAGAATCGTCTTCATATCGAAAAGAGAATGAAAGATAAAAATTTTCTCTCTTCTAAAACCAAAATAAAAAATAATTCATTCTTATCGAAGCAGGAACTGGTTAAAAATGATTTCAAGCGAATATCTTGATAAAATCGCTCACATCAGTTCCAAAATCATATAGCCCAAAATTATCTAAATTAAACTAACCATACGAATATTATTCGAATCCTCACCTAGCCAGCGACTCATTTATACTTATCATTAAAATTCAGATACATATCCATCCCAACCGAGAGAATAACATCCGAAAAATATCCCCCACCGCTGACGTAAACACTCGAGGCGTAACGGGGAATTTCCATGCCAAAATACAGCCTTAAAAGACCCCAAATTTCTGACCCTACCGGAACGAATGGAACATAAAAAAAGCTCCGAAACGCGTTCGACGGACCGAAAACTCCGGATGGAAATAACTCGCGAATGCCGTCCGTCTGATAAAAAAAGTGGCCCGAGTAAAGGGGCCCGTTTGGGGAAGACGCAAAAATAGCAACCACTCCACAAAACCCTCCGTTTTAATTCCCCTCAAAAGAAGACGATCCCTCGGGGATAAGAAAAAAGATCTCTTTAGCGAGCAGACAATGGAATCTTCGATGGGATCGCACAAAAAACGAGGGAGACCATCCCCCATTTGCTTCCCCCGGATTCCGAATTCTTTCGCACGAAGTATCCCGCTGACTCAACGTGTATCCCAGCCTCCCGACCGAAGAGTTTACATGGAAGGGATTCTGCTCACGATTACGGTATAACGGAACGGCCTATGTGAGAGGAGAATGTTTCTACTTAAGGCTTCCCTCAGAGAACACTCCGCATGCATTACCCTCCTTCCTTACAACCCCTACAGCGATCTAGTGCGAGAACTATTAGCGATTGGTGGGGAACATTCCGACCACCACGATTGATATGTATCTCTCTCTAAGCTTCTTAGGGCCAGGGAGAAATTAGAATAAGGGACGGGAAAAGGTGGAAATGGATCAATCATCCTTAACATCGCGGATACTCCAACGGAGGCTGTGATATATTCAAGGCATTAAATTTACGCAAGAAATTTATCTTGGGTGGAGCGTCCGCAGACGTGGGTGGTCTGCATCGCCAACTTTGCATGTTAATGCTCGGAAGCACGCGGAAAAAACACAGGAATAGCCTCCGTAATAATCTATAAAATATTCAAAACGAAACAACTACCACATTGAGAATGCAGGAATTCAAATCATTTACATCTTAATAGTGAATTCAATTAGGAATATTTTTAAAATTTACACACAATTTATACACACGGGAATTCTCCCATCCCGCTTTAATACAGGGCAAGTAATTATCTTCGCCATTCAAGGCTAAAAATGGATTTATTAACCATTCAATAATAAGATTCTCTAACTAGATTCTCTACTACAAGACCGTATAACATTTTCTAACAACTTCCATTTTACAGAACGAAAAATATCTCTCAGTATAGTCCCTTCAACTCCACATGCTGAATTCCTCCGAGAAATGTTTCAATTAATAAGCGGCAGTAACTTTAATACGTCATTCAATGTTAACGAACAATGAGAGTCCAAAATTCAAAAATAAAATTTATTTCCAAGCTGCTCTTGATGGAAGCATAACAACGTCAGTCTGAAAGTCTGACATTCCGCAAGAATAAATATTCACTCTAAATACGAGGAAAACCTCTACGAGAGGAAATTCCCAGACAAGTCAAACCTCGTTGGCCCGAATTTTGATAATTCAACAAAGGAAAACTTTCTTCGACCAATCAGAAGTGAGCTAAGAGAGAACAGGAAAAGTCGACCGAATGACTTCAATTTGAGGAAACATTCCGGAAATCAGCCGAATAAGGCAATAGCCGAAAATGTCAACTCGACCGCTACGTCAAAAGTAGCACCAATTCTAAAAGGAGGTGAAAGGTAACTTTGGTTTCTTGCGTTTTTGAACGACATTCTTCCGAATTTTCTCCTTTCAGACAAGGTTTAAAAAGCCTATCTGAAGCGACACAATGGAAACTACACAGATGTATGATATCTTTCTACTGAGAAACTTTCCTCTGCATCTGTCTCTTACAGTTTTCATCGTTTTATCACAGATGTCTACGAAAGCTGCTTTCTAGTAGACATTCGTTTGCCAGAAAATATGTTTTGTACGGAGTGCCGTGGATTTCAGAAATTTCAAAATTTTCGCTATTTCACACTACATGGATGCCTCACCGAATTAAGAGCGCAGAATAAACAAACAGAGATATTACTTACTAAATTAGAATCTCGTAGAAATTGCTAGATACTCTTACTGAGCATGCATCGCTTTTTATCTTGCAAATTCAAATGTTACTTTTTCGTACGTGAATATTGAGTAAATATGAGTAAGCGAGTTGTAGCGGAGCAATACTAAGAATCATAACCTTAAACAATTATGATCTGTTCTAGAACTTCACATTCAAGGAGCCCACGGGATTTCTACATTCTCATACCAGGAGAACTGAGTATCTATCCAAGCTCCAAACATTTTACATGAATTTAATCTAATAATTAAAAAAATAAACTGATAAGCAACGAAAGATTCTTTCAAGAATAGAACCACTTAACAAGAAAAAACGATCGTCATATGAGCATCCAAGACGCTCAACTTGCATTAGACATCTGCGATATGGTATACCTTCCTTCCTACAATCGAATACAAACAACGATATCTCCTTCCGACTGAAACCAATCATTCAGCTTCGAAAAATTCCCATCGACGAAACTTTCACCGCGCAGCTAAGAAAACACCTCACGCCCTGCAATAGGAATGCGGGGAGCGAGGCGATGGAATTCCTCTAAAACGCACGACTTCTCAAAGAGAAGAATCCTCGCCGGATTCGCTCAAGATGGTCACCGCAGGGTGCGGCCGCGGACCGAAAAATCCTCGGCCAATGGCGCTGGGCCGCGTGGTAGCGAAAGGGTGGGGTCCAAAGAGAGACCATTGCATCACTCGCTGATACTGGAATACAGCGATAACGCATAAGGTCCACATACATGTACAAACATGAACACCTGGTATTACTGCGTACTCTGACTCACCTCTCGGCATTCCGATAAAACAGAACTATTAGCGAAGAACGCTCAACCGAACACTTTCTTTTCTACTGTGACCTGCAATAGTTTAGTAGACGTTTTATACCATAATAATAAAGTTATAGGTCCAAGGATATAGATAGATGTGCATAAGACGAATTTAAGAATGCATAAAGAGACACAGCCATAAGGATCTCAGAGTATTTTTACAATATGCTCTGTAATATCATAGATACTGAGTTGACAATACAGATATACGTAAATGTGCAACCCATTTTTGTTCCTGCTTTCATTTACAGGTTTCCCTACGATATAGAATGTTTGAGCCGGCAGAAAGTTTTTCATTTTTTACGAAATCGTACATTATCGTAAATTTTAAATGGTAAGGTCATTTGTGAAATATTTCTAATTCAATCACCTCAAAGCTGCCAATTAATAAATTCAGCCCATGAGATGATGCCTACATACTCCTCTGGTTGATCATGTTCATTATTCCGAGAATAATTTGTTAGAATTGTTTGTTAAAATCGGCAGAGACTCTGCAAGCACAGATATTTGCTGAAAGCATGATTAAAATTCTCCATTCACGGAACAAAAAAAGAATACATAATCATGACATATTTGTGTGCAATGTGTGAACTACGTTATTCTGTCGATCGTATGAATTTTTCTGCGAAATAGGCAAATGTAAATATTAGATTTCGTAATGAACTGCTACTACTACTACACAAGACCACGGAGAACGTTCAGATTAACGGAGGCTTGAAAATTGCCTCAATTATGAACTCCGCTTTAATCTCCGTCGGATTCGATTAAGGCCGCTGCGATAACTTTTCCGCGCAATCTGTCCGCGAGGTGATATAATTCTCTGCGCTAACATATGGTAGTCATCCGAACAGAATAAACCGCTGCTTTTCCTTGCTACGTCCAGCTGTTTGGTAAATGCTTCGGAGGTTAGCAGGATAGATGGAAAACATGTTACTTAAAATAGCCGTTAATATCTAAACGTGAATGCATACAGTAGATTATGACATTGGAGCATTACGTAACGCGCATCCAGCGAAAGTATAATCTCACGAAATCTAAAAAATGAAACGATTAATTGCTAAACTGGTTCGCGTCGGACTCCATTCCTGAATATAGATAAGATGGAAAACTATGGAAGGTTAAAAATTGGATGAGAAAAAACTGGTCTATAGAAATGATGCTATTTAGAACTTGTAGAGAAAAGAGGTCGGGAGTTTAACTTCGTAAATGGCAAATTATCGTTCAGGTAATAAATTATAGGAATCCCCGCTAAATTGCGAATGGAAGTAAAGAACACGAGATCAATTACGAAAGAAGAAATTTGATGGAGGACCTAAGGAAAAAATAACCTACTGCATTCTCATACAGTCTTCAGGTTTAAGTTCTTAATACGGATTTATATCACTGAATATTCTATACCAAGGATGACCAACCAATGGTGCATTACCTGATTACCAGGTGATATTTAATCCAAGGAATTTCTTAAGAAAAATTTCACCCATAACTAAGAGCACAATCTTACATCTACCTACCTACGGAATCTAGAAAGCGCATGTAGTAAAATTCATGGCATATCACTCTGGTTTGTAGGGTTACTAAAGAAAAACAAAAGAACTGCCGCATGAACTACGAATGGTTGGCCACGTATTCAGCAATATTTAACCAATTTGTTAAATCCAACGAGGGAACTAACGTCGATAAAAAAATCGGGCAGCTACATTCCAACGAATTCCGTTACAAATTTACGTGCGATTTCTTACAAAGCAAGGTAATAGTATCATCAAGCCTGAAGAGTCTTTAGCATAGCGCTGATCTCATCCTCTGGAATCTCCTTCACGTGCAACGAGCACACGTCTAAGTGCATTCCTAAGATTTTAGAGAGAGGATGCGATATTTGAGCACAACGGTCGTCCGAGAAATAGGAAATGCACCGAAAATGGGAAGAACACACAGGAATTAATGGAATAACTAGCCTCTATCTCTCCTCTTTCGGCCCAGTAAAAAAAGAACATAATAAAAGGTCCTTTACCTGCGGCGGAGGGAGGATTGATTACATAATTCTTCCCAGACTCCTTGGGCGACTACATCAGACTCCCAGCCAAAACAAACTGGAACTGGTATTTTTCAGTGCCACCGAACGGCGTATCAATCTATAATTACGAAACCCTTTCGGAGGGAACTGGAGCAAGACTTGGAAAGATTCAACGCACCGCATTTTACAAGTGCCCGTCACGAGGAAACGGATTTGCAACGCAGAAAAAATACCAGTTTAGATTTAACGCGGAATGGAAGCTGCCTCGACAGATTTGTTTTCGCGATAGTGTTCCCGGAATACCATCGGCTTTATCCTCACTTACCTAAATACTGCGCTACTGATTTATCTTTATCAGTTGTGACGTTAATCAGCGGTGATGCGTGGAAAATTACTACTGAAAATTTCTTGATACCATTAATAGTCGCCGAGGTAAGAAAATATTCATCGATGGACAAATTGACGTAAAAATGACACGAATCTTCTATTAATCAACAAACGTAAGGCTTAAGCATTTCAGCTTAGTTTTTCAATGCCTACGCACCTGGAAAACAGGAAAAATATCGAGATATTGCTCGATATCGATGTACAGTACGACATTGACATCGAAAAGCCCCTTCCTTCAACTAATCTATAGATCAGAGAGCTCAAATATGAATATCCTTCAAAATTTATTAGAAAAAGGAATCAGAAATAGTTTAGTAATAATAGTAGAAGCAGAAACTTTAATTTCGTAAGGCCAAACGGTTTATACGTTAATTGCCACCATATGGACGCCACCGTGAATGATAAAATCAAAAGATAAGCCTTTTTTATCCATTCAAACACTTGCGCTGATCATTTAATAGCTATGAATACATACGAATTAAAGGATTGAGGAAATGGTGTTAGGGTAAACTTTGAGGAATATGCTAAGTATGAAGATCTTTCTATTATTCCAAAGGTCTTTAGTCTTACGCAGCAAAAGACAAACCCCAGCAGTATTTCATTTCTATCATCTTTACATTCAAAGGTGCCAACGATGGAACACTAACCGATGAACTACCTGTGCGTGACACGTGCTGCCATCTACGCGAAAAGACTGCTTCTTCGAGATAAGAGAAGACGCGTTTCTTCGTCGAGCTTTCTTACATTTCCTGGCGGTTGAACTAACATATTGCTAACAAATGTAACCAAGGCTGCAAAGTAAACAACTCGGGGAAAATTTGATTAATCAACGCGATAGCATCAACACATTTCCTGTTTAAATTCATCGGAGAATATCACCTGTTAAATCTCAGGTTCATTTCGTCTGGTTTAACCAATGAAGAATGAAAACAAAGAAAACGTAAGCGCTAAAATTGAGGCAGTCGTCGTCAATAATAATAATATTCGTGGACGAATTTACCTTTATTTTACCTTTGGAAAACATACTTGAAGACCTTTCTCAAACCAAGAATCGAACTCGAGACCCGTGTTATAAGGACACAATTATCCCTACAGCTAACATGCCAACCACTGACAAAAGAGATTAAAGTAGTTCGAAGACTACCCTAGGGTGATCAGAAAGGATTTTGTGACTTTTATCACAAGAATTCCTTCTTTACATCAAAATTAAATCATTTCGCAAAGTTCGTTGTTACTTAACGCACTAAAACGAGCCGTTCAATTACAAGTATCACATTAAGCGACGTGAAGTAGTCTACATAGCTGATAAGGTCGTTATCAACGTGTTTGTGATCATTGCGCAATTGCGTGTGATCAACTTTACGCAACGATATACACCTGACTTTGGAATTGAGCTTGATTGTTCCTTACAACTAAAAACTTTTAAAAGATCTAGCAACACCGGAGAACTTCCCATTCATCATTACTTCTATTGATGGAACAATGAATAAACTAAGTGAGTAAAATAAACAGCACCAGTTCTCCGCAAGTAACTAAGCAACCAAAAACAAGATGAAAATCCATGAGGTAACTAAATCAAATCCAATCCGAAGCAGGAGTGGTCCATTCATGGATGCTGAACCCACACAATTTTTTCTAACGCATGGGTGTGCACACATTTCGACGAAATAAACAAGAAAGGAATCTCCTGATGTCAGTGGGAATCACTCCATGCCTAGAAAAATAGAGAGGATGTACTGGACCATAAGGAGCGCTTTTACTCCGCCGGACTCACATCTAAACAATCTCGAGGAGGAATTTTTATAAAAGACTGAGAAGTAGGGAAGGAGAGAGGAGGAGTGTTAGTCTGCCAGACGGAAGAACCAAACCAAACAGGACGAGTTCTTTTCTTTACCGTCTCGAGAAAATAAGGACATTGGGAGAGGTAAATGAAACGTAGGAGCGCGGCGGAGTAGGAAAAAATCTTCCTCAGTTTGAATCGACCGGCAAAGCGGAAAACTGTAAGAAAATCGGTCGATACTTCTTGGTCGATATAAGGAAATAATAAGTTCGAGCAGTCTAAACTTCGAATCTTAGATGATTAAATATCACACTTAAATGGAGCGTATTTAGGAAAAAGCGAATCCATCCTAAACACATGCTTGAGAGCTTCAATAAATAAAAGATTGTTTATTATGATCAATATACGCACTAAGAGAACTATATCATGTAGTATTTATCACTCCTAAACCTGGAACAGCAAACACAGTAGCGCTACGAAAAAGCTCCTATAATAAATCATCCTATACTGCTATTCGATTAACTAGGTATGCAAGGAATGGGTTTCACCTTATGAACCGCAGCCAGGAGAGAAGCCGAGTAAGTTCCATTGCTTCTCCATTGCGTAAATATAAATATCAATAATCCGTGACTCTGACAGGATTAATTATCTCTATCCATTCCAAGGTAAAAGTTACCGATGAAGTTGGAAGAACAGCTGATTTCACTTTTGGGAAACTGGAATATTGTAGATTCAGACTACTGACCAGGTAACAGACAAGATGAGGTTCTGAATAATATCACTGATATTTTGCTAACTTTTATTTCCTTTAGAAGAAAAATTTCACAATATCATTAGAACAGAATATCATTATAAAGTTATACCTTCTCACAATATCTACCTTTCTATTACCTACATACATGTTTATTAATCAATTAGGTTATTATTTTGATCAATAACAACTTATTAGCTATTTTCCACGCCACGACGGTTTCGAAATAACACTTGTCACTGTTACGGCATTCATAGTAGAAACCAAGAGATGAAGACGATAAGTTAACACCTAGCGAGAGAGAGGTCGACTCCCCAATTCATCCGAGTACGAGTGAACGAACGAGAGGCTCCATTCCTCGAGGGCTACTTTGGACACAACGCATTCCCTCCATTCCCCAGGGGCAACCACCGGCTGAGACCACCGCCAAACAGTGGGAGGAGAGAAAAATTCCTCCGCTCCTCTTGTACTCTTTTCCCTCTTGAAGACCTTGGCCTCTCCATTCATCTCTCAGGGGAGAGGAACAGATAGAAGCACATCCCACTCTCTCTCCTACCCACTGATATTCCCAGAGCGATAAAAAAGAAGCCTTTATTTAGTGGGAAAGAACCGAGAGGAAGGAGTATAATGTAATCCCCGGAATCAGCTGTCCGATCTGTCAAGGTTGCCAAAATTCCGTCTCATTTGCAGATTGGAATAAGACCGCTTGTTACTGAGGCGTCAGTTCCGCTACTGAAGACCCAGCGATGAATGAATGGACGCCAATTACGTAACAAAATAAAACAAAAATTGATAAAGTCGGTGTCTTTTCCGATGTTAGAGTAAATTTGGGAAATTGTAGAGGAAAACAATATAAACCAACGTTTTTAATGGCAAAAGTACGTGTTTGGAAAAGATATTCTTAAGTAATCTCCGGATCAATTGTCTCATAGAAATACAATAAAAGCAAAAGAATCAGGATACCAAGTGAAAAGTGGCGATTGCCTACAAAATTCCCGACTTCAATGAATCATTTTAAAGTATATGCAGAAATTACTATAATCTTCAATGAATACTAAAATACTACTAAATAATATATTTATGGGGCTAATTTTCACTTAAAGAAGCTAATTTTACTCGGTAAGGAAACTAACGGAGTTTCCAATAAGCCATGTGATCATTTACAGGTATGTTCAAATTTTAATTAAATTCCTTCATCTATTACAATGTCTTCAATCGTCAAGGAATAACATTGTCAGGTTTAAAAAACGAAAACGATCCGTTCTTGACGATCATTCCCTAACAGCTTTGTTCAATAGCCCATATTCAGGTAACTTTCGCCCAAAGATAATTATTAATAATAATCACGGTGGTATCATGACAACGAAAACAGTTCATAACAGATAAAACAAAATATGAAAACGATTTCCGAGAATTCCCCAAGATTCGAACGATAAAATCTTTCCCGCTGACCTGTCCTCAGCAATCTCCTACTGGAGAGACCACCGAGTGCGTCGATAGCGATCAAAATAGAAGCTTCACTCCATCTCCTCATTCATGAGAATACGCCCTCAATGATCTAGACGTTAAAGACGAGTATTCGAAGATGAGCTTATATCCGTTCTTGGAAGAGTCGGTAGCCTTGGACCCGCTTTGCAAGAAAATCCACCTCCCTTTCACTCCCACGACGCTTCCTGGTGATGCTTCCCTTAGTTCATATAAGGTTTCCTATGCTATATTTATCATGGCTGGCCCTTATATTTATCGGAATTTGAAACATCTATCGCGGAAATATCGCTATCATCCAAGACATTCTTTCAATACGAAAAGGTCTAAATAAAAAACCTGATTTATAATTAAAAAAGGAAACAAGAGATATACCGGAAGAAAGGAAAATGCTAAGTCAGAAAAATGCAGTAAATTCTTGAAGGAAACTGTCCGCAGAACTGCGTATTCATTAGAAATGTCGAAAGTAAAGTGACAGAAAAAGATGGACATAATGATAAGATAAAATAACGAAGAGCTGGTAGAGCAAGAACAAGACCTGAGGGCGTGGAAGGAGAATTTCCTGGATGGAACATTTCCGGGGACAGATGATCTACGAGGATTCGCAAAAAATGTGGCATAAAAATAACAATGTTCGAACAACGGCCGAACTACACAAGCAAACACTCGAATTTCTGAAGCACGAAAGAGAAAATCCGCACTTCGCTCCAAAAACGTTACATCCACCGTAATGATCCTGGACGTAGAGTCCGACGTAGTGTGAGGAAAAACCCGGTTCGTTACGCAACGGAGGTGACGCATAGTGGCGCCGGACATCACAAAGACGGGATGAGCTCAACCATCATAACTCTCGCGACAGCTACCTCACGGCCACTTTGCAGAAAAAGGACTCCCCGTACGTGACCGATACCCTCGTGCACTCACACCGACCGATTACCTCATTCGGATTCCATTCCTTTTTTATCTCTGCAATGGGTGTCGCCCGTACAAGGAAAACGAACTATACCCATCCATCTTCCCGTTTTTATCTCGAGACTAAAAACAAAAGCCACAAGGGGAGGCTTTATTAACGACGGCTGCAGGAAGGGATGCATCCATCACCCTAAGTTTTTTAAATGTATCTAAATTCCTTCCTGCTTAGGAGAGGGTGGAATCCCTTTGAAGTTGTAACCTCTACTCTTGCTGCACGATGATTGCCTTGGAAATCTATCGAGAGATCAATTATTCTTCCTATTCTATAATTTAATGGACTCCGACGTGCCGCCGCCGGACAGAGGCTAAAATAACATTTCTGTTCACGACTTCCCAGAATAACGCGGGATCATTTATAACTCACGAAGAAAAACGGATGATGAAACTCGGCGCCGTGATTCACCGCAATGACAAAAGGAAAGCCAACGTACATGAAGGCATGTATAGAGGAAAAATAACAACATGCACAGGAGAAGAAAATTTTGCGAGTAGGGCCCGATTTTTCTTTTAACACGAAAGTAAGAGTTGATTGAAAATTTAGTTTAAGACTCGGGAAAAGAAATCAGCTTTATCATTACTCGAGACATTTATTCGAAAAACTTTCAATTCTATCAGCAATTCTAACAACTTCTATCGAAACTTTTCGAAGACATATACGAGTAAGAGTGGACAGCATCGAGCAGAACTCTTCCGAAAATCTTCCAATGGCAATCAGCGATTCTAAGATTTTTTAAATATCTGCGAATTGTTCTAATTTATCTGTCCATAGACAAAGGAATAGATAAAGAGATAAGGGAATTTTAGCTTATTTTAATCTACCGACTCTCCGTAATAGAAGGCATCGTTGACCAATTTCAATGACAGCAATAATCAAAATAGGACAAACATTCACGCCCAAAACGGAATTCGAACCCGATATTAAGATCTACATTTGAGGGAATATAATGAAACTTTATCTCCAACGATACCCTGACATATATTAATAATGGACCGGGGTGGTAGACTCTTCGCATATTACTTGAGTCAACTTAAATAAAGCATATTTCTAAATCAACACCGAAATGCAAGATCAGGATGAACCGTAAACCTCTGATATCTGAGGGACACTCATATAACGCCAAGAGAATGTAAGTGATGCACTTATAAAGTCAAAGATAACGAGGGGTGACATCATTGGACGTGCTGAACGGATTCTGAAAAACAGCTGACGACGCAGGCCCGCCGTGGAGAATTATACGCAATCGGCGAGATGAGGTGAGACAAAGGCAGGAAGAGGGGAAGTTCAAGGTCGAAGGGAGAAAGTAAGATCAACAAACACTTCCCCGTCTTTTTGGCGCGCACTTCTGATTTTTCTGAGGCGCAAAACAGAGCGGTGATTCCCGCGTTGCATCAATCCGATCCACAATTTAACGTGCGATGACTGAGCGAAGTCGTCAATTGGGCAAACTTTGCAAACATATCCATGACAATTACGACTAATGCGTAGCAGCCCAAATGGCGAAATCAATGCTCTCATAACTGTGGAATATTTTCATTGACATTTCAATGATCTAAACGTCGATTAACGAATCACAAAGTTGTTGCTATTGTTTCGTAACATTTATTTACGATTTCATAATAACTCTGGCGTCGGCCTTAGTTATGCTCTATTATTTATTTACTACGGACTAAATCTATAAAAAGTAAAGGACTATTGGATAACAGGCAGTAGGAATATAAAACAAATAATCCAGTCAACAAACAAAGTGAGTTAAAGCATGAAATAGACAAAAAAATTAAAAAGAACACAATGGTTGCAATAATTTAATTTGATGAGTGCGCATTTTAACTCTAAGCCTTTACGTGATTCGAAGGTTAAGTTCACATAAGCAGCCTGAAAACTACGACGTTAAAATAAGATGCAAATGAGAGCCGATTAATTACAATTCAATCTCAGAATGCAAGCTTACCGAAGGACATAAATAAAAATATTTCGATAATTTATGAATGTAACCTTTTCGGAGGAAAAGGACGATTAAGATTTAATACCTAACTAAAGTCACGGATTTTATACCTTATGAAAGGCTAGAGTATTTGTTCGATAATAATTTACAGAATGAATTACGCAATAACCTTCGAAGCTTCGAAATTCCTTTCGATTTCTAATCTAGACGAGTGTTAAGATTCCATTACCTTAGAAGATTCAAAAGATTTCGAATCAGCTGATAACCGTTGTTTACGTTTGGAAATACGAGTGTGCGCAGTTTTCCATTGAGGAGGAGAAGAGGAGTTACTAATTTAACTTTATTAAGCACCAAGTTAATCGATTACGTGGCCAGTTACGTCAAAGAGCATGCACAACTGTGATTACAATGAAAACGAGAAAATTGGCAGTTGTCTATCTAATTTGTAAGAAAATTAACGATTCGAGAACTATTTGATATCTCCCCGGTCCCATATCTTAATGGATGAAATAGATCTGTCTGTTGGCAAATTAAATATGTAAAATATATCTAATATGCTCTTCGTGCCTCCCATCTACTCACAGGAATATGAACTCTACTTAGGTATGAATATTATTCTTAATATAAGCGATTTCTCTATCCATTATTGAAGGCTATGAAAGGTGCTCTCAAAGAAACATAGTGCTACACTTATTTCAACTACATCTTTCTGCTACTTAAAAAAAGAACAGTAAAGAAGGTAAATAGGTAAGTGTTAGAAGATCAGATCAATCTTCGGCCTGAATGTTTTCCAGACAAAACCATCTCTTGAACGAAACAACTAAAATGCACGTGGAATAAAGCTGTAAGTTATGCAGAACTTTCATTAAATCAGTATCGTGCATTGCTAAACAAATCCTAGAAACCATAAGGCTAAACTTAATCGAAAGGGATAGAAAACAGACTACCAGCCATTTACCATTAAACGACGCCTGAGATTACTCAAGTATGGAGACTTGAGATTCGCAAACAGGAATCCGCATGAAATAAACATACAGGTAAACCTTGGCGAGAAAACAAAAACAAAGACTGCAAAGTAAATGAAGAGAACAAAGCAGAAGCGCCACTTGAAAAGAAATTCCCGTGACCTTGGGATTGTGAGATTTACATCCAGCACTGCGGAGAGTCCCTCTGGAAGGAAAACAAAGCGATGACCTAGGGAAATAAATGCACGTTGGATTCCGCTCGAGCGACCGAACGGAACCGATTCCCGAAGACAAACGCGGCGGTTATCTTTCCACTCCAAGAAAAAAGAAAATATGATCGTGCGTTGAAAGAGAGGCCATTCTGTAGTTTGATCACGACCTCAGAAGGAACGGTTCTTGAAAAACAGGGATGCCCTTTACCATTCCAAACTAATGCACGAATCGGAAAACTGGTTGATTAATTCGCGAGCGATGATTTATGCAATTTTACCAAATAAATAATTGGAAGTCCTACAGAACTTCTTGACAGAAACCCTGAGGAAAGGGTTACCTTTAATTCTCTCTCTTATAAGTGTCTAGAGATAAAATATTATTGATGAAATTATATGCTATTAAGGTATGACTCTTAACAATAATTTCTGAGAAATTTAGATCCTTGTATGAAACTAAGATTTATTAAAGTAACGCTTTTTATAAAGGAACTAAAAAAGAGAAAAATACTTATTTACCTATACTTAGAATGTTTCGTTATTTACATATTTCAGCAAGACGATGAATTTTTGAATCAATTTTTCACAACGAAATCACACTACAGGAATTTAAAACTCATCAATTATCATGATATTCTATACTTTTACGGAATGATTGTAAACAAGTTTCCAAGAAACCACTTTTAATAACGTGATTAATTTGTTCCTAAATATTAAATGCTAAAAATATAAATTTTTATATCAAGCGTAAGTCAATTAATACATTAATAACTGAAAATAAATAATCATAAGTCTGCATACCACGCAGTTTTTTTAATGTACCCTCCCATCATCACAAGCAACCTAAACAAATCCGCAAATCTCTCTCAATACATGGCCGCAGGACTAAAAGCCTCGTGTTATTATTCAAGACGTCATAAAAACGCCCCCCGAATGACTCATCCTCAGCACAGAAGTAGATTTCCACGAGTGAAGTCGTAAATAAAAACTAACAGCCACACTCGAATCCTTAAGAAATCCCGAGCAAGCCTCAAGAGAGTAAGTAAGAGCATCGGGCGGCGAAAAGGAGAAAAAGAGTGAGGAAAGTGGAGATATTTTTCCACTGCGCAATACCCTCTCTCTATGAATAGTATGGTGAGAAAAGGGAAACTGCGAATGTGCCAATAGGTGAAGGGGAGGGAGAAGGACGTTGTGTAGATTCCTATGGAGGTCGTGAGAGAGCCAATTACTCTCTCGCCATCACGCGACTTTGAATCACCGGTTTGTTGTTGGGAAAAACGAGGGAGTGGATGGATTACGCATCTCCAGGAGAAAATAGAGTGATGGGAAGAAATTAGAAGTGCTATTACGGGATGCATCGCTTTCGTCGAACCAACATCTGGAAATCGCGTCGCGAAGAAGTTGCATCCTTAGCATTTACACATCTAAAAGTCCACAGATTGATCGAGTGTAGAACGTGAGAAACTAGGCAAATCCCAACCGAGGAAATTCCATTTTCGACCAGATTTCACATAGGCTCGTGTTTACGCTGCACTAGGTAGGAGCGGAATCACGCTCTAGAAAACGTCGATTTCTAATCGAGACAACTTTTCAGGTTCAACTTCGAATCAGCTGTTATCCCGTGTGTTTACATTCCACTCGGTCGAAGCGTGTACATCTCTAAATCTGCATGAAAGAGTTTTTTTACACTTCTGATGTATTAAACTAAGATTATTATACTGGTGATATCCCGTAAAGGCAAAAACGTATTCACACATGGACTCGAGCAGGTGTCAAAAGGCTCGTAGTTGTCTCATAATTCGATTCGAGCTAAAATTATCATTTCTTATATTCCGAATTTGTTTCTAGATTTTCCGTTTATTCTTGAGCAGTCCAGCACAACCGAAACGAGGATTATTTTAATAATTTTTAAAGAACATTCATTTAAATATAAAAACACTAAGAAATAATTCATGTGATATCTCACATTTTTCAGAAAAAAATTCTATGTAATTTAGAATTTGTCTTAGTCTTGCTTAAATACTCATATTTTATCATTATGAAAACTCACAAATGGCAAAATCATTACCAAGAAAATTAGAAAATGCAAAGAAAAATTCAGTTATTTGAAGGGTAGAATTTTGAAAAATATAACCAAAGGCGGGTGTCATCACTTGTTTCAACTGTACATTGTAGTTTCCAATGAAAGGTAGTAAACAATTGGCGTGAATTTCAGCGCGTATTTAATGCATCAAATAAATCAATCTTAACTGGTCACGTGATTATATTAATGTTTGCCATTCAATTACTTGATTAAATAATATGAAATGGAAATTGCTTTGTTAATGAAGCAATATAAAATGAGAAATGAAATCTGTTTTCCTGCTCCCTTAGTAAATAAAAAAGGAAAAATCGGCGAGAGAGATTGGCTTAATTATCCCTACGATAATATGAAACACCAAACAAAAGAGAAATTAATTTGTATGGATGAATGATACCATGAATGAAATCCGAAGATAGATGGTTGAAGCCATTCATATTGAAAAGTTATGCTGCAGAGACGTATAAACATAAAAACCAGTATAAACGAGTACAAATCAGCTCCGAAATATGTGAGAGTGGAAGTTAACAAAGCATTGAAGCATTACTCAGCAACATTGCTACAATTTCTCATTTTAAACAATTCCCATTAGTCGATCCATCAGAATTCACTGCAATTTGCGAAGGCAGTATGGAAAACAACATTAACAACAATAAACAATATATATTATCCGCCTGACAAAGCCTCATTCCGTGGCAGTCGATTTACTTTCGCAAGACAATCGATTAAATTAACCACAGGCGCGAGTTAATAACAACGGCGGACACGCCTGAATGCAATCACATCCGCGTAGGCACATTCATTTTTTTGTTAACAAGCTTACCGCTTCATATAAAGAGCAGTGGGGTAATGAAGGGAAAAAAGTGAAGGGTAACTGCCGACCTTGCCGATTACAAATTCAAACCAAGAATGAGTATCTTTTATAACGACTCACAACTTGGCAGGAGACGAGATGGGGGCGGGATAGTATGCAAGGACTCTTTCATTAAAACAATACGGACTTACTTTCCGCAACGATATGTACAGAAGATACACATAATAAACCATTCTTCTAGCCATAGCACGTTCAGGACTTTCACAAATCGGCAATTTTTTCAAACTGAAATATGCAATGCATAGCTAGGGTTGGAGAAGTGACTGAAAGAATCTGGCTTACCAGGCTAAGATGAGGAGTGAGGTAGTTCATGAAAAATATTCCAAATGAAAAAGACCCCGCCTGGAACTTCAAAACCATAAATGTCTAAGAAGCCGCCGCTGGAGTTATGAAACAGTCACAGAATGAGGAAATGCATCACAGAATGACATAAGAGAAGCTGAGATCAAATTCCGCGAATGACTATCCCTATTCAGCAACCCGGATGAACTTTCTAAAAATAACTTCCCCATTTAAGCTCCCCTTTCTTTATTAAGAAACTTTCTATTAATAAAGGGAATGAACGAAAGGCTACATGGGTCACTGAAACATGTAGGAAATAAACGTGAATAAACGAGGCAAATCAAATGCTTTTTAAGATAAGCAGAACATGAAGTTTAAGATTACTAGGATATTGATACAGATACATCAACTCAAGAGGCCGCAACGAAAGTTGAATTAAAGTGAGCAGATCAGAGCAATTAAAGCATTTTCTTACAGACTTTTCCTTGAGTGCATATGAATAGGGGTTACTGAAGTGAGTTTAATTCTATCAGAAAACAAAGTAAAACATATTTACGCAAAAACTGCGAATTTATCCTATTTCTACCTATGAATCAAAGAGATAGGACTCACAAGGGAAGATAATGTATTAATTGGAAATGGAAAAATAACGTTAAAGCTTAATTCTTCTTAGGATACAGAAAATAAAGCAAAATGTACGAGATTGATAACTATTATTCGGCGTAAAATCATCCAAACATAAAATCTTTAAGAAAATATACGTTATATAAACTTTTACTTAGTAATGCACGTCGTAACTTTTTTCTAACATACCCAGGAATCGAACGCAAAACTTCTTCCTAACATACCGACAAATTAGCCTAAAAACTATCAACTATCAAACTATCAACTATCTTTATGCAAATCTATACTCCAATGGACAGCATTTTTTTGAATGAACACAAAGCTAAACGTAACTAATAACTGCTTAAGTTATCCGCAACTCCAACCATGTGTTTCTAAAATAATCTACCAAATAATTAGGGACAACAACAACAACGAAAAATATTTACCAGCAGTGTCTTAAAGGTAGGGTATAATATAGCCTTTGATCCGGATTTCTGATATTCCACCTAAAGAGATATTCCCTTAGGGAAATCGTTAATATAAATTTTTTCCTTCTAATAATAAATCTGTGTAAAGGTCTCCCGCCCAAGGGCGATTCATGCCTTCTTTCCGCATCTCGTCCGGGTTTGGCGGTGAGTTGTATAGGTGGCAGCATGTTTGATACGGCACCAGGGGGTAGGAATAAATGCGTGGGTGTCTGAGTAATACGAGGCGATGTGGGGTGGGTTAGTGGATGTGTGACGTGTTACCGATGAGGGGAGGGCCTATCAGCTGGTATTCCCTCCTTCAAAAAGCCTTTTGGATGCCCACTTTTCCCTCCCATTCAACTCTCACATCTTCAGCGTATTAGCTTTGGCTTACTAAACCTTTGAAGGTATGAAAATGATCGACTCTGGGAATCTGGAAATGATGGACCGAGGCAATCTGAGCCTGTTTAACAACTCGAGATGCTTTCATAGGAGCATTTGCCTTCTGATGAGGATTTCATCATATCGGCTTTTTGATATTTCTTGCTCAGATCCGTTTGAAGGAACATGGATGAAAGGAAACTGCGTATGAAAGACGAGCTTAGACATTTTGGTCGAAATATAGATTTCCTAAAAATTGCCTAAAGATACGACATACGCCGCACACGACTACAACGGGTAGCGTCAAATCAAAAGCCAAGTTTGTTAATTTAAACAACAAAATAACACTGCTTAGGTTTAAATTTCTAACCAATAATCTTCAAAGAATCGTCTAAATGAATACTCAATATTAATACAAAAGAGACCAAAATTGCCATCTTTATAGGTAGAATGACAAAAGATTGACGACGAGACAAATTGCACTCTTTTAATTTCTTACTTTTTCAAAAAGTCGTTCAAACAGGTCCGGTAAATTTTAACGGTAGAATGATATTATAGATACATAAATTTCTAAAGTTCAACAAAGGGTATGCTAAAACAAGAAATTTACATATCTGAAAGGGTAAGGCCGAGTCGAGAGAAAATTAATGCAAAACCTCTACCAGGGTTTCTCCTGTCACCATCCCAGGTCCAACCGCATATACAGCAAAGGCTGCTCTGAAAGACAGTGTGGAGGAAGTGACAGCTTTTTCGGCTAATATAAAGCATCAGAAGGGGAAAAAGGAGCTCAGTGGAGCTGTCCAACCCAAATATGGAACCCTATCGCCACAAAGGGGGCGGGTTTATTCGTACCCTTCAAAACCCAAAACTCTTCTTATGAAAACGCCCCACAAAAGATCACCCTCGGATGCCTTAGGCATATGGCCCCTGAAAACCCAATTATAATATTAAACCATCACCTTTGATCTTTCAGGTAGAATAATTCTCCTAAAGACAGGATTCGTCCTGGGCATAATGATATACTTCCTGACTCAGCTTGTTTCAGACGTCAGAGGACCCGGAGAAAATCAACACGAGATGTAAACATTAGAGAGAAGAAGTGGCCCAGGTGCTCCAGAATTGAGGGTATTTGGACATTATCACAGCAATTTGGCGTAAAATCTAACACACCACCGTGACAAATGATTGTAAGCTGCTTAACCCTTTTTGTCTGCTTTCCGAAATTGATAAACGCTGCCCAAATCGGACAGAGGGAATACTCCCAGATTCCAATGAGAGGATATTAAACACAACAACTAATAGTTAACAAAAATATTCTGATGAATTCTAAAGAAATAATCATTCACTAACTAATTAGAATGGTTAATCACAGAAATTATAATAATGATAATAATAATTAACTGAACTCTATCGCAAAGTTTCACACAAATATACACATTTACCAATAGTAATTCTCAAACACCGCAGAACATTATTTATACTACTTTATCTTACCGATATCCTAATCCACATCTCTAGATGGTAGAGTGGTTGGTTTTTCGAACGACACCAGGATTTAAACCTTTACACATGCGCTTATGATTTCAATGAGTTACCCATATAAAACAAATTATTATTAACGTACACCAAGAAACACGCGCATAATGAGGAATTTTTAATTTCTCAGATCATTTAACAACCATAAACGTACCCGAGAACAGAGGGAAAGTTGGAATCCTCAACAGAAAACACGTTTAAAAAACGGTCTTCAAACCCTACACGCAGGACCCATCCAGAACATTTCGCTGGGCGGATCGGTCCAACTCTACAGCGATCCTTATAACGAAATCATAGAACACGATATCCCGCCGCAACCCTCTTTCTATGGGGCCCCACTGAAAAAAATATAACTTAATCCCAGACCCCACCCGGCCAGATGTGAGCCGATTTTTTTCGAGCCGAGCACGGGAAAAATGTACCGGAAAAAAACAAGCTGGCGAAGAGAAAGAAAGGGGGCGAAATGGTAACGAGATAGAAAGAAAAAATCGCTGGCCGGCGAACCCCAAAAGGGGACGCAGACTCGCAGCGCGAATCTCAGCTGATCGTCGCCCACGGAGAGGAAGATGGGGAGATAAAAATGGCGGATGGCTGGACCAAAAATAGAAAGGCGGGCAGTAGACGCAGAGGGTGACCACGCCGTGATGGAGAGAAAGATATGCAGGATGGAAGGGAAGATGAACTCCTGGAAACATTCCAAATAGATAAGGGGCCCCGAGTGGAAATATACGGAGGGTTATGCCGACGTCGAGTTGTTTTAAATAAGTAATGATGCCAAAGGGGCGTTTATGGTTATTTCAGAGGAGAGCGAAATTAATATTGCATGATCGTCTGCAAGGGGGGCGTGGTGAAACTGCAGACTGCGATGTATGCAGCAGTTGCCATCGAAAGTAAAGATGCTTTCATTTTCTAATGCTGGATTCTAGAATGCTGCACGAGGCACAAAATTTCAGTCATTTACAACTGAATGCCATCCATATATTTTACTACTGTAATAAGATAAACTTCAACTCAAATAACAAATGATAATGGCTCATAACAATAGCAAGTAACAGTTGAAATTGTAAAGAGTAATACAGGGCTCAATAGCTCAGAGTTCACTAGCGAAGCTTTGAATGATTCGTGAAAGACGAAAACAAGGAGTGACAAATCTCTCTTTCTAAACTAGTAGGAAAATTGGTATTGAACTGGATTGGTATGAATCTTCCATTAATCAGCTGGATGCCGTCTATTCTAAAGTTTTCAAGGCTCTGGAAATACTACGATTTGCGCAAAATAGGGAACTTGGAGGACAAAATAAACTCGTAGAATGATAGCTATTGCAAAATATTATCCTATTGATAAGAAGGAAAGGGATTCGATGGACATCGCGCCCACTTTTCCTACTGCCATACTCTACGCATACGAGCACTGCTCTAAGCGTTATCATTTCCTTTGTGGAGGAAACAAATGACAAAACTCTAAACAAATCAAGAGTATAAACATCTTGCACCGCCGAAAAAACATCCTTCCCCCGTAACACCAGGATTCCTCGAAAAAATTCTCTAAGGACCAGATGAATAAAAGAAAAAGACAGCTCCGAAAAGGGACAAAGGAGAGAATCGTCCATGCAGTTGGGACGTAAATTTAGTCGGTCGTCCGAGGAAGCGGAGAAAGAATCTCCGGATGCCTCCAATTTGCCATGGACAAGTCAGCTGAGGAGAGCTTCCCCTCGTTCACTCCCCTACACAACCATTCCCTCGGCTTACGTCAGCTCACACCAGTCAATGGAAGCATTGTGCAACACTACTCCCCTCTGGCGGTGGCAATGAGCTCGAGCCAAAGGTCGCCCACAATTCCCCACTCCTTCTCGCACACGTACACTAGGAACACGATGGGACAATTTCCCACACACGCACGCATTTACCCCGAGATACACGTACATACAAGCGCACCCACACCCTGCCAACGCCCTGCTTACCGTTAAGGGTGACTCAAGAGAGAGCATCTCACCGCCATAACGAACCATTTAACAGGTCAACAACATCGGAAGATGCGAATGGGAGGGGGCGTTAGCAGAAAAGCTGAAAAAAGAAGTACGCCATCGACAAGAGAGCTACGAATGAGAGCGTCATGAAGCGTAATTTCGATGTTACAATTAAAGTCGCTTCTTAGTTTGAAGTTGAGACCAAATTTGTTAAAAACGATAACCTGGGAGAGATTCCTATGCAAATTAGACTAGGAAAGGGTTTTTGGAATGTCATAAGTGATTGTAATTTAACAAAATTGATCATGTTTGCAAGATTCAAGACAAAATAGAGCAATTTGAAGACAGCATCGATATACTTCAGAGAAGAGTTTAATGATGTATCACAGCTCAAGATTCGTGATTACAATTATTTAAATTTAAAAGTCCTGAATAATCTCCTTAAAATGAAAAATATTGATAAGACTATCGAATTGTGAATGAATTACTTCGACATGCAGAAACTTCTACAAAAAGTGTGGCCTTTCATAAACTTTAAAGTAAAATATAAAAATTTTACACAAGATAGTAAACAGCAGGTTATTGACAATTTCAACAAGAACATTTAAATGCACCAACACCCTAATTGTAAGAGTGAAATTCGTCTTTAAAAATTTATCTGAATTCGCTTCAGCTTGGTATCTAAAGCACTTATCTTCACATAAGCTCCATTCACCATTGTTCACTTTTAAGTATAACTACTCGCTGTCCTAACACTGTAACGGACTACTTCTCGTAGGAGATAAGGGACTTTAAATACGATGACGTGAAATCAAGTCAAAGAACCCTAATCCTTTCCAAGAACTCTGAGAATGGCGACGATATTCCACGAAGCACTCAGCATGTTAATCATTTCCACACGATCTGGAAAGGTCACGTGAGAATGATTGATATACTCGCATTGAACACTGAAAAGGAGCAAAATGTCAGCCTGTGTTGTGCTCTCGATGCATTCAGAATTGACCACGTGGAATTGTAGCGAGATACGCATTGTTTACTACGGCGGGGACTTGCGCAAAATCACATTTGTCCATGAATAAAAACCGCTGTGGAAATAAAGACTGAATAATTCACGTCTTATATATATATATATATATATATATATATATATCAAGAAAAAAGTCAATTAGCGGAAAAGACAAGTTGACAAGGACGGCGTGTTACTGCAATGAAAGAGGCACATTTCATGTGAGTGATGAAGTCATAAATCCTCAATTAAAACGGCGGAAAGAAACTAGGACATTACTATGAGAAAGATACGCTATTACTCTAATATGAAATACTACGGTGATGAAGATGAAACACCACGAGGCCTTAGAACGTCACTTCGTGGACTAGGAGAATGAACTGAATAAATGCGACTACTGAAGAGAAAATCCTATTGCAAGTTGGACTGATTCAGAATCCACATTCAAATGTTAGAGTAAACTACTACACACTTACGATACTATTTGCAGAGCAATAACGATGCTTGCAGTTCAATTTCACCCGAAAAGAAAGTGCTTTGTGGCATGAATGGTGGAAGTTTGATGGAAGGATTAACTGTATTGTATGGAGATTTTCATCATGAATTAATGAGAATAAACTCCGCTCGATAATGAAATTAATTCCCATTTCGCAAATAGTCGATCAGAATGCGCTGCAACCGATAACATGGTCATAAATGTTTATTAACGTCAACAGCGAAATCTATTTCTTTTTAAACGAAGCGTGTAAGCACGCGATTGGAAGGAAAACAGAAAAAAGATGAATTCCACAAAACGGAAAGCAAAACACTAAATGAGCTGCATTCTTTCAGTGACTGTGTTCCACATGGATGGTCACTAATGAGTAAATATTCCATTACGAAACAAACAACTGGATTTTTCTAACTCAGATTCGAAACGGCAAATGATACATCTGACAAATAACAAACGAGTTAATTTTTCTAAATAATGCTCTTTTTTCGTGAATAAATATGCCATGAAATGAAGCAAAAAGTAGGGGAAAAACGCGATAGAAGAAAAAATTGCCATAATTATATTTTTTATATTAAAATTATTTTGTTACGATTATCATCAAGAAACAAAGGGATGCAAAGCTTAAACTCGCTGCTATAACCATTTACAATCAATGCGAGACGAAATCCGTACTTACTCATACCATATATATAAGGGCAGCTCTTACCGCAAACTGCCACAGGATACAAAACTCACGAAGGTAACTAAAGTTTTCATCTTACCTGAAAAAAGAAAGAAAATAAACAATTTAGAATCAACAGATATAAAAAGGGTATCAGGATAAGGTAGCACATAAAGGGTAAGAATTTACTCTTCAATAAATAACGAATACAGCCTCGCAAAAGAAAACATAGTAAGAATATACAATGAATGATACGCATGAATATATATGTAAAAAGTCATCAATATAAATAATAAATATTTATCATCGAATGCTCAGTAACAAAAGCTGATAAATTATTTATTATAAAAAATCGTATGTAGTCCATGGCTTTAGATTTATCTCGCTAAACTTTAAATACGCCGCGCAAACTATTGATGAAAAATAAAGACACTCAATTCAAATCTAATTGCACACAAGGTTGTTAAAAAATGAAAGTGATACATAACTAATCACGAAAGGGATTTTGAAAACAGTGAGTGCTAGAAAAACAAGCGCAACTGAGATGGAAAAACAAGCATCGAAAATTTGATCACGTAGATTGCGGCATTTATCCTTCGGTGCCAAGATATTCTAAGCTCGCAGGTAATACTTTCTGATATTTTTTAAATTGGAAAAAAATAATTATTAGCCTTTTAATTTCTAGGAATAAATATTTAAATATCAAGAGGTCTGGCGGACAACCAAGCGATCCGGAATATGATATCCGCCCCCACAGAGATTACAGCTTACACACACGAAAAAATATTCGATTTGCACCCCTGGCTATTTTCCACTTCCCGTTTAACTCCATTTTCTCCTCGATTTGTTCCGATACTCTGCTGGAGACCACCTTAACATCCTGTACCAGTGTATCAATCTTGGGCGATATGGGGGAGCATCCATAATAGCGTCGACGGGAGAAAAAACATATCAAGACTAATCTTCCGGTTTGACTATGGATCGAGGAAACCGAAGGGGAAAGTCCGCTCACGGGGAGAAATAAAAACAGCTTGAGCTGAAAGCAAACGTAACAAACTCTCAGAGAGGGAGGAAAATTCAGGAAAAAGGAGGACCTTCTCGATAAAACGCCATATTCACCGAAAGGTGATAAGGATGCCATAGCAAATGGAGTGACTGATCTTTGCTATATTGACAGTAACTTTGCAGGAATCTGACTGACCGATAACTTTTCGTGTACCACTAAATGTAGTATCTACCTTGCTAAATATTTATATTTATGCTTGAAATATTTGTCAATAAAAGATGTTTATTATGTTGGTGTAATTATTATCTCGCCTGGGATCGATTTTTTACTTAATTTTCAATTTACTTTAATTTTTACTTAATTTTTGAATTCATTTACAAATTTTTGTAACGTATACATCTTAACAATCCAAAATAAGTTTTAATGTTAACTATAACACAAGAAGTAATACTCTATTACTTCTATTAATAAATTAAGAATATTAGTTTCTTCTAAACGGGGAAGAGAGCAGTAATACAATAGGCTGAAGAAAAAGACAATAAAAATTCATCCCTATCAAAGGGTTAACAAGAGTTAAAAAAGAATTCGCCTATAAAGTAAACAGCAAACAGATTTGAAAGAAAGCTCAAGAAACTACGGTATCGACCCCGAAAGTGAAAGGATTGATCTTGGCAAGTTCTAATCTCCTATTAGCTTAGGTAGAAACGACGTACTTCATGATTTACAGAATCTCGCTAGTTTGCTGCTGCTGTTAATTTTTAAAATTTTGAGATCCACTTCGAGAGATTCAAACAAAACGGACCTGTCGGGGGCATCGATGAAAGTGGTTGGTCAAGTCAGTCAATCGAGGTGGATCCAAATGAAAGGGGGCGTAAAATCTGCATAATCGCCTCTTTTCAATGAAAATTTAATTCCGATCGTCGCATGGATAGCGCTGTGCATCGGAATTAGGGGAAATGGATTTTTAAACGCTAATTTGTTACGCGAATGATCAGATGAATGACGTTAATTTAGGTCGTGCAAAGCCGTGGGATGCGGACACAAATACCCTGAAACTGTTTGGAGAGATATTCGTAGCAACTTTGTGGCACTCGAATTTTAATCATTACAAGTCAATGCGGTATTGACATCATTTAACGCTGGTCATGCGGTATTGACGCTGGTCTCCATCCATTACTCTCTAATTAAATTACTAGCAAGAGGAGGAATATCTGAAGAATTCGCTGAGTTGCTAGTTGAGTCATAGTAAGACTGAAGCAATAAATAACATGAAATCATTCCTCATTCTATAACCATGTATCAGGAATGGTACGGAGCTATAAGTAAGAATTAGCTACTTGGTTGCACAGAATTGGTTGAATGCGCGCGCCAGGTCGGAGGGCTGCAGGTTGGATAAACCCTGATTTAAATGGAAATAGCAGCTGAGCGAGCTCGTTTAAATCCCCAATCAGATGCCCTGATAAAGAGTCGGGTATTTAAAAATGGCCGATTCTGAGAGAAACTATGGAGACAAAAACCATCGATCAAGATGGGCGACTCAAACTAAAAGCAAAAGCATTTAATTAAGGAGGTAAATAACTTATTCCGCTTTCTCCGGTTGCCTCGTTATTTATAAAAACTATCCCGTCATTTTTTCAAAAATGTCGTATTCAAAACCACCGCTAAACGTCGGATTGCTTAGCTATAGAAAAATGCTGATGACAGTAACACTATGAATTATGAAACTAAGAAAGACTTGGTCTCCACGCCAGGGACAATAAGTAGGCATCACACCGAAATGGAAACATAACTGCTGTTGAAATACCTATAAATTGAATTACCTTCATTTGCGTCTGTGTCGCGGACTATCTGCTATCGAAGGATTCAACCAAATCCATGCTAAGGATTAGATTTTACAGCAAAATTTCCCCTGGTCAAGAAAAATCGACAAAATTTTCGATCTCTTTATCCACTACGTATCGTATATTAGTATTAAAAATACTATGATAATCAAATCCTTACATAATCGAGGTAAGAGACGTCTCAGTAATAGAAAATATCCCCGTTTTTGACTAGAAATAAGGTCTTTAATCTCTATATCCTACTTTCTCCAATCCATTAATGCTTCTTCTTAAACAGAACATTAACTATTAAGAACGAAAGTAGCTGAAGAATCACATCAAAACCAAATCCAAAAGGACAGATAGGTTACAGATATTCTTAAACGTGAAATTCGTTTAATCTCGTTCTGCTTTTATGCTCGTGTACGTTTATTGATCGGAGAAAAGAGAGCAGCATCGTTATATCGATTATCTGTTGGCGAAACGAGGCGAGGAAGAGGAAGGCAGTGGTTTTGAGCGCACGAACTCCCGGATAAAGCAGGAGGTGTGGAGAGGAAGGGCTGTCGCGTGGCCGATTTCCCATTCATCATCAACGGGCGGGACTCTGCGCAACTGTTTGGGATCCACGATTGATGCGCACGCCGTGGAGTAAAACGGCGACCAATCAGAAAGGAGTTTTCACGCGCCCAAGATGTAACGCGGGGAGAAAGAATGACACGGATCTTCACTACCAATAACCGCCGATGTAGAAAAAAGGGACTTCTTAACGAGCTTTCGACGGATGACGTCCTCAATGAGCGACGTGTGATATCCTTACCAGAGTTGAAATTTTTACCCAGGCTCGCGAAATTCTTTGATCCATTTCTGTATTCAATAGCGTCCGCAAAAAGCCTGAATTAAGGCGAGCATTACATCGAATCAAAGATTTCATTATAAACTAATTCGCTCGCCAAATAACAAAAGAACGCTGAAAAACTGGGCTACTTATATCAATAGCAAACAAAGCAACCGAAAGGTGCCTTTTTCTGCAACAGATGTTTAAAAATCAACTGCAAGAGTAAGATTTTGGTTCAGAGTTAAATTTTTATCGAATATTAAACATAATGTTAAATAAATAAAAGAATGAATATAATATCTACGTTTCTTCATTCTTCAGCGAATATATTCCTACTAGAACCTACCGAAGACTACAAAACCCATTCCATAAATAACTCAAATTATCTCGACGAATCAAATAATCTCCCGTATTCTCCACATCTCACGGGCTGAACTCCTGAAACAAAAACATCCCTGAGAGAGCAACAACCCAAGCGAACTCTTACCACATACCAATCCAAACAGACGCGAAAAGGGGAGAGAAAACATAGCGATCCAAGAATCCGAAAAAATAACCAAAATCCCCCGCAAAAGACAGGCACGAAAAAGGGTCCAGCGACAGCATCCAGGGTAACGCGACATTTGATCCCTCAGTAATGGAAGGAGGAATAAGAGAAATGGGGGGAGAAAGTCTGAGACACGTTCCCGAGGAAGCGAGGGCTCACACCCGAAAATATCGACCGGGCAAAAGAGGGGTTTCGGACCGAGAGAAAGGGTGGCCCCTCCCACCCACACGCTTCCTCCATTTCCTTCCAAACGACTATGCCGTCGTTTCCCGCGCCTTCCTGGACCGCACCATGGGATTCTTAGGGTCACTGATGCACTCAGAATGTACTTCATTATCGCCAAGGAATAGGGGAAATGTTAAAAACAAGGTGATAGCGAGAAAAATGTACCATTTCCTATACACTGACCATTTGAGATGTGAGCGAACTTGGTCCGGACTTGCTTCCATGACCCCTAAATGACTTGAGTACCGAAGTCGATTGATTCTCCATGACCATGACGATATTCAACGTAATTGAATACCACAAATACGATCGTAGAAATATGAAAACTAAATACATTTAATCGAATTACCAAATTTCTTTATTTTAAACGATCTAAAAAGGAAAATGCTAACAAAAGAGTTTGTTTGTTTTCATTGACAATATTACTAGAATGCTGACTTTGCATGATATCAATACTTATCGGTATATAAATATAATGTTCAAACGTGAATTAATAAAAAGAAATGAAACATCACGGACATTGGAGATTAATCGGAATCAGAATAATTGTGGATTAATTCATTCCTTAATTTTAAGTTATATATATTTCAAATAATTGGCAACGAACCGATACTACTGACTTGATTATCTCAGTTTACAATTTAATATTTGTTCATACCTCTTGTTAATGATAAATAAAAAAATACTACAGATTGACCTCAATAGTAACAAGACTAGTTATGCCCTGTGTACATAAAATGCTTCAGACGATCAGAACCAAGGAAGGAGAAAGCCGTTTGGTTCTCCAAAGGCAGGTGGATTTAGTCATTTCTTAAAAACAGAATTACAACCTTCAAAAATCCCTCTATTTTCAGCTAGTACACTACAGGGCAATTTTCCAGGATTTTAAAGAGTGGTTTCACTAATAACTGGCGCATCGCCATCATAAACAAACGTCATTGCAATGAGAGCATCGCCAGATGATGTGGAGTAGACACAAACCAGTCAAGTCATGCTTTACGGCATGAGTTTACATAAGAACTATCTTTACCGAGAGATTGGCCTCTTGACCTTTCGATTTCGAGGCGTAAATAAGCTATTTTTACGAATGTCTCCATTCTCCTAAATCAAATGAAAAGTTTACGGAACTGAACGTCATTTTCAAAATAAACTATAAAGTAAGAAGTGATAGATCTCAACTGATCATGCGAATTTCTCAAAATATGACAGAAAGAGTTCCGTATTACGTAGACTTTCGTGAACATGATTATCCTTGTATGTAAGTGTGTCCTAATGATTTATAATAAATTATTTCATAAGATACCTTCTACCTTATGTGACAAAAGATATATTCTGAATCAATATACAGCTTGTATAAAACGCATTCAATCATCTTTCTCTGTGAATCTAAAACGAACAAGCCCGATTTTTAGTTCCAACCGATAACTAAAAACAGTACCATCGCTTTCATGTAACCTCATTCACAGCACAACCACCATCAAGTTCCTTTTCGCGGAAATAACGACCATTCCGATATTTCCTCAACCTTCCTACGAAACTCGTAAACAAAACAACACGCAAGCGTCGTTTGAAAAAGGTCAAGCGAGTGCAATACGCTGAATTCCTGCAGTGCGGTAACATTAGCTCACACACCGCAATCCACGGATAGCCGCATTTCTCACGGGACATTTCCGTCTCTATCTCCCGAGTTGAAAAATTGCACGTCAGCCGATGCAAGCACGATATCTTCCGACGTGTTTCGCGCACCTATCTGCGCGTGCATGCACCGCTAGGAGAAATTTCAGCGGGTGTGATAGCGGAGTTCAATGAACTCGAGAGGGAGGGAAGGTGAATTAAAATCCGTCGGACGGTGATCGATACACCACTTTAGGGTCTTCGAGTCGATACACCTCCATTCAAGGGTTCAACTATGCTCGTAAAAGGCAGGAAACGTTATGTTGCTCTACTTTATCGAATCCAGGAGATGTTTGCAGTGATCAAGGGATCTTCCGAGGGGTTTGGGGAACAGGATACATGCTATTGTATTTGCATACTTACTTATCTCTGTACATAATAGCCGGATCGAGCAAGCCTGAATTACAGGGGAATGATAATAGATTGCTTCTTTTTGTTTTGGTTATAAGTGCATTCTCAGCAACGTAAATGAAATGATGAGAATGTAATTTTGTGTGAAGCGCCTTTGTGCTCATTTGTATGTGCACATTTTTGTCTCATTCTGATAATGTGTTTGGATCAATAAAATTGTTATCATTATACCACATAGATACCAATTGATCCTGAATTGTTCCCCCAGTATTCGTCTTTGCCGTACTTCAAATTTAATCTGATAACAACAACTCACCAAGATATGCCACACCTAAAACGGGAAATATTTTACTGGTTTTACTGTTTACCATATGCTACGAATGCAAAAAGACGGATGAACGATTGCGAAAATATAGAAAATGTAGTATGCTACACCTTATTTATCATAAAGATCACATGAAGTGTTGCTATATCTTCATAGTGTTCCTTGAGGAGGAGGGGTCCTATTGCATAATCGAAGGCAAAATTCAGTGGGTATGCTCCAGGAACAGTCAAATCTGCAAGTAACGAGATATGCTTATCACGAATATATGTCGTTGAATAGTAGTTAATACAAAAGCATTGGAGAGAATAGCAGTTTCCGCGCAATGATTATTGAGTAAAAAAGTCACGAAAATTCGCGACGAGTCATGAATGACTGCACCCTAAAATGGCGAGCAATTACCTACACGAGGAAAAGACTCGAACCCAGATTCGATCCCGAGTCACGAAACATTTTCCCCGTAGGTGCACTCCTCCGAAAAGAATAAAAACACAGAAAAAGCCTAAAGAAAAACCCCCGAGCCACGCGCTAATCCACCCACGCTACCCACCCAAACAAAAACAACGCACGAATCCCCGTGACTCGGAATATTATCCTCGGAGGCGTAGTAGTTAACAGCGTGTCACGAAACTCTTCTCCCGCCAAAGACCTGACGCTTGAATCGGGCAGGGAAGGAAAAACGGAATGGGAGAGGGGCGGAAAATCGACCAATAGGAAGGAGAGGAGAGAGAGAGAATGAGAGAGAAAAGTCTCCCCGTGTGTACGCATGGGGCACGCCGTTCCCTCCCATGCTACACCGCCTCCCTCCCCCGCCTCCCGTACTCCAACGTAAAACTCTCCACTCGAGCTCCCTCCTTCACCACCCTCCTGCTGCAGCAGTAGATCGATAGATGGCAGGGGTGTGGAGCAGAGAAGCTGGGAGGGGCACGTAGCCAAGAATGTTCAAGAAAGGAAGGCTAAAGATCTTTTCTCTCCCCATTCTATACCGAATTCCTGTGGAAGATGAGGGCATCAAGGGAGATAGACATCTATGCCGCAAAATTTCCCGCGCTTTCCTCATTCGGGAGAACATCGAAGCGTATTACCTTCATGTTTACACGTATAGAGCGAGGGGATTCTGCTGACGCGTGCCACACGGGTTAGCTTTCGGTACAATGGAATTTACAAAACCTCGCAAGACATGATGTGAGTTTAAAGCCAAACAGAGGGGTTGTAATGGCGAAAATTTGACGAGAAAAGTTCAAATTTTCGGTAAGATAAGGATATTTGCTCATGTTCTACTTCTGATATTGTAATGCCATTTCTAAAGATTCCTCAAATCATACATAGAATTATATTGATCCCAGTTACACAGATATCGATTTATCCACTTCTGCGTCTGAAACAGAGTTTTACTGCTGCCAAGTCTTTGAAGATAAGCAATATAATGAATTTCATTCATGCAGAAACATTTTTCAGAGAGAGTTTTAATTTAAAAATGCAATTGGAGAGGATTAGAATATACTACGAAATTTTATCGGCTGCAAATTACTTGAACTATAAAAATATTCTTCTGAGTTCTGATATCGTTACTGATAAACGATTGAGTATTTTAATAACAGCTTAATTCAGTATTTTAATACCAGCTTTAATTCCTAACCATGGATGAGATTTATATACGCCTATAAAAGAGAAAATGCCTCGATTATGCAGGCCATATGGACTGCAAATATTACGTAACCAGCGGAAGTTCACAATGAATCCACTCAAATTCTTGCGCTTGATTAGATCGTGTTTCATACCCAACAGCACTCCGCAAATGTGAACGATTTAATACATCAATGAGCATTCCATTCACCGATACGACTCCTCTTATTTCACCAATTTCGCTTCCGAGCAGTTCCGGGAACGCGCCAGATGCCGAGCACAACTCGCTCGGGAAAAATCGGCGAGAGTCGTAATAGTCCGGATTAGCCGCGTTATGAGGTACGAGAAAGATCAAACGAAACGTAAAAGGATAAATCCCCAGAAATCCCGTGAGTCAGCCTCGATTGATCATTGAAAGAGAGATCGAGTAATGCATCAATCCCCAACGTGCTTCCCCGATTACTCACTCAGAGGTCAGGTTACGCCTCTTATTCCCAGCTGAGGCAGGAAATTCCGCGGCACGCCCCCTTCGAGAGCGACATTGGCGCCTTACTACGGCGTCGTTAAAGGAGTAATACCTCAACTAAGGGCGGAAAAGTTTCCCTCCTAAGTACCACTGGAGCTTACGGCGCCTATCAGATAAATCACACGCTCTTCGAGAAAGCCATGTGTTCCGCTGAAAGGAGGCTTGGCAGCCGTGATGAAGTCCTTATCAGCTATTACTAGGAGTGCAATTAAGCTTTGTAGAAATGCCACTGAACATAATTCACCCCATATTCGGTATTTTAAGCATGTGCTTCACCAGCAGTAATGTTCCGTATGACTTCAAATTCTCCATAACGTAATCATTTTACACATTTTATCGCCTATTTGTACAGAAAATTTTACTTTCTAAACCCTTGGCAGAACACTGGTGAGTAAAAGAGTGAGCATAAAGTGAGACTACTGTTCTGATATTTATTCACAGATAACGGCATAACAGTGTTCTTTAAACAAGTCAACCTTCCCGATAAATATATAATTTCTTAGATTAATTTCTACCAAACCTTCCTTATTAAGCATAAAAGCAATTAAGTAAGGAATAATACTGATTATAATATAATAATTTGAGTGTAGCAATGGAATGTTGGGTTTTAGAAAATCCTTTGTGATTTTGCGCTTTGAGATTCTCGCCTTATTCTATATTGTTTAATCTGATTCTCTTACTACCACCTGAGAATAAAACATTTTATGCTCGATCTAGTATATCCCTACAAGGACATCGGTCACAATTCCACCTTTGATGCATGAATTTGAGTCAAGTCACAAGTGAAAACATCTTGCTCTAACAAGTTACGCTGCCCCATTAAGCACTACTTGATCCATTAACCCATTACCTCTATATACTCTGACAAGAAGATTCATAATCGCACATGATCCAGTTATACAATAGCAACACCGGTTACAAAGCCCAAACTTCTGGACAAGAAAGGAGGAGCAAACATCAAGAGTGCCGGAAACACATCCTCGAAACAACTCCACCTCCGCCTTCAGCGCCCAGCGAACCCATTAATTCGAGGGCACCCAAAAAACCGTTTAGCACGTCAACTCCCTCTCCCAAATTGTAAATCTCTCAGACCACACAAATTTAAACATCCCCTGCAGTTTTCTTCCGCACGCAAAAAACAGCGGCGAGACAAAGAAGATATAAGGGGAGATGGGGAAAAAGTGCTTGCTGAGGTGATCCTCAACAGTCTTGGAAAGCCCACATTTTACATGCGATCGACAAGGGGAGGAAGGACACTCATGCCTAAGTTATTATACAACAAACAGATAAATATCAATATAAGCATTTTCCTTTTTAACATGATGACCTAAGGGAATTATAAACTACTCCAGAATAGGTAGGCCCAGTACAAACAACAGATTGAGGGAAAACTTTCAACAAATGAATACGTACGGCAATGATTTTAAATAAGCAGTTCTGCTAGCTCTAGGGACCTACAAGAGGCTAATAGAATATAATTTACGAACAAGGCTGCGAAAAAATTATAACAGATCTACGAAGACATGAAACGGATACTTTAAGTGCATGTAGGCAAACATGAAATGAATAATAATAACACTTTTCTGAAACAGCATTATGGAGGAAATTAATCATGAAGGTGAATTTGAATTAATTAATTTTCATTTAAGGGAAAAATGTTGATAAGTCTTTATAGAACAGCAACCCTAAATAGTCTCCTAATAGCAGGGGTTTTCAATTTTAAGGTATTGAGAGCTTTTCCAGATTAAGCCTTGACGAGTATACCTATTGAAGCATTCCAAAAGTAATTTTATAGTTTTTTATTTTAGCAAAATTTCCGGACTATATCTAGAATTATATATTACTACACTCATATCTATCCACCAAACCCGTAGAATTCTTACACCCACAAGTGAATAGAGTACATACAAGACTAGAGAACTTCTTCGAGATTGAAATTAACAGAAAGGCGTGAAAAACTCGAAGAAATGTAATTGCAAGAAGATTTGGGGCAAATATAGTAGAGCCTCTCCAATAGAGGGAATGACGCCTGAAATACGATAGCTATCAGAGATAATGAGAGAAAAGAGAGCAGTTCGATGGGGAATATTTGCTGAGGCAGGAGAGAGAGAAAATGAAAGGGATGGTGAGAGAGAGAAGGGAAGTATCCTGACAGGTCCGGAAACAACCACGCACTTCCATCACAAGTCCCATAACACCCGCCCACCGGACCAACGTCCAGCTCACACAAGAACAAGGGGAATGGGTGGAGTCTATAGAGAAAGGAAGTGAAAAAAAGGGTGGGAAAAAAGGAGAAAGAAAAACAGAGAAGGGAGAGGTGGGCAGTAAACGAGAGGCCGAGCAGAAAAGTCTTCATTAGGAAAGAGAGATCAAATAAGCGGGGCCAACCAATATGTTCCACACTCATCCAGGGAACTATAATCTCACAACTTCCACTCGTTGTCAGGAGAGTTGTTTCTCAAGCCTAACACGCTCCTTACCACATTATCACACTTACACGGACTGCCGCACAATTTTTAATTGAACCAGTAATATTCAATTATTTCTTTCCTATAGTATTTTTATTAGCGTTCAAATTATCTGATATTCCGTATATTTATAAATATCTACTGCGAATTTCGTTAGGAATATTTCAGCGTTGTAATGAGTTTTCGAATTTAATTCTGATGCACTTATAATTATCTTGAGATTCAATCGGTTTTGTAATAATACTGTTTTTAAATAGATTCGATGTAATTTTTATGGAAAAACAAATCTTCCGTGGGGTTTCCATTGTATTTTCAGAGGCTACTGTACATCCAATTTTCAGTTTATATCGCAAATTAGCTTTATCTTCACGCTATCATTTATGTACAGCTGACAGCTCATATTTTAATCATAAAATGAGATACAATCTGTGGGTTTGCGCAGGGTTTTGATTTCCTGAAGTGATTAGATTTCCTATCCTACCTGAAGATCGACGAGACCGGTAGTTTATAACTACATTTTGAATTGCGCAAAATACAAATAACTCTTCATTTCTTGCCTCTACTTCTTAGCAAAATTTATTGGCCGATCCTGATACCGTCAAGCGCCTTATAAAATACACGTGTGTAATTTACGAACTTCAGCTTGAAATAAGAATGTATTCGACTAAATCAGACCGATTCATATCGTTCAATTAAGATGCCTTTGAAAATTGTACCATTCCCATTGATGGAACGACCAATGCAGTTCATATCGAGAGAAGTACAAAGAACATCTTAGAAAGCATAGCAATCCTTGCGTTACTTAATAACGAGTAACGGTGCGTCGATTCACAAATGAGCACTTCCAAATGACCTCGCAGTTACAATTCCGCTGGAACTTTTACTCGCCTCCGAAGAATGAATCAAATTGTTCGGAGGGAAGAGATAATGCAAAAGAGAGAAACGGATGTCAAGGACGAAGAAAAAAGAGCTTGAAAGTGGAAAAAAGAAAAATTGCGCGACTGGAAATTGGTTTAAGGTTAATTAACGTCTCCTCGGGCGAATTACTTCTTGTGGAACGGCGGAATGAGGTAGAAGATTGGGAGAAGAATTACGAGATACAGAAAGGGGGAGAGGAAATGAGGCAAAGCGGGAGAAAGGGCTAAATAAGGCGGCCGATAGAAAGGGAAGAAAATAAAATCGTGTGAGTGAAGAGAGTTGGGAAAGGACCAGAGAAAGAAAAGGGTTGATGAGGAATCTAGAATGGCGTAGCCCCAAGGATGTACTCGGATCGAAACTCAAAAGTTGCCGAGATGCTACTTAATTCGAATGAAATGTCGCGGAAGGAAATCCGAAGGCCTAACTTGAGGGCACACCTTTGGCATTATCTAATTAATAAATCACTCTCTTCTTAATTGCGAGAAGAATGTATTTATCGATAATTAAAATCTTGCGGGAAATGTTTAATGGTCGCTCCTGTCGTATAAGAAAATGGGAGTCTTAATAATTTACGAATTTATACTGAATTTTATGAGAAAATTATAAAGAATTATAGAACCTAGAAATATATCAACAATTATAGAAATAGACAAAAATAAGAAAAAACACTATAAGAACGTGTGTATTTTGAAATCAGAAGAAAGTACCAGTCCAGCGACGTTTTACAGAAACGTTCGAAGAGCTGTACTTTCTCAAGTCATAACATAGTCAATTTAGCGCATAGGTTCCGCCCGATGAAAAACGGAAGTGACATATAAAGACAAGACACATTGACTCGAACTCAGGTCTTCAACTTACGGAGCAGATGCTCTTCTCTGAAACATCTGCCCGGAAAATGGAAGACCTAATATCGAGTCCAAGTCACGTCGATAATTTTCACTTCCGTTTATTATTGGCTTTAATGGACTACTACCAAACGGGCTAATGAAATAGCCGAAAATAGAACAGAAAAAGTAAAGTATCCCTATCTTTACTTTGAGATAGTGTGAGATACTCGGTCTTGACCGTTACTGCTAATCTATATAAACTGTTCCGCCTTTCTCAGACTTGAACAACAAAATAAAGTACCAAATTTTAAAAGCACCAAAATTTGTAGAGACTACAGGATTCAGTGTCTACGAAAGTTCTGATAACTGATGGTTCTCGTCGAAAATTTTTCGAAACATCAACTATTTTAGCGATCAGGTTACTGGTAGATAAAACTTTTCATATAGATGAACCCAACTGCTTGACTAAATAATCATGCTATGGATTCAGGGTTTCAAAGGATAAAGATCCTGGTTTCAGGATATATTTTTGCAGCATGACTGCGAAACCTAACCCTGAAGACAATAACAGCTTGTTGTTGTCTTCATTCGAGGGTAAGGGTAAGATCGCGATCGAGTTATAGTATTAAATCAATAGTAATTATTTAAAAAAGCACTTAATTCGAAGCCAAATAAAGAAAAGGTGGAGGAATGAAATGGGGGTGAAGTTGATAAAGTTCAAAATAGTCGATAAACTTAGCGACAAAAGCGTAAATTGGAAAAGGGTCGTAGTGGAGGCGTCCACATAAGAGCCACGCCCCCTTCTTTAAAAGGAGTGTGGAGAAGACGTGAGCTGCATAGAATGTGGGGGGCGGATGCACCCGATGGGGGTATTAGCGGGGGATATAGAGGGAGTGGGTGGACAAGTTGAAGGGCGACAGAATAACAACGAAGGAGGCGCGCTTTATGGGGGGAAGAATGGGGAGTATCGCCCACGAATACTTCCTGCGTATAGATTCAATTACGCCTAGAGACAGACAAGACAAACTGGCACCCCAAGTTCACATCTACTACGAACTACAACTTCGGGGGTCATTTATCATGATGTCTTCCAAACTGGATTCAACGTGAGGTTTAAGTCTTACCGTAAACAGATTATACCACCATTACACTAGGTTACCAATGGAGCGAGATTTAAATCTTTTTGGGTCATAACTAGGATTACCGAATGCAAGTGTTATGAATTGGGAATTATAAAATTATAAAGCCAGCTAAACCGAGACGAAACCAGGATGTTACCTTAAAACTTGCGTTGATTCCATGTGCTTTTAAGATAATTGGAGTCTTCTGTGTCATATAATTACCAAAATTTGCCTTTAGATGATTTATATCATACGAATCTTCGTAATTCACATTTTATTCTTTCTTCGAGCTTCTCTATGAAACCAAAGTAAAATTGACCGAGACCATTGAAATCCCGTTGAAGACGAAAGGAATGGTAATCCTCGTTATAAATGAGGTAACAGAGGACGATCGTAAAAAACTACTGTAAGGAAAAAACAACATCAAGTAGTTCCGGAATCTATCCCTAGTACAAAGTCCGCGAGACTCTATCAGTTATTAATTCATCGCCATTCCAACACAGGATAAAAAATTGATGCCATAAGATTACACTATAAAAAGTGACCCATAAACAAGACGTCTGAAATCGATTGGGCATCCAAAACACGCCTTTTCCACAGCTGTATCTCAACGCTAACAGAGCATCCAATTTCCGAATCCGGAACCGAGTTAGGGCAAAGAAATAGGCGAAGTTTTTTATATACGGCTTTGAGCAGAATATGGAAATGTCAAGCTATCATTAACATATCTCAAAATATCGTTTCCATTGCCAGAAAATGCAATACTCCAAAATTATTTACTGAATTAATGCGAGTCAAGGTAAGGAAGGTGAAGTACCGGTATTGTTGAAATGGAATGAACAGAATTTCTTTTCCCGTAAGAGACAGCTATTTGTATAAACGTACTATCTGGCTGGCATGTGGAGTATTTCTCCTTTGAACTTCTAATATAAGGTTATCATGTAGCATCAGATAAATCTGTAATCCATGCCTAAAAAGTCCGAATTCAAAATTGTAACAGCAAAAATTTACTCGTCTTCTAGTATACAAAGAAGTATTTTTACTTCCGTATGTTAAAAAGTTAGATATACCCAAAAAAATATGATGGTTCAAAAAAGAACCAACAAATAAGTATCAATTAAACAAGTAGATATATTCGTAATTAGTATATGAACTCAATCTTGAATGATCGAAATAAGTCAAGGCTTGAGAGAGTGGTCCAGACATCAACCTACAATACGATCCATGCGACAGTTATCATCCTTGCTCTTATGCAACCCACGATACTCTTGGCGGTCTCCCACAAACGTTATGCAACCCGTCGTGCATTTACTCCCTCAACTAAAGACATTACGAATTCCGGCGGCGAAGGTAATTTTGAAGTTTTTCCAAAGAAAGGACTCAGTGGGTGTGAACAGACGGGTCTAAGTAATAACTCGGCAGAACCCTGAGGACTAAAAGAGGATATTGCGAGGGATCTTCCCCGCGCTGGAGGACCATTAATAGCCCCGAGAGAGGGTGATAACAATAGTGGAAGAGAAGCACAATGGAAGACTCAAGATATATAAAAAAAGGTTCTACACACACTCCTCATTAAATCCCCCTATTTCTTCCTAAGAAGCAATATATATGGCGCTAAGAGTGGGTTACGTCGAAATCGAAGAAAGGGCCAAATTTACGAGGTGCCAGTCACAGAGAAAACATTTAAGTGACGGAAAAATAAGAAAAGAATTCTCTCGATAGGAGAAAAAGAAACAAAAAAGCGATCAAAATAATTCACGATAAGCACGTGAGACAAACGGCAACAATCAAATTTCACTAATTTTTTAATTTCATTAAATTTCATGTTACTACCAATTTCAACAAATTTCAAGATATTACCGATTTCAATAAATTTTCAGCCCTTATTTATTTCACTTTAGACTGAGTCATACATTCAAGGCATAGAGAAGAACTTAAATCACACTTGTATAAATGACATTTTAAGTCAAGATAGAAAATAATTTATTTTTTATGTTTCACTGGGAGTCATATTTGATAAAATGCAAAGATGTAATGCTAGCACCAAGTCGGATGTTCTTTAAAAACAAGTTTTGCCACCTAAAAAATAATACCAAGTATCCATCAAATAAATAAAATCCTAAAATTAAGTAAAAAAACCCCTTCATTGACCGGTTCGGCAGGTTTGGAATGTATCGCTATTTCCACAGGCAAAAAATTTAATTACAGTTAGACTCGTTTCCGGAACATGACAGAAGACTTTTTTTGACGCCGATCGACTTTTCCCCAGACAGTCGCGCGAATAAAAACCAACGACATTAAATGGAATGATTGTCTCGAAATGGAACGGATGCGAACGGGAAAACGACACTTATTTATCTATAGGCGAGTCACACTTACCAGCGAAGAGAAAAGCATCCTCGTTCGATTAATCAAGCAAGGCGGCGCCTTACATAGGAAGACCATTAGAATCTAATAAAGACATCGGAGAGAAACTACTTCGCTTTCCTGCACAAAAACGAACGTGATAATTATGAAGTAATTTACGCAAAAACTACGGAATGAAACTGGTGAAAGTTGAGGCAATTTGAAAATCTCCAGCTTAGTTGGCTTGATGTTAATTAGAATATGTTCTTGTTGGTATTTTCACCACATAAATGGAATTGAAATATAGCATTTTCATGACTTTTTCCTATGGTTAACTATTGATGCGAATGATGCAGTCTGATACGATGATAGACCTGATACGTTGAAAAGTAGTAATAATAATCTTTAGAGTCATACCATTTATTTTCCTAAACATGGTTATGATTTGTAAACCAAATAGATAATATTCCGACTCCTGGAGTATAAAAATTAAGTCATAAGGTACTGCAAAAAAAAGGGCTATAGTTGCAGCAAAGAAACTCCATCTTAGACAACAATCTTCTTTGAAATGATAAACGAACGATACCAAAAAAGCTATTTCTGATATTTATTATTATTATTATTATTTCACGCTGCGAGTTGACTTTCGCCAGGTGGCAGCATCTTACATTGTCCTAATATACAAAACATTTTTACAATACAACAGTGAACTATTTACACAGTACAAGACAAATGTTATTTATGAACACACATACATAGATATTGATGATTTTGTTTGCAACATATTTTGCTGTCCTTATAAATTTTGATTTCTAGAGAAGACAGTGGCGTTCATCTTTCCATAGACGTATTTATGGAAAATTTTTATTGGTGCAACGAAAATTATAAGATTTAAGATACAAGCGGAATCAAATACGATGGTGGTTAAGTATAATTATGAAATAGGCTATAGGGTAAAACGTTGACATTTTAATACAGGAAACCGTAAAAGAGCTTCAGAAGGATTTTTGGAAGGCCGAGCAATTCATCACTAATCTCCAATGAACACAAAAAAGGCGAAACAAATCGGAAGTCAAACAACCCTCGGCGTGCCTACTAAAGAGACAAACCAACCATACAACTACCCATTGATGGGCCATCACGCCAAAATAACCACCTGGAAATTTTTAATACCACCGACAATCCTTTCAGAGAGAGAGCCCATCCCTTAAAAAAAGAAGAACCTTTGATGACAACCCAAAAACAGGAACATATCTTCATCCACAACGACCCTTTAATAGCCATTTGCGAAGGCGGAATAGAGGAAAGAGCACACTTCACCTTGGGGTAAAGCACGCCGAAAAAGAGCAACGATGAGCAGGGGAAGGCGTTAAAAGGAAAAAAATAAGGCCTGGAGGAAGAGAAGAAAGGGGGCGAGGCAAATGGCAGCATTTGAGATTAGTCGCTCTCGCCTGGTAATTACGGAGCGGCGGAGTGGAGCGGAGAATGGTTTCAAGAGTGAGAGAAAGGAGACATAAAAACATTATAGAATGACACAAGGCGAGTTTAAGTGAGAGAAGAAGAGATAGAGAGTTGAATCCGGCTGGCTGAGGGGGGAAATGGGACCTGGTAATTAAGGGTAAGGTGCTGATGGAGAAACAGGGTCTCAGGAAGCCCAAGAAAAGGGTTAAAACGAGATGGAACGTGGGGAGGGGGCTGGCTGGCAAACTCCTAAGACGCTTCTGAATGCGTAATTCAATTCTCGAGAAACGTAAAACGTTTTACGCCGTCAATGGATGAAATGCAGCCATTGAATCCATTTCTGGAAAGGATTGGATTTTAGTTGAGGGCTTACCGACAGGGTTGGCTGCATACACAAATAAGGCGGTAACAAAGGCTGAAAGTATAAGATTGTAAAACAATAGGCTACCTCAAAACAAAGATAGAGATTTAGATATGGCTGTAGATGGCACGAGATAGAAACGATATGCTAAATTATGCAATTAATGAAGTACTGAAGATATCTATCACGTTTTCTTTCGTCATAAATGGCGAGCAGTATAAGATTGTCGCTACAGTCGACGACTAAATGGTACCGTAGAAATGAAATTAAACAAACCATATTCTTGCAGTCGACAAAGTTACGAAATTTCTCCGGTCCCAGAGAAGAAAATTAACTCCTGAATGAATAGAAAAGAATCTATCTGTTTATAGAACAGAAGCCTCACTTGTGAAAATACGAATGCAATCATCTGCAAGAACAGGATAATTGGGAGCTACTCCAAGAACGGAGCAGCGTATCGATAGCACAGCATTCGGACGTCGATTCGAATAGTCAGTTGTCCATCTCACGAATTGCATCTAATATTCAATGAGGTAATCTAAAAAATTCCAAGGGTAATGCCAAGATAATTTCCATTTAGAAGTTGCTTACAAAGTTCAACTTCCATTTGATCAGATATCGTCTCATTACGATTCTATTTTTTTCATGAAACTAAGAAATGAGGAAATCTACCATTATGCACAGAAATAACCTGGGAACTTTATTAGCTGGTTCTGAAGTATGGATCAAATTCAAGATGCATGAAATGTTATTTCTGAGAGGAAGGGGCTGAGAAAGAAAAGCAAATATTCCACTTTTTAATGGCGTGATTCCCGACAGGTAGTAATTTGCAGAATCGGGCGCAAGAGAAAGAAATACCGATGGCATTCGAGATGAGGAAGTGAGGAAAATTGCTTTGCTGCGTAAATTAACGCTCATGCTTGAACCATCTGCCAATCTGAACAGATTCAACGAATGTGAATCAATCTTCAGCAAACCATCATCGGAGCCCATCTCATTCAGGTAATTACATGGAATATTACAGATTAGTCTGAAAGGTGAGAAATCTCCAATAAAACAAATCACACAAGATTTCTTAACTAACCCCGTAACCTTCGAGTTAAGGAGACAGTTGAGATTAACGGTTTTCCATCATGCCATTCATCTACATCTACATCTGTACCCTGCAAGCCGCCTTTCGGCGTGTGGCAGGGGGTGCAAGCACCAGGACTCTATTTGCCCAGTCGATTATTTTCGCGTATTGTTCTGGGAAAAAAAGAATTCTTGTATCGACTGGTTTTAGCATCTATTTCTCTGATCTTTCTCGCTGGATCAGAACGGCCTATAAAGCAAGGAGGGCGCATAATCTCGGCTACATCTTCTATGAACGTGCTCTGTCTGAATTTATCAAGTAATTTAAATCTCTGATTGAGCCTTCTTTCTTCTAAAGATTCCCATCCTGCCTCCTGAAGCATCCGAGTAACACTTACCGATTTATCATAGCAATTTTTTACGAAGCGTATTGCCTTTCTTTGTACCTTTTCTATCTCGCGAATACAACACTTTTCAGCAGGGTCCCATACACTGCATGCGTACTCGAGGTGAGGCCTCACTAGCGCAAAGTAACATCGCTCGCGGACTTTTTCTTCGCTTTTACCGACTATTCTTTTGACGAAGCCTAGTTTCTTAAGAGCTCGCCCACATATGTTATGGATGTGGGTACCCCAAGTTAAGTTATTCGTGAGGGTTATTCCGAGATATTTTACCGAATCGACAGTTGATAATGTTTTCCCTCGAAGGCTATATGAATTATGATTGGCAAAGGATTTTCTTTCGAAAAAATTAACTACTGAACATTTATCTACGTTGAGCTCCAATTGCCAGTCGTCGCACCATTTTACTATTTTATCTAAGTCATTCAACAGGCTTAATCTATCGTCATTACTTTTTATTTCTCTGTAAATAACCGTGTCGTCCGCAAATATTCTAACGTTACTGTCGATGTGTTCATTAAGATCGTTAATGTATATTAAGAATAATAATGGCCCGATTACGCTTCCTTGTGGGACGCCTGAGGTCACCTTGACTAGGTTGGAACTAATACCATCTAATACTACTCGTTGTTCTCTATCGGACAGGAAATCTTTTATCCAACTTATTACTTGTTCGTTGATGCCCGCAAGTTTTAATTTGTACAACAATTTACGATGTGGGACTTTATCGAACGCTTTCCGAAAATCCAAAAATATTGCATCGACTTGTCTTTTACTTTCGGCCGATTTCAAGATATCATGAATTAATAACGCTAACTGTGACTCGCAGGAACGTGTCTTACGAAAACCATGTTGATTCTTAACAATGAATTTAGAGGTTTCGAGAAAACCCATTAAGGAACTAGTAATTATATGTTCCATTATTTTACCACACAATGAAGTTAACGAAATGGGCCTATAATTCGATGGATCATCTTTTACGCCGCTTTTAAAAATTGGGGTGACATTTGCAATTTTCCAATCTTTTGGGACCTTACCTTCGCTTATAGATTTTTCAAATATTACTTTAAGAAAGGGGCCTATGCTCTCTGCTAATTCTTTAAATACTCGAGCTGGTATATCCTCAGGACCAGGAGCTTTATTTGGCTTAATCTGCCGTAAAAGTTTAATAATTCCGTCTTCCCTGAATGTGATATTCGACATTGTTTCTGCTTTATTAACTACTGGTAGGGCGCCTAATGTAATATCGGACGTAAATACGCTATGGAAATATTCATTTAAGATGTTCGCTTTTTCCTTAGAATCGTTAATTACATTGCCGCTGTTATCTTTTAACGAACTTACGGTTTGAACTTTACCTTGGACCTCACGCACGTACGACCAAAAAGCTTTTGGGTCCTCGTCTAAGTATTCGTATAAAACTATCCTTTTAAATTGACGGAGGGCATCACGCATTATTCGTTTTGTTTCTGATTTTACTCGTTTATATTCGGCCTTTACCTGATCCGTTATTATGTTGTTAGGAAGCCTCATAACGGTTTTTAATTTCAAATGCAATCGTCTTTGTTTCTTTAACGCTTTCCTAGTGTCTCTATCATACCATCTAGGCTCATTATTTTGGTTAGAGTATTTGGAGGGAACATATTTATCCATATTATTACGCATTATCTGTACAAAAAGGTTCCAAGTTTCTTCGGTATTTAAACGCATCGCGCGCGTTTCGTAAAACGTAAAATCGGAATTGAGTTTATTACGAAATCCTCCAAAATCGGCTTTAGAGTAGAGATAAATTTTGCGCTTGGGTTTTTGGTGCCTTGTCAAGTTAATATCGATATCTATAATCACAGCTCTATGGTCGGATAACCCATCGCATACTGATGCGCACCTTACACGCTCGGGGCTGTTAGTTAAAAAAAGATCTAATATACTTAATTCCCTAGTTGGCTCCTTAACGATTTGATGTAACGAATTTTTTTGCATAACACTGAACAAAGTCCTACAAGAATCGCTATCCCGAGCTCGTTTCTTAATTACGTGATTCGGCCAATCGATACCCGGGAGATTAAAGTCCCCTCCAACAAAAGTAATGCTGTTATTATTTTTACGAGAATAAAAGTTAATTTCTTCATTCAGGCAATGTAAGACTTGACGTGGAGAGTTGGGTGGTCGATAAAAAGCACACACATTTAAACTCGGCTTATTGATTTGAATAATTTTGCACCAAACGCTTTCGATGCTGCTATTTGAAAAAGTGTGTAAACTACTCTGAAGGAAACTTTTAACCGCTATAAATACGCCACCGCCCGTTCTGTCCTGACGATCCTTACGATATATTTTAAAATCTTTCGGGAATACTTCATAGTCGCAAATATCTTCTGTGAGCTAACTTTCGGTGCCTATAATAATATCTGAAACGTTACTCCGAATGAAATGTTCTAAATCGGTTACTTTATTTTTGACGCTTCTACAATTTATAATCGCGATTGATAAATTATTAGCGCTGGGAGAAGCCCGAGAGTCGCATTGTGAATCATTATTATTTATATTTAACGTATTTGCTACTTTTTCCGGATTAATGACTATTTCTGATTCACTTTTACTCGCATTATCTTTACTGGATAAACCCTTTAACCTAAAAAACCATTCAGAGAACAATGAAAGAAAGGATGAGAAATTTATAGACATATGCTGTTTGATATAATATAGATATCTGATCAGAAACGCTTTCAAAAATTATCTTCGGTCCATGTGAAAAGGCACATGTAAAGTGAGCCCTTGCTTTTGAGGCAGCTAACTGTTTCACTTCTGTCCCACGTTTTTTGTTTGTCAATCAAACACTTTGTATCAATTAAAAGATTTTAAAAATAATAAGAATGAAACGTAATTATAAAAGCAGCTTTTTGAAGACCTTAAACATTTCATAATACGAACTGTATACAAAATGTTTTTATCAAACTTAATTACAAATTCAGTAAAATGATTAAAACATTTTATACATTTATAAATCTTGTACCTAATCATTACCAATTTAGGTAGGATTTTTTTCTTCCTGAATAGAGCAAAATAACGACCGATAGCAAGGAGACATGAATGTTATTTTTTATAAATAATTAAAGCCTAATATAAAGCGATAACTAATGTAGTATTATATATAAGTATTTTAAAGCGAGTCTTAAAGTACAAGGTGCAAGTTTTAATTGATAATAATGACTGAATTAATTCTTTAGATGAGCTCCTATTATATTTATCAGACAAATAAGGGAGGGTTAAATAGAATAAAATGTGTTAATACGTCACGATGGAACTTATTAAAAAAAGGAGAGAGAAAATGATTTCAAACGCATCACTCAACGAGAACGAATTCAGTTAAGAATATGGCTTCCCCGATGTTCTCCAGCCATACAGATAATTACTCCAACATCAATCCCAAAGAGAAGCGGGTTTTATCTCCGAAACAGACGCCCGCCGCAGCAATCATATACCCTCTTAAAATTCCCGTCCGATTTTACATCCGTTTTACGACAGGAAGCCTCTATTTCATCTCACAACCCTTTCCGTAACGAACCGAACGAAAGACTAAAAACGGCAGACGATTCGATTACCACCCCATAGTTCGCCAAATAAAACTCTCCTTGCCGACGAGACTAATCCCTTTCGTACGTGATAATGAAAGACACGGCAGCTGCATAATAAAACAATAAATCGCGGCCGCGAGACGAGGGAACCTTAATTATCGCAAAGTTGGTTCCATCACGCGTGCGCACGGCCTGCATCGCTGCACAGTTCGCATGCAAATCCGGTCGAGTCAAGAGGGAGGAAAAGGGAAAAAAAATTAATGTGGCACTCGAACTCCGCAGCACCTGTTTAAAACACTCGAAATATTCGACATAAATTACGCGGTGGAGCGAGCGCGCCGGAAAATGCATGCGCATGATGGTCGTGAGAGAGGAACGGCCGTGTAGATCACCTGCGAAGCGAGAATAAGAGCGTGCCTTTGTTTTTTCTTTGACTTCATCACATGACCTTTTAAATGGTCACTGCTCGCGAGATTCATTTCAATTCTATACAAATTATGCCCTTCTTCGGACAAGTGTTTTCTGCTAAACATAAGCACACGATCCCTATCCCTTCAAAATCAGTCTCCCATGGAAATTTATTCCTGCGACATGTAGGTTCGTTGGTCAATTTTTGAAACCAGGCTTCCGTTATTAGAATTACCCAAAAGGCAGAAAACCATGAGTTAATCATTCTATATAAAGTCTTGCAAAATAATACAAAAAATATTTCTAATAAAAAATTGATGCTAGAAAGCTTGACGCGCCTAGGGAACCTCTAAAACAAATGAAATAATAATAATAATAGTGGACTTTATTCAGGGCGAGATTTGAGACTAAAAAGTCTCTTCTTACATCTAACGCAAATACGATGCATGGCAGCGATTATTAAATTAATTTAGAGATATAACGTTCTCATGAGACGTTAGAAGTGTTGTAATGAACCCCTTGCCACTTCCGTAGGTCTGACAATGAATGTAAATTAGAGATTAGGGAAGACAGACTCATTCTTTCCGCGAACAATCATCGGCATTAATAAAGCAGTGATCGGCTGGTATTTATACCCATGCCACACGTTCCAAGTGATGTTGGGTGCGAATTTGGATGTAGAAACTGACTGATACTAAACTGAGACGGTAGGCAATCAAGCGTGAAGTGGATGTGTGACAAGGGACAATCTACTACCTTTGTATTCTTCTTTCATACCGCGTGATTTTCAGGTGTACTTTTGTATTAAAACTTTTATAAACTGATGAATTAACCTTTGAAAGTAATCAGTAACGCAAAATCCTCGATGAATAATTTCAAATTTAACTTAGAAAGGCTATTATTTTTAAATGTGATTTTAAATTGAAAACAGGAGAAATACTTAATCGAGCCTGGAAAAGCAATTCATTCACCATTGTTATCATTCAATTGATCATTTTTTCTCACATTACGCAAATAAGTTTCTATTATTTTCAATGATTTTTCATAACAGGATCAGGAACTGTGATCACAACTCATTACAAGTATAAATCGAAGCTTCCTTGAAAGATTCACAATGATTCTACCATAAAAGACTATGGTTGAAATTTCCAACTGAAATCATATTAGAAAAGTGGTAGGGAGAACGTGGTCCTCGGTCCTCTTTCATTGGTTCAACGACCCAAACTCTATGCGAAATTAGGAATAGGACTTTCCCTTTTGAACTCGAACCAAGCCTTTAATTTCACCCTAAACCCGTTTCCCAGCATATTCCGAGCCACGCGCGTCACCAACTCTAAAATTATAAAAAAAGACCAATCCGAAATATCACCCGATATCTTTACGACCGATTTGAAATAAAGACGCAAGCTGCTCCTCTCGATTTAGCTAGTGACGTTTTTAAAATTCATAAAAGCGGGACATGAGCGGCATAAAATGCGGAAAGTATGAGATCACGAACCGGCATCGCATGGAGGGTGGATGCACGTTATAGAGGGAGTCCTACTTATAGAACGAAGACACGTGGGGATGCATGCGATGGAAGGAGACTAGGCCTCTAGGTCATCGACGGGTCATCGGCGGATTTTTACGATCCTCGTTAAATTCACAAACGCCTTATCAACGAGGGATGTGTATAAATAACCACTAATAGCGCATCCTCTCCCTTATGAACTTCTTGACACGCGCGGAATTTTTCGGATTTTAAGCTTCCGTTATTTACAGCTCTGAACCGAATGAACTCGTAATGTTTGCCGCGCTGCTGAGATTAGTGGAAGGCCATTCATCATCGTTCTAAAAAGCCAACCCAAGCACTTTTCGTAAACACTATTTTCGTTTCGTCACTCTAATTCCAATAAATCAAGCGATTAGGAAAATATGATAGCGATTGTAGATTTCTATCCTATATCGTGGACGTAGAAAATAGGGGCCAAATTTAGTGGCTGTGTTCTTCTGACTAATTTAAGCTATAATTCAGAGGTAAGAGAAACTTCCCGAATCTTGCCTCGAGGAAATTAGTATTCCCGATCATCTAGTCCTAATTCGAAGAGGATAAATCTTAGACAACGAGATTTAAAGAACCTTGATAGCATGATCGCGAATAGAATAGCTTGCAGGAATCGATAGCGTGTAAATTTTTGCAATACTACTTGTCGAGTGTATTCTATCGACGATAGATTTTCAATTCAAGCTTTCAATAGATTTCAAGACAGTTTTCCTGAAAAGGCATCACAGAAAGTCGTTATTCACGATAACACAGGCTGACAAAACAATACAAAATTTGAGTATTTCAGCAATAAAGTCAGTATAACTTCAAGGCAATAAAATAAAGCAACTTATTACCTTATCCGTATGTTTCGAAATATGTCACAAAACTTGTACGCGAAACTACTGTACAACATTCACATCACACGACTTCGCCGACTTTATCTGATTAACCTCGAAAGAATATTGATGTAACGATGCCTCATAAGGACGAGGAAAAAACTTGCGTCTGGGTCAGTAATAAAGGACGAGTTTATTCCGTTCGACGAGGAAAACCGAACGTTTCCAATTACCTGCGCTCCAACATACAGATTTGTTAAATAAACGACGCATTCAATATGCAAACTGCTTACATTTTCGTTGATGGTATATTTTCAACGCGTTCGAACACGAAAATACAAAATTTCACGCGTAAAGAAGAATTTATAATTAGACGCAGTTTGCGCTGATTTCAGATCCACCTCCAAAGATGAATCTCAGTAAAGGAACTGTGTAATTTATGTAGTGCATAATACATTACATGCCTTAAAAGTCGATATATCATATTAAATTAGTACAAACATGAAGTATATGCGCATTTATATTACATGTCATTTTCTTTCGAATCTTTTAGCTTTTGCTGCAGGAAGTTGCAAATGTCTTTTATACCCCCCTTCTTAGAGCGTTTTTCTGCAGTGGATAATTTTCCTGAAGAAGATTTTATCACTTGCAGACTTCTTACTTTTCTCTTTCTTCTGAAATTATATGTATGAAATATGACGATGGCTTAAATAAATGGAAGGAGACTTCCCGTCTACATAGAGACGTTTTATAATTAATATTTCGACAACAAAATGGGTATTTTTCAGTTATTTCCACAATAGTTTTCCTAGACATTTCCGTTTCTAACCTCCGAGTCAACCACCACATCGAAGACATTCCCATCCAATTTGACAACACTCGAACATGAGCGCAGAAAAGCCAACCCAATGGAGCAGCCAAGCGAGACGCTAAACCCCCAATTCCACCCCAAAATCTCAACGACCCAACGGCCGCAACTCAGGGAATCCGACCGAAATAAAACCACCGCCATCGCAACCCTGGACCGCCCCATCGATGGTCATCACAAAAAGAGCATATTCTCCGCAAAAATCTTCCCCCCGAGGAGTGTCCACCAGAAGAGTCTGCATTCCAACACCCTCAAGTCCGCAAGCAACCTAGTCTCCTCCTTCCCCTCCGCGAGACCCAGACTCGAGCCTCAGGAATCCGGATGCGGCAATGGGATGGGGAGAGGTGGGGCCGTGGAGAGGTTGATCACCTCCGAGTGAGGGCAGACCAAGGGAGAGATGAATAGGAGGGAGAAATGAAGAGGAAAAATGGATGAGATACGGTGCAAATGGAAGATAAATACGAGAGCGGCGGACTGGAGTTGTGACCACATGCTTAATCCCACGGTTTTTCACCGTTCAACACTGGAATGTGGCGATGAAAAAGCATATGGCGAGAATATGGCCGAGTAGAAGATGCATACTGTATGAAACGCCGGCTGCGGATGAAGACTACCTGGAATTGAGTGTAACGGTGTGAATCGAGTAGAATGGAAGATAATTGCAGATGTAACGGCCCTTTTGACCGTGGCTTGACCTCTTTACTCCATACATCACGATGCCACCCGTATTAATGCATAAAGGCTGCAAAACCATAACCGTATTAAGAATGAAGACTACCTGGAACTGACTTCAATCGTAACGATGCGAATCTAATAGAATGGAAGATAATTACGGAAGAAACGACCCTATACTCTCCGTTCAATCTATTCACTACGGTAATTATTCTTGTTACACACTATCGGCGAGGTTAGACGAAAATACTATCCAATCCACATAACCTCACTAAAACCTAAACTCACAGTTTTATCCGCATTAGTAATATGTATACTTATATAAATTAAAATAATACATCAATACTAAATGATATTCACGAAGACGAATTAATTGAATATTTTTTTCAAAGTTCATGACAATGATAGGCGAATTTAAGTCTCACAAGACAAATCTTACAATTACCCCACGTTAAAAACTAATAGAAACCATCCTTCCGTTAATAGGAATCGAACCCTGGACCACAGTATCAAGTTACCTCGTTATACACTATACGGCCAAAAGCCGGCTATACACAGAGTAATATTAGCACAAAGAAACATTTGTAAAGATTTAACAATCTATCTAGAACTTTACAATTTATGAAAGTATAAAAATATCATAAAAGATCCACAGATTCCATCGGCAACTATGATGGATGAATGAGAATAAACAGAACCGGACTTCGCAGAGTGGAAAAAGCTCTGAATCAAAACACCAGGTGGCTGACCCTCGAGTTCTATGGATGTGCACTTCCATCCGTTATCTAGATCTTCGAGAATAAAAAATAGAATAACAGAAAGCGCTTCATCAACCGCACTGAATAGCGATAGCAATACCAGTTTTCAAAGAGCAAAAACTTCCGGATGGACTTGGAATATTCCTAGGATTCCTTATGAAACATTTCTCAGACAGGAGAAAAAGGTTTGGAAAATGGATATCAGGTGAAATAATTATTGAAATACAATAGAAAGACGTTTATGGATTGTATGATCACTAATTTTTAAGAAAGAACGGAACCAACTAAAAATGACAGCGGTGTAATTTTAAAAACGAAACTTCTAAGAGAATGCTATCAATGCAAAGAATATCACTAAAATTTCGTATGTTGTTGTCGATGAATCATCACATAGAGGAAGATTCTCAAAGCGACTTACTTCTAAAGTGCCTTTGAGACGAGAGATCTTCTTACATGGTGGATCTAATCGAACGACAAATCACATATAAGAAACTAGCAAGGAAAACGCCGCCAAGAACATCGAAATGGTCGCCAAAACATCCGGAGGAATTCGAGCCGACCTCACTCTCAACTTCTTCAAAACCTTCCAAAAACTTCTGCAGTGATACACGCCTTGTGAATGGAGAGATAAAAAACTGCCGAAGAAACTTCCGTAGGAAGTTTAAATTTATGGCTGATGATATCTCGGAAGAGAACGCGATACCAGGAAAGGTCAAAACATGGAATGATAAAAAAGAAGCCCTTACTTAAACTCACGCAACAATAGACACAAGTGGACCTTCTCATTCTCTCCATCCACCCACAAAATGAGAGCAAAAATTGAGAAACGATAAAAAAAGAGAGGATATGCCTATACGACCCAACTTTCGTTCCCTCCACGGACTTCCTATTGAAGCCCACCCGCCGTCGCCCAAGGGGATTCGAGGATGATTAAGGTGAAGGAACGTTTGTATAGACGTCCTTCGGGTTTTTTTTCCGAGGACTTACAGCACGCTAGAGGATATCGGAGGAGGTAGTCGACGAGATAAACCGCGGAAGAGAATGGGTCAGAATATTTCGCCAACTTCCATTCATCGTCGGATTCCACTTACGAAACAACTCTCCGGAGAGCGGATAAGCGGACGATGCTCGGTTGCCACAACGCTCCTTCGCAGAGAACAACTTCCTGCGGAATCCTCTTTCGACGTCAATCTGGTCTCGCCGAGTGTAACATTCGAACGGATTCGCTAAATCTTCCTTTAACTGGACAGCAAAGCAGAAAATCTTTTCGATAATTGCCTCGGTTCGAAAATTTCATTGTCACAAAAAATTTCATCGCCTGGTTTAGAAATTGAAGATTGGATTCGAAACGTCAAACCCCCATAGACGCTTTGTTCTCGACTGTAAGAAGATAAACCGTTTTAATAAATTCGAATTACTTCAATTATTGGGTAGCTGAATTAGTTATTGCAATCAGATAATACTTCATATCTAGAAGGCATGAAATAGAGAAGAAATATTATTTAAACTGGATTAAAGGAAAACTACCTAAAACCGGTATTTCATTAGCTCGAAGGAATTTAAACTGAAGCAAAAACACTACAGATCATCCATAAATCTATGTTATTTTAGTAATATATACGAGTATATATTGCATATGTCTCAACACAAATTATTTGATATACATTTGGAGATAAAAACGTGAACAAAGGTTTCACTGAAAAAATTAATATGAGAAGAAAAAATTAATCGAACTTAACCAAATATCGGTCCACCAAAGGAATATAGACGGAACGCACTTCTCCATATATAGAAAGACGTGACCTGAAGCTCCCTTAAGAAAATCAAGGTCACCAAAGCAATTACTTACGAATATCTAAAATGCCAATTCATTCGCGACCCGAGAAAAGTCACTTGCCACTACGAAAACTTGTTCTCAGCTTCCACATGGTTCCAAAATAATTCATTTTCTAAGCCACTTCTGGCCAGAAATATTTTTCCGATGCGGAAATGACGTCTTTAACAATAAGGATGCGAACCGATAGATCCGGCGCGAGAGGAATCGTAATCACAAAGGGGAAAATAAGAATTTCGCGAATTTTCGATATCGAAAAGGAATAGCGTGGACGGAGAAGGCGATTCGATGGAATTCCTTTCCAAACGGGGATGAAAAATCCGGTTCCTTTCTTCTCCTCTCTCGCAGGACCACCTCATTACGCATATAGAAGCTCACCTGCCCCCAACCCTCCCTTGAGCCCACCCTCGCCAAAAATAAAGATTACAGTTAGAAATTCCGGGGCTAGACGATCTGCAGGGCGGACCGGCGCCTCCACCGATCATAAATGAAAGCGGGCGAGCGAATAAATCTCCGGTGAGGGTGGAGAAAAATGTCGCACCGGCCTTACTTTTAATTAAAGCCGGAAACATTTGCGCTCTCCCGACTGCTTATCCCGTTCGGAAACGGACGCCTTTTTAATTGCTTCCGTTGAGTGAAGTGTAACGGGCAATTTTCGAAAATTTGAAAAATTTTCTCCGGGGGGTATTCCGGCCGCTGAGATTTCTGTTGTAAACCAAGGCCTCGTTCTTTATTTATGAAAAAGTCATGCAATTTTGCACGGTGAAGCGGATTTCCCCAAATTACTCCGCTTCTCTGGGGAGGAGGTGAATTCCTGCCTTCGAACTGCGGGCTGCCAAAGCTTTAATGCAAAAATAAGCTTTCCACCGACTTCTGCGGGAGGAATCTGCAACAACTATGCGGGTCTCGCTCGCTACAACGCACAAAAAGAATCGAAACAATTTGCAACTGGATTCAAATCTAAATCCGCCATCCGATGGCCAACGATACATCGCGGCATCGCTGCAGTAACAGCATAACTCAAACACGGCTAAATCCTCTATGTCTCTTCCGGCGGTAGTCACAGTAAAATTTTCCTTTAATCCAACTGCTGACCCTTGGATGTTGCTTGTTTAAAGAAAAATACTCTCGGATCCTAAAGTGCAAAACCGAGTTCGCAACTACGATAAAAGTTCCGACGACAAACAGAATCCTGTGAGCTACAATCCCCGAAAACATGGCCCTAACGAGCCCTTAAACTTCAAGCTGAAAATTACGGCCCTTTCCGGCGACTCTAAAAGCAAACCCTGTAAAGCAGTCGCTGAGCCAAATCACGTATACCTAACGAGACATCACGAAAACTTTCATAACCACGTAGGAAAAAACCACACGAGTGGGAAAACAGGCAGCGGACCAGAATAAAACCTCGACGGAAAAATCTTGTAAGCCCCCGAGTTGAAAAAAATCCGGCCAATCGAAATATCTTACGAGCCCCACAGCACGGCACCGCGGAAGGCTAACGAGGAAGGAAAAGAGTGGACCATCCCAGCAACAAACAGAACCAGAGATGAGGCATTTTTTAGAAGGCCAGTCCTCTAATCACAGTAAAGGACCGGCGAGATCAAATGTTAGTCGTGGGGAGTGGAAGAGAGAGGGGGAGACTGGATAGAAGAGGGGAAGTGGCGTGGCTACATTCCACCGAGGGGCAGGACCATCAAAAAATGAGACGAAGGTCATCATCTTCTCCCGCGCCTCCACGTGTTCCCCGAGGTAAGAAAGCGTCTTTTTTAAAATCACTCACCACCACCAGATGGCACGAACAGTACTATCGAAGATGTCTTAAATGTTTAGGATCTTGTTCTTTGAAGCACATGGCGGTCCAGTGAGGATGAAAATGGATGTTAGAATGATTATCCTCTGCCCTATCTGTCCGATGGAGTAGTAGAGCTTCCACGAGCAAATAAAGCTTACTGAAAGATATCAAGAGTAGTTTTACCTTGGGGAGCTTCGTGAATACTGTTTAAAATAAAAGCACTATATTATTTAAGAGGGAGTATTTCCTCCTGATCTCTCAGCTATACTACGAACCTGCTTACTGAAAGAATTGTGATTCCAACGTTAGTTACTTCATCTGCTACTCTAATTTCTAATTGATTAGATGAAATTTTCATAATTTAGGCATTAAGAAAAACTCACGACTAACATATGGCGAAGTTGTGACAGACTCTTTGAAGAATAGAAACAGGGGAATAGATCGCCAGAATCACAGGGATTTAACATTGACGATTAGATCGAGATCCACATACTAATAAGATTTCAAAACAGTAAATCCAAGTATATACAACAAAACAATTAGTCACTTAGCTGCATATTTTATTAACAGTCAGAAAACATCCCTACCTATAATCTTATAAGAATAGCTACCCACGTACTGAATTCTTGTAGAAGAAATTCTGGAAATGATACAAAAGACAGCTGCGAACAATGGCAAAAGTCAACAAATCATAAAAAATAACTCCTATCGAAAAGCATTATTGAATCCGACTTGGAAGTACCTTTAGGATTACACGTATAGAAAGATGTACTAAGTGATTTTAACAGCTTAATACAAAAAATGAATCGTTCTTGAAATTTGTAAGGAAGTTACATATCGATAAACCTGACTCCACCAAAAATGTCACAAAGCATAAATTAGTATAAGAACTCCCTATACGCAAAAAATCGCTAAATTATACATTAACAAGAAATGAAAAATAAACATGTCATAACCTCTATCTGCAATGATAACATAGAACAACATCCTCGTCCTTGTATCGCACAATAATTCCTTTGTATAATTCTTGCTAAACACGAGAACGATAAAGGACGCTCATCATCACTTTTTTAATGCAAAAAACTGCATAAATTTCACCTGGACAGCTATCACATTTCAGTCATCGCTCGGAATTGCTGGAGGAACATCACCAAAAATGCATTAGCGGCGTAAAGCCGTGAAACGAGGGGAAAGGCTGGTGAAATGCCGAAAAGTAACAGTAACCACGCACGACGGAAAAAAATCCTTGAATTTTTAAATCGGAGCACGCGCGGTCATTTGCAATTCAAATACACGAAAGGCGATTCAGCACGGTTTGGGGTCAAAATTAACGTGGAATCCTCACAAAGATTCCAGCGGACGTCACGAGCGATTAGAGGCTGAGAGAGGCTAGAGTTGAAGGACGAACGGCAGATTAACATGCCATGCATACGTACAGAGAAGGTAGTTGCGGAGAACAAAAACCTGGTAATCCTTGAGAAACTACTGACCCACTGACGTCTCCATCAATCAGGTGTGACAATGGAAGGAATTCATGCGGGAACATAACACTCACCTGTAATAAAAGAAAATACGAAATTAGAGAAACAGTGAGACAAATTTATACAAAGATTACATGATACGAATTTCACAATGTGAGGTCACAATGAGGTATATGAATTACGCCTACTTCAATCTCAAGAATTAATGACAACTTCGAGATGAAGAGTAATTATGCAAAAAGAATCCTACTTAACTCAGTTCCATAAGATCCTTGGAACGATTTTTTCGAGCGTTTTATAGTTCTTTGAACAATCAGTAAAATGTAATGGGCTCGGGAAAGATAACCTTTTTATAATAAAAATACTGATACATCGACGAAATTTGAGAGAGTGACATTGATTCCTCTATAAAACAGCAATATATTTTAAAAATTAATTTAGTTAAGGAGTTTTGTTTTTGAGTCAAAATATCCATTGCATCATTCTTACAACGGAATTACAACGGAAATGCAACTAAAAACTGGAAGGACGAAAACCATAATCACAAAGAAATTGGAATAAAACCTTCGATCTTAGCGGTAAACTGCATAAAAGAACTTTCGTAAGATATACAATCTGCAATTTAATGATAATCTCGAAATCGAATTGAAAACAACACTGATTTCTAGAAGTCGACTTTATTGTCATGGATTTGATGACATTACGTGATTATTCTGTGATCATCTATGTGCTCTATCATTCTATGGAATTAACTACCATTTGATATTCTATTTGACTTCTTTACCCTTCCTTCTTGACAACTTATCAAACCCATTATTTCATTCATTATTACTTTACCTTCCCATTCGCATCATGCTCTTAACTTCAATTCAAATATTACGAAATGTAATTAATACATTCAATAATTCAACAAGAAGTTAACCAAAGTACACGTGGGATAAAAAAAAACTCATTCGAAAATCCGCAGGTGCTTAGCGTAAATAACGGTCACAAAGTGAAGAGATGAAGCACATTTTCTTACGATCCACAAGATCGCGTAACTTTCCTTTTCAATCCATCGCATCTTCGAAAACGCCCCTGGAAGATTTAAGAGCTCTACAGATTAACGTAACATTACACCTAAATCGAGCCATAAATCACCGAGGCTATCGCATTATCGTAATCGCTAAGGAAAATGATACTCGAGGCTTAACTCTCGATGGAACAAGGACAAGAATGGAATGCTAGCAATCCGAGAGGATTTGGCGCAGCGGGTTATCTTCCTCCGTCAACCACTGTGTTAATTCCCATTACCGGAGAAGCGGCGCGTCAAAAGATGAAGGATGTATGAACGCGTGTTATAAGAGTGGCTGCGGTCGCCTGCCATTTTCCCACCTCCCTATCCATTTCCGAATCCATTTACTCCAGCAAGCGACATAATGACGGCGCATTAACGAATCTCCTTATTTTCTCGAAGAGGTGTTAAAAGCGGGCGGAGGAGCCATTTGCGTAAATCACTTCCAATAACCACCGCTTCGACACTGCGAGGGTGCTTTTCCGATGCATGATGGGAAGGGTTTTAAGGTCGGAATCTTTTAGCATTTCCTAATGCCACCGAGGCTGAATCACACCAGAAAATGGGTAACTTTCACTTCTGATAAGGACTAATAAACGGATACAAAACATTAACTGTGCTTGTTCACCGAAAGCCGAGGCATACTAAAGGGAGAAAAATGTGAAAGGCACAGTCATTACCAAATGATAGGGTAGAGCCAAGAATATTTGAATACGTATCAGGCTAAAGGAAAATTTATCTTTTGTAAAAACTTTTAGGGCATTAAAGCAAGAGTAATAATGAAAAAGGGGCATTATCATAAGCCATCACACATGGAATGCAATGAAATGATTTACTTATTGGGTTCTTAAAATTCTATCACAGCGTGGAACGCGAAAAACAATCATTATCCTCCGAATATTGCAATCTTTTTTTCTCAAGGGATGTTTACGGGAACGAACCTTTTTATTCCAATTGATACACATCTAAAAAATCTACATGTATTGTTTCGGATTTATTTACCACGTAAAGAAAAATTCAATTAAAATATCCTTTCATAGCTTATTCCTTTGAAAATTCGTTACTTTGCACGTAGTTCTGAAGACAAAGAGTTTAAACGAATGCCTGATAAGTGAAATAACGCACCCCTCGCATTTTCAAGTGGATGCAAATGAATTATAAAAGAATTTTGTTTTGGTTCGCAGAGTTGATTAAGCTTCCCCGGATGACAGAGATTATCCACCAGTTTCTACTTAAGTTCCGAAGAGAAAAAGTCATCGATGCACGAAAATAATGAAGTGAAATTTCCGTAACACGTACACGTCTTTGAGCGCGCATTAATTCTCAATGAAGCTAACGAAACATGAAACAGGAACGCATTTTCCAGCATCTAGTGAATACAACCCCTCCACCAGACACCACCCAAACATCAAACGATCGAATCCCTCCTTCCCCATGAAAGAAAGGTTCCAGGATAAACAAAAACACTTTCCACCCGCGAAACTTCGCCTCTAGACGGAGTGGTAAGAAAGCGTCACGCCGCAATCGGTCCATCAGCACGCGACAAATTGAAAAATCTCACCCTCGAATCGCTTGTTTCCCCCATCTCCTCTCTCCCAACAGTGCTAACCACTCTTCCGGCCAAACCCAACTCATTTCCCGCCGCTTTTCTCTCTCCGAACCCCCGCAATTTTCGCGCCTCGTGTGAAACAAAAGAACGGCACGAACACGTGGATTCGCTGAAAACGGCGGGGGAAAGCGAATCACGCTTCCACCCCCTAAAAAAACGCCTCTTAGGATTCCAAACGAGCCCTTTTTCTCGCCCCCTTTACGAATGGGAGAAAAAATAAATAGAAAATCCTCCCGCCTTAGCGTGTCAAGTGTCGGACTGTAAGAGAACGAAAAAACAAACGGTAAGAATGAAAGAGGAGGGATCGACGAGAGTATTGAAGGTCCTTTGACCTTTTCTGAGAATGGAGGAGATCGGAAAGTGACGGAAGGACAGAAAGACATTGGGAGAAATGGAGCGCTGGAAAGTGTTGTACGACGGGAATGAAGCTCGGGGTAGAGGAAGGTAGTGGAGGGCGTGGGTGGACTTCATAGAGCAGCCACCTCGTGTAGGAAAATTTATAAGATAGATGAGACACGCGCTCTCTCATAGGAAAATTCTAATTAAAAAACTCACGGTAGTAAAGTTAAACTCACTCGGGGTAGTAAAATTAGACCTTCAACGATAAATAAAAAAAACATTAAAACGGGAGGTAATAACATTCTCCATCATTCTCGCATAAAAAACTCACGGTGATTGCAAAACTTAATGCTATAATAATATTAGTATCACCGATTGAGAAAGAAAGGAAAAAGTGGCTATATGCAAAACCGCAATATAAATAGTTACTATGAATTTAAGGATTATTCTAAATCATTTCTTATTTAACACTCCCATGAATTTCAGACAAACTCAACTCGTGTTATCACAGCTATTCAATTTGACAACTCCATCTCAACATTCTATAAGAAAAATTAAAAAGACACGCTAACGAGAAATTAAGAAAATTGTAATAAAAAATACTAGTACAGAGAAGATAACTTGATATGCATAATATTTATTTATTATTAATATTTATACACCCATCCATGCTATAACTTTCCTCTCGCATACTGCAATAATCAAAGATAAACCAATATTATACTAAAATGCACCAAGACACAGACAGGCTGTAAAAAAGCTTTGAATAGAAGAGGTCTTCGGAATGAAATTACATAAAATGTTGATCCGAATTGGAGAGGAACGAGAAGGTAAACAAAAACGAGTATTAAGATGACTGACAAAGTACGCTAAGACATAACGACACTATTGGCTCGAAATTAGTGCACCTTTTCGATCACAGAAATCGTATCAAAATTCTTACAGAAAAGAAGAGGGAAAGACCGAAGGGAAAGAAAGAAATCAACGCGGGAATCTGCTGCGAAACTCTTCTAAAATGAAACGACTCACGTAAGATGAAAAGGATAGGAATCGGAAGAGGGAACGTGCTCGTGGTTTTCGCTTTCCCCACTTGGAAAAAATACACATTTTCATTTCCAGAGAAGATGCGGAAGTACTTGTGAAGTCCCTCTCCAAAATTCAGCCCCTCTCTCCGCCACCTATACGGAAAAAACGAAACAGCCCTTGAAACCGCATCCTCGATTGAAGACCCTTAACGCATCCTACCCTCTCAGTCCCTCTCCGTCCCTCTCCAAAACCCCTGCTGCACCAACCCTTAACGATCCCGCATCGCATTTGTTCACGAGCTTTCTGCCCAAATGAATCCCTTTCGATTTTAAAACACTCAGAGTGATAAATGATAATGACGTCCTGATAAGGTTCATGAGCACGTACATGGCCACGTCCTTCACCTCAAGCTCTAAATCGGTTTTTGTCACCCTTTTTCAGTAAAAGAAAGAGCAAAAAGCCTCAAATGTAGATACTCATTTCTGAGAAGATGACAGGGATTCTGCAGGATTTTTTTCACTTTACAACAGCCTTAAAAACACTTTCTGCTGGTGGAATGCCGAAATTTGACATCTCTGTTTTTGCTATAAATTCCTTAGTGATGACATTCAGTACTAAGTAACTTAATGGAAATTCAACTAATTGATAAGGGCATTTCTTCATTGACAACATCTTAGGGTCCTCATTTAATAAAGAACATTGATGGTGACAGCATCGCACGTTATGGTATAGGCATCACATCGATAAAAGGTCTTTCACAACATCAAAATACTCGCCGTGAATTTCAAACTTGCACTACATATGTGGCTAGTATCAGTCTTGTAAAATGGACAGCTAAAAGTCTTAATCTTCACCACTTTCTGTTGCATCATACTGATATAAACCACACGCTCAGTATTTTCTTTTAAATTCAACCTGATAGTTCTCCGGTATATATTTTATGATGCAGCAATAAATGAAAACATTTTCACTATTCCGCTGAATGCTTAGTATCGCTCGAAAAGATTGGTAATGTCTTTCTCAACACTTTAGTTTATAGTATTAGCGATTCATTATTACAGGTATATCCTTGCTTCATTAGTGATAAACGAATTGTAGGGAGCCACATTGTATGCATCTCAAAATCTCCAATCAATACGAGTAAACTTTATGTCATGAGTATACTGAAGAAATTCTAAAACAACGGTACAGTTCGAATACCGACCGCATTGCAAAAGGCCTTCGAAGGCTCACAGCGCAAAACGGCTCCATCCACCGCCAAGTTGTAGTCAAAATAAAAGGAAAAGGCGCCATTTCCGTTCGCCACATTCTTCAAATTCGTTCCTGGCGGCTCGCGTCGCCGCCACACCTTGGCGTTAACCGTCTTCCCCTCTCCCGCCACGCCTCTCGAACAGGAATGCATTCGTATGACGCCAATGCACACGTGAATTCCCCACTAGCTATGCACATATACGACTCAAAAGATGTTTGGTATCGATGGGAAATGGCTCTTCAAAAAAGGCTCAAAATTGAGATCCACTACTTAGAGCCGTCTTTCCAAACCCCTATACGTAACTTGAGGGTAGAGGGCGAAAATGATTTTCTTAGGGAATAGCTCCCTTGTGAGATGTGAAGAGATGACCAAAAAAAGCAATGATATTTCTCTTTCCTCGATTGAAATTTGTACATTTATTCTTGATCCTATTTCTCTTCCTCCATTAGTTTTTGAAATTTATTTTATCATACAGCATTTCATTGGGTTATTTTTAACTCGTTTATGATTAATAAATAATAATAATTTTTATTATGAAAATATTTCTACGATCTGTAAATATCTATACGTAATTAACTGACAACATTACTTTTCAGGAACATAATAAAGGCCTCAAAAGTGATACAGAGATAACCAGACATATAGCATAGGATGGGATAATAGAGTGGGAAAACAAAGCACCATCTACCCAAGAGTAGTGATGTATCCGAATGAAATTAGTGGGGGAAAATGCGGAAGGAAATGCTTAATGGGAATGGTGTGAGAGGAATGGAAATTAACCCATATTCGGCAATGTGACATTCCTGCTGCGCCCAAACTAACCCCGATAGGGTCATGGAGACAAGTTTCGGCTTTGTTCTCGCGATGGCGCACGCTTCTATGGCCGCGACAATTTTTACGAGACGGCGAACAAACACGCGACGACACTAATTAGAATATGGGCGTGCCGTTTTGAACCGACACGGGCGTGTTACATTTCGCGTTATGAAAGTGAAAAGCATCAAAAACTCAAAAACAAAATTTCTTAAATTTTGGCTGAACAGGTGATCGGAAAATTGACCCCGAACGCGAGAGATGTAAACATTTAGTTCTCATTAAACAAAAGAAAACTCAAGGCCTGAAACAGGTAAATAAGCTATTGTCAGAGGGTATATGGTTTTAAAAGGATTTAAAGGTGACGAATTCTATCCATGTCACCTAATATTACAATAATTAACTATAATAGAGGAAAAAAGGTTCTTAAAGAGAGTCAATATTTATCCAAAGAAATTAAAAATGTTCAGGTCGCATATTAGCCAGGAATATGTTTTACTCCTTATAATAATATATGTGCAATGATGTGATATATTTATCCTTGGGAGCACTCCTATGAATAATTCTCTCATTGATCAATCACATGTCTATGACTACTTCTCTTCTCTATTCCCTTACGCAACCACTCACATGACACGAAACAACATGAAAGGTAAGCTGCATAGCAACATCCATCCACTTATTTTCTCCTTTGCTGATCAGACTGTCTTGGAAACCTATTCTAAAACAGCAAACTCTTTCCATACGATAACTGAACGCGATCAGAGAATTCTAGCAATAAAATTCTCTTTTTAAGGTGATTTTTAGTGAACAGAATTAATCCAACAAAAATAAATACAAATTCACACTACAAACACGCAAAAACATTATGAGGCATCTGTAACACCAACTTATCTAAATCCTCAAGGAATTGAGGAAATTTTTTTAGGTAATTTCTTCACTTAGGTCGCTAAAAAATTAGCTGCGCCTTGAAAAATGAAAACTTCACACATTCTAAGCTCCCTTGGTTTACAGGGAACAAAAACAGAACCAGAGATGAAGAAAACTTGGCTTATTAAACAGGCACAGAACTTCCTTGTAACTAGGACGAAAAAACATATCTGGCGGCAGTTAGTTTCTCTCACTGATTTTTATGCATTCAAATGCTGACTATAAATTGTGAAATGATAATTACATTTTAAAAGTTTCATTCATTGCTGCAAAATACATACATTATTAAAATCTTTCATTTAAAAGAACCAGCCAATATTTTACACCTACGTGGGTTGTGTCATTTTCGAATTTGCCAAGAGTGTAAACTACGTCGCCACAGAACAATGAAGAAATGAAAATGACGATCTTTTTGGTGTCGCGTAAAAAACTGTAATCATCCTTGGTGTGGAAGTCGTACCATCAAGTCTTTTTTTACATTCGAGATACCCTATGCTTCCCAAAAGGGACCTCGAAAACGTAAAAAGAATTGCCTCGCCTAAAAAAATTGTCTCTTTATGACGCAAAAAATATTCCAGAAACGACATTTAATAACTGAGGCGAGAGGGAGAAACAGAAAAAAAATAAGATAAAGAGGGCGGGAATTTTTTAAGGCGACGAGGATGAAAAAAATTCGCTTCATTGTAGTCTTTTCCCCCCGAGACACCCCTACTTAACCTCAATGCACCTCCTCCCTCATCCACGTCTTGGCGCATTCTACCCATTCCAGCAGGAAGCCAAACAATGAGAAGGCATCAAATCCAAAAAGCGAGTGGAATTGAGGGCAATAAAGATGTCTAGACGGAAGCGAAAAGAAGAAAAAGCAATAGAGATAAGCGCCGCCTCGTTATGCCGTAAGGCGAAAAATGACGAGAGAGTAAGAGTCCTTGTGAAATATGGAGCGCGTAATGTAATAAGTAATAAGTAAAGTAATAAAGTTGGAGAATGAAAGGGAGATGTGGGTAAAATGAAAACCATCGCGGGAGTCGAGAGCCCAATAAAAATTACAGGAGGTTTACTTTCGGAGAAGGATATATTGCAAATGACGAGAGTTGGAGAATCAAGGAGAAAAAACGTAAGAGACGGAAACGACGCCGGTGATGTGGATATGACCCTCGTAATGCGTTCGTGAATTCAACTAATGAAAGCAATATCCGAAGGTTATTTAGAAGACCTTCTTCCCTGCCACGGTAATTAGCGAACGAGCTGGCCGAGAAAAATTTCGGCAGGAAGAAGGAATCTAGAGAGACGACCCCATTAAGGTTCCATTATGATTACTGTTAATTCAGGATGATCGATACGGGAAGTGGTGTGATGGAGAAGTAAAAGATCCGAAGGAGAAAATGGAATGAAATTGGGCACAGAAGGAAGCAGAAACTGGATGTAATAGACGTACTCAACCAACATAATGAAAAAACTACATCGGTACTATTATTCAACGATAATGATCGAAGTTCTTAACCAAAATTCAGCAAAAATTAATACTGTTATTGGGGATTAGTTCATTTACAAATCACGCATGGCCAAGCATACATCCAAGCAAGTTTTCAAATTTCTCTTCTTCATCATCAGAAAATCTAGTCACACCTAAAAATGAAGACTCCGCCTCGTACAAGTTGAAATAATAAAATTCTGAAGATGTGACATGCAATTATATTTATTCTATAAATAGCCAAGTTTACCTTCATGTTATTGTCCAACAAATGTGTATATTGCGGAATTGGGAAAAAGATAAAATATATGAAAACAAAATCGTGTCCTTTAAAGGAAATTTACAGGAATAAAACACACTGGGGAAGGAAGCAGAAGACAAAGACGCTTTCCCTTTGGAAGTTGAAGAAACGAGCCATCATATATTGATGTGTATAAAAAGGGGAGAATTTTCGAGGAGATGCAAAGGAAGTGAAGACGATCTCCGCGTTCCGATGCGCCTCGTCACCGGCATTCCACAGGGGACAGATGACCTGCCCTTCCACCAAGATAACGAGACAATCCGTGAGCAAAACTGGCGCCATTCACTACGTAGGAAGGGAAAGTAAAATGCTCATGAGAGTAACGATAGGAGGAAAATCACGGTTGTAACAGCTGGGAAAAGATTTGCTAAATAGAGGAATGATTATAGAGAGCAACGAAATTTCGCGAGAAGAAAATATCACCAGAATTGTAAAAGTGAAACGTCGCGCAAAAATACCTTAAAAAATTAGTCCTTATAAAGAAATTTTACATTCGCCAGTTGGAGATTTCTGGTAAAGGCTACCTGTGGAAGGCTCAGATAAGAGTTAATTATCATAGCACAGGTCCGGATACAACATTAAGCCTCATATTATATTTGCTTACGATTCAAGGGATTTAGAGGGAAATATATATTTAATTGCGGATTCGACATCGGCATAGTTAAATCGGCATCTAATTCAATTCGACAAACTGTAATAACATCAAGAAGCGTCTGATAAGATATAACGCTCCCTACCAGTTTCATTCAAGAATCTCATACATTTATAATACGTATTAAGTGATGGATAAATACGTTTTATCTGACAGCAGAAACTGAAAAAGGGTCTATAAATATATCCTAAAAAGGCACATCCCCGCTCTTCTGGATGGATTCCCAGAAAATCTCATCTGTATCTTTCTTGAGGTTTATATATGAGCCACGCCCTGTCTTCCAGGGATATGGAAAAAAGTTCAATTAGCAAAAAAGGAAATTTTAGTTACTGTTTAAAATGAATGACAGGACGATTCCGTTGAAATGAAGAAGCGTTATATTTCTCCGGGCGACGTTACGTAATTGGAAAAAATAATCTACCATTCCCACTGAAATTTAATTAACAAATTTCCTTCTTTAATTAAGTTAATAATTAAACTTGACGATGCTCACGCAGGAGTGCGAAATCGATACTTATTCCACGTCAAACGAACCACAATTCCAGGAAATGTAGAAATATCACCATCTTAACGAAAACGGAAGTATCAATTCTTAGAAGGAAATATTGAAAAAGGATCGTCCAGTCAATGACAGCAGGTCCAAAAGGTTATTCATTCAACTACAAAAGGTTACACACAAACCATCGCATTAATATTTATTACCAGTTTAAGGAAATCAGTTACAAATATCGGCTGAAATTTGAGGACAGTGGTAATCAGTGGTTGTAGTTAAGTTGTGACGTATAGAGTTTTCTGAAAGCCAAATGATAGATGAATCTATAACCTTAGAAATATTGCTTCATTAACGATATTAAGATTAAATCTATTCACGAAATATTGATGCGATTTATTTTCTTCTTCGTAAAAAATATTCTTATAAAATAATTTCTGTTTTTTCCAATTGTGTGACCGATAATTACTAAAGTATATCTGTTTGGGTGTCAATGGCGTACAACTTCACTGAACTTACCAAAGAACATCATAGGGTCTGTGTACATTGAAAAAAAATTATCTTCACAAAGCATTACGCTTACCTTGACGCAATTACTTAATGTTGATAAGGAAATGGCTGGCAAAAATTCACAAAATTTACGCAATTTGTTGGAAAAAACAGCAATTCACGCAAGTAATTTAGCATTTAAAATTATTTAATCCGACTTCAATGCAATATCTGATAGTTCAACAGGAGTTAAATACGATTAATTAAGAAACGGTGCTCGGATCGGTAAACTTCGCACATTCATTAATTCTTGTTTATTTATATTTATGGATGAAATAGGACTATAATCTCTGCCACTAGTTTTTAGCTGAAATAATACATAACGGAAAATCTAAACATAGAGACTTCTCTATGTACTCTTTTTCCTGTCGTCGAATATAATTTTGAATATTCTTTCGCTAGGCCAAACATAAGATTCTCAAATTTTGGATGTTAAATAAAAGACGTCGAGCATAACTCGATAATCGCGACCGATTATAACCAAAACGCTCGGAATCCGACAATTAATTGCTCCGGGAGCAGCGATGGGAGAAAGTTAGCAAACGGAAGGGCTGCAATCTTAACATGGCCACAAGTTGGTGGGAAAAGCCTCTCTGGGAACGGCTCACAATTCATCATCTTTTCCAACATTCCCCACAAACCACCCAACGAAAGCCCACCCCTTATGCAAAAGAGACCAATAAACAAGACCATTCCGCGAAATCCCCCATAACGCTCCATCTCGTTTCCGGCGATCGAAGGGAGGAAAAAACGAAATCGGTTTAGGCCGTAAATGGAAAGGCATTCCTTGAAAGCGGCGGTACTAAAAATAACTCTGATGCAAGGAGCGAGGAGGAAAGCGGCAATTCCGAGAATCCTCGGCTATGACGAGGCGAAATCGCAGTGCCATACGGCGGGGCGCATGACATGGGTGATTCGCGTCACGATGAGTTGGAATGCGAGTTTTCACGGTCCATCGAGCGACCGCACAATGGGATTCGCCGGACAAAAACGTTCGCGTGCTCTGTCGTGAATGATTCGCTTCCTGGAGTCGTAATTCACCTCCGGCGACGTTTAAAAGGTGATGTGCGGGAGGAAATGAGAGGATGAAATTTCCGAAGAAAGGGGTGATTAAGCGATGGAGCTTGCTCGGAGTTTACTCACGGAAGGTGCTGCGGAACATAATAAACTATGCATTTTTACCCCACGCTGAGAGAAGGTTAGAGGGGAATAGAAACAGAATTTGCTGAGACATTCACGGCTATCCAGATTTAATCTCTGCTGTAGCACTTTTTAGCAATAATTATAAAACAAAATTCATCACAGTTTTTCTCTGAAATTACTGACCGACGAGTTACAATGGTATAAACAATTTATTTAACGCAAATGTAAGAATAAGATGTTACTTAAAAGTACAACAGAGGATCGAAGCTCAAATGAATCACTGTTCTCCTGTTTTTTTATGTTAGTTTGATAACTGAAAACTGCAGCTGAAATCTTCTAATACTCGCCAACATCATTTTATTCATAAGGTTGAGGAGATTACAGAGACAAACTGGAGTCACGCTCATCTTACTATACAGAGAAAAATATAGGAATTTTCATATAACCAATCATTACTGACTAGAAAAAAATGTAACAAAGAATAGAACATAATGAATAGTAAATAAAATCTCAAATTAGAAAAGATGTAACGTCAACATTATTATCTCGCAAGGCACGGGAAATTTCCTATTATGCGAAACTTTCAGAGGGAAAATTTAATCTCTGACAATCCGAATAGGAAATTTCAGATTCCAGATACGGAAGTCAACTGGAGGATTGAAAGGGCTTTAAAAATCAGACAAAATTAAAAAATATCTCTGATATGAAAGAAGTAAAAAAAATCTATTTATAATAGATATTTCTATCCTGTAAAAATGACATGCTGTCTTTCCTGTACAAGTCAGCAAGTACAGATTTCTAAGAAAGCTAGGACGTCAAACTCAACACTAGAGAACTTTCTATCTTTTTAAAGCGGACGAATCTTTAATATTAAGTGGATCACTTAACGTACCTAGTTTTTTATTCCCCTCTATCACTCCTGGAGAAATCACTCCCTTCCCGGAGACTCCTAAATCAGTCCGCCGAGACTTCTATGGACTTCCTTCGACTGTTCTCTAATACATAAATCGGAATAGAAATCCAACCGGGGAAGAAAACTGATCGTATGATCACTGCCGACCAATAAACGAGTACTACGTGCTTAAAAACGATTGGGAGTAGGGAAATGTAAAATTTAACGAGCCTCTGTAAATGGTTACTTTACGTAAGAGTAGCGAGTTATCATTTTTCAAATTCGGACGTTAACCTTTTCATCATCTTAAACGCCGTTTAAGATGATGATGAATGGGTGAATAAAGAATAAAGACCTACCCTCAGCTATGGAGGCTTATTCTATGTATTAAAAGAAAAAAAATTTAAAAGCTCCTAGTAAAATATAGTGTAATATACATTTTACATAAGCAAATATTGCGTAAATTTCCATGAAAAATTATACATGTAATGCTATGCATTTTTATGAAGATTAAAAATGGGTTTCCTGCTATCATTTTTTTGGGAAATTAAATATTTTTCAATTGATCTCTTGTACAGGATAGAGAAAATCGTTTTTTAAATAAAAATAGACAGTTCATTCCTACATAAGAAACATGTTATGTATATGTACGGTTTTGAGTCTTGGTATTTCTAGTGATGAATAGGTGGCCCTAGTTCTCTTAACCATGGACAACAGAATTAAGTCCGAAAGAATTCAACGTGAAATTGATCTTTCATGAGGAGTGAGGCAGTTTGCCCTCAGTTACTTTCCCTTACTGGTTTTAAGACTGGAGAGTTTCCACGTAAGAGCAGCACAATATTCAAGTCTAGAAGTAGCAACGACAATGAATTAAATTATTCCACCTCACCCAACCCTCAACTGCTTCAATCATCACAGCCACTAACAAGGCTTGGGCGAACTCTCTTTTGAACCGAGAGACAAACCGATTAACTGTAAGTCGTGCGAAAAGAAATCGGATGAAAAGTCGGTGGACAAAAAGCAATCGAGCGTAAAGAGAGAGGAGTGGAATGAGCCTTGTCACGGAATCGAACCTGGTATTTCAATTGTGGTAGTAGCACCTCATCGTCGGCTGAAAGGAGAACAGGGTGGACGCATATAAAAGCGACTCAACAGCTGATTTTTACAAAGTGTTCCGATGAACCGGTTGGAGACTTCGATTGGCTTTTGATTTGAGGGATGGAGAGGGAGAAATAACGAGGAGAACGGGCAGCTACCACGCGATGTTCAAAATGCGGCTGATTTTAATCGGTCTTCGACCTAAGGCTTGGGGGTATGGGAAGTAATAACCATTAAAATAAAAGGGAACGCGACCAACACCCCCAACCTTATGTATGCATGCAGAACGGGAACGGATTTAAATGAAACCAATTGGAGGAGAAAGAAACTGATTACGATGGCAAAGAATAATCTCTATAGTAGTCATTACAATTATCAAGCTGAGAATTTTTTCTAAAAAGAGCAGGTTTTATATGTAAATTAACATTTTTTTCAATCTCGGTCAGATATTGGTTAGCATACTATACGACCTTGCTCGAGTTCGAATCCTGTAAAACCTTGCAGCAGTTCGTCAAGTATTACTGTCACTCAAGCAATTGCCCAATAAATGGATGCTTTTGAAAAAAACACAAATATAAAAAATACATGTGATGCTCTAGAGAGAATAGAAAGGATTATAGCTCAAATTAAAAAATTCCTAACCATTCAATAAGGAACTAAAAAAAATATACTTAGTACCGAAAGACATAATAGAAGCGTCGCAATGATATCCTGAGGGCGGATATGGCAGGAGATCCATCTAGAAATCTGCCACTCCCATTTTTTCTTTCCTAGGTCTAATTAATTAATAACTTAGTGCAATGCAAATGCAGGAGTACCCACGATTTGACACCGAATCTAAATAGAAAAGTACAGTAAGAAAAGAGAATGCTCTGATGGTTAATATGGCGGTATACACATTCATAACAATTCCATGAATGCAATGGGCAAAAGACAGGAAACACCAAGTATTAGATAAGCTCGAAACAAGACAAAAAGGAGAAAAAAGGAAACCCGCAGAAAAAACCGCATTCCTTCCGTAGCACGCCTCCAAACGCTCCCATTTCCCACCAAACGATCTTAACAAGGAAAAAAAAAACAGACCGCCCTGCTTCGGAATGCAGATTCGTTCTTCCTTCAACGACCTTCCCGGAAGGGTGAACTGGAAGGCCTCGCATAAACGGAAAGAGTTCGTGGAATCATATGATAGAGGGAGCTGTTAGCGCGAGGCGGCACGCGCAAACTACACGAATTCCGCCTCGGAATTAAGTGAGCGGCAGACCGTCGGCATTCATCGGGAGAAGCCCGAGGCACCCAGAGGAACTGCGCGGGTGACCACCTCCCCTTTTAATGGGCTGGAGCCGTGATTACTAGTGCCAACCCACGCAGAAAGACGTAAGGAAAACGGCATTCCAAGAGGCCCTTCGCGGTTTTTCTAACGCTTGCTTCCCTTTGGTAAACAAGTAGAGAGGAAAAGTCTGTCACCGAGCGATAGTGCAGACAATGGGGAGTGCTAGAGAGAGAGACAGCGGCTAAGTTGGTCCTTGGATGCGACCTGCCTTGGAATGTGGACGCGGATCCCACGAAACAAAAAACGAACGGCGATGCGAAAAGTTACCTTCATCACGAATTTATTTCGTGAGCGTTCGTGAGTGATGTTGCTGAGCCTTGACAGTTAACTGCAACGTGAAGGGGCTGTTCTTTTAATTTATTTCACATCCTCGAATTCTTGGACATATGTTTGGACTTTCACTGGTTCCGAGGAGTGCTCGAGGAAAAAGTCACGTAGTAAAATCATGAAAGAACACAAAAAAACGAAATTTTACGCACAAATCACATCTACTTTCAACTTTCAAATATTTCACGCCGATTTAACGGAAGATTACAAATTTTATCGTTGACAGTGATTGAAACGTAATTTACAGCATTATCCGTTTATATGGTAATCGGGAAACTATGCAAAGGAAGATATACATACTGCGTACTCATTACTTTACCTACAATTCATTTACATCCCATAGATATGAACATTTTAATTAGTTCTTAAAGGAATTACTAATGATTTCAATTTGCACCACTGTTCGTAATTTACATTTTTAAAGAACCGATTAACTACAATATAACGAGTATAAAACGTAAGAAATTTCAGTAGAGAAAGGCGCGATTAAGAGGGCTAGAACAATGACGCATGAATGTTTTTCATGTTTACAGCTGGCATTTATATGCAAATCTCCCAGAAATTTATAAGAGAAAGTTCCAAAGACTTTGACACAACTACAAATGTCATTCACTGCATACTCGAATAACCCGTGGAAAATATTTTTTATCGTTTAATTTACAGAGGCTGCAACAAGCAAAATGAAAAGGAACAGACGAACGAATCTCCACAGGGATTTCTATCGGCCGGGTAAAGAGATGACGACCTTTCACCAACAGTACCGTTAGACTCTTGAGGTCAAAGAAATCGAAAGGAAAGGGTCAAGGGCACCTCTAGGAGAATTCTCCACGCTTTGCATCTCTACCTGCAGAGATACAGCTGAGACAAGGCAAACAAGAAAGCAGAGAACAAAGCACAGAAAGACATCCTCTTAATGTATATCTTGCAATTGAGGACCCGCAACATCCAGCACAACACCACCTGCAAATGGATGCATCGTTTAAATGCGACGACCGGTTGACTACGATGAAAAGCTTCCCATACACTACGTACTTGTATCTCTCCAAAGGCCGTCATCGACAAAAGCCGTGGGTAAAGAATGGATGGAATCGCAGATGAGGGAGTGGGGCTGAAGACACCGTTACTGGAAGAGGAGATGCAGAGATCGGAGGCAAGCATCTCTCGCCACCCACATTCCACATGGGTCCAGAGTGGGTGTATAGGAGGAAGAAGTGGTCGTTTTATGGGCAGGTGAGTGGGAGGGGATGCTATTGAGTCAAGTTTAGAGGTGCGCGGGATGATTGTCACAACGTGCGAGCGTGGGAAAGGGCTTTTTCTCCCTGCTCCTGCTTCCAAACAAGGAGACAGTCGGACCAGTTCCAGCTATTAAAAGAGCACGGACATATGGACGCTGTACTCTGGGTATAAGTTGCTCGACGAAGCAGTCTCTGAATTGCACCGGCTCTGTTTCTCGGAATGCTCTTTCTCAGACGTGAGAGAATGTCGGTTATCCTGTCCTTCTAGAGGAGAATTTTCAAAACACTATCAGGGATTGTTGTGTAAAAATCTGCCTTTGGAGTTCATAGGCATAGTAACCTCTAATTTTTTCGTCTTTGAGAAGAGAGTACGCTGCGATTGGGACTCTCATTACTGAGATGCGTCGTTATTGCCACGAAGATATAAATTACGAATTTAGATTTTTAGTCAAACGGCAAGATAATATAAATCCGAAATAGTCCCCATAGCTTAAAATACCAAATCAAATTTTAAAAGAAACTGTGTAGAAATTCGGTTGAACGGCATTTTAAAGAAGTATTGGGCAGCAGTAGAACTCATCATAAAAGAACTTCCAACTGTTCTCTAAAGAGATATAGTTTCAATGGAAAATAAAGAAAAAATGTATTCATTTCACAATATCTATTTGACCTTCACACAAAGCATCTAATATTGCGCAAAAACGCCCACTGCATTCTGAAAAAAGTCGTTATTTCTTGAAAACTACGATGGACGTTCGAATTCCACACAAGAGACAAGGCTTGATGTTTAAGACAAGGGCAGAAACCGAGTTTGGTGTCCCAAGTCATAAATTACTTTTCGACGTTTTACAGCTCAGGAGAACTAGCGCTCCCTAGAAAAAAGGGACTTTTATTTCCGATCGGCGAAGAAAAGAGGGGAAACTGGAGCGCCAACACGTTAAGGAAAGTTAATTCTGGGAAGAGCAGAAAACAGTGTCTGAACCGTGCCGAGACCTTTCTATATTAGACACTTCCCTGAAGGAAGTTTATATTCCTTTGGTCTTTTCTGAGAAACGAGAACTACTATACAGAAATATAGGAGTTTTCTTTATAGTAGAAGCTATGTCTCATGCCTTTTGATCGGGTTTGATAAAATATGGGTCCATCTCACTTCTACACAGGATGCTTATTTATTGGACAAGAGCGATACTCCATAAGAACTGAGGGAAATTTCCTCCTCGAACATCTCATGAAGAATCTTACTACTACTTATGTGTGGTTTCATGAATGCTGCGATGCGGATATTTTTAAGAAGCATAATAAAATAAATAAAATAAAATCACCAAGTGAAGCCCATAATAGTGATTTTAGTTACAGCACTTCTATGAACAGAATATTAGTTCAGAAATCACACAAATAAAATAGTCGCTAAAACAGAAGAAATGTCGCTAGGTCAGGCGACCAAATCGCAAAATTGATAACTTTGAAGGAATGTAATAAAAGAGCATCTTTAAGTTAACTCTCCATGCCATAAAATTAGGAAATCTACGCATGACAAAGATAATAATTTAAATCAATTTCAAATTCTAGCGGAAAATTCAACAAAAAACGGCTACCTAAAAATACATGCTCATTTATTCGGATTGACGTCGCATTCTTCAAAAGAAATCAAAGGCCGAAGTAGATGATGTCTTGATTGTTCAACTTCCAGAGGAACATATCTTGAATCTGAGACGAAAATCATCAGTCTGTAAGCGAAGCTCTTATGGAAGTTCCTTTGATGGAATGAGTATATTCATACATTAATACAAATCACCTTAATGTAAGTTACATCGGAGGCCTACATCAAAGAACTCCGATAAATTCAAAGAATCCGTTTCCCAGGCCATTAGTAAAGGTAAAAGAGAAAGTATTATATAATATTTTCTTTGATCTATCACAAAAAATATCTATTATAGAAAATAAATTTCTCAAATATCCCATTTACAGAAGAATTTCTTGCAGCAAATATATGTAAAAAAGGCATTATAATAAATCTTCGCTACTAGAATAAGAAGGCTACATCTAAACAGGGCTCCATGATATGCAACTCTATTGGGAAATGGCAAAGCGTTGGGAGACTAACTACAGGAATATTTTCAGCTGAAGAGGTATAAAAATTCCATAAACAATCTCAATTTTTCACCAGTACATGTGAACGAAAATCAGTTTCTACGAACTTTATGCTAATATCCAAGATAAAAACATAAAGAAAGAGAAGAAAGAAGCGAGGAAATACAAACAATACTATCAAGATCAGACATGAAAAGGTCAGGTCGTGAATGCAGGAAGAAAAATGAGAAAGTACAACTTTTCTTCAGTGAATAAATTGAAGGTCAGCTGATCGCTTTACTTGAAAAATATGTTATGTACCATAACAATCGATCTGGTAAACCTTTGTAAACTAAATATTAACGCAACCGGCAAAACATTAATCCTTAAATATCCGAGTAAGGATCTTCCGGTAATACCCTGAGGTCTTCGAGGCGAAAACAAACCTTTCTTTAAAGACATTCCGCTGAAAAATTCCGAGATGAGAACTCCTTTCCTCTCTCTTGAACGCGAATTTTAAAGAGATTACACGACTTGAATCTCAAAATCCCGCTTTGAAAAGAGGATAAAAAAATTCCTGCCGCGGCGTAACAATGGACTGGACGAAGGGGTGTGGGCAGCGGAAGGGCCGGGTTCGATGGGCTGGACGTCAATGCCCTCGGGGGACGTGGAGGCACGCTGCATCATTCTATCCCATCCCTAACGACTTCTTAGAAACAGAGGCTGCACCCAAAATAACGCAAAAGAAATAGCTCTTTCATAGGCCGACCGGAGGAATAACGGAAAACAATTAAAACGGAAGTGCATCGTAGAAAAGAGGGAGTCAAAGGAGAGCAGAGCTCTCTTTAACTGCGCCAGAAATCGGAATGAATGGAACATCTGAGAGCGTGGCAGGGTATTTCGGAACGCACTTAAGTCATTGGGGCTCAAATTAGGGAAGCAAATAGCCGGAAGAAAGCAACTAACCGATAGTAAATGCTGCACTGGAAACTCCCTGGGTCTGCGGAAATGTACGGCATAAAAGTAAAAATAACAGGTTGTAAAGGGAAATACGTCCTCCATAAATATTCCTAACTACCCACGGGGTAGTGCTTTGAATATCCTTATGCAGCATATTTCATGTTTTGAATAACACAAATCATTACATATCGCCTCTCGTCAACTCACAAATAGGTATAAAAGTCATTCATACCCTATTAAATTAACAATCATTAGTAGTAGAGAGTAGAGCAGTATAGTAATAGCAGCAGAGCAATAATCCAGCAATCTAACAACTACGAGATTACGGTTACGTAGTACTAATATTGGCCCAATAAAGACGGTATCCAATCAAAACCAATCAAGAGCTTAAGAGCAGCAAATTTCGAAAACAAAACCCGACAACGAACCATTCTTCCGCCTCATTCTCCTTACACCAGCAACAACAAACGCACTTAAGAAGCCCGCCAAGCTGTAGGAAGCTTCTCGGAATAACTTTTCTTTTAAACCTTAAAGACTCCGTTCCTCCACGAAGGTAAAACATGAGCTCAAAGAAAATAAGGAAAACATCTCGAGAAGGCCTATACTTCACCCCCAACCAACACATAACGAAGCAACTTGGAAAACTTTTCCTTTGAAACGCCGAGATAAAAAAGGCAACCCGAGTTCCTCCGCACTTATTCGCACGCCTTTCGGAACCTTAGACGCTTGGAAACTTTACCGTGGCCATCGCGTGCCGAGGAGAATCGACGTCCGTGCGAAAATTCAGCAAAGGGGAAAAAAGGAGGAAACGCAAAAAGGCGTGTTCGGTATTTCCGCCATCCATTGAGGTGGGGATTAAGAGAAGAAAAAAGTAAGGTGCGGAAGGAGGAAAGAATGGGCGATGCAACGCCGTAACGCGTCAAGGCTTCCGGCGGATGCACCAACTTCCGAGGAGAACTTTCAAGGAAGCCATTTCGAGTTGCAGTGAGCGCCAAAAGAGGACGGAAAAGTCGTACGATGGCAGAGGAAAAATCGTGTGCTGAGAAGTGCGGCGGATATATGAAATCTTTATTGGTGAGGTTAGGGCGATATGAGCTTCACTTCCAAAAATTACAGGAATACAGGAATTCAAAGAGAACATCTCTGCAACTTAGGAAGGAAAAACATATCCAGGTAGCGAGAAAATTGCAACAGAGAAACTTTGGTGGATTCAGGTGGGGGCATTCCACCCCCGATGAATTTATAAAACAAGCAATATGCTCAGGATACGGCAGCAGCTCACATCATAGTATAATATTATAGTTTCTCGATGAATTTTTTCGTCTGTGATTTCACGACATAATATAATGATTAATTGAAGAGAACTAAGGTGCTAATTTAATTGCTACTTTAAGGCATAGAAGGTATTAACTATCCTAAACCACTCCCCAATTGAAAAGTTCTAGGAATTTACTCTAAAGAGAGAGAAGATGAAAAAATCCAAGCAGTGAGATAATTTACAAAATAGTGAAAAATACAAATTGGAAAAATAAATAAAATACGAAAAGAAGATGGTGATGGAAAAAACAATGACCGACGTTAAAGTGAGCAATGATAGATTGTAAATTTCTACACTTGGAATGTTCCCAGACTATTAATTATTATACAATCACACATCTTATTAAAATTTAGTAGTTCAATAAAGTTAATTGATTAAAATGATTCCTACTTCAGGCGTTCGCTATATTTCTTAGGACGCTCACAGCCAGGAGAACAAGGAGTGGAGGAACTTTTTTTTCTGAACCGAAAAATTATAGAGATTGCTCTGGATGCATTTGCATAAGGGGAACTGCTAGCACGAAGAGAATTGCTTCGCCTTCCGATGACGCACGATGCGATAACTTGCACCGAAATAGCAGATCGAAAACGCGATGGAAGCTTCATGATTTATCTCTGGGAAAATTGCGAACTTTTCTCCGAAGAGCGTACGGAGAGGCACGATCGGACCGATATAAAATATTGCTTGATTCCCATGAAATGATAGAAGCAACAATTGGAAGTGAATCGCAACAGCAACTACTGCTCTCCTGCACGAAAACCCTATTCTTTACGGTTGATCATAGGAATCGGTCCCGTCAATTCCAACACGATGTTCGGCATTTTAAAAGAAACATCCCAGTCCCGATATGCAATAGATATATGATACCATGTGCAGGAAATACAGGTTAGCGGGATGAAGGGGATAATGGTTTTAACAAATGCTAAACGGGATACTTATATACACTAGGAACCACTTTGAGGGGAGATTTAGATTACTTTTAACAGAAAATGCACGACTTAAAATAATGCGTGAATTTTTGTTACCTAGTTCTTTTTGTTAACTTTTGTTTAAATTACCGCGACGAAATCCTTTTATTTGTAAGATCCAAAGACAGGCAAAAATGTCTGACATATATGAATTGGAAAAATAAATGACAAAGCAAACAACAACTTGTTAAAATGAATTTAAATACAAAAAGTACAGTCGTATACTGAAAAGTTTTGCGAAATATAAAGAATAGCATCCGTTTTTATTTATATTCAAAGAAAATAATGAATAATAACAAATAATGACAACAAAATAATTGATTCGAAACCAATTAACACTTCACTGTCATACATAGATTCTACACGATTTTACCTAAATACAATCCTTGTGAGTAACATAATATGATGAATATATCCTCACAATCTGCTCCGTTCCGATATTAATGATAGGAAGCCTAAAATAGGCGAAGAAAACTCATCCGTCCGGGTCAGAGAAAGAAGGGGAGGCAGCCGGAGAAGGGACGAGATATCCTGGGTTCGACATAACGGTTCTCGACTACACACACACAGCCTCCCACGCATTCTGAGATGGCGGAGCGAAGAAGCGTGGGGATGATGATACGGTTCCGCCACCCACGCCGTACATCGATTGGCATGACGCCCTGACACAAACGCGCTCGGCAGCAGTGACCCAGAAGAGAGAGGTCAAATATGCCCATTGTTTCCTTCCAACAAGAGGTGTGTACTTGTTCCGAAAATGGTCGACGGAATCAGTGTGTAAAAGGGCGATGAAATCGGTGGGAGAGAATGAATGAGGTCTTGAACACACCCACGTACTTACCAACAGAAATATGCTTAAAAAATCAAGCTTCCAAGGAAACTATATCGTCTTATAACTGTATCCGGGATATATGTCACCGTAATTATTCAAAATTCACTACAGCGATTCCATCTTGTCATGACGAAATATTTGAACAAGTTTTAAGATAACAAAACCTCTACCTGCCAAATCAATGGAGATAAAACTCAGTATGTTTTGCAATTCAAGAAATTACAACTACGATACTAACTAGTAGATACAACTTCAACTGTGCTCATAAAAGTAAAATTAAGACGACATATGAATACAATCAGCCTTCTATTTCTATTTTAAAAACAGAAGATAATACAATGCAGCCTGCCGTGCATTTTTTCAGTTACTTCGACGGAAAATGTAAAGCCAAACAGATCGAGACTAGACCGACCAAACGCCGATTTCCCTAACGGATAAACACTCCGATGTATCATTCAAACTCCTACGGAAGAAACTCCAACTTTTTCTACCACTTCGATAGGAACTCCAAAAGCCAAGGATTCGAATAATAAAAACAAACGCGCTGACAATAAAGGAGAACTTGGGCGCATATATGAGCGGTAAAACTTCGCACAAAAAGTTACAGCGCTGCAGAGAAACCCCGCGAGAGTTTAGCGCTCCGTAGACCGTAAACATGTCCCATGTAGTAAAATGGAACCGCGAGATATGGTCCACCGCTTTCAGGTTAATCCCCATGTAACAGCCACCCTCATAAACATCTCCCGCAAAGGGCAATGCAGCCCGCACAACTAACTACTTTCTTGCAGGCGATGGAAAAGAAGAATCATAATGCGAGCCAAAGGGCCAAGTTTTTCGTGACGCAAGAGCGAAAGAGCCCTTGAGGGCATTAAAAGGTACTTGGAGGAATGCACCTTCCTTTCTATATATACTGCAGCGATAATACAAAAACAAGCGGCAATGGGCCATTACGCTTACGTCATAAACGACTCCATTTTCTGAAATATGAAGGGCCTTTATTACTTCTTCATAATCGCCACGAAAATAAAACCAAGTTATTCGTCTTTTATGGCTTGGGAGTCAAAATGAGCAATAAAACTAAACTTGGGATATTTGACAGAATCGGGGTTATAAAACAAAGGTTGCGTTATTGGTTGAGTAATTGCTTGTGGCGAATTGGTATGTGGTATAAAAATTTTCTGCACGAAAATAAGCGAAATTCGTGTATTTCGACAAGAAGTAGCGGTGATTTCAACAAGCGATTCACAGCATGAGCTTTTAAAAAAAATTACATGGTAACGAAAATTTATGCACCCAAAGATAACACACAAAAGCTAAATATAAACAAGAAGTACCAAACCAGCTTACGTTACATAACTCATCTACTTCGATAGGTAGAGATTTCACCCACGCTCGAGAGCTTCCGATCCAGCCAAGAAGGTTAAGGACCCTAGAGAATCCATTGGTAATGTATACAGATGAGGATTAGCGAACTAAAGATGGGAACTGAGATAGATGGAGAAATAGAAGAAAAAGACAAATACTGAGAAGTGAGATCGGGGTGAGTAAAGAGATGAGCGATCGCTGGGGAGGGGAGTGAGTGAAACACAGAGCTATTTATAGATTACCGCAAGATTCCGCGCGAGAGAGAGAGAGGGATTCGGATAAATAGTGAGGGTTAGAGAGGATATGTTGGGAGTTGAAAGACTGACGTATGTGCAAGAGAGGGCAGTTCCAGCGGGGGCGGAAAGAAATGCGAGATTCATGGGGACCGTCGAAAAAAGGAACGCTGAAAAGGGAGGGTCGCATGATTTAGTTAAAATGGGAAGACACGGGAATGGAAAGAAATTACGAGAAGGGTCGAAAGGAAAACAACGTCTTGATACATCTAAGAACTTCGTACATCACATGAGAATTAAGACCACGACTCGGGTAGATTTCATTCAGATATTTCCGCTCCCCAGGAATTGGACAAATGGAGGTTAGATAATTTTCTCTAAGAGGAAGAACAGTGTCTCCTTCACTCTCGCATAAAATAATTCCTTAAAGAAAGAAAAACAACGGAATTTAGATCTAAGGGATCTAAGAGTGTCTGTGAAAAAATTATGCTATATTGGGAAGAACTTGATTAAAGTAAGATTTAATTAACGACTTAGAACGGAGATGAAGAACCTTAAGCCATCTGGATAGAATCGATCTCCAAGTCTAAAATACCTCACATATTAAAAAAATTCTGCCATTTGATTTGTTCCACAAACTTAGTGCAAAAAAGTTTTTAAGTTTCCTTTGTTTAACTTATCGATTAAGTAAGAATACTTAAATGCTATCCCGCGGCTAGCTTATCTATATAAACCAAGGCACCAAACTATACAATCTCTCAGGACCCCCATGAAAAAAGACGTTCGCCTTGGCAGGTTCAACCTATATTACTCTCTCAAACACCTCCGAATATTCCGAAAATCTTACGGATCCAGATGAAAATTAAGCCGACGCAGAAATAAAAACTTGTCAATATCTCGCAACGCTGAATCAGTTTCTTTTTAATCTCGAAAACAAAACTTCCAGGGAGAAGAATGTTTGGAATTTACGAAATGAACAACTTCTGTCCAACTTTCTTTTAATCTGCGGATAAAAAAATACATCTGAGGATAGGGAAAAAAAACTCCATTTCCCTAACCACTTCGGCAACTTTCGACGCCATTTCGGTGTTAAACTAAAGAGGGGAGAGGGAGTGTGGCATTCAACTCCAACAAAGCAAATTACGAACCAAAAATGAAACGTTTCCGCTGAAGGAGAGCAGACAAACCAGAAAATGGGAAGAAAAGGGAAGGTGCGGAAAATGAGGATGAAAACGGGAATAATTCGGGTTGATGACAAGAATGAAATTGGAACACTTAATAAAGGGAGGACAGTAAGCTGACACGATATATTCGCTGGAAATTTTCTTTAAGGGACTTCCACTCCGTACTTCTCATTAAGATCTGTAAGCCTGAGGAAATATGTTAGCACTGGAAGATGTAAGAGCAAATACGGCTTTAGTTAATTAATGAAGAGGACACGAAATTCTGTGACATGAAGATGATTTGAAAGAGTCCATCTATCATTTAGAGATTTGTAACGAAAATTAACTTCTTAGATATACATTCACTATTAATATTTATAATATATTTACATATTGCTGTACCTAATGAAAGAGAAAACATGCAAACAAAGGTAAATAAAAGCCCTGCTTGTTACATATGAATAGATTTTTCTACTTCATTGAGAATATCCCAAAACTCAATCTTAACTGAATAAAAACTTAAACAGACTGAAGTAAACCATCCTAAAATCCCAATATTTACACAGAATTTACGTCTTACCTAGCAAGAGAGCAGCAAAATCCAGGAAATGAAATTAGGATCCCGATTTTTGAAACCGAGGTGGGAAACACTGCACGAATACCCTGTAAGTGCAAACAGTCTCGCGGATAACTGATTAGCGCTCCTCATAATCCTTCGCTCAATGGGATTAGCTAACTGCCGGGGCAAAATTAACAGGAGCTAATATCTCCCATTATGCTGTTTTCGAACATTTGCTCCGAGGGAGAGCGGAGGAAACGCGAGCGAGAGATAAGGAAAAACAGGGTAGTATTTCGGGAGAAGCTGAACGGAATCTCAAAAATTAAATTAAACGCGGGGAAATAATTACTTCCGAAACCCTCTCAGCCAACACAACAGAGCGGGAGGAAAGATGAGGGATGGGGGCGGAATATTTTCGCACTTCGCATGCGTGAGGGAACAAAACTCTCCCTCCTTTGGCGAGAACCGAACTCCCCCCGGGAGTTAAAAACGAGATCCCGCGGAAAAGGGAGCACTCCGAGAATTACACCCCCACGCCATTGACCCGCAGATATTAAGGGTACGCCGCCGTGAAAAGAAACTCCCCACTCCCCTTAACCACTTAACTCACCATTAGGATACACCCCTACTCCCAAAAAACGCAACCCCTTCACTGCGCCCCTCCCTTCATTACGGCTCGAACCTCAATTGGACATCAAAGGGAATATTTAAATAGAGAGGACAGGCGGAGATGAGGGTCAAAATTCCCTATCGGAAGGATAAGGAAACTGAGCGGGTGCTGTCGGAAAAGAGAAAGGAAAGTTGTGGAAGATGAAAGGAAGCTGAGGGGGTGGAGGACGTGGCGAGAATGGAAAGATTACGAATGAGAGGGGGAGGGGATGCGAAAGCCGTTTGAAATATAGAGCGTTTAAGACAAGCCCCTCCCGTCACGAAAAAAATAATCTCTATCGACGCTGTGCTCCCAATTAAGGGATTTTCCCCTGAAAATATGGGTTGATGACGTCGCGATGATAAAGGTCGACGGCAGGCAAAATAAGTTTCGATCCTCAGTGGCGAAAGGCTTACTGAAGCAGGCGATTATCTTTGTAGGGGACTCTGCGAAGGATGGACAAATAAACATCAAAGTTACAACGTAACCAATTGTGGACATTGACCTCAAACGTATTGTATCTTTTCGGTAAACGAAAGGATACTCCGATATTAACTTTTATCTTGTACTGAGGCAATCGAGGATATTTAATCCTTATTCCTTTCAACTATTTTAGACCGAAGTTATTTTTGGCGGTGCAATTCGATCCCTTTAATCCAACATAAAAACGTAGAATTCGTAGATGAAAATGAAAATCTAAATTTGTGAATCTAAATATAGGAAAAGATAATTATATCACGCACTGAGAGGGAATAAAAGATTCTGGATTAGGATAAACATCTAACGGTGATATAATTGTCACTAGTATATTCTTAAGTTATTTTTAACTTAAGAATATTTAAATATAATGATACATAAAATGAGTGGGTTGTCTTATTAACTTGTAATTAAAGATGAGGATCATAAACAATTAAAAACGAAAGCTACGCATAATATAATATATTTGGCATCTGTAAATAAAATAAGAACCTAATAAAATCACAGCTGTAAATAGACACCACGCATCTACGAAAAGTAATAAAATGATACAAGTTTTGAGCAATAAATTTTAGGGTAGACCGCCTTCACAATCCCTCCATACATCACACCATTGTCCACCATCTCACATTCCCCACTCAAGTAACGAAACACAAATTTTGCAGGGGGTATCAGAAGAAAGAAATACAGCCTGCATACGCGAGAAGTCCGTTTCATCTCCATAAAGAAAATCCAGCAAATATTTATTCGCTGCTTTTTCGTCGTAAAGTCTTCCCGAAACGGGCGGAGCATATGCGGCATTTATTGTGAGGGGAGTTAGGAAAAGATGCAGACAAAGGAAATAGATGTCCGAGTGAGAAATGGCAGCGGGAGAAAAGAGGCGAGTATTCGATTACAATAATTTAGTTTGGACATTACACGCCGTGCTCCGGGGTTGAATTGAATCTACCACCCGCGGATGCGACAGAGATATCCAAAGAGAGAGAAGGGGATCGCCACATTCTGAGGACCACAAATTCGAATAAATCGCGACGAAGGAAGTGAGGGGGGCGGTGACGTGTTTACTCCTGTCGCAGCACGACGCCCAATTAACATCTCTCTCCTTCCAAAGCCTCCGTAATTGGAGCTGATAACGTCCAGAACGCATTATCAATTATTCTTATTGCCGAAAGATCCGCTGATTTGCGATCCTCTTTCGCCTTTTATGGGCTCAATGGCCGATTTTCCACTGATGACAGCTGCTAGGCAGTTGAAATCAATTTCCTTTATCCACATAAGCGAGAGAATGGCAAATCTGGTATGCCTCGTGAGATTGGAAAAAATTGTCCTAACATCAGTAAAACCCCTGTTAGGGTCTGTATTACAGAAATAAAGAATCCTCCCTTGATTGCATCCGGATGCAACTTCACAATATTTTGGCATTTTATCCCACGGATTGGTAGTTTGTTCACTTTCCAATTACAATAATGGCGGTGAAAGAACTATTCATGGCCGAGCTATACGATAACAAGGAAAAATCTAACATTGAGACTGCTAGAAAATAATATAATAATAATAATAAACGACTTTATTAGAGGGCGAGATTGAGGCTGGTAAGCCTCTTCTTACATCTAACCCTTATAATATGAAAGAAGTAAAGAGATAGATTATGGGTTTAAACAAAAGGAAATAATTAAGAGATTTGTTTGCGGGTTAAAAAAACCTAAGTTACTACACTTAGGAAAAAAATAGAACCCTGCAGGAAAACGCCCACAGGAAGGGGGGCGTGAAAAACCTGCGAAACCTACAGACAGTAGCATCTAAAAATTTTACAGAAGAGGGGGAATAAGGAAAAGAGAAGTGACTGCAACATTACTGAAAGGAATTTAAAAAAGCATTATAACTGAACAATGATATGATAGAAAAATCATTGCAAGATGATAATAGAAAATTCAGAAGCTAAGACAAAGTAGAAGCAGGAGAAAAGTGTTCGGCACGGAAAGATATACACGATTTTTTTTTATTTTAAAGACAATAATATCATACGAAACTTGATCAATCGGAAAGGTATATATATATATATTACATCAATGTACATTCGATTTACAGAGGAATTTCGCTAGATACCGTAATATTTCTCGTACAAGTATAGAAATTTTCTTTGAAGACGAATAAACATGCAATCCTTTCAAAAATACGGCCACCGCTATGAGCCTCTCCATAAGACCTGTTAAGGCTGAGAAATGTTCTTTGAAGAGACCTCCACCAACACAGAACACCGGGTAAGTAACCTGTAAATATATTTATGCAAAACATTCGAAAGAGAGCCCGTACAATAGCAAAGACGTCTGAATAACCTCCTGCCCTGGGTGCCGAAACCAAGAGCAGTGGCCCTGAAACAGAAGAACCCCGCGAAGAAAGAAATCCTTGATACAAAAAATCCTTACCTTGCACCAAAAAGAAGACCGTCCGGAAGGGAAAAAATCCCAAAGAACACCGCCCTCTACAAAGAAGGGGAATACACGAAAAAACGGCGAAAAAACCGCAAAACGCCGCAGCCACCTGGGCGCCAAGAGAGGGGGGCTTATACGTGACTCGGAACGCAAGCAGACATAAAAAACGAAACCGAATCAAAACTACAAAGAAGGTAAAGGAGGGGAAGACAAAGGGGGAGAGAATGAAAATGACAGGAGTCGCTGATGCGCGCCTCTTTTTGAAAAAACTCGACCGAGATGAAAGACGAAGATGATGCTTCTGCGGAAAAAAGTGGAGGGCGAAGAAATGCGGAGAAAAAGGGACTTTGAGAGGACGGACCCGAAGGAAAAAAAGATCCGAAACAAAGACGTGCGAAATCAGTGAGGGAGGAACTCCTCGAGGCACTGCAAGGGCACCCTCTTCTTTTTGCGGAGGAGTGCGCTACGTGCATCTTCTCCGATTGCAACCCCTCTCGTGGTGAATAAAAGAACAATCGGCCGTAAATGAGCAGGCTTTAACGCTGTACGCGGGCATAAATTTGCGAAGGAAACTGCGCGAGGGCCCCAAACTGCCAACTGGCGCACATGATCCACTCCGTATTCTCACGGGAATAGGCGTAGGCGGAAAGGTGTAGGTGGAATGGAAAGGACGAGATAAGGGATTCGGGAAAAGAGTTCGGGGAAAATCGAAAGACCGCGCGACGACAGAGAGAAGAAAATGAGGACGAAAGCAGGAAAGGTGAATGGAATGGCAGAAAGAAGTAACAGGAACTATATCATAGGAAAATAAAATGATTTGGTGACGTGAGAACGAAAAAACAAATGTGACAAGGCGAACATTAAAAATTACGTAAAATAATTAATTAGCTGAAATATACCTACAATTGCAAATAACTCATTCAGATGACAAAATATACAGCAATCAAAGTAGCATTTATTAATCAGTACTTTAACTTAAACTTGGTTTTCGAGATGGAAGCAATCTTGGTTTTTCCTTTTCAATTTTTTCATTGATATTACAATATGGGAAAAAGAAAGAGGTGGTTCAGAGATAAAACAATACGTTATTTTTATATAGTACAAAGCAAATGATGTTAAGAAATCAAGAATTTACAGCAACGAATGACGATAAATGCTGAAATATTATCTCAGAGTCACCGATCATCTTAGCTGCAATAAAAATTGATTCGAAAAAAAAGAATGAAGCTAACTAAGAAGGTCTGTAGAGTGAAGATAAAGAAATTAGGATAAAACCACGGACGGGGGATAATGAGTTAGGAAACCGCATGACAGGATAAATAAAAGAAACTACAAATAGGAGCTCTGTGCCTATCCAAGGAAATAGAGAACAATTAGATAAACGAGCGAACGAAGGAAAGATGAGCCGATCGAGACGCCAAGAAAGATGCTGGGGGTGAAGATAAGGAGAGGATGTAATAAGACGAAAAGAGTCCAAGTATTCCCGGAATGGGACGAAAGACGCGAAGGAAGAAATTGAAGATTACGAAGACAATAGGGGTGAGATGAAGGGAGAAGAGAAAGGAGGTAAGAAAGTCTGAGATGGGGGAGTGATTCAAACAGACGGCCATAACGCAGGGAAGAGCTTCCCACCCACGCCGACTGAGGAGAGTGTGTGAGAGAGAGAAATAGATGGGGGGAGGGGGACAAAGTGCCCGAGGGAAAGGGGGTCTTGGCTCCCCCCTAAAGGGGGAAAGGGGAGACGAGGGGGCGACGCCCGGCGTCCCGCCATCACGTGAGGCTGAATCGATCGAAATGGGGCGCCGGTCGAGGAAACTACGTTAGTGGTAGAAGGAGAGGGGGAGAGATGCGGGAGTGATGTACCAAATGGAAGGGAGAAGCAAGAGTTACGAGAAAAGGGGAGGAGGGACAAAAGGGGAAGAAAATACGGCGGCATAAACTAGGAATATGTGAAAAAAGCGAGGCGGAATGGAGAAGAGAATACAGAAATACGATTTAGAGGAGCTTAACGCCATCTACGTTACGGTCCCCACGAGTGGAGCGACAAAGAAATACGCTCGTAGAGAATGAAAAAAACATATTGTAGCGTCCGATTTAATTCGCGTTCGCTTTGGCATCCTGACGGCATAAATAATGAGAACAAAGAAGAAACGAAAATCCTCCTACGGCTGGTTTGCGGATCTATGAAATATGTAGAAACGCGTGAGGGAGATTCCGTAGCGGCGGCAACGCAACAATGGAAGGATCGCGCGTAAGAAAAGAGCGCGGGATGACGAAACAAAAGAGCGAAGCGATATGGGAGCTCGATAGCGGATGGGCAAATTAAAGAAAGAGGGATTAAGGGAGAATTAAGGGAGATGGGAGTAAGGAAAGGATCATGGGAGAGGATTAGCTAGGAATGGGGAGTGCGTGTGGTAGATCAAGGAGTGATTGAATAGCGATGCCTGCTGCTGCTGGAGGGATTCCAGATGATAAGGGAAGATGGGCTGCTAAAGTAGGGGATACTTCCAAGGGCTAAATAAACGATTTGGCGGAGGAATAAAACCTTAACGTAATAATTTCGGAGCCGTTTCCATTGTTAAATAAGATCAGATAAAAAGATTCCGTTAAACTTCAGCATCTTCAAGGCAGATAACGGTGAAAGTATCATTTCCACAAGAGAACTGCAACACCTTTGAAGATTCTACAATGAACATTCACCCTCATTACTATTCATTGTTATTGTTCCATTATTAAATAATTAAAAAGTTTAAATTTTGAAGACGTTCCCTACTAAACCATAAGTAACGTTTCCCTGGGAAACTTCATTTATTTCAAATTAATTTATAATTGATGATTTCTTATACTACATACTTTTTTCAACTTATTGGAAAGAGTAAATGCTGTCTTTGATTCCAAATATTGCAATATTAAGCTTTGATATTTAATTTTAACATACTAATTTTACATAATCCTAGCAAAATCGAAACCTTAGGAATTCTAAGAAAGGAAAAGTATAGTCGCTTTGAAGTGCTGAATTTCGTAGTTTAAGCATTCTTTCATTGAATAATTCATATAATTTGGGAGTTTACATTTGTTTATGTCCATTTAATGTAGATAAATTCAGTACATTCTAAACTAAAAGTGCGCCCAACGGCACTTTCTTCTCCTCACCTAAAACGCCACTTTTACACAACTATCAATCATGTTAGGACCGAAATATGGTTTTCCCCAGCCGTCGGACAGCGCTGCGACAACTATTCCCTGACAAATTACCTCTGATAATTAGAACGCGAAATCCACCCCCGCAACCGTCACATCCGTGGGAGCAGAAGAAAATAAGAAAAAAGGTGGAAAAACTTGGACAAATGAAGAACATCAACGACAGGAATCCGGGAGCGTGCAGCGCACGTCTCCCTTAAAGCAGTGATGAATAGAGGGCGATTGTTACTAAGATTTTTCACGACGGGAGGAAGATGGCTAGGGTGGACCATTTCCTTCTTTCGGGAAAAAGAACATTCGGCTGAGAAAAAAACTCCGTAAAGCAATCGCAAAACTTCCGAACCCGCGTAAAAAAACGGGGGAATATACAAGGAGCGTAGAAATGTCTTGCGCTTAATAACGGAGGAGCAATCGATAAATAAATCGACTAGAGATTCTCCAAACGAGGAGTTAAATCAGGCGAAAAATGAAAAAGTAAAAATGCGGGGGATTTTGAAGAGGGACAAACGGTGGAAGGGGAATGGAAAAATGAAGGGGGGAGGAAGAGAGGCAATCAAGGAGGGGGGAGGAAAGAGAAATAGAAGGAAAAAACAGTTGCGCAGAGAGAGGCGACGAAATGAGTGTAATAATGCAAGTCACATAGTTAATGCGGTGCCATAAAAATGATTCATGATCAGGAGGAGTGAAAGGAACGCAGGGTTTGGCAGAAAAAGGAGGATTTTGGATTGAAAAGAAGAAGACCGTTAGTCCAAGTGGGGATACACAAACAGGGACGCGGGGAGAGAATATCCTTGAGATTATACTTCTCCTCAATACTAAGGTGAGTAGAACTTCAAGGGAGAGCTAAAATCTTTCTTATGGTATGCCATTGATCAACAATAGCAAAGATGTTTTAGTAGTATTAAACGTAAGCCAGTCTTTTCACTATTGATATGCAGAATCTATAAAGGACCAAAAAGAGAGAGAAGGAGGTGATGTGAAAAATGTGAAGGCTATATGACTTTTTGAAGTATTTGAATCCAAAGACTTAAAAAAATTAAGGGATATCTGGCTTGGAGGATGAGTTCTAAATCGCTAGCCACAGCCAGAAAAAAAAACAGTCAAATCTAGGAACGGAAGGTATATTTTAAAACAACTAAGTACATTTCAGGTTCATCCTACAGCATCATTTGAACATCAAATTAAATATTATCATAAAGAACCTAGAATTAAAAACTAACTTTCATTAATTTGGAACTTAATATGATAGCAGTAATAATAAATGGCCACTATTACATAATTTTAACTCGATTTAAATTTAATAACTGGCGTGCGACATCGGGAAAGGAAACGAAAAATGTATTTCGCATTCACTAACTCTTCACAAAGGAAATGAAAGGTCACGGAGTTGATTCATAAGTCCTGAAAATCCCGCTTCCAGACATACTTAAGAACGTGAGCATGCAGAGATTAGGATGGCACTACCGCCATCACTGGATCTTCTCCAGCAAAATCTCGCAGACTTCCCATCCTAGAAGGAAGGCTATTGCGATTCGACCTCTGCAAACCTGATAAGAATCACTCGTAAAGAAGCAGTCGCTTCCGATTAGAAACAAGTCCCCGAGAGCCACGCGGAAGCCTGACAAAGATCTGCGGAAGTTTTAAATTTTCGATGGAAGTGGTGCAGCGCAGAATCCATTACGCGATGATAACGGAGATACGATGCGAAATGTTCGCTCCGCTACAGCTAAAGCGCGCCTTTTAAGGAACATACACAGCGGAACTTGGGCATCTCATAATACGCCTTTATTAGCATTCGCGAACAGTATCTTGCGCACATCTCCGCATGCACTAACGACCGCGTGCATCCACCCATTCCTCCCGCCCTTGCACGTTCTCGTACGCACGCCCTTCGTAACGCAGCCTAAATGCATCACGATCACCCGACTGCACGAAACGAGTAATCGTAAGAAGACACTGCAGTTGAATACAGAGGAGATAAAGGAGAATTGCGATGGGAAGTTGTAAAACGTCTTAACTGTTTGCGAGTAGCATTTAATAGAACGAAATGCAGCTTATATTTGGACATTGAATTACGTATGATTATAAACCTATAATCCTAAACCTAAATCGTCCTACTCATCAGACGCATGATCATCATTAAAAGTGTATTTGAGAACAAACATAATCTTCGGCACAAACAGACTGTAGACAGCTGAAAATAATACGGAAAAGATAAGTTTGTAGCAGAGGAAAATCGACAGCTTTCCCAATTTCTGTTACTAAAATTCTGGACACGGCCAGACTGTAGAATAACAAAGATTTCAACATAAAAGTAAAGTCTCAAGATGAATGTTCATCAATTCCTTTTATGATGAATTTTATTAATGATACGAGGCATTAATTGCCAGATAACAACTTTGTACGTTGATTACAAAGTTGTACTTCGTTTTACAGGTAGACGAGTTGTAACAGTAGTTATCATTAGCCTACGGTAGCTGTTCGACATATACCGAGCAAATCTCGTTCTAAGAAGTCATCAAGGGAATCAAATCATTCTCTCGGGATCATGCTCAGGAGATGATAAAAATTTCACAAAAAAATGTAAGGAGAGGGAGTACATTCATCTACGACTAAGAGAATCACCCGCAGCACCATTAACGACACGATACTCGCAGTCGTCTTCGGCCGATGCCATGTAAAGCGGAGCACGACATGGGAAAGAGAGGTAAAAAGAAAAGAGGGGACAAGTCGAAAAAATGCCGTTGGAGATAGTGGAAGATGGATGCGGGAGCGACAGTCTCCGGTTCGGAGAATGCGATCGAGATTGAGACTTAACGCGTGATTCGTGAGTCACGCGAGGATATCTTGACTAACGAGAGAGGGAGAGAGAGAATAAGATATTTCTTTGGGAAAAAGAGAAGGAAAGAAAGAAGGTAAGACGTGAAGGAGCGAAAGAACATTAGGTGAAATAAGCGGAAGAGAGAAGTATCAATTGAAAAGGGAATATAAGAGAACGACAGAAAATCAAGAATTGATCGATAGTTTTCGATTCGAACGGAATTGACAGGTGGCTGTAATGCTGAATGTTTCATCAAGAAAGAGTATGAATATTTGCAATAGCTAACAGCATTTCCACAGGAATTTGTGAAAATGAAAGAAGCAAGTTTCCCTATAATGGAATGGCTTAAGAAAATTTGATTTTAAAATGAAATGAAAGACTTAAAATACACCGTTAGGCCAATTTAAATATGCATACAACATGTGGATTCTCAATTTAGGAAATACATAACATTTTCTTCTGCTAAATCATTTGCCCCTCATTGTCTAATAACGAACAGAACGAATAGATATACCCAGATACGCGCAAGATAAAACTAATCTTAGTATGCTAAGTCACTTTCATAGTGTCATTTTTAAATTCAAGACTAGACATAGCAACTTACGATAAATATTTACATGTTTAAACATTTATGTGACAATAGAATTTCCGATAATATACTTTAATACCAATACTTTATCGCCTTCGTCTCTGCCATTAAATTTAAATAATACCGATAGATAATGGCATTAGACTTTAGTGTCCTTTCACCGCTTGAAAATATCGACGAATTCCATCTCTTTTAATTCTCATTCATAATCGCAAATAAGTACTAGTACTTGACATTCGCTTCATTGGGATGAATGGAATAACAATTATTATCGCGAAATATTAGTTGCTTCATCATGCCCATCACTTCTTTCGAACGCAAAAAAAGATACCCACTTAGTAGAGATTGATCGTTTACTCCCCCAATAGAGTCCATATAAACATCCCCTATTAAGATCGCTACGCCATTCCGAGTCAATAGCGCTAATAAAAAAATCGGCAATTTTCGCGAGCCCGTAAGAGACAACGACGCGAATGGAACAAGCTTTAACGAAACTTTAAAGTATGACAAACAAAAAGACGGCGCAAACCTATCCCAGGAGCAGAGGAACGAAAAAAAGAAACCCGGTGAGAAAAAACTACCAAGATGGAGCTTTCGCTTCCACGGAGAGGTGGCGGGAAATGACAGAGCAAGATGAGAAAGCCGGGGGGAAGTAGGAAAACAGAGAGAAGGATGAATCAGAGCGTGGGTGGAGAGAGGGTGGATGATGCTCTACGGCTGCGAAAGGTCGAGGGCGTGGCCAGAGAAGGGGAAGAAAAACCCTCGCAGAGGGGGTTAAATCGACAGCTTGGCCAGACAGGGTGGCTACCAAGGGTCCAGCCGCTTTCCCGACGCCCGTAACTTCCCTCCCCACGAGAGAGAGGGTAAAAAATAGGAGGGACCGTTGGCCTTTATAAAAATTCGACAAAAAAATCTGCGGATCCGGAAGGACGATCCTTCTCACCTGACTCCTTCTCCACCTAGCGGCGTAAATTATCGAGCGACAAGAGTAAACCCACGTTCCCTCCCGCGCGCAGAATATCCTCGAGTCACGGAATCGGGCGAAAATAATAAAAAAAGGAATGATAAAAAGATGAAAACGCGGCGACTTTCACCCCTCCCATACGTCGTCACGCGAGGCTCGCGGCGCGGAAATATAACTTTTGACCGCACAAAAACATTGTTCGAGACTATATTGCAGACTGGGATGAATCTCTTTTTATTGCAAGGGTGTCCAAACCTTTTACCTTTGTTTGGACGCATTAGCTCCCAAAAAGGTTCCGCGGGCAGCAGATAATATGCTTCCTCGTATTCTTAATTGTATCTAATTTTAATAATGGGAAATGATAATTCATTTAAATGGTTGGTCGTATAATTAAATCATTTTAAATAGCTGAACGATATTTTTATGCCCGAAGTTTATCTCGAAATTAAGTAAAAGGTTCCCAGAAAAAGTATCTTTTTTTCTCAGTTTCCATGCTTCGGGATATAAAATTCTACTATCTCCACATTATTGTAATTAAATTGACCGAAGGTATTTTATTCTTCGCTAGAGGTTCATTATAAAGATTTTATTCATCGGTTTTAGAACAAATCGATAATTTGGTAATATATAACAAAATTTCGATTTCTTTTACTCCTGCGACTAACTACTTAGGCACATTATTGAATAATTAAACCTAAATAAAATTAATTTTGGAACAAAATTAACATAAGAGCGTGCGTTTAACATTTCCGGCCTCGATTAAAATTACAACTCGAAAATATTATAAGGATGATTCAAAGGTTCATAAAACAAGGCATCAATGTTGCATTACTCATTCGTAACTATCGCCTCAACGACTTCGGCGCGTACGAAAAGCGACTGAGAGTAAAAACGTCAACGGATCTCATTGGGCGATTTTTTCAATAGAAAAGGGGGGACAAGAAATTTAAAACTAAACGACTGGAGCCTGAATAACGTATGTTCTCCAATAAAGAGTTGGACCAATGGAAGGGCTATCGCCTGAGGCGTATTGGCGCAGACCTTTTATTTTTATTAAACCTCACCCCATTGTGCAAGTGAATAAAGATACGAGGGCGTCATGAGGGTGACAACCCAATACAATTGTCCTCATTCTCCTTGGGGCAATTCTCGTTCCGCCACCAGCCATATGCAGAATCGTACTCTTATTTCTCATCCGATGGAGAGCGATAAAATATAGAGGCCACGAGAAATTGCATTTATTTCATTCATTTCCAAGTGTTACAGACGTAAAGGAAATATAAGGGTGAAATGTATACCTTTTGGAGAGGATATCGAATCATCGAAGCATGTAAAAATTTCACATAAGCATTAAACCTGAAACCACAAAACCATGATTTGCAGCTGATATAATATCATTTAAACATTCACAAATTTTGCGATTTACACAGCCTTGCACATTTTGAGATAATGATTAATTTAATTGATGGAACTATTACTTTATATAGCAAAGTACTCTTTTAATAAAAAAAACGCCTTCCGATATTTATGTATTTCATAAAGAAGTGGTACAATGAACGATTTTGCTAAAATGGACTTGATTGGAGTAAACTCAAAGCATATCGAGTAAAATAACACGCCAACTTTTTTGGGTTTAAGGCTACCACCACTTTCAAGAAAGCATTTATTCTTAAGAAGGGATGGGGCTGAGAGACCATCCTTAGATCTGATGACTCTCGATAGACGACCATGAAAATATTACACAAAAGCTTATCTTAAAGCAATCACAAAGGATGCCGTGATATAATATTTTATTTCATTATTTCGCCACAGAAAGACGCTAGGGTGGCGAAGTTTCTGTCATACACTGCACAGAATATACACAAATGACGATAAAGCATATAAGATACGGAGGAACAAATATGGGGAAAAACCTGAGATTCAGTGTTCCACTAACATCCTCTCATTCGATCATACATATGGATTCTCACTCGGCCGAACCCTTTCCGAACACACGCTGACGATGCTCTACTACATAAACCACTCTCAGAACCCTTCACTTTCGACTTAAAAAAGCCCTTTCATTAAGGGCACGGGAACAGGAATGAAGGGACGAAAAAATACAGCACTTCCCTTTTTTCCGCGCACCCCCGAGGTACACGCACCCTCTTCTCCATTGGCAAAAAAAATCACAAATGCTCCCTTTCTCTCAACCCGGCGACCCGGAACGGAAGAGATGCGTGCCACGCAAAATTTTCACGTAAAAGTACGAGCAACGTCACGAAAGGAGAAGGAACCAGCGCATTCACGGGAATAAGAGAGGCTGGCGGGGGGCTCACGAGTCGTTCACGAACCCCCTTCTGATCGACTACTCACGCAACGAGAAATCTGCCGAAGAGGAGAGCAAAATCACGTTATTCAGAACCCAAGGGAGTATTCTTCAACTGTGAAAATATATACCTAAATATATGTTTCTGTGATAACGATTTGTAATTCTGCACAATTGAATGTTTGTTTATCCGATATTACCATCTACTTTTACTACTAGTATATATAAAATTTACCTAATTCTATAATACTTAAGAAGTTCGTAATTTTTATTTTACGTACCATTAGAATCATTATTTATATTTAAAAAATTTTATAATAAAAATAATTCGAAGATCTTAACCACACACCTCCTGCTAATATTAAGAAATTAGAAAACACCACCGAGATGCGAACAATAAAGTTCATTCAAACTTACGGTCAATGCAATCGAATTAACTGCAAAGTATTTTTACGTGGAGAAACAGTTTCACTTAAAAAGGATGCCATGTATTCATCTATGTCAGGGTCAGTAAAGGTAAAGATATCAGCTAATATTTTAATTATGTTATTTTACGCTAAAAATACCAAACCAAAACCTCCCGCTCGATTTACACCCACGGCAAGGTTGACGAAACAATAAAACATCTAAAACGGGAAAGGAAAACATGCATTTCCACAAATATATTTAGTTACAAACGACACGACGGGGATCGATGGCAGGTGTATTTGTTGCGTAAGGGGTCGATGGACTTGCATGGCTGGGAAACCTTGGCATAGATAAGGCAGTTGTGGCTTCTGAAATAGAATAGAGGCAATAGCCGTAACATTACTATTTCAGGTTCCGTTGGAAGGAAAAGCTGATGAGCTAGAGCCGATGTTTCCTTGATGGTCATTTATACACATCCTCCGAAAGCAAGATAAACGGCGGAAATAGCCTCAGCAGCAACCGCCAAGCCCAAATTTAAGGAAATGCGCAGCAAAATGACCCAATTCCCAGCGGAAAGGAACAGAAGGACAGGCGAAACATGGCGACAAATATCGACGCAACATACCACAACCTTGACCTCGGTATGCCCGAACATATGACTAAAGTACACGGTGATGGAGTACCCGAGAATATACGGGGTTCTACCCAGAATAATCCAGTTTCTGTTCTGGCAAACGTTTCTCGCGTTTCTGAGACGTAGTTTGCGGGGGAGGCGTACAATTGCGCGATTGATCCTGACCTTTACAGGGAGAGAGGTGAAGAGGGGAAAGGGATCCCTGGGCCATATAACGCCCACACGCCCCACATACGGAAAAACCCCAGAATCCCTTGCTGCCTACTCCCACGCTATCTACCAGGAATTTTACCATGGAGAAGTAGGACCGCAGCTTTTCTATTCTGGAGTCCCCCTTCCCGTAAAAAATACTTTTCCTAAACTGAGGGATTTTCCTTTGAACATTTACTTTAGAAATAGCCATCATATATATTTTGGGACTGTGTCTGTTTACAAAATAAGAATATCCGTTTCCTTATAAACTGGAGCAGCGCTTGAACGAGTCGACAGGTATGAGTAATCCTTCCTGAAGAGCACCAGAAAAGACAATCTTCCTATCGGAATTTTCATTCATTCTAGAATTAGTGAATCTTTCGTAACGACATACGAAAGCAAGTGAAATGCATATACTTCAGTTCATATACTATTATCAGTATAAAAATGAAAGACGTATTTTTCAGTTCTATTTCACTGCTGTGAAAAGAAAAATAACAGATCGATTCCAAATTGTTAAAATGCTATAAAAGCTGCCAATAAATATCGAAATATTGCTGTTAAACAATTTCTGAATACATGGGAAATGCAATTCACGCAATTCACATATCTTAATACTCGAAAGGATTTCAGATGAATTAAAATACAAATAATTTCAAAATAAATAATAATTTTGCAAATACTGTACAAAACTTTGAATTCTGTAAATGCTTAATGCAAAATACTTTAGATAATGCATTGCTCTGTTGCTAATATACATATGGCAAGCTATATTTAATACCGTTATATATAATTCACATCGCCGAATTTACCTTTTATGCATCGAGATTTTTCTACTTATAACTCAGAATTACATTATACGAGGCATGAATGAGAAACGAAAATGAAAGGGATATCGACGTACTGTTGGAAGGTGGAAATACCAGGAAAGCTGAAGTCAAAAATGGAGCAAATTTCGTTTCGCCGGAGACGCTTATGGATTGACGAGATAAGCAAAGCAAGCGCTGGATTACGCGTAGGAGTGAAGAAGCCCAACCAAAAAAGATCATCTTTGTATGTGGGCGTAGGGCTGAGTGAGAAGGGCGGAAAATACGGGAAAGAAAACTTAGGTGGGCGGAATCAGATATCTGGGCCATTGGAACGTGTGGGAAACTTGGATAGTCCTGGGTGGGGTATGTATTATTATTATCCTAGGAATCAATAACAGATTTGGGCATCATTGATCGAAACTTACAATTCCCAACTCCGGTTTTACAATGCATCCTTCACTCTTCCATATTTCCGCGACTTTGTCGCCAACTTTCCGTCCGCTGTTATCATGATTATAGCGGGAGAATATCACGGTAACATTTCCTATCTAAATGTTATAAAAACTTCCCGCTTTCCTTTCATCCGTAGAGTATTTTATTAAGCTCCCACTAACATGCGTTTTGGGACGCCGTACCTACCCTTTGGAAAACTACAGTAAAATGTTACGTTTTTGTATCAATTGACTGAAAATTGAATTATCCTTCATTTTTGTAATAGTTATCATAAATTTAAAGTATATGGCTCATCATAGCAAATGAACTCATTTTATGAGTATGTATTTTATATAGTATTTTATCGACGTATTCTTCGACGAATTAACCAATTTTCGCCATCGGAGAGGTGATTGAGCCAATTCTGCACCATTTGTTTACAGGATACACTACCAAAATTTAAGTACGTTCAATTCACGAGAGAGCCTGAATTTTCAAATTCTAATTCCTACATGTCGCCTGCTTTGGAAAACATATAGACGAAGCGTGTAGATTTGCAAGAATAAAAAGGTACGTATCACTATACAAAATAAGCGATGCTAAAGGATAGAACGGCCGTCCTTGTTCTCGTTTTCGCGAATTCAATTTTGAAGCAATGAAGAAAACGTCAACCTAAGTAGGATAGAAAAACTTTTCGCAAGATAAACGATCGGAACCTCTCACACTATTGGATATTTACATTGGACTATGCACTAAAATAAGCAGTTATCTAGGTTACGAGTAACTTAATCGTTCTGAAGAAAAGATTCAGGTCTATTTTAAGAAAAATGCCACTCGGCTGGAAAGTTACAAATACTCGTAATTTAAATACCTTATCGTTAGTTTCAATGAAACTTAGACGTATATAATAAGGATTCCTAACATTCCACAACGTCTTAAATATATTTAGTTGATCAACAGGACCAAAATTTAACTACGATCACTTGTTACATAACGATGTACATACCTATAGATGTGGCAATGTCGGAAGCCTAGTAATAATTATTTCTTATGTGTAATAGCTAATATTAATTTTATGGAAGAAATTAATATCTTAACTGATCTTATGTATTATTAACAAGAAAAATAAATAAAATTGTTAGCAATGAGATATTTAAATATCACTTTTAATTGAATGACAAAGGTATGGACGTGATCAAATATGCTTTCAAGAAAAAAACGTTAAATAAAGAAAGCAAAATTAAGGACGTATTTGTCGGTAAATGGAGACGTCTTTTTGAAAAGGAAAAATCCCCAGTAGATATCGTGGCTCCTGATTTTTGCTGTTGACCTTAGATGATACAAATACCTCTAAACCAACGCCCGAAATTACCTCAAATCGTTACGGTTTCACTATAAGTGACCTAAGAAATTATGGTTACTTGACGTAAAAGAGAATCTCCCACGAAATCGAAAATCAGATCCCTTAGAGGAAGATGAATCGAGATGGGTACAAAAGGTGACCAACTAATGCAATTCAAAGGTCACAGAAAAATCAACGAAACGAAGTAACGTGGACCCCAAAAGAGGACCGAGCTCTCAGATGAATGGGCATAATTCTATTTCCACTTCCATAAAAAGCTTTTACGGCATCGAATGCGGGCCGAATCTTTGATTTACTTCCGGTCTTAGAAAGAAATTGGCGATCCAGTAAATAAAGCGGAAATGAGGGAGAGGAAGAAGAGGAGGGATGCTGCGACAGATGAAAATGCCAATGAGTAGCTCCGCAAGAAATGAGTCCCGTAAGAGGAGCATCTCAAAGTGCAGACGCGTCTTTGAGACACTTCAGGTTTCGCATACACTTAACTCTTCTTATACGGCGATCAGAGATATTCGCAAAGGCTATCACTAACAACGGCGCAAATTCCAACGAAAATTGAAGGATGACTTTATGCCATGCATTTTCTAATCACTTATATATTCATGAAAATATTTTTCATTTAGGAACTTAACTTTACGAGCTTAAAAAACGCGGCCGCTCTGAAATGGTTGTTCTTAAAAGGTTCTCTTCCTCTCTAAAAATGTTTAATTCGGAAACCTCGGCGACGATGATAATACAAGTAAAAATAATTATTTTTTCTTAGAAAGAAATTTTATAACTTACAGGCATTGATTATTCTTTCGATGGTATTTACACAACAGTGTAAGCAAAAACCTTTCGTCATTCTATTGATTTGGATCGCCGTATTATTTGAGTGATTTTTTCACTGAAAACTCAATTTAGCATGTAATTTCAACACAAAATGAAATACATCTACAATTAAATTTTTATAATTTGAAGAAGACTTTTTATTTAAAAATATAATATATTTAAAAATATTTTATTTAAAAATAAACTACTTAAAATTACATAAAAAATTATAATTTACAATAATAATAAACTAGAGAAAATCCTAAAAAATGTCAGTTGTTTTTCATGTCGGTTCATAAAAAGTTCCAGCCTTTACGAGCAACTTACCTTATACCCTTAAACTATAACGATATTATACTTTTCCAATTGAAGTATACACAACCCTTCACTGATGCTAAAGGAACAATGCCGCTTTTAAGTTTGAACCCTTAGGCTTTTGCCTCATAAAATCACTGTCTCGGGCCTTCTCTGATTCCGAGGTAGATATTATTCTTTTCTTCGGACCAACTATATCCTTCAAAAATATTACATTTATCAGAAAATTAAGATAGCATTGAGACGGTTCTTCCACCTCCCAATAATTCACCAATAAAAAGCCGCATATGTGCGCGATTCGGAGATAAACAGAGGCTTATGATTCGAGAGGCGATTTCATCTTTATAGCCATCTTCATAACGCGCGGGAAATTACTTTTAGACTTATCAAAAACCGCAATTCGCCCAAATTCCGTCACCAATAAAACGAGCTCCATTTACTTTTTAATAACCCTTTAAAAAGACCTCGAGCACCGTTCCAGGTACTTAATTGCTCCCTCAATGGGCTTTCCCTGAAAATCCACCCACACTAAACGCCAATCAATCCATTTTAGCTCCCGCTCGATATGGAATATCGCATTTGTGTCGCAGATTTTTTTAAGCAATAAAAGACTCGGTGCATACGCGAACCGCCAAGTACGCCATAAAGCGATCGCCAACTAACCACCTTAGATTAAAATTTCTACAAATATTTGCTCCACGTCCATCATCGCCAAGATTAGGAACTTTTTTGGCCGGGCGAAACCGCTTTATGACTGCGGAAGCCATTCGAATCAACCGTTTGAAAAAAAACGCGTTAAAAAGGCCTCTCTAGTAATCCTCGCCATGTCGATAGCAATAAACTCAGCCCACGGAAACCCAAACAGAGCAGTGTGAATGCCCTCCAGAAGAGCAATTGGCCCGGGGCCAGAACCCCCAACCCTGTTCACAATCGATGCGGGGCACAAGACGGCAACATCGCATGCAGTTGAGGTAGACCCTGGCCGTGCTATGGCGGCTCTACAGTGGGCTACGCAAGGTAAGGATACCACATTGAGGTCCCCGCCAAAGTGGGAGGAGACGGTTGATTCCTGGGAATGGCCGTCTCCATGGTTACCCTGGAGCTCCAGCCTGCTCCTATTCCATCCAATTCGACCCCCTCCTCTTGCCCTCCCACTGCTCCTCCACCAGGAGAATGCGAATTTTCTCCACCGGAGACCTTTCCCAAAAATTTCGACAGACAACCATCTTGGCTAAGGCCACATTCGATAAATCGAAACCGCGAATTATATAATGATCTTGTGTAAGAATGTACTGATGGAAATATGTTCATGATTCTATATTAGGGTTTGCCATTAGACTTTCCTTTACATCTTTATACAAATACTGTTGTAGGCAAATCGAGTGATTCAAATGACCAATCCAAATAATCAAAAATTCTAAGTTCATTTTGCTATTACTGAATATGGCACGATTTTTCGAACCATTACTCCAAGTCGACTTCAAAAATTCAGTTACACCTTCTCAAATATCATTAATTTTCTTTACTCATCACTTCTTCATTAGCACAGCAACAAGAAAACTTCCTTGTGCCTTTCTCAATGGATCTTAGATTCATAATATCATAATAATAACAAACAAGTAGTAATACAGTGACCACAGTTAAAATTTTATGTCCTTATAAAACGATGTCCATATGCACTTTTATAAAGCAAAAAATGCTTCCTTGACAAATACTAAAAACATTAAGTAGCAAGGTAGTAGGGAAGTTCCAACAGCAACAGCAAAAAAAGCTAAGAAAAACGAAAAACCGCCTAATTCAACACTAAGGACAGCTCTTTCTGTTTTTTAAGAGGGTCGTATACTTGGAAACCATCAAAACGGAAAACCTCTAAGCTCTTTAGAAAGCCTTATTAGCGTTCGTTAAAAAATTATGGAGAATTAGCGGAAGAATGTTTCCAACCTGACGCATGTGATGAGTTGAAAGAAAAGCGAAAAGGAAACATGGGCACGCTTAATTAAACATAAGCTCAAAAGAAAAACGTGCGTCAAACGCAGGGACACTGAGACTTATTTATCTGCCGTTGACACTAGAAGTAACTGCATAAATTAACATAAAAAATCGAGTTTCGGGGGGAAAGAATTTAATTTTAGCTGTCGTCATTTAAAAATACTGAACGCGTCGAATACAAAAATGGAAAAAAAAAATCACAAAAAGAGGAGCTACAAGTTTTTCGCTCACCGAATTGTTATGGCGCGATTATATTGAAAAATAACGAAAATGTTGGATGGTAAAATATGAATTCACAGGTGAAGATATAGGAGTGGAGAGGAGAGATAAAAATAACTGGAGAGAGGAGAGCAACCTAACGTAAGCATTGCTGGTGATTCCGGAGATTACCGATAGTATAAGCGGGTACCGGAGAAGGGGAAATGGAGAGAAAAACGACGGACAAGCAAGCGAAGTGATAGGTGTGAGAAAGTAGAACGGAGACATACAAGCAAGATAAACTTAGCCAGACTAGCTAGAATACCTTTCAAAGCATATCAGATAGGTGTTAAAACTAAAGTACTCATATTATTCTGCATAAACAGAATCGGATAAGAAGGAAAAAGGTCACTTCGTACCTATCATTCAAGAGAATCGAAGTAGGATATTTCAGAATACGGTAATATCTACACTGCAATAATCAGAGAAATACGTAGGATTTTATTCCCATATAATCCCTTATTACTGACTAGTTAGACTGGAACGCACTATAGTAAACCTGTAAATCCTAATCCCTTGGTTTCACACGGGACACTTCTTTATTTACTAAGAATCTGCAGCTAAGTTTGACTCCATTCAATTCCAATGTGAATTCCAGATATAATAAATTAAAATATTTTCGCATCTCCATACTGAAATCCCAGGATAAAATATCAAAAAAGGCATACGTAGAGAGAAAAGCTTGAAAAATTAGTACAATCTCAGGCTTCGCATGCACATTACGAAGCTCTAAACGAAAGAGAATAAGCAAGGACGAAAACGTAGAATAGCATTCCACCGACGGACAGAAAATGGAAAATTAAGGGAAGGAGAGAATTCATGAGATGAGATTAATGACATTCGGGCGGAGGAATAAATAATAAAAAGTGAGAGGAAAGTCGGCTATCATAAGAGAGATAGGGGTGGAGAAGTTATGATGCATGCGGATTACGACTCCCATTCCACGGAATCCCTTTAACGGGATTATGGAGGCGCTTCCTTCCTTTTCGCAGAATCGAACCTAAACTCATTTACCTTCGCACCCCAGTGCCGGACTCCGGGGACCTTATAAGAAAAGAGCGACCGAATGGCCCGTCAAGCGAAAATAATGCGGTTCCTACGAGAAAATAACGACTCAGAAACTGAGAGACGTATGAATATTTAATAGAATGGCGAAAATTACGGGGGTTTATACAACCCAGGATGGAGTTTCATTCGAAGAGAATGGCAGATGCAATACCTGCAGAAATGCCATACGAAAAGAATAAGGTATAAGAAAGGAAGCTTCCGATTAAAGTATGGGACTCTGTTACAAGAAATAATTCACATGAATACGAATCATAGTGAATAAATGGTGATAACAGAGAAACTGAGGATAATATTCCATGATATCTTGCTACCTAAGAGAAAGATTTATATGACTATAGCATGATAAATTAAATTCAAAATATAATATAAGAGAGAGAAACTGTAAATTCCCTCATTCCTGGAGTTTTCGTTTTGGATTAGTTAAATTAAAAATATTTCCAATCCTGTCTTGAATGCCAACGATTTTCGCTCTAAACATATGAAGTCATTTTATTAATGTAAAGGAGGAAAAATATTCAAAAGTGATCGGCAACAGAATATATACACGTAAGTTCTCAACCAACCTTCTTTCGGACTGTGGCATGAGGTGCATCCACCTTAAAAACATTTCCCTAATAAGCTACTGTCATGTATTGTTCACGGAAAAAGAAATGGCGATTATTCGCGGAAAATAAACATGAAAAAAAATATAATAGTAAAAATTTCGAACTTTATAATTGTATGTTACTTCGGGAATACAACAAAGAATTATAATCTAGATTATATTAATATACTAATGGAAGAAAATCATCGATCTAAAAAACAGAATCTAAGGCACTGATTGCGTTAGGTTTACAATGATTGCAGTACAGATTGAAATTTGTAAACCTGCGTGTTAGACGAGAACCCTGTTATCCGCTCGGAGATGTAAAGGCGGCTAGCCCACATCACAGACACCGATCGAACATCCAAAATTTAGTGTTCCAGCGGAAACGACAAAATGGCGTCCAGACAAAAAAAATCCATCGTGAAAGTGAAAGGAATGTGGGACCCGAGGCAAAAAATATAAAGATTGGGGATGTGCGACAGATAGAGCGTGGAAGAAAGAGGAATTGAGAGTGGGCGGAGTGTCGCATAAAGTGACGAGTGAAAGATGGCGCTGCGCTAGGAATAGAAAAATACTCCAATAAAACCATGCGCGCATATCACGTTTCAGGTGACGTTCTCCGAAATCGAACGAGGCCGATCGGAAAAAAAGGGCCAAAATAAAGAGGCGTTTTTTGCCGCGAAAAAAGCCTTTCAGCGCAAATATTTTGTGAAAACTCGTGGTTTATTTTTCCGGAGTGTAAATAGGGCGGCTATTCTGAGCGAAATTCTCGTCCTTGAAGATAAAAAGCTTTCCTTTGAGAGCGATTGGGAACAAACAAAGGTGATTTGTGTATCGAACCAAAATCCAAACCTAAGGACTCTTCGAGGCGCGTTTCCGGTATCTTCTGGAGGAAGCGGTAAATCTTCGAGGCGTTATATGATCTCCTTGTGCAAAATAGAGAAAAGGTTAATCCTTACAAGCCATCCATTAACGCATCACATTGGTTCTATCTATAGTCTGACTTCCATCTTTTCAGAGAAAAAAATGTAAAGAAATTTTTTTTGAAGAATTATATATGTAATGCCTAAAGAATCTGGTGGTATCCCTTAGGTCAGATGTGTGGGTAACGATAATTTAACATGAGAATTCCATTCCATAATCTTAGTATAAGGTTATCATCCAGAAAACCACATTGAGAACCGGAAGAACGTGAAAAGAAACAATTCAGAATGCTTAGGATAAACTAAACATTTTAAAATTCCATTCCTGGTCACACAATATACATATGCATAAACCAGTATTCATGTGACGACCTCATCTTTATTTATAGCTATGGATACATATTTACGTAGGATATTGTCAAAAATCTTTAGAAACGATCTTACAAGTATGTTGATTAGCTGATTATATTAAGAAATTAAAAAATAATCATTCATTACTTTCTTTGAAAACACGAAGGAAAACGTTTTATTAACCTCCGTAAAAAAACTGCATCACTTTGAAAGAAATTCCTCCACAGTACAATACAGTCAACACGTTTACCCACTTCAAGCAAACAAGAACACCGAGAAATTACTTCGCCTCCGCTTTACCATCTTAACAGGCTTGACATCCATCTTTTAAGAAGCAAGAACATACATTTTTAAGGGAATTGGTGCCCCACAAACCCCGTACTACTCTCGTTAGACAAAGGGGTGATACAATTAGTACGGGGGGGGAAGGAGGAAGACTTGCGGAAGGCTTATAAAAATGCCTAAAACCCTTTCACGACATACTCGAGACAGTCGGGGATTGCCTCAAAGTAACGACAGGGAACCCCAAAAAAAAGAGGACGTCAATCGCACAAGAACGAGGTGGCCCACGGGAGACACCACCCCCTTCACGAATAAAAAGCCCATCTGGTGGATGGAGACGACGGAAGTGGGTGAAGGCAGGTTGGGGACGGAAATCAGGGTGACGCTGAAGAAGGGCTTATTAGGGGAGCTTATTAGGAGGAATAGAAGGGATGGAATGGTTTACTGGGGTGGTCCCTTGGCGTTTTTCAAGAGAAAAAAAGGGGAGCACACGAGAGAATAAAATTGCGGGAAAGGATGATTTTTTCCGAGGGGGAGAATCTGCTCCATTCACCTTCAAACGAGTAACGTCACAATATACACCGCATCTCGGCTATCATTCTCCCCCTATTGGGGAACACTCAGGAGGTAATGGGGTTAAGGGAGCATACACCATGCGTCTTCGGACAACTATGCTCAAAAATGGTATCAAACGATAAATAACTTTCCAGGCCATTTTGAGTGGTTACTACATCATATATTTGTGATCTTTATTCAGCCTGGAGGTCGATTTCTACCTCAAATAACTATCATACAACCCAAAAGCATTCGAGAGGGAGAGAATCGACTATCAAAAGTGAGGAATGAGGTAGTCTATCCTTGCTTTCATGGAAACAGTATGCAATAAATGGAGAAAGTTAAATAAGCTCAACAAAATGAAAAATTTGTATGAATTCCAAATTTTACAGGGCAATATTAGAAAATATATAAATGAATTCTATTAAACCTGCATTACAAAATACCAGTGGTTCGCATATAGTCATATCCATGAATAAGTCTGAGATAGTAGAAAAATACAATTTTCTCCAACCGTACGAGACGACAAATGAAAAATTTTACATTCAACAAGAAAGAGCGGCAAGAACACACATTAAAGAAGGCCCATAAGGTAGGTAAGTAGGATTATTATTATAAAACTCGAAACGGGATGATTTTAATAAGTAAAATGAAGAAAGGAGAACGAAGTCTCCAATATATCATCGAGCGATTTCTTTCTTTTACATCGATGCAAAGTTCATGGACGCATGGCTCCATGCGAAGAATGTAAACATGTAGCAGTTTCAGAGAGGAAAAGAAAGTGCACAGCTCTCTTCCGGATTTTAGCACAGACCTCATTTGGAACGTACACGGAAAAATATTGAAATTCGAAAATTTAGAACGGAAGTAATACGCAAAAAATTTCGATAAACCAAATAGCACATCTCACCAATTACAACCGTACCCAAAAGTACATGAACATCCACGTAGTCGATACAACACGAGAAGCTGAACATCGCAGATCATTTTCCGAAATCACCGGAATAAAAATTGAAGCGGTTGCACGTTCGGAAATCTACCTTGAAGGGGCGCCAAGTGTTTCAAGAGTCCCTTAACCCAAGACGCCAATATCGCATGAAACGATCCATACCGCAATAAAAGCAAATATTGCCCGTAAAAAAGAGTAAAATACGTAAGGACGAGTAAAACAGATTTTCAAACCGGGAGGTAAATCCCCATGGGGATAAAAACGAATTTTTACGACTCGCCAAAAATTAGTGATCACCGCCTTCACTGCAATCAACCAGTTAGAGGAATGAAAGATCGACAGACAAGCACGATAAGCACATCTTATCGACTGATCGAATCTCCGATAGAAATAAAGGTTTTCAGACAATCGTCGGCGTTGTTCCACTCCTTATTACGAACGGCTCGGCAATAAATCCTCCATCCCTACCTCACCGCACATTCGCGAAATGTCCCCCGTGGCTCCCATATTTTCCGCAACGCCAGTTCGCTTCTTACATGTCCGACAGAGCGGCAAAGCGAATTTCCACTCCACTGGTATAAAAAATATTCCACCCGCGCCATTTCACCCATTTTCGCGCACCTGGCGGTAAAATAAAGGATCTCTCTCCAGTGGGCTTCGAAGACGGAAAACCTTGGAAGAAACTTAATGACGAGTTTCCCGTTCGTATTTTCCTTATCGGTGAAGATTCTTCGAGGGTTATTTCAAACCTCTGCGCCGGCAGGAGGCATATTTCAGCAGTTTATGCGCACTTTATGTAAACCTTTCACCCACAATAGTAATTCAAGAGAATAAATAAATCCTCAACAAGAAGATGTATATAAGGTACTGACTAAGAGTTCCTGCAGCCATGTTCTGATGAATGGATAAATTTTATTTTCATACTGGAGCAGCATACAGAAATGTTCCATGCCAGATGCTTTACAATACCAAGGCAGGTTCTATCGCTTGTAAAAGAAATTCCGAAGAATGGTGATGCACAAATTTGGGCCGCTTAGCACTAATCTGGGGACATCCAAAGAAATTTAATTTCGAAATTTATAAATTTCCGTCATATTTACATCCTATTCAAAAATCATTTTCCTAAAAATACCTCTGATGGAAGAAAAGCTTTAAAAAATGACACGATACTGGGGGGAGATAATTCAATTTTACCGAGTAAAATACAATTTTATACGGATATAAAGCCATCACGATTTCAAGTTTTCACAAAAGATTCGAAATAATCGCTAACCGTGTCTAATAAAAAGAAAGGAATGGCAAGTAATCGATTCTCTCCCGATACATACATGAAGATTTCTTCGCACTGGAGTCCGCCGCTTCGAATCGATCTGACGTACCTTCCACAACGAATTCCGCGAGTGAATTTTCAAAATTTCCACGCAAGATGGAACACGGTCTCTCCGAACGAGGTTTCCAACCGGTAGCAAAAACCTGTACCTTTTGGGAAATAAAGATTACGTCAAAATAGATGAAGGCTGCCTCGAAAGACTAGGCATTATTGCATTGGAAAAGAATAAAGTTCGTAAAAGTAACTCGTAAGATAAAAATAAGCCGGGGAAGGAACCGATATTGAATCGCATAAAGAGAAGAAAGAACGCCAACGGGATACTTTTAACCTGAATACGGAAGGAAAATAATAAGTTGATTAGTGTAAATTCAAAACACAAGGCTTTCAGGCCTTTTTCCAGCAAGGCACGCAAATGCTTTACGATAGCAATAAGTCGTGGCATAAACTGTACGTTCAATGGCTAAAGAAATAATTCAAATAAGGCTTCTGAATAAACAAATGGACAGATCGTTCAACTTTGGCTAAAAGGTCACTAGTTTGATTCCCGGTGGGGGTTTACATGCGAGATATTAGATTAGCAGCCCTAGAAATTTAAGTCATACAACTCGTAAAAATCTATTAGATAAATAAAATATGCAGAGAAAGCAAATTTTTATTTTATCAGCAACTAAATTCCGTTTCATGATCAAATATTATGGAAAACTGAGCATCTACTACCGTAAAATAAGTGTCAAAAAGAACTCATAGTTGTTCAACGGAATACCAGGAGCATAATGAAACGAAGGAAGCATCAAGTTATGAATAAAACATTTCAAAGACCACAATCGGATAACACATATCTCAAACGTAAAAATATTTTGCAAAAATGCATCTTGCAAAAACTTTTAACTTAAAATTTTACTACTTACTAAACTCGCATATTTACAGCACACCAACATTACCGAGGTAAACCGGTTGGGAAACATTCCCCAAATTTTCTAACCAAAACTCAAAAACCCAAGTGATGCATCGTGGACGTGCCGGAGAAAAGTCCGCTCCTGGACACAAATCTATTTATATCACTCCAATCTTATGCCATATGCTAATAAAGAGAAGGTGAGAGGTACATAATGGGTGTAGACGGGGTGAAAGACAAAGAGAGGATCGGAGAGAGGCGAACGACCTTGTCCAAGACCATACGCACACACGATCCCGCCGCTCGCGCATTAAAATTGCAAATCGAACGTCCAAATGAATAAGTACTCCTCCGGCCAACATAAAGCACACACACATATAGCATGCGCGCCTCATTAATTCAGGACCATCAATTTCCCGCCGTTTTCTCTTTCTATACGAGACTTCAAATATTGAAGGGCCGTAACCGAGCGCGGACTTTATCGTACGGTTCGAGAGGGAAAAATGAGGCACTGGGATAGCTGCTCCGAACGATATACGCTCATGCAATTTCAATGCTTTATAAAAGAACACTTCTTGTCTGCGAACAACGCTAACCTACGGAGACATTCGGAATAAAAATAATAACAGCCAAGTTTGCAAAAATTGATATCCAGCTTCTGCTACTTCGTTTCCTACACCAGCTACATTTCTGAAAACTCTAATATTTGAAAAGAAATTATTCCAAATACGTCTCATCCTCCAGCTATTCGACTATATAAGGGTTGGGTTCGATAGTTACTCTACTTAGTTTTCTAGCTACTTCAGAATTTCATATTCAACATCAATGATTTATTTCATAAATCGATATATCTTACCTACATTGATCACCAGTGCATTATTATCGCATGGTATGTTTTTCATTAGATTTCAAAAACTGACATTCCTCATCTACAAAATTACACATGGATTAATAAGAACACAATTGATAATGATATCAACGGTAATAAACATAAAGAAAATAGATTATACGACTAATGTTACTATATTAGCAATGGTTTCCTCACTATATTAACCTCCAGTATTTTTTTAATCCATCCGATCCTTGCATATGCATTGTGCTTTCTTTACAGATCAAAATACTCTTACATTTGAGTCTAGACTAATAACAAAATCTGAATAAAGAGTAATAATATAAATCTTAACACGGATAGTATCAAGGCTTGATATTGAATACAGGTTACAGGAAAAGTGCGGCCGGGTTATTAAAGAAACCACTTATTCGGAAATGTGAAATATTCTCCGTGAGGAATAATATTATAACGTGTTCAAGCACACACCATAATTGGTACCTAACATCATGTATCTAGATATTACAGATATTTTAACCGGAATCAACCCTCAAATAGAAATAACGTTCGTTGTTTCCATCATTCCCAGTAATACTAAGCGTGCCATTCAGATTCCAGAATTCAATCCCGAGGGACTCGGTACACCGACGCTCTTCCGAGGCACGCGCGCGAAAACACGCTAATGCGCGCGCACGTATTGAAAGACCATTACAACCGAGAGAAAGGGGATCGATATGACCGCATTACGCGTACTTCATTCCAGCCGTACCGGCGTAACGTACGTTTTACACGCCCACGCGTCAATCCGCCGCGATAAAATGTCATAAATAAAGCTTGACTTTAACTGCTGGAGCGATTGTGGGCTTTGGCGGAATACTCTTGTGAGGGAAAAATACGCCGACGGAGATAAATATTGGGAGTGGACGTCGAAGGTCATGCGGAGAAAAATGGCAAACGCGTACATCAGAGAGAAAATGTTCTTGCGTAACTCGTGCCGCTTGAAAATAACTGCTTCCGAGCATTCCCTGGCTATTCTTCGGCATGAGAATTTCCGGATTCTTAAACATTTCCAGAGAAGACGCATAACCTGGTTTGGAGCCAGAGAAAAAAATTTCTTAGCTCATTTCTCGGGAGATGAGGCCGCTGAATGAGGTCTGACGCATCGCTCTCCTAACGTGCGCCAGGCAGCGAAGCAGTGTTCGACCCGTTGCATAATCTCCAGGATAAAATGTTAAGGTATATCATCACCCGCATATATAAACATGAAAACGTCCGTACAGTTATGATTATAATTGTGATGCATTTATCTAGATATGTGTACACTTCATATGAAAGCCTTGATGGTGTACGCGGTGCAGAGAACTTCATTGTTCGGTTGAAAACGGCTTTTATTTATTTCAACAAATGTCGAAGAATTGCGGATAAAATTTTGGAAACTGCATTCTCGCGGATATTCGAGGTGAAGCAAACTGGTTAAAGACTTAACTGCTTTTTCTGATAGATTTCTGACACTAAATGTAGTAATTAGAAAATTACAGCACTACCAGTTTATTTTAACTCAATTCATCGATTAATAACTCGAGTAACTGAAAATTATTTTCCCGGTTTAATTATTAATAATTTAACACTATAATACTAAATTAAATTCAGCAATGCTCCAGATGAACCGTCAATCTGCTCTAAATTTATCTTTGAGTAACTGTGGTTTTACATTCTCACTTTGCACCTTTCGTCCTGAAAAACCGTTTTATTAATACACTGCCATTGGAAACTAAGTTCAAAATACTTCAACTGCCCATAAACAAAAGCGACAGTTTAATTTATCCAGCCTTGAAAATCGGCCCGCTATTCCAAGAACGAAACTCCATCCGCTCCACGTAATAAACGCCTACGCTAGAGACCGAGAGTACACTCACCCAATACATTAACCCCTCTTATGTTACCCCTATCTTATATACACCCGCGGACGGTAATGAAAACCGTACCGACCCCACCCACGTCAAACACTACGAGAGGTAATGAACCACCTCGCTGCATCGCATTCCATTATTAATGCGATCGGTAATTCCCCTTCACTCCTCTGATTTATTCACGGAAAAAACCCGCGTCCCAACCCCCAGACAACAATAGTCCTCTTTTTCAAACGGAGAGGGCAAAGGTAACAGCAGCGAGAGATAGCGAGCGATCCCCGCTAAGCTTCGGAGGATTTATGCAAAATTTGCGGGAGATGCGAGAGGAGGCACGCACCCCTACTTGACCGGCGCCTGTTTCGACCCGTCTGACCCCTTCCCTCCAACCCCTTCCGTCACGGCAGACTGTGTGACAGACAAGGGAACGGTGTCAAGGCCCTAAGGGTGGGGAGTCTCCGCCTGATTATCGCGGATTTACGCCAACGTTTTCGCCGTTGCCATGGATTATGGAGACTGTGCGCTCCTAAGACTGATGCATGGGCTTCACGACTCAGTGAATCTGTTAAGAGAAGTCCAGGGCTTTCTTCGTACACTCGGGATAGTGAGAGAAATACCCTGAACGATAGAGTGCTGTTGAAATTCGCAAAATAAAGTTTATTCTAGAGCTGCGTACATTTGAATGTGACCTCACTGACGTCTTTCCATTTACTGACAACTATTTATCATGCATGTGACTAAAAAGCTATCTCTTCCACCATGATTAATCATATGCTATGTAATACGAGTTACTTTTTTACTTATCAATTTCTGTCTTGAAACATATATGATATGCTGGATCTTGGTTCTTGTATAGCATAGATTTGGTGTGGTGACCATGTATGGTTAATTGATGCAGCAGCTTAATGGATAAATTCATGTATAGCGTAATAATGTATTCATTTATTTCTATCCTTAATACATTAATTTAGTCTACTCTTCCAGTTTAAGGGCGAATATCGGGCAAATTTAAAAGTTATTAAGCAAGATAAATTTCCTTCTGGCGTTGCCTCCAGACCAAAAGGCCAAATCACCGCGTTATATAATAAAGAATACTTGTTTTTACAGAAATTCGTGGATATTCACATTATATATTAGCAGTAACAAACTACTGTACGTTCAAACTTAGTCAGATATCCCAAGAGATATGGCAGAAACATACCGATACCGTTTGCAGTGATATAAGTTCTAATTAACATTGCATATTCCCGAATGGGAGGATATAATTAATTTAGGGATGCCTTTGAATAAACACCTACAGTTGCGATTATACTCGACATTATGGATGATTTACACGATAATTACGGAATATTTCAATAAAATGGAAAGCTGATTACAACGCAGCAATGCAGAAATGGAGCTGAAACGCAGAAATGCAGAAACGGAGCTTCTAATAAACATAACATAACGAGGTATCCATCTTATTCACGAATATTAATTTAAATCAACCCGCGAGGATTAAGTGGAATTAGGATCGTAATTAAATTTTCCCACGCAAAGATAAATACCAAACGTAAGGGAGAGTATCACTTAACCTTTTCCATGCTAATCTGAGAAAAAATAACCCTTCGTAGATTCATTTCCTTGGGTCTACTCATCGAGCGAACACCTCATGAATAAGAGCACGATCGAAATGAAAATGTGTACGTATAAATGCTTCTCCGGAATAAATGAATTTCGTAATCTCCTCCAGCCACCAAGTTCTGCTCAAATAAAAACGTGTGCGAGATGATTGGTGAGCGAAGTTAATAAACTCCCACACTGAAATACTGCGACGAAAACCTAGAAAATCAGTTATCGCAGCGTAGCAGAGCCCGAGTAATAATACCCTCGACCTACAAAGGGGCGAGATTATTCCTGGAAAATCTTCCTTTCCGAGAACGAACGTTTGCGACATTTCCCGCTACGATATTGCTACGTACAATCAGAAATCTGCCGTTAAGTCTGGGCTGCGCGTCGCTAGATTGCGATTGGCAACGAGAGTGCAATGGCCGCCTTGAAAGAAACATGAACGAGCGTGCTTTGATTACGCTGCAAGAGCCATTTGCAAAACAAATGAAGGGGTGCCAGAGAGCGCATGAAAAAAGTATGTGAGCACTGTTAGACCCTCCGCATTTTTCTGATTCATCCCTTCCTTACCATTTCTTTTCTCCCTCTCAAACCAGAAAAAATCGAAAAGCTGAAATCAGACACGGAATATACCCTTTCGTTAACTTTTACGCTCAAGTTTATCCGTTAAGAAGTGACAGTGAGATTCGAACATATTACCGACATGTAACATGTTCGAATGTAATTAACTCATATACCAGAAGTTAAACTATTTCGATGTAGAAAATAAGCTGACAGATCAAATGAGGATAAATATGTATTTACAGCTTTAATTGTCAATAGGCATAAAATTATATATAAGTACCTAAATCTTCTACCTTCCAGTGAATTCATATGTCCCAACATTCCCTGCTTAATACAGTTCTCTTTACTTTCTGAGAACCAATCCGTCCTTTTATAACATTCAGTTAACTACTTTTCAAATAGAATAAAATCCATGAAGAACTGAATGTATCAGAAAATTACTTTAGTGATACTATACAGGATATTGTAATATTAAAAATAACTAATATGATTTTAAAACCTGCGGTTAACGATTGGATCCAATACTTTCTTCTTTAGTAGTGGATAAAAAAGCATAATTAACATCCGAAATCGGCAATTTTAAGTCTTTCCTTAACGCTAACTTCACCCAATAATCACACAAACTCAAACCATTCTCCAAAGTATCCTCAAATCCCGAAAAAATACATAAATTCCTCGACAAACAAACGCGTCCCTTAACATCGCAAAGATATCGCGATAATTGGGAAAAAATAAACCGAAATTACCCCGCCGTTTATGACAACATATCCCTTTTAAGGAGTTTTCTTTGAAGCTGGCAATTTTTCCCTTCACTTCTCTCCAAGCGTGATAAGCGACATCTGAAAATTTCTTTCGACAACTTTGGGGGCCCAACCTTCCTTTTCCTTTCCCGAACACACACACTTTCTTGTTTCCATCCACTGCCCGTGAAATTATCCCATTCCTTTGGATGGAAATCGGCTGCTCCCAGGGACGAACAAAAGAGAGGGCGAAACAAAAGGCGGTCGAAAGTGGCGCGGACTGCACAATATGACCGGAGATGGATGGAGAATGAAAGAAACGGAGAAAGGAGGGCCTAGAAAGGCGAAACGTGGAGAATAAGAAACACCCCGAGAACAATGGAGGCCCTGGAGTAAAGGAAAGGGAACGAAAAAATCTTTTTCTCCCTTTCGGAAGCGAAAAAAGGAAGGGGAGAGCGAGATAGTTCTTAACCGCTTCCGAATTTCCGTAAATAAATTACCTTGTGAGGAGTCTGTCCATTTGGGCGACGGAGGAGTTTAATAGAGAAAAAAGCGAGGAAAGACGGCAATTGGGGAGAAAGAAAGAGGAGAGCCCATCTTTTTTTGCTTAAGTGCTACCCTAGTAGGGCTCGCATAAATTACTAATTTAATGAATAAGGCGCTGCTACGAGGAAGGGAGACGGAAGGCGTAATAAAATGTAGCCGGTGAATTAAAGAAAATTAAAACAAAATGGGGGTACTTAAAAAAGCAAAATTAATGCAGTCCTGTACAGTGATGAGTCAAGTATGCCGATAGAAAATCAAACACTTGGAATTGCGAGAAAGGCATTCTTTCTAAATCCTATCAACCAAACACTTTTGATTGTGTTTATGATGGTTTCTCATCCGACGAAGGATCATTTTTCACGAATAATTTTCATTACGGATGTCTATAAGAGTCCGTTTCGGTAAAAATTGCCTTCCACCCGAACCCGGCACCGACTCCATTGCCGGCGTTTGTTCTACCTAAGCGAAAGTTCAAAAACTAGAAAGACAAATTACTACTAAGTGATATACAAGACTATCTAAAGTCTCGAGAAATTTGATAGTAGTCAAGATTCAATGATGAAATGTGCCAAAACGTACCAAGTTTTAAGTACATTACAATATGAAGGTTGATATTTGCTCCAACAGTACATAACTGATGAAAAGTTAACTGAAAGGTCTTTAATATCCCAGACAAAAATCAACATAAAGCATGTACTAATTAGACAGTATTCAAGAATATCGACCAAGAGTTGCATTGTAGAATTCACGAATGATTTGGAGAGAGAGAAGAAAACAATGAGGGAAGTAGTAGAGATTTTTAGCGATAGAAAATTACAGAAAGACTGATTCGAAAGAAAGCAGAAGATCGAAATGGTCCAAAGAGAAGATGAAAGAATAGTGGAGAAAACGTAAACAAGAGAATGACGAATCGAAAGTGGCATGTGGTCCTTGTAGAGTTCCAAATGAAAAAGGGAGACTTCATAAAAGAAAGGAAAAAAACAAAGGAGATAATTACTCTGCGAAAGAGAAATGGTGAAGAAGGAAAGTGATAGGAGTGGGCGTTATTGGTGTGAAAGAAGTAATAGGGAATGCGTGCCGCTACGCGAAATAATGGGAGAAGTTTCCGCTGCGGCAGCAGAAGAATAACGCAGCGCCATCGAGCGAGTGGTGGCGGGGATGCGAGACGCCGCTTCGTTCCGTCGCGACGCCTTTAATTACCACCTTACGCATTAGGGCCGTTTTAATGGATGCCGTGTTTTATCATAGCCCGTGAAATCTAAGAGCGCACTCACGGACGGCAAAATATCACGGCTGCACTTTACTCCGCGGAGAGAAATAATTCCGTAAAAAAAGACTTTGGCGCTATAAAAATCCAGGCGTGCTATTCCACTCCATATTTAATGCGCTTTCATACGACGGAGGAGGGGCGATCGCTTCAGAGGGTAGACCAAGTCAACCGTTCATGAGTATTCTTCCGTGGGAATAAAAATATTCGCGATGTTGAAATAAGTTATCCGGGGTTTCAATATTCAATCCAATTGTTCAAATAGTACGGTAAAATTTTATTATGTTTTCATATCTCGCATATAAACTAATACTCCTATATATATAATATATAAAAGATATTACACAGAAGTAAAATGTAGCAACGAGTTACGTGTTCAAAATCATCGTGCGGAGAAGGAAATAAAGCAATACCGATATCCTTAAATAAAAATAACACCTTTATTCTGAACTACTTACGTATATTAGAATTTAGAAAGAATAATAACCCAATTTAGACTTAAGCAATGTCTAACTTCTACCTCGTAAAGAAGTTATGGAATAATAACTATATCGTTTACATATCTAAGAGTCTACCTAGTAAACAGATTGCTAATTAACTACCGAACTGTTAAGCACATCTAGAGCGGTAGATATCCATAACAAGAGTATCATTTACACCGGATATGATTACCAGCAACTATGTTGCGAAACTATGTCAAGGTTATGAAGAAATAATAAACTGAAATCGTATTAATTTCGCGCAAGCTCTATTGCTGTACGCGAAATACTCAAAGTACTAGGCTGAATACTACGAAAACCATATGGAACAAGAATGTGAATTGCAGACCTAAGAGTTAAGAACGCCTTGACACATCTTTCATCCTAAAAAAAGCTAAAAACTGATACGCTCGGGTTCAGATAAGCATAAAAGATGCTTACTCATACATTCATGGGATACCGTAGAATTTCCCGCGTTCCGCAGATGGCGGGAATATACACACACTCGCACAAAAGCATCACATAGAGAGCATCGGCCGAATCCAAAACATACCAGCAGATCAAACGCATTACTACTCTACCCGGACGGATAACGCTAAAACGAAAAAACGGGAAAGAAAAACCATTTTATTAGAAACAAAACCCGTAGGAAGACGGGCAGAGCCAATCCAATCGCCGCGGGAGCAAAAGACGACTCAAAACGGCCGAAAAAACTTAACATTCTCCCAATAAAAGTTAATAAGCGAGCGAGACGCCTCGATAAGTAAAATGGCAAGGTATGCAGCCGGGCGATCCAGCCGGCGGGGGAATAACTTCGAGGTAAAAAAAGGGGAATAAAATTGCGAACGTGGGAGGGATAGTGATAGCGCCTGGGAATATTTCTAGGAGCGAAGCGAGATAGGGAAATAAGGCAAGGGGGGCGGGGAAAGAGCGTCGGGAGTTGTATGCGGTAATACCTCCCCCGCCCGCCGCCGATCGCCCGCTGTCTGGGCGAGGCGGGCAAGGCCGTTGCCCTAGACAACGTGGAGAGGGAAGTGGGTGGGCCCTGGAGGATTTGTGGGGGGCAGACGGGGAGGGATCCGCCGGGGGGCTGCCTCTGCTCCAGGGGCGTCGATCCCTGACTCGTGGAAGCTAGCGCCGTCCCCACACCGGCGGCGGCGCCCGAAAAACGGCGAAACTTGGGAGCGAAATTGAACGCGGACGCCCACGTAGTGAAAGCGCCATAGTAAAAGGGATTGAGCGGGAGTACGCACACTCAATTTACGCTATCGCGGTACACCTTCCTACTAGGACATATACGAGGGAACATAGCGCTCGATGAATTGCCCGAGGGGAGCATTTTTACGAGCGTCCGGGTTTTACACGTTTGTGGCATTTTGAAAGCTCTTTTTAATCTCACTCCCAGGGCTCGCGAATAGGAGACAGGGTGCCCAAAATCGAAATCGTGCAAATTATATTCCTAAAAAGTAACAGGTCTACTAAAATTGCTGTTCAAAGAAAGTATACGAATTCGAGCATAAAACATAAATTGCAAACTATTACGTACAAAATTTTGTCGGACTAAAACTATGATTTCACGTTAAAGTAACCGAAATTACAATTTTAAAAGCAACAGCAAGGTAAAAATCTTTTTATAATCCATAGTGATGCGAGTTAAAAGCAATATTTCCAGAAACTTTCTCCTAGTTCAATTTATTGAAAATTATATCACAAATTAAACATTTTCATTCTATTTGAGTACTGCTTATTCAGAAAAATGCTACTCCTCAACGGATAACAACGTTCAAAACTTTCCAAACGACATGACTTATTAATAAACTTTAAGGAATAGAAAATTCAGCGAATGAAATTTACACAATTAATATGCGGAATAATTACGAAATTTATTTCTTGCTCAAATATGCAATCCCGCGAAGTCAATGCATCCATTGCAGAATCTATTATAAAGAATAAAATTAAACTTTACTCGAATACGGTCATAAAGTTCGCCGACGGAGTCTTTGAATTAGGTAATGATATTTACACAAAAAAACTCCAACCTACTTTCATCCGCCTTGAATAACTCCTAATGGATTACACTTCAAAAACGATTTCTTCCTTACAGTTAAGGAGGCGAGATAAAAAGTGGAAAGCCGCATTAAGCCCCCAATTCCATCTCAAAATCCATTAGAGAACACTTGTATTTACCCATAACTCAGAGGCAAATACTTCATTCCATAAATCTCAATCGCCGTAAAAAAAGAACGACCCGCCGCCCACATATCATTCCATCCTTTTAACATTTTCCGCGAGTAATCTTCCGCCGTCAAAAATAAAAACAGCACGGCGGAGGGAAAAAGACGGCGACATCGGCGCTGCGAAACAAATAATGGAGACATAAATCCGTCCAAACACCTCGGAAATTATTAGGTTTCGGTTAATAAGAAACCCCCCCCTCCTTTAAGCTCTACCCGAAATGAGACTTAAAAAAACGTAATTGATGGGGCATAAATTCGGGAGCGAGAGACGTGGAAAAAATTTCGGGCTTAATTAAAACACGGAACATTACCCTTCCGGGGCCTCGCGCCATGCTAGAGTGCATGGGAGTCCTCGTTACTGGAAAGAATCCGCAGCGGGTCGCTCTAGAGCACTTGTACACTTGCTGGAGGACTTGGAAGGCCCTTGGAAGTGTACGCACACACTACGCGGACCCTCTTTGTGTCGTCTGGATGGGTGTTTTAGAGCAAGGGAAAGGGCCCACTCACGATGCTCAATTGTTCCTCTCTCAAGATACCGCCGGCGGCAAACTTCCGGAGGGCTACGGAAAGACCTCCCGAAAACCACGACTGCGAGAAATCAAAGTCGGTGACGAATCATTTTCTTACCTGCAAAAAAGAAGAAAAACACCAAGTTAGAAAGGGAGATAAATGACTTGGATTTCGCATTCATGACAAAATTTCGCTGACAAGTCGTTTTCAGACAATGATTACGTTGGTTTACAACTAAAAGGGACTTTTAAGGAAATAAATTATACTTTCAAAAGCACACGAAAAACGGTAATTATACTTAATGCTAGTTGAGGGTATGATATCACAATGAAGCTTGCGATTAAGCAATCTAAGAAACCTGTACTTATAAACATAGCCGATAATCTAGCGAAGGGGCCCCTGGTGCAAATATCTACCTTTTCGTCGTCCTCTGTCCATCTGATTTGTAATAGTTAGTAAATATGTGATAATACTTATTACACAAAACTTCAAACAGATTCTCCTAACAGATGTTAAATGTGTTTTTCTAAACAAAGACGTTTTCAAAATGGGGCCCTCATCTTGAACTCTATTAGTTTTAAGTAAGGGAAGCATGATAAGAAAATAAGAATGATAAGAAAGATCATAATTATCCACGAACATGAGCGGTGAAAAACTTAAAAATAAAGAACACGATTAAAAGAGTAGGCCCAATTACACGATAACACATTGCTGAAATACAGGTAAGACCAAATTTTCCCTACGTATATGGAAGTTGCTTTAATATTCACAATACAAATCCAATAACACTCATAAATGAGAGAAACTAAATTTTAAAATTATTTGTTCTATGGAAAAGTTATCTCCAATTTTAAATATTATTTAGATAAAAAATTCTGATTTATACGCACACTATTTAGTAAAGGAACTACCGAAAATTAAGCTTGATAACATCTACAACTTCCTAAAAAAAGAACTTTCCTAACAAGATCCCCGTTTCATGGTTTGCGTACAGAATCAAATAATTACGGGATTAAATTTCAGCGTGGTGTGGAAGAAAATCTGATAAGATAAAAATTCAAGGCCGCGAAGGTTAACTAACCGCGAAAGCATAATGACGAGGAACGGAAATGTTGCCAAATTTGGGAAAAATTAGCCACGACTCCCTCGTGGTTTTCGACAAGAGACGAAAGGAAATGTACGGAGAATTCTTGATTAGCAATTGAAGAAAGAACAGTTTTTCCACTCGGCAGATTTTGAGCAAATTACTACGGCGAAAAAACACGTCAATGGAAAGGAGAAAAGGAGGGCTGAAAATTATCGTCACTCTCTAAAGTACCAACACTATCAGAAAACCCCTTGAGAAGGTCTCCCGTTAAAAAGAAAAAAAGAAGAAACGCAGAAGAGTAGGAAGGAGTGGAAAACTGCGGAGGTGAATGAAGAGAAGATGGGATGAGAAATCTCAGGTGAATGAAACTGAACGTAAAAAATGGGACAATGCGAAAAGGGGGAGCCGGCTGACGAAAAAGTGGTGGCACCAGCGATTTTATTTCGCTTAAAATTCCGAAAAAATGAGGAATCCTCTGAATGGCGTGATGAATTTGAAAAAAAAGAATCGCGAAAAGCGAACGTTACGACACGGACGAAAAATTTACAATGACATGAAATAAAAATTAGGAGACACGCTAAGAATAATCGTTAAGAATTGTAAGAAACATACAACCTCTTAGGGTAGTGAAATTAACTGACGGAAATACCAGTCAAGTATGAGCTATTTGGAATAAAATTCCAAGAGGATATGGACGTAAATATCAACCGTGATCTGGAATCGAACCACGGATCCCCAACTGCAGGGAATTTTTTCTTAGAAATTGAGCTAACTTAGAAAATCTTATCATTCCATTTACAGAGAGCCTTATAGAATTGAACAAACCTGTTGGAATTGAAGAGAAATAAATGTCTCAATAGTTTCTCGTGAATAAAGAGTAGGGCAGATTCCGGTATAAATCTTCTAGTTCTAATCGCAATGTTACTTTCAACTTTACTTATACAGTAAAACAAATTATTTTGCTACTTTACTATATTATCAGCGATTACAGAAGTACTTTCGCATCCCAACGAACGTAATACAGCAAGGGCATAATAATAATTTTTTAAGAATGCAACGGCAATCCACTTCTGTAAGACATCCCTAATAAAAAAAAGTATTCGAGAAACAAAAATGAATCTGCCGTGAATTTCAGTTTCCCCTTAAGGAGCATAACCCTTAAGATTAGCAAGAAAACTCCCGGGGGAGGAAAGGGGCAGAAAGCGGAGACGAAGAAAATCCGAATAAAAAATAAGTGAGCGATCTGAAGTGCGAGAGAAAGGCGAGGGATCGATACGGAGAAGAGAAAAAGGGTATGAAAGTTGTTTCGGAGTGGAAAAGTGTTAGAGGAAGTGAAGGGCGAGGCATAGATAAGGAAACTCTCAGGAGGAGGTGCGGATCGAGAAGTTCTCAGAAGAGGGCTTTTAAAGGATACGGAATGGGAAGATGGAGTGATTAAAAGGGAGGGAAGCAGAATTGTCCCTGGGTTGGGGATGAAAGGGAGGAAAAGAAATCGCGGGTAAGGGAGATTAAGAGATTAAGGGGACGTATCCACGCAAAGGGAAGAATCTTGTAGCCGGAATGGCATTCAAGGGCTGCCAAAAGAGATTTTTAAGGCGTTCTTACGCAGGCGGACTCAAAAGAAGACAGAAAGTCGCCGGATTCAAAAAGACCCTTACTTAGCACAGAGTAATCAAACGTTGTAATTGGGACGTATAGAAATGATTCCATTTTCCAGTATTTTAAGGGAAGATTACCGTAAAAATAATTAACGTTTCCCACCTTGAACCAAAACGAAAAACTTTCGTAATAAAGGATGAATGAAATCTGTTAAATCTACTGAATTAAAAAAGCGGCTTCTTCGGGAAAAGTTACTGTAAGTAAAAAGAGGAAATTAAATTCTTTCGCATTTTAAGTAATGTTTCAAACGTACAAAAGACAGAGTGGGCATTGCTATGATAATAGAGCATTTTACTTTTCCTAGTCCACTTAATTAGCTCAGAGTTATTCACTTTTTAAATCTATGTTGTATATTAACGTCAATAAAATCCTTACTCTATGATAAACCGTACGTTTGCCAATTATAGCTGAGTATATTATAGAGTTTCTCTATTTCATGTTAGCATGAAGAGAAATGCCTACGTTAAAATTCGACCTTGTGTCCTAAGATAAAAAAATTCAATTGAAAATTGTCAAAACCGATACCAAGAAGTCTCACAATGTAAATTTAAGGTAAACGTATTATCAAAAATTATTTAGAACAACCTCCAACGGATATAATGACCTGAAACGGAGGTGAACGACCTCCAACAGATATTAAGGACAGAGAGAGCGAAGAATCAACTCCAATGTCTAGTACAATTTCGCGGTTGCCCAAAATTCCGCCATATAAGATTCTGTATGTTGGCAATCCTGGTTTCGTTGATTGGAGAGAAGACGGGAGAGGAGATACCCCCATTACAAGGGTTGGGAAACAATGGCAGTGCGTAAATGTGGTACGAGGGTGACTGCCAACTGCTGCCCCGCCCCACTTTCTTCGCCCCCACACAATCGTCCCGACAAAAGAAAAAACCCTCCCCCGCAATCCCTTCCATAACGCTGAGTGAAGCTCCAATTCTTCCCCGATAATAGCGAGATAAGGATGCTGCCACGGAGTAATCGCGGTTTAATATCCGTTTCCAATTCCTCACTCCTACAAGACCTCATTGCGAGTGAAGGAAAAAAAGAACGTAAGAGAAGATGACACTCGAACCACAAAAATGTAAAAGAACAGCAACGCTTGGCTGTCGATTTAAACGCATTCAGTCATTATTCCATTTATTCATTTTGTAACAGTGTCACACTTTCGAAAACATCATTAACTCTTTTCTATGCATTGTAAAATATTAAGTATTCGTTGAAGAGATACATACATGACTTATCTATGAGATCAGGAATTTGAGAAAAACAATTCCATTATAAAATTGATAGAATAGATAGATAGATAGAGCGTGGAAATGCAACATCAAGAGAAATTTTTAAAAAGATGCAATGAATTTTTTCTATATGTTTGATTGGAAGTAGTATTTCTATCATAAAAATATTGACTTCATTAATATCACTTGGAATTCCCTCCCCGGTTTTTTAATTAGAAGAATCTGTCTGTATGAGTTACGAACTACTTCATACTTGAATACTCGGCAACAAGGAGAAGAGTGCGCAAACTTTGCCAAACATTTTTAACGAATATTAAGAGAAACATATTAAAATTGAAAATTAAGAAAGGTTATCCCACCTAAACGTAAAACGCAACAGACTACAATATAAATAGCTAAAACGAGGGCAATCAACCATTAATCCACAAGTTAATTCAAGTTTTAGGAATACGACTATAAAAATTCAGTCACGATACACACATGTGAACGCTGTATCAGTATGTGTAGAAATATAATAATAAATAACGATGAATATAAGATAATTTGTTATGGTTTTAAAATGTATCCATCACATACTTAATTGTCCTTGTCACGAAATAATCCACCAAATTCTTCAAATGCAGAAAACGGGGCAGAAGATTCTAACGTATCTAAAGATTGATCATTTTTTGAGATGAAATTGTCCGTGGAGAAGATGTGACCCTGAAAACGATCCTCAATCCTCTAACGACGATACGAACAAACTAATTGTAAGACATATCACCACCCTCAAACTCCCAAAATAATATCCCCCTAAACTTTTCCAGCGGTTATAATATTCTTCCCTCCCAATCATTTCCTGAAAACGTTTCGGGCCGAAGCCATTAATGCGGGGGACGAAAAAAACATCCGGACACGGCCATTTCGTGCGACCATTTTTCCGAGCGCCATAAAAAAGCAACAATCGAAAAATAAAAGACTCTCGAATGCGAAAAAGGAGGCTAACGAAGCGTAAAAACTCTCCCTCATTGGACAAAAGATTACATCCACCCCGTGGCGAAGGGCGAAAAAGACTTCGGAGAAGAAGAAAAAAAAGGACTACTCTCATTACGTCAACTCTATCGTTACAAGAAATTGCAATTCCTCCTCTCCCTTCCTGGAAGAGTCCTTCCTCCCACGAGTGCAAATAACGATGACTCTCAAGAAATTCCCTCCAGACATGTCTCTTCCATCTCTCCTCCCCACTCATCAATCTTCGAAGTCATCCTTATACATGACTCCCGCCCCCAACTCCATCATACACACTCGCACACATGCATATTACGACGAAACCCACTCTCCGGCCCGAAAAATAAAAATGAATGACAAATTACGACCATTTCTCCCCGGCTTAAAACCTTTAAATCCTCGGGCGGCAGAGGGTGATTTATCCCGGCTGTAATCGGGACCGTCGCATTTCGTCCGCGGAGCACGTATCAATTGGATATGCCGCGTCTATATTTCTGGGACTTAAAAGGAGACGCCGGACATTTTTCACCACCTGATTCCCTCCAAGTTTTAAAAGCTATTCCAAAAAGAGGCGTCAGAGGATAAGCCCGAGGGTGAATATCGATACCGACGGTTAAGAAAACGGAATGAAAAAATTAGCTTGTCTCCAAGGATATTTCTTGTCGATGCAAATAAGGGGGAATTTTAGGCTCATTTGAATGCATGGATGCAAGATCTTATATAACTACATATATGTAAAACTGGGGGTTGAAGGGAGGCAAGATTAAAACAATCAGAATTCTTTGAATAAAAATGATCCTTGTAATAAGGAAATGTTGTCATAAAGGACATCAAATCATAAGTTCCGTTTCTGAACCATCTGTTCTGCTATTGTCACAAACCGAATTGGTCCTGTTTAATAATCATAGAACTATAAATCAACTATGAATATTTAGGATTATGTTACATACTTATCGAGAAATATTTACCAAAACCTCATGGCAAATAAAAGGAAAGACCGTAACAATTCTTCTCGACATTTACCTGAACAGAAAACCTTCACTTACATCTTTCTCTCAGAGCTATCTATCAAAGAAAACCAAGAGGAATACAGCTTTTAATTTTAAAATTGAAGGCTTACTTTTTGAAGGTTAAGAGACAAGTGACGAAAAAACGATACAAAAATTATCAATATAAAATAACTAATGAACTTATGTCTCAGGAGACCCTCATGAAAAATGTGCGGTTAATAACTTCCTTCCTTCGAAGATAAATTCAGCCGCGGAAGGAAAAAGTGCATTTCCTCGTCTCCGAAATTTCTCAGGAATATTTACGACACGAGATATAAATTCGACACGAGGCTGATTGAATTTTCCCTCCCGCGCAGAACCTTTCTCGCGGTATAAAAAGTAACTCTCAATTTTTTATGGGGAATCTCTCGCGGTTCATGGCCTTGAGAGAGATGCGAACGACTTGCAATCTGAATTCTAGCAGACTCTTTCGCCAGAATACATTTCCAACGGCAGCCAGACGCATCATTTATCTCTTCATTCCCACGCTTCCAAACGATAATGGCAAACGACGGGAGAAAGGGGGAAGAAATTAGAAAAAATAAACAAGACCTTACGGGCGTAAGACAGTTTCCTCAATTTTAATTACGTTTCCTTTGCCAGCCCCTCCTTCCTCACATACTTCCCGTCCTTCATTTCCTCCCTAAATAAACTCTTCACCCCTTTCATTTTTTTGTAAGCCCTTATATTTCATTCGAAGAAAAAAATTACACGCGCATTTACATTTCAAGAAAATATTGTCGAGAGGTTAGATACCCTTCTTCCCTCATTCTGGAAAATGAAGCTCGCATCATAGCCTTTAATTTAAGAATGAATGCTGTGTGTAAACACTAATGCGAAAACTTTTGTAAGGCAAACAAAGGAGAATGCAAACTGACTTTATGCTCATTGAATCTTCTAAAACAAAACATTAAATAAAATAGTGAAACATTAAAAAATATTAACATATTAAGAATAACCATAAGCAACAAAAGAAAACTGTACATAAGCAAGGCGCCATTTGTCCCTATTATCATAAATAATAGTATGCAAATTATTCTCTTGATTAATTTAACATACTTGTGGTCGACGTAATACTTATAGCTGTTAATATGACATATCATATGTAATGGTGTTATAACATATCATATGTAAGAAGCTATATTTTCCCTTAGAGCATTCGTACTCTTTGAGCTTTCCCGTAAATTAGTCATTTTCTTAACAGAATTACATATTTATACACCTCATGTTACGCACGCATTACCTGATAGGCCTATTTGTATTAAGACAATATTCCTAATCATTTAAACGGTATTTTACGTTCAAATTATACTGCATAAACTACTTACTCTGCATTTCATCATAATTAACCTTAAATTCCCTTCCACCATTTTTCTTGAACGTGGCTACTTGAATTTATGTCTCCACCTACAACTTAAATGTTCACTATGGAGGGATACAAATCAATATTCGTGATTGCCAAAATCCCAAACATTTAATGCAAACAACCTGCCGCATAATATTAAATCGATAACTCCTCGTATAATACCCCATGTTTATCTCACACTCGATTCGTAATTTTCTTCCCCAGTGAGAAAGACTTCCGAGAGTGAAGTACATACGTTGAGAAGGGATGCACGGGTGAGAGGAAGGCACGGAGGTTCAAGAGAGACGAGTACCCTTGAGAAATTGCAAATGGTCAGGGAAGCGCAAGATGGGATCGATGGGGAGAGTACAGAAGAGGATAAGAAAGAGGGAGACAAAAGAGGGGGAGCTGAAGAATTGCGAAAGACGTAAATAAGAGGGGGTTGAAGGGGAGGAAAGCGGAAGAAATGTGAGATTGTTAAAAAGGGGAAAAATAATGGAGACGTGCTGGAAGAAAGGGAAAGGGGAGAGATCAGGAGAAGGGGATAAATAGATTTTTCAAGTGATCACATCGTCTGGAGCGAAATTCGCTTACGTTTGACGAGAAATGAATTTACGCAGAGGAGTTGTTGGAAGGAGAAGAAGCACTTCCAGAGCATAAACTCAGTTACTTGAGGCTCCGTAAAGTGCTCGCGTGCAAAATTCGTAACTGCTTTTTCTCCAAAAAGGAGCAAAAATTTTTCAACCACTGACGGAACAAGATATGAAGTAATTCACCCCGTTACCTTGAAAGTAACGGAAGGCCAAGGGCAAAAACACATCGCCTTGGTACATTAACTTTTAGGGGGGATGACGATGGATTAAGACACACCATTTTAGGGATAGTAGTACTTTGATGGGAAGTAGAACAGAAATTTTTCTTTCAGTCTTTGCAGTAACATTCGGCAATGCTAATAATCATCATATCGTCATTATTGGCCGAAGACATAGTCTAATAATAACAAACTCTTACTCTTAAACTGATCAATTATGAAAGGGCGCTTAATCAAAGCCACCGAGAACTGCTTATTAGTGAGTAAGGAACAATGAACGCAAAAATAAAAGTTATTTTCTCTCCCATCAGAATACAACACTGATAGTATTTCCCAGAAAAATACAATTTAAATTCTATCAAAAATTACATATTTGCAACGTGAGGAAAAAGGGGAACTTGCTCTTGCCTAACCATGCCTACTGATGAGCCCAATCAATCTATCCATAGGAAACAAACAGAAAGTAGACGAAAAACGTTCGACCAAATAATAACAGTAAGTATACAGAACAAACACAACGTGTGAGGCCGGAGAATATTGAATGGATCACACTTCATCCGCCTCAAACTGATTTTAGGGCAACACATCCCCAACTAGAAAGCATAGGCATACACACATGGTCGATCGAAGTAGCATCCTAGGGTAAAGTGATGTCACACTGCAACACGCCCCATCAATTCACGAGAGCGCTAAGGTTGAACACCCTCGGAAACTCCCACGCGATTCCCTCCCGCGTTTTCTGCTGCAGTCAAACCTCCCCTCCGAGAGCATTAAAAAAAAGGGTTACAGACTGCAGTTGGCGGGAAAATGTACGAGGAGAGGAGGCGAGTGAATGAGGGGTAGAGGATGCAAAGAGGGGATGCAGCAAGGATCAAAGATATTGCGCTAAAAGATGGAATACGAGCGAAAGGCAAGAATAGAAATGGGTTCAGAAACTAGGGGAAATAAAGAAGGGAACTATGAAAAACTATGATAATTCTCCTCTGACATAATTATGTTTTGGGTTTTCGGCATTGTACAGAATTTATCACAAGTATGAGCCTCGGTTAACCTACCAATAACAATCAGAATGATATTAAAAAACGGTAGAAAGTTATATACACAGAGAGGTACGAATACAAATAGGACTTTCAAAATATGGTATTAGGGAATATGCATAAGATTACAGTAAAGAGAAAAAATATTCAAAGCATAAATAACAAGCAAAGTTGGCGAAATCTAAGAAGGATTATGATTTTAAATATATACACTAGTTGATATTCGATTAATTAAACTAGATTGATAATATTAAGGTTTATTTCCCCCGAACATTAAATTAATATATGCATTCAATTATTCGGACCTACTTCCCAGAGTTTTATTTGCTCTAAATGACATAGATTTCAATTCTGACGTAACATCTTGATACTTAGCTTATTGTGCCTCAATTTCTGAGGGATAAATAAGTGGGACGAGGAGATCAGAAAGTCTATAATAAAATAATAAAGTAATGAAATATTAATAAAATTTACCCAACTCAATATATTTCAGCAATAAATTACGTTGAAAAACACAGGGAATATAATTTAAATATTAGAAATACAGATTTCTCTTGGATATCTTACGGCGTATCAACTCAATATACCCGTGTACCACGACAGGTCGATTGGGGAGTACTGCATTAGAGAAACAAAATGAGAAGCAGAAGCAAATGCACAAAAGAGAAAAAATACAATAGTGGAATAGATGGAGGGAATTCGAGGGGGGAGATTAAGCAAGGGAGAGAGGGGATAGTTGGAGGGGTAGAGGGCAACGACACAGTAGTAAGGGCGGCAAAGGGGTACTCGTAGTGAGGAGAGTAGTAGTACGGACTTTAATAGAGAGAAAGGGGAAAAAGTGGATGTGGAGAGAGACATCACAGGCGGAGTGAATCGGGAATATGGCGAGGGAACATGCTATGCTCGTAAGCAGCATTTTTCAATGGAGAGAGAGCATGGTTTGCATACCCTTCCACATGACTCACATCGCCGATATTTTCTTTCATACTTACTCTGCCGTACACGGACATTTTTCGCTCATGTTGAGTTCCACCCGCCAAAACATGCTTACGGGAGATAAATAATAGTTCGGAAGCCGCAAATACTCGTAAACGAAACACGAAATTAGCGAAGCGTAGAATGTTAATTTTTTTAATCCTTTAGCATGTGCTTGGATTGATTAAAAGCATGTAGGACTCTAAAAGAATAATGGGCGAATTAAGCAATAAATTACCAGCGTGAATCACCCTCCTCTCCCTCGACTAGATATTGATTTATAAGGTACATCACACTCCATTGGGATTTATTCAACATATAAGGCCAAAAAGGATTAAAATACGAAGAGAGTATAAATGATATCTGGAAATAAACGATACTACATAAATTGAAAACGTGGTAAACAACACGCAACCTCAACTAACTAATCATAACCCTTATTCCGTTCATAAATGAAAGTTTAACGACAAGTCAGCTTTAATTTTTTAAATATTCAATAAATTGGCCGTCCGAAAATTAACCCTAAAAACGAAGGCACGCTCCGGGAGAGAAAAAAGAGCGAAAAACTACCACCCACTTGAGCCGACTCCAAATGAATGGAAAACGCGCTTAGAGGCGAAACGTACTCGAAATATTAATCAAACACTCCCGCTCGAGATGAAAAAACGAACCCGGTTACAATGACGAAATCGGAAGAAAGTCCTCCGCGGCGGTGGAAAAAAAATGAAACAAACAAACCCGCGTTTCCGCCGGCAAAACTCGCGCCTTTGTTCGGGAAAACGCGTAATTATAATCGCGGGGCGCGATAACACGCGAGCCGAAATATCCCGAGAATAAAAAAGCGTAGGGATTGACAACCGCTTGGGCGGACTCGTGGCGTAGTAAATAAAAATCCGCGGGGAGAAGACTAATGAATGAGAAGGGGAACAATGCGGGGGAAAAAGAAAGCGGGAAAGAGGGGCGTATCCCCGAGTGAGGATCTTTGGACCAAAAGAGGAAGAGAAAGGAGAGAAAGGGGCGGCGGGTCGATCCGTTTCCATGGCAACGACCACGTCACCGAAGTTATTGAAAAATCGAAGCGGGAGAAAGGGGTGGGTGTGGGAGACAGTAGTATTCGGGCAGAGAAGTCGGTCTACAGTGGCAGGGTCGGGGAGAAGAAAGAGCCAGACGGGGGGCGGGCAGGTGGACTCGTAAAATGTTAAAAAGGGAGAAAGAGAGGAGATATTTTTTCGTTCGCCTCGTACTCGCGACTCGTATTTCGTACAATATGAGGCGGAGGACATCCAACCCGGAGGACGTTTACGGGGACGCGCCGCCGCTTTAATCTGCCCAAGAAAATGCGACACGAAAGGATGGAAAACGCGCTCAGAATCCACTAATTAACCCCCTTATTCCGAATCAAATTCCACGATTGTTTTTCCTTTCGATATAACTCTGAGAGATTTCGAATACCCACGATCGAATTGTATAGCAGCAGGTGCGCAACTAGGGTGCTGAAAAACTTCTGCCAACCCCCAAGATTTTCAAGAAGTACATTATTTTGATCGCACTTAGACTTTGTAGTGCACTCAGTAAGCAATTTTTAGTAAAATTTCCTTTATTTTTACTGTGGGTCAACTTTTGTGGTCAATACACTGAAATGTCATTGAATTATTATTAACCATTTTAGGCCAAAATCTATGATTCACGCCTGCAAAGAATGAGGGAAAGCAAGTGTAGAATGTATCAAAATATGGTAGAAAATCAACTACAGAGAGCTTTTTAGTGGAAATCCATTGCCCTGAGAAAACAACCGGAAGAACACGAGAGAAAATGAGAAGATGCGAAAGAGAACGTTTCTTCACTCCTGCTGAGCTACCAAATTTGAAAGTTTGGAAAGAGTCGATCGATAGACGAAGACTACGTTTAGCAATGGAAATATATCAAGATGGTATATATACCTCAATTACACCAGACATTCTTTCTTTTCTCCATCTACCAGCTGAAGTCTGTTGTAGTTAAACTAATAGAATAATAATTCAGCCATAGCAATCAGGTTTTTCTTTTCAATGCAGATACCAACTTAACCCAACTATAACGATCTGAGGTTCGACATCCTCGAATATCGTATAAATTACGGCAGCACTCAGTAAGCAAGAAAAATACCCTTTAAACAGCAGTGGTAACACAAATGGCATACATTAGCACTGGAAGACAGAACTCAGGTGCAAAAACCCCGCACGCTCTCACCTGAAGCGCACTCTCCGCTAGACTCTTTGAACTTCGATCGAAAATACTGCAGAGGATACAACGTTCACTCTGTTTCCAACGATTTCCTCAATGAAACGGCAAAAATTAGCTCCGGTAACGTATACGGAAAAAGTGCCCCGAAAAATGTAAATTCGTGCATTTCCATTCGTATTTTTCGAGTCTGGGGAAACCTTTTTTCTCGAATTTTAACTGTTCATTTTAACTAGTAGCAACAACTAACATACTCGTATCTTGGTGAACGGAGTATTTGCCAAACTTTTGCTATATTTTAGATTAAATGTTTCTTACATTTACGTTCGTCTCTGACGTGATCATGGATGGGATCATTATGAAACTATTGAAGTAAGAGGTATATTAAATTTCACTTTCATTTATGCTCGTTTTCCAAAAATGTATAGCAGAGTGTTATTCATAGGATCATTGTGTCGCACTTACTTAGACAAATACCTCCTTTAGTGCACTGATTCTCGTGAAAAGCAAGGCAAACTACCTCACATCTAATCCTTCCTAGTAAGCCCTCTCCTAAGCTGTCTGCATAAAATGATGGGTATGATGAGGGTCTAGCCATCCTTGACTGTACAAAAAGTCTCGACATAGTTACAAGCCCGATAGACTAAAATAGAAGCCTGTAGCGCATGTTGAGAAAGTTTTCGCGAACGATATGAAAAAGTAATGAAAGAAGAGAGACGTGGGTGGTCGACACCGCATTGTCACCTCCATCGAGGGCAATTCAGGAATAGGGAGGAAGGAAACGAAAGGGGTTGGTCGATAAATAAATAAAACCCCGAAAAAAGGCACACTGAGGGGAGGGGGGAAGGGTTCGAGGGACGGAGAAAGGGTCTGAGGAAGGGAGAAAAAGGTAGCGAAGAAGAGAATTAGAGAGGGATCGGGTGCCGCCAGGGTAGGGAGAAAGGGTACGAAAAATTTCATCTCCCAACTAATTAGAAGGAAAGGTAGGCGAGGGACGGAAAAGGGTGACGAGAAGGCTGATGCCTCCACGAGAGACAAAGATGACTCCGCTAGCCCTTCAAAATAAAAAAATTTTATTCCTCTCCGACGAAAAAGAATTCCCCCCAGCCAGGGTTATGAGACGAGATTAAGACAATGAAGAAAGTTGGCGGAGTTTGAAAGAAGGAAAAAAGAACTAATCCTCAGAGAAAGGGGAGCCGTGTAAAAGGAACAGAAGAGTTTATGCCGACGAAGGAAAGGAAAACGGTTATCGAAACTAATTACAATCCTGTAATTAAACTGGAAAGGCGAATTCGAAGGAAAGAATGCGCGTATCGATTCGATTGCGTATTGCCCCTCAGGGACGCAATCTCTTTCAGATTATCTCGAAACCGAGGGTCGGAATGAAAAATTACGGGTAATTTCGACATTGCTATAATAACGAGGCAGATAAAAAGGACCGGATTATGAGGAACGTGAGTGGAAAACATAAAATGCCGAAACGCATGAATCGATAGCGTGAAAATTGCTGTGAAATGCGGCCAAGGGTGAATTTCTGGGAGGGAAAAAAAGGGAATCGCAGAAAGTCAAACACGCAGGCCCGTAGTGACCCTATTTACCGTCCTGGAAAACAAAAGCAGATTGAGCCTCTCTTTGTTCCATCTCAAATTCGCCCGTAACTTTCTTTACCCGAGTTCAAACTCCTCATTTAGTTCCCCTAGCAAAGCGTGGCCCTAGGCACGTATGGCGTCTGTCCCACTATTCCTACGGACCGGTAAACATGTTACTTCTAGTTAAGTGGATTTTACGCGAAAGTGGCTATTCGAGGGAGAATTGCTCTTTTTCCCCGAGGTCAAAAACTACCACCACTCGCAATCAAAATGTGTTACCACGAGTGGATTTACAATTAGGCGATAGCTTGGAGCCGCGTCTTCCTTCGAAGTTCAAAGGCCTTAATGAAGGATGAACTTACTACACTTAGTTCCTTCGTTTACGTACCGTCTAAGATCTCTCCGTAAAGAATGTCGATCTATATTAATTTATAGTATAAAAGGAGGGTATTTATTTAAAAGGGCATAAGAATAAAAGGTTTCGATTCATTTTTCAGAAAATAACTATTTTATTTTCACAGTTTTGGCCTCGATACGGTGTTGGAACCTCGTATCCTCTTACCTTCTTATACACTAGTTGTAAGATGCTTAAACTTCTCACACGACGACCTAGATAGCATAATACTATGGAATCGGTTGGCCAAAGTTGTGTATTTGTAATTCAAAAATACACCATATGTTATCTAAATTCTCCAAATTTTATACTTAATTTTTTTATGTAGCACCTAAAACGTAATACTTAGATTGAAAGTAAGCGATATTCTATATCATTCATTCAATTAAAAAAGCACACCGTTTAATGAATATTAATATCCATAAAAAATGTCGCGGTTTGGATAAAGACGAGTGTCGCATTTGGCCCACCGGCGTTACTATGGGCACCACTAGCCTAGTGTATCGACTCCTGAATACCACTCTCAAATGGACCATTAATCTTTCGAAATTGGAGACGGCAACCAGTGGATTCCAAAGTTTACAACCACAGTTGGTCAGTAAGCCAAGTTTAAGGAAATAAAATCCCGACATAAAACACCGCAGGAATCCTTTTTTCTAACAAAACGTTTCGCGAAATCGCGTTCCGTACGACATGTCAATTTTCCCAGATTAGGGAAAAAACTCGAGAGTAACACACTTGAACACGGCCGAAGGAAACCGAGTAAAACTCCAAATCCCGCATAACACCGAGGAAAAAATAATCTTTTTGCGCAATATCTCCCGGAACCCCTTAATTGGCAACCACGGCTACTTCCGAACTCCAAACAATAAAACCTCTTCATCTCCGCAGCAATTCGTTCCTAGAGTCGGAAAACACAACTCCGGCGGAAAGAATCCTTCAAAAAAAACTTAAAAAAAACGAGCAGGCGAGAAATTTCGCGAGCATTTTTCCAGCCCAAAATTCCTCCGCTGGGATGCGAAAAACAATCGACCCCATCCTCCCTTCAGATAGTTATATCGAGAAAACGCAATTAACCAGGAAGAAAAAAAGGTGCACCTGACGCTGTGGGATAAAAAGTACCCCCTGCAACGAATCGAACCTGCGGATTGCGTCGGAAAGTTAAGGAGGAGGACTGGATGGAAAATGGCGTAGACGGAGAAATAGAGGAAGAAAGGAAGGAAGGAGTCAGACGGGGAGTATCGATCCAGGGCTGAAGTGAACGAGGTTAGGCCCACACAGCGAGGGTCACATGTGCTCACAGCCTTTCAGGATGTCGACCCTGCAGAGAAGAAAGGGTTGGGAGGGGAGAGGAAGAAAAGGGTTCGAGAGAAAGGGAAAAGAAAGGGAGGGGATTAAGGGAGTCTGGAGGGGAAGAAGAACATCATCCCATTCCAGACGCCACGTCTGGGGACTTCCAAGGTCCACGGGTAAGGTATCTCAGTGACGATGCAGACTTGCCGCCGCACCAATGCGGAGAAAACCACGAGTGCGACGACACTCGCACGAGAAAATCCGGCAATTCCCCGGACTAAGAATCGAAGAGCTAACGCCAGGGTTCCGCAGGAGGAGGAGAGGACCTCGATCGCATGTTTTAGACTATGGCCATGAATGTTTGAGTATCCGAAACATTAATGATGCTATCGACGTTTCCATTACAGTATTATTAGATTATCTATGAGGATAATGTATGTCATACCCTATCTGCTGCTCAAGGTGTTTGCAAGGGCATAGAAAATTTGAGGTGAACTGTATTTGACTCAGCCTTCATATTTAAATTTGGTTTAAGCCCGAAATAGAAATTCTATGAATAATATAGTTTAATTGATCATGAATGATTCGGTGGAATAGTCTCCACATATGAATTATGCGAAATATTTATTCATTAAACGCAAGTACTCGAGCACTATGATACTACCAGAATGGCACCTCCGATCGTGGAAACAAAAATGTAGAAAATCTATTTTATTTAAATTATCATCCATTTTTAGAATGATGAGAATATTAGGAGGAAGAAATTTTTCATTAAACATTGTGCGTAAAGCATCTAAAAATCGCCTTTTCTCTCTGTACGACCAATATCACTTCTCTTATCGCAAAACTCGCAAAACAAATCAGTCACAATTTCTTTAGTTACAATCATTGAGTATGCATGACGTTCGATTTGCCCTATTTTCAATGCTCCAGGAAGACCAAAAGATGCAAAAACAAACACTCATTTTTTAAGTCGACCTTAACTTGATTTTTCTTTCTCCTGGGTTACCGTTAACAAAATCCAGGCTATAAATCAAAATACTCCGTCCGAGAATGACTTGAACGAGAGCCAAGACGTGACAAAGCCAAGAAAAATTAAGAATGGAGAAAAAATACGAACCAAAAGAGGAAAAATTAACCGTATTCATGGAGTGTCTACGGAAAAAGGAAACCACTTCGGCGACAATAAAAACTCCGAACTTTTGGAGAGCCTAAATACGGAACTTTTCTGAAAGCAGCCAGAATTCATAAGTAGAATAAAATCGCAAGAAAATGTGCCATCGAAAGGGGAAGGAAAGGGCACTATTGTAAGAATTGACATGTGCTCTACACACGCGATAAAAGAGGAAAATAAAGATGTTCCTTATGGGAAAATATTTAGGTTATCTTTGATAAATTATTGCAGCTGAATTCCAACTAGATGTGCTGACCTTGTTGGCAAGAGTCTACAAACAGCATCCACAAGAAAGGATGGAGGAATAGAATTTTAACTTCCTTATTCACTGAAGCTAACTTCTAAAGCACGAATGAGAAATGTAAAAAATTTATAAAATTGCATTTGAATTTTTCATGTGTATTATGATACTTATAATGTAGTACAAGTATCGAAAGATTTTACACCATAAAATAATTATTTGTAAATCTTTATTTGACAGTACATCCGTTGAATTCAGTATTTTCAATAAGAAACTATACGTTAACAGTCAATAAATAAATAAATACCACGTTCAACATTCTATTCCCTTTACTATATCCCACCCAATTTTTATGCAACAAAAATAACTTTCAGGAGCTATCTGCGATAGATCTTATTGCCATCCCTTTTCCTTCTAAAAGGAATCCTTGTAAATCAGCTTCCCCGGAGACTTAACAATAAATTTCTCGTTACGCGAAGAATCCTGGAGCGGAAGAACAAGGTCCGTTAATAGCCCAGCCATATATTTAGTTGGAAAAAAGGACCGAGGTTTGATATGCATAATGCGAGGGAAAAATGAATGGTGCATGGAAAAAGATGGAGACCTGGGAGAGAAAAAGTTGAAAAGATGTAAAAAGGAGATGGAAGGAAAGGATCGCAAAGGGTTCCTTCTACGCAAGCCTTTACCCCTCCTAGCCACAACCCCTTCTCGCCCCTCAGGATCCCTTTCTTCCGCTCGGAGTCGGAAATTTCCACTCAAAAAGATTCCTCCCCCTATTTTTCCAACTCCTGGGGTGAGCTGGGGGAGTTGGAAAGGAAAAAGAATTAGCTTGAAGGAAAAAAAAACTTCATTTCCCGGAAGGGCCACAGGACCCCGCTGAGAGCAAATAGTGCACGCACTCCCGTGCTTGCGCGAGACACTCCGAACCATTACGCACTGGTACGCATTAACATACTGGGGGTGAGATCAAGGGCCGATCCGAAGAAGCCGTGGGGAGTCAATTCCCAAGAGAAATGGAAGCTAAGAGATTAAGCGCCACCTAAGGGGTGATGATAGGTTAAGTTCGAAGTTTGCGCAAGAATATCCTTCAATTTAACACAGCGGAAATAACTCTTATCATCGAAGTGGCATTTTTTAGGCAATTTTATCACGAGATCGTTTGTAAAAGAAGTAAATATTGTCACTTAAGAGAGTGATGACTTTATTTTCACGGCGGAAGGCTGAGAAATGGTTCCTTTAGTAAAATTAAAACTTCGTAGGATCTTCTAACTAATAATTTACGTTCACAAGACTTCAAACGAGACAGCCATGTGCAGAAATAATATTTTAAGTTGCCTTTGTTTTCCATGAAAATATTGATGCAACTGTTTCCTTATTACAAGCCTTTTAATTGTAATGTATCATAACTATAGTAAATGATATAAAGAGAAACAATCCTAAATCTCAGAAATAACCAGATGAATCATGCAACCAGAAAGAGGCTTAAAGAATCGTCGTAAATTTTTTGAAGAAGTCTTTTGAAACTTTCTTCAGCAACTTGTCACCATATACCACGATTTATTTACTTTATATTTCTTAAAATTACAAATGGTAAGATTGCTATATACATGACCTGAGACACTCTGACACGGCATAATATTGGTTAAATCACATTAAAATCTCCAAGTAACGCAATCCAACTAGACCAAGACGTTTCCATCAGCTTGCAGAGAGAATTCGAACTCATTAAAACGAGAAGATTCCACAAATAAACTTCGAGCATTTCCTCACCGATATCAACTGAACAACATTATCCAGAGCGCAAAGTAATTTTCCAAAGAATCTCGGTTGAAGTATACGCCACCGAGGGCAAGCAAGGATTCCTTCCCACATTCTCTCCGCAATTAGATTCACGAAACAAACGCAATTTCACTGCAATCCGATTACAAAACCGAATCCGATTTCCTTCCGGACGGATACTTTGCTATTACCTCTTTCCTCAACTTCGGGGGAGTCTTTAAGTAATTGGATAGTAAGAAGACGTAAGGGCTGAGTAAAAATGGGTGGAAAAGTACTCCTCGTATCCGGGAGGAAGGCAGGCAAGACCTATCTCCAGACTACAAAGCGCTGCGGGGAGTTGCATAAGATGCAGGGGTTCCGTCACCAGTGATTCGAGAAGCGACCGAAGGAATATTCACCTTTCAAAGGAGTAAGCAAAATATTTGAGTATGCGAAAAGAATCCACTATCCGATAGCACATACATAATAGTACACATTTGATTTAATTAATTATTAGCGAGTTTTATTTAATAAAAATTTATTGGTATAACATTTTGGGACAGACATCAAAATGAAAGTGACTTTTATAAAGCAGAATTCTTCCATGATCATTTAAAATTGGGACCAAATCTTGCAGAATTCCACATAAAAATTAGTAAAATTTAATCAAAAAACTTATTAGTGAAATTTATTAATTTCATGGAAAAATTACGAACTACCAAATACTGATCAATTCAACAAATGAATCTTGAGTTTAAATAAAAATCGAAAGACAAATACGCTGGTTGAAAAAATATTTCAAAAAATATTATACCGTTTCCTATACACAAACACAATCATATAATACCGACGAAAAAATTTCATCACAAAATAGTTTTTATAGAAATTTAATTAACAAATGGGAAAACAGCTATATGATGGATTCAATCAATGGTATAATGGTTTTACCTCAATTGATCAATTACATAAGCCAAACTACGGGTACTACTGGTAGAACCCGCAACCCCTACAATGCGGGTGTCCCAGAGATAGAGGACCACCGTGTTTCTTGATGTGGTTGGGACCACCGATTCTACGATACACCGCAAACTAAATAGATCTCTTTGCTTCTTGTACCTTTTTTATTTGCTTAATTTTGAATTCCCCAACAAAAACCAAACCATGAAATTCCAACCAAACGAAGAAAAGTTTTCGACCTGAAACACGAAAATGTACCAATACCGGTAGTATCGAATAGAAGGGAGAATAAGTAGGAGGAACCAAATACGTGAATAGGATTTTACGCAGTTAACGTGAGAGTGTACGTTGCAGTACGCAGGATAGAAAATGGAGCAACGGAGGAAGCAGTAGTTGGAGTGATACACATTGCTCGTGGGGCATGCGCCCCAGATCGCGCGGCTGGAGCCAATGTTTGTGCATCGGAAGAGTAAAATAGTAAAATGCAGTGCAACGGGATGGGAGGAGGGACGGGAAAGGGGAGGGAAATGATAGCGCAGACACACATACGACTACACATAGAAACAACACAAGACCCCCTTCCATAAAACTCTATGGCGAAACTATGGAGGATAACTTTGGCAACGCCGTCCCCATTCCACCCACCCAATTTACGGTGTCAAGATTCGAAAATGTTCCGAGTGGGTGGAGGGTGTGGCGTAAGCGGAAGGATCAACACATTGACGGCGCTTTATAATTTAAATGCAGATTGCGTTTTACTTGCAAGGGCGCGCACAAGAATTTTTTCCGAGTTTTCCGCGAGGGATTTATGCCGCGAATATAGTGAAGTTAGGAGCAAGGCAAAGAAACATGGCGAATTTAAATAAGGGGTTTATCCAGCGAAGCTATGTTATAAGGGTTTCGAATTTTTTTTTATTTTATAAACGGATAACATTACCAAAATTGAAAAATGCAAAAAAAGTATACTACATACAATATACTAGAAACGTAAGAAATAAAATCAAAGTGTCCACAGCATCCCCTAAAGCAACAAATATAATGATCAGTGTAAGTTAATGATCAAAGCTTCACTTTAACTTCACACTAACGCTAACTTCAAATAAAATATATGGTAATAAATTAACAATGTGTATCTATAACATGTCTACTTACAGAAATATTCTAGCTCATACCACCAGAAAGAGGATGTGCCTTACCTGGAAATAAAAGAAATAACACAGTTAATATCACAATTTTTCAAAGAGGATTCTAAATAACTACTAATACATTTTTAAAAATCACAAGGTTATTCTTTACTGAAATTAATGACAATAAAATTCAGTACGAATAATGAAAACGCTTGAATAAAACCATTCACCACGAATCTGTATCAATGTAGATTATCATAATTGTAAAATAATTTGTATTCGGATAGAAAAACCGATTAAAACCGGTTCGATAGCGGCTGAAGGAGAGAAATCGAGATTCGGCGGTTTCAGTGAAGCCGGAACGAAACAAGTTACAGTTCGATGTCCTTATTTTTGGAAAATAGTTTTGAGAAGATTGTACCGGTGATACCTATGTATTGAAGGACAAGTAACTTAAAGCGTACACGCCATCATTATTAATGACAAAGCTCGATTTTCGAAGCCTCATTCATAAAATCAGACGCGGAAGTAAAAATCTCCACGCACACGGTTCTGCGCCGCTTCTAAACAACCTACGCAACGTTGTGAGAGGGCTAAATCCAGCAGAAGGAGGTGATTAAAAAGCAAAAGTGTTGAAGTAGGGCCATATTCCATACCGTAACTTATATTACGGCCAACTTGAGAACATCAAGATTATAAATAAAGTTCTACCTAATACCATCCCAAACTTTATAAATAACTTCGTTTGGGATCACATTATCGGAGGCGAAGACAAAACGTGTGGGAAGAAAGGCCCTGCCGCCTTCAACACTTCAATGGCTTTCCCTTAATAATCGTCAAAGGGATAATTAAGTACGTGTGAACTCGACTTAATCACATGAAGCGAAAATATCAATGCTTCATCATAAGTGGAGAGGAACACACACTTCGCCAAATTCCTTATTCGATTCTTATGCTTCCGCTCATATTGCTATAAAGGATATAAATATACAACAGCATCTGTACTAAGTGTAAATATAAAGGTATGGAGTTCAGTTTAATGAATTTTAAACGCATTCATAATAAATAATTTAATGATTTATCGAAAGTAAGGAATTTTTTAAAAACCTCACACGAAGCAACTAAAGATACGATTAAACATTTGATTTTTGATTGGAGAAAATTGATTGATAAATAAAAGGGATCCATTATATGCCGAATAATTATCCCTGAATAATTCATCAGTTTAAGTTCGCGCGTTAAATCCGATTTTAAAGGAAGAGAATGTAAATTACCTGATAAAAACATTCAGGTGATGAACATGATATTCATGGGTAACAGCAACTGACAGAATTGAAGCACTGAGTTAACTTCGGTTACCGCCACAAACACTACGGAATGTAACAATAACCTTTGCCAATATTGCTCAAATATAAACTGAAAAGTCAGCAATTAAGACATCCCTAAAGCGAGTTTCTCTTGTGTCAAGGCTGATATTATGCTGGTGCTGAATAACGCCAATTACCTTCATATGGCAAATTTCAAATTGAGGACGTTGGTAGCAGTGGAGAAAATGCATCGTCCCACGAGGACTCGGACCGAGTGCCTCCCTTGCACTTCCCCTAAGCGAGTCGAGCCTAATTATAAGCACCCCGTACTTTTTTTAAGTGCGCTAACCCCTTCCAGTGGAAAAAGGCACGCATGGCCACACTTGACGGTTCCACATCCACTTGCCAAATGCAACTAAGTGCAGACTGATATATGCGTGCTGGATGAGGTAGAGGGATTGGATTTTAAACACCCTGAGGGTGAGAGTGGTGCCAAGATGAGGGCATACGATGCAGAAATAACACTTTGGAATCGTCGTGCGAGGCTTAAATAAGGGACGAAATCCTAACCGAGCGACCGTTTTGGACCCTCTTACAAATAACTGAAGCGCTACTCATGGCAATCAAATTGAAAAGGAAAAGGTATGCGAATTAATTTAAGAAAGAAGACCTTTTCTTTCACAGCGAAAATAAATTTTAAAAAGAGGATTAATAAATGTGGAGTGAATGAAGGTGCTAACAGGGATAAATGAACTTAATAACTGTTTAAAGATTCTACAATAGAGATACGTTTCACATTAATTAGAATGCCCGAAAAAGGATTTATATTTCTAAATTCTACCATAACGGAGAACACTATAAGTATTGCTATGAATTTCAACAATTGCAACTCCTATTTCAATTGCTAATGCTCATAACTCCGAGTTAATCAGTTTAAATGAGAGAAAATGCAAAACTGAGTAAGTTACGTTTATAACACGGAACTCGGAATGACCGAATATGATCGGCAGAATATTCTCAAAAGTTGACATTTGGCAATCGAAAATAGTACCGAGTCCACAGGGAATCCTTCCAAATTCTTCTCCAAATATTGCAAAATCTTCCTAACCATTAAAACAGACCACGTACGTTTCCCATTCACCTCCAAATAACAACCTGCAAAAAATAATAAAGGTTAGGCCTCACAGGAAACATCTCTATGAAAGAGGCACTGGTCTATACAAATGAATCCACAGGTCAGCATAAGGATCTTAAAAAGAATGACTCAGCAACGGAACGAGCGAAAGACAGATCGCAGACGAGAGAAATTGGAAGAGAAAACCGACTAGGAAAGTACCCTTGACTGAAAAAATATTGACCGCTAGGACCGAAACCACTTTCCCGCCTTCAAAAGATGCCGTCGACCTCAAGAACTAAGGACCGCTTCCAAAGCCATTTTGATCTCGAGTTCCTTTCTTTTCCGAAATCACAATCTGGCGAAAATTGAAGAGCGAGCGCCATCTGCTACGAGGAAGTGGGCGGGAACATCACGGTTCCCCAAGGCTAGAGCAACGAGCTTGTCTTTCGCATGTGTACACCATTTATTTCTCCATAGAGAACAAACATCGTAATTCCGGGGAAAAGCCTGCGGAGCATTTTTCTCAACCTGAATTCCCCGAAAAATTGCGGGAAAACTTTTTTTCCATGACGAGAGGAATTATTTTCGTAAAATCCTCCGCTCCGACAAACAGAGTAAACTTAACGATTGGCGACAAAAACTATAAGCCCATCGATAAAAAATTGGAATACATGTGTTCAAATAAAATCGATGCGGTTGGCCGTAATTCGCGGAACGCCTCACCGAATAAAAAATTTAGAACTACGAGGAATAAAGCTAAGGGTATGTTTATTTCAATTTATTCGGATTAGTGAGAATGACAGGAGAATTTTTGGCAGAACGAAAAGAGAGCGTCAGTAATGAATTGATGATGAGTGTATGTGGATTGAAAAAAATAAGAAGAGTGACTGGTATGAAAGGAAATTCCTAAGCTGGTTTGGACATAGGAAAGAAAGAACGGAAGAATAACTTAAGATGATGCATGAGGAAAGTTTAACCGATACGAAAGGGAAAGGAAAACCAAGATAAAGCTTATTGAGAGTGGCAAACACTCGAGCTATTCCATAACGACCAAGTGACAGCTGTGTGTTTCCTTTCCATTATACAGGTGTACTTTTGGTGTTAAGTTATACTTATTTTACTCCAAAAGGAATCAGCATAAAATCTTCAATTATTTCTTTATGTTAGAAAACTTTCTTGGCCTTTTCCACATCAACAACCAATGATGGACTGGCTAATGATTATGGCAAAGATGACAAATTATGGCTTTGGCGCCGAGTTTTACAACTTCTACCAATGACAAGCGGGATCCTGTACCTGTATTCTTTGGAGATGAACGAAGCCGAAACAGAATGGCCCCTTGAAAGTAAAAAGAATCCAGAAAAACACTCAACCAAAATGAAAACATTAGAAACAAGATTCTAAAACACCCCTTTCGATGCATCAATTTCCATTTAAGACCGGAAACAATTCCGAACGCGAGCGATCGTTAGCGAAAAGAAATTTCCAAAAAGGACCGATTTAAATCCCAGTTAATAAGCCAACAAGAGAAAGAGAGGGAACGATATCACTGGAGAGGATTTCCTTAGCACAAAAAAGCCAGACAAGAAGTGCGCGCCAAACAGATCGGCACGATTAGCTTATCGAAAGGGGGATAAGAAGCAATTCTTCAGATTGCCGCCGTGGAATTATTCATGAGCAAAACCTTAATGTGCGGCCGATTAACGCGGCGATACATTATCTTCGTCGAGATCGAGGGAATTCCGTTCGCTAATAAATCAGATCGGGGAGACCGTTACGGATTGATAGCCTACATTATATAAGGAATACGGAAAAACATTGCTGTCGCGGAGGCTAATTATAAGGGACTATTTGAAGTCGCCGACACATTTCGGGGGATAAAACACGGAGGCGCGACGTTGATGTATGCCCTATTATTTGTCCGCTGCGGACATTTTCGATAGCCTGGATAATAAAAGACGACGGGGAACTTCGGGGTTTTTTGTTTTTTCATTGTGACAAATGGGGCGTCATGTAACCGCTCCGATTCTTGAATGAGACTACGGAGATACTCCGGCTAAGGATGGTAATTCGTTATGGAATCACATTTGCGAGGGAAGGGTTCCAAGTCACAAAGAAGACAGACACTACCATTCCATTTCTCAAGAGCAAAAATAAAGAAAGAATCTGTATCATGTTTCAGTCATTAATGAATTCTCTTTGCATGTAGATTATCGTGAAAAGAAATCGAAACATCCACTAGTCGAATACGAAAAAGAGAAAAAATTCTCTGTTAGCCGAAATATTCGATAGCAGCGTTACTCCTTATCTAAAGCAAATCTGAACTAAAATAGCAGGAAAGCAAAAGGAAAAGGAAAGTTTACAATAGAAGAGTGAATCGCATCCGGCACGCCCCAAGCTATATGGGAAGTTAGTCTAGGGAGTTCACAATAAATAAATGTCATATTATTGAAGTATTAGAATTTGCGACATTTTTGCACATCCAATGATAACTTTGTCTTTTAGATAAACCTATGGTCAATCGGTCATATTTTTTGCGAATACGCATGGTATACACAAGATTTTCATTCTTAAGACAATGAATAGCGATTAAGCCAGGTACGGGGACCCTAAAAGTTAGCAATCCCTCTCCTCGAACGATTAACTATCTGTCTTTTCATCTACATCATCAAAACCATTCTAGACTTGGCATTATTCTCACAATAATGTATTATTATTTCCTATCTGAAGACCCCCTATAACATAATTCACAAAGCTCTCCTTTTACTGAAATCTTCCGTTCCTGTCTTTCCCCAACATCTCTTTTCGTAAGCTTTCTTTCTCCTTTCTAAGCTATTACTAACCTTTCGTTACCTAACACCAAAACTTTCTTTAATATCCTAATTCAATCTATGGAGATACCTGGTTTACAGATACAGTATTACCAGGACACCTAATGAAGGAAGGTCAGTGAATGAAATACGTATTCTATCCAGTAACGCGATGGGTGAAATTGCAATCACGATACAACGAAAATGAAGTAAAGGGCGACTTCGACAAGCCGTCCTCTACGATACGAGGTCCTTCCTAATTGACAAAAGAGGACTCTTACGAAGAGCTGAATCATCAAAGGCATTTGCCGTTAATCCTCACTGCCAACCTAGTCCTTCCTATTAACCCATCCCGTAATCAAAACCGTAATCTGTAGCCCGAGGATGATGAAAAGCAGAAATGATGGACGGAATTCAAATCCAATCAAAAGAGAAATGGAATAAGACAATCGTCGCCTATTGGAACTCTGCTTGCTTGTCCAGGAATAATTGAAAATCTTCTTATCACTATTGAGCGATTTGCAGTAAAAATGTCATTATAAACGGTAAATCAGTGGATCATTAAACCATATCCTTCCATTCTAAATGAATCCTTATCCTTTAATTCACTTCACCATATGGTAATCATTCCTAAGCTGAGGATTTAAAAACGCACGCACCTGAATTTATTCAAATCCATTAAATAAGATAACTTCGTATTTCTACCACTTATAGTTTCAGAAATACTCCACGAAGTTGTAGTACTGTAAACAAATTAAAATTATCTCACCGAAGGACTTCTTGGAATCCTTCACGGGCGATTTAACAGGTATTATTAATATCAAGAATGATAATCCGAACCTGGAACTTTCCAGGTCGAGCGAAACTTAACGAAGTTTTTCCTCATTCTATTTTTGAAGGTTTGCGTCGGCTAAAAGCCACCATTACCCATGCCAGTCCAATAAATTTTCGAAAGCACTTATGCACTTGAAGACCCCTTAAAAATTCCTCATAAGCCTTGGGAAACTTTATGTTTACAGTTCAGTTCCACTGCTAAGTGTCAGCCTGAAGTTGAGTGTTCCTTCACAAGGTCGGAATAAAGTGAACATTTCCTTTATGTAGCCTGTAAGTTGTAAAAGAAAGTGTTGATAGACAGAAAACAAAACCCAAATGCTGAACAAGGAAATTCTGCGGATTGGTTAAGATAATGCGAAGCAAAAATTATTTCGAGCAGCCAAGATTCCTTTCGATAGAGCTCTTAAACTTTCGCCGAGAAAAGAATGATATTAAATATACCAAGATGGGGAGAAAGCAGTCAAGCGACACCGAATGCTTCTCAAATTCATTTCCTACATTAGCTCCATAATGAGAGATAAGTCACTCAAACAACCATTCCCAAAGTTTCATATCAAGTGAAAAACTTGCTGAGATTTCCGCTACAAGGTATGTCAAAATTATTTTTGACGCATTTCGAAAATTTTCATTCAACATTTTTTGTCCAGACCGCGTATGCGTGAAAACTCTGCATGGAAAACTTCGACTAAAGAGCCAATGAAGAAACAATTAACCTTCCTTGCAAATGCACAAAATAATTAAGAAAAAGCTACTCATATTTCAAGCACGACATGTGGTTAGAATATAGTTCATATCTCAAACAGAGAAAAGGTTAACGTTAGTGATCGTTAGAGTTGGGAAATATAAAGAAAGGAAAGATTGGTAGAGGATAGGATGACTTGGAGAGTTACAGAAAACGGTCTAGGAATGATAACTTCAACTGCTAGAATTTGATCATTATACAGAGGAGCTAAAACATTAAAATCTCCAAATCGGGCGTACGCATGCAGATCTGCACCTCTGAATAACTGCACATACACCACTGCTGGTGCACTCTTCCGTATAGATTTCCTCAGGGTGGACAGAAAGCCATCCCACACAGCGTAACTTCATTGAAATGGAATCTCCAACGGAATCATCTCGAGGATAAACGCATCGCTTTGAGCCTTCCGAATACCGTGACAATGGCTCCGTGAACGTGGAGGGAAAGGGAAAAAATCAACGGAGTGAAGGGAAAAGGGTTCATTTTTTCCGATCCAAAAAGGAGGCAATTTGCAGAAGCGAAGGTCATCATCGGGTTTGGGCGTAGAGCACGCCAAATGTCCATTTGGAGAGTCGATGATGTGAAAAGGGGTCTGGAGAGTGTGGGGGTGGAAAGGAGGCTAAAATAGAGCAGAGGACAGTGACAAAAGAGTTCGCGTGACTGCTTCCGAGCCGCCACGGTTGTCCACCCCGGATCCAGGACAAAACACTGCGGAAAAGCCACTTCATTTGTTTACAAGCGAAATGTGGGAGGATAAGAGAGAGAAACAAGGGAGAGGGCACTGGGAAACTAAATCGCTTCGACCCCATTCACACACTGGGAGACCATTAAGTTTCAGCAACCTTGAATGGAAACGCCTAAACTCAGGTTTATAAACTACGATAACCGCCGCAGACGTGCATCCATCCAAGAACCCATCTCCCATTCAGGGCCGGATTCATACCATAAGCAAGCGAGGCAACAACTAATACTTCAATTCATTTTGATATAACCAGTATAATTCGTTTAACTCGTCTAAATAGGTCCCAAGATATATAATTAAATTGGAACGGGGTGAAATCGTGCAGTCATATAACAAGAGATTCAAGCTCTCAAACTCTAACAAGAGAGACAAGAGAACAAGGTTTTTGATTGAAACGATGAATCTTGCGGCTTAAGGCAAAAAGCTTTGAAAATATTTTAGGCTAAGATGTGTATCATAACGAAAATATTTAAAATGCACATAAATTCTATTTTTCAAGTATGTAGAGAACTGCTTATTTATGGAAGCTAGTTATTGGTGTTAGAGATATACATCATAGATACACGAGGACTAAGTGCAGCACTTAGGCGTTACTAACATAAACATCTACATGTCGGAAGATATAAATCTTCCACGAACTCTTAAAACGACAACATATAAACAAGCTCTAAAATCCGCCGAATCCAGACTTCGCCAAACTCCCAAGGACGGACGGAGAATAAATCTCTCAAGCGGACCTCTCCACTCAAAATTGGAGCGAAATAAAATAAACTGAGACAACCAGTCTCGTTTCTGGGAAGGAGCTTAGTCACACTTTAAAATGCAAGCGGAGAGAGAAATACGTCTCTTAAAGAGATTACGCAGGCAGCAACAATTACGTCATCTCCACTACGGGGAAGAGAGATCCACTCGCGCTGTTTACGAGGGAATCTCGGCTGCAGAACCCCCCGCTCCCCGCACCCCTTTACTCAGATTAAGCGGTAAAAAAGGAGAGTGAGATGCAAGCGTTGGACGACACCCAAACACATGGCTGCCGAGGTAAATAATAAACTAAGCCAGCGATGACATGACGAAGAGGCTAGCAAACAATTATCGTCGAATTCTAAAAGCATGGGAAATTCGTAGAACGAGGGATATGAGAAATGCTTAAATTATGCAGTAGAATCCGGAGGTGTTAAAAATTATTTTCTAAAAAAAAATTGGATTTTCAACTAGCACTCAAATCTATCTTTATAATTAACCACATAATTATGTGTCACCAATTAATATGACGTTTTTCAAATTAAACTGCAGCATAATTAAATCAACACTGCTCAGATTATCCTAAAAGAAACGAAAATAAGCTTTAAAATAAACAGTTTGTTTTGTTGCATTGTATTGTCATGACCTCTAAAAGAAATAAGAGGCGTAGGATTGTTTATAAAACCTTATAAATCACATTCTTTCGTCATTTGACGTCGATAATTCCTGGAAACGGAATGGTATACAAGGCATCGAAAAGAAAATATTATATATTTATATAAGAAAAAAAGACTAAACGTAGTTTAACAAGCTCCGAAAGATGACAACGAAACGTAGATTCAAAATCATTCAAATCGCAACAAAAATACAAATATTATGAAACTGAGATAGAATATTTCGTATAAAAATATTGATAACGCGCAGAGAAAAAACGACGACAAACCAGAACTGATGGTTGAGAAAAACAGGATGAACAAATTCGAAAGAACTTGACAGAGAATTCGAGAGAACTCATGGGGAGGGCAAAAATTCAACTCCTTCACTTAGCGAAATAGCACGATAAAAAAAAAAGATACATGAAAAATGTTTAATCTCGATGCATATCTCTTATATCTTTAAGGGAGCCAAAAACCATTTACAAAGCGTACTTCTCCCCAATGGTTCCGCCCTTCTGAGAGCATCCACTCCATAATGAAATGCAAGCGCCACGCCCAAGGCGATTGTCAAAACGAATCACTGCCCTCGAAAACCTAAGGAGACGATTTGTTATCCCTTCAGAAACGACCGGGGAAATGAAAAAGATCTCCATACGGTCGAAAGACACATCGTAACTGCCGTATTGAGTCCAACCAATTCGCGTCATGATAATTACAACACAAATATCGTTGGAAATTACATCCAAAAATTGATTTGCCCTTCGGGAAACATCGTGTGCGCTTAGAAAAAAGAACTCCACGAAAAAACAAAGCCTCTGCATCAAATAGCAAACTGAATGAATTCGAGTAAAACTTTATACAAACCTGCGAAACAAAATTACCTCCCAGCCATCAGGTATTTTCTGGGGAGCAACCAATATTTGAAACAAAAAATAAACACAAAAACCGCGAAAATGAATCCCTACTCGCAAAATAAACCCAGGTGGGGTAAACAGCATCGAAAATATTCCAACAAATTCCACGGTTACCTTTGTTTACCCAAATTTTGGAAAAAATTCTCACACGCAAATGAATAAACGCGGGTAAACGTTCTTTTTAAAAGAATAGCAGGATGGGGCGCAAACTGAAAAATTGGATTAAAGTAAACAAGACGGAAACGGCACCGAACAAAACTTCATATTGAAACGTCCCGGCCAGCCTTGCAATTAAATGCGGCATAACATTATAATTTAATCAAAAGAGTAGGGTAGTGAAATAAAATTTCGACGGAATAATAAAGTTTGGCGTTCGGGAGAGAAGCGAAAACTAGTACAGAAAAGTGCCTCTTGAAGAGCAAAAAGCCCTCCCCCGATTCCCTCTCAATTTTCCCCTACTACACGCCGCCAATTTTATCCAAACATGCATCCACCATCCATTACCCCAAGCTCCCCCTTTCCGTCGAACCTCTCCCCATTAACCACCAATACGATACGTAAAAAAAGAAAAAATCCCCCTATCGACTTCACCCAAACAAACCCGCAACCTTCCCATCGGCACAATGGAAACTTCCTCCAGCATCCAAACAGCTGAAGCGAGGATATTTTAAAGTACCTAACCTCGTGAGAATCCCCTGGCGAATCAGAGTTTCATTATAAATTCCTACCATTAGACTCACTTGGCTTCCAGGTAAATATTAGGGAATATTTTACACGATTTAATTACGTAAATGAAACTTGCCTGAGACAAACAGCAGTAAGAAGCCTGAAATTTTTCGTAAGAACGAATTATAAGTAATGCGAATGTTTACTTTCACGATAAAAAAATAACCTGAGTAAACAGAAAATGATGGAGGGAAAATATAAGTAAATGTCTCCTGTTTTGATTATATTTCTCCCCTTAACCTTATCCCACGAATTTAAAGGGGAAAATATTTAACAAACAAAACAAGGGAGAGAAAGCCAAGACTTCAAAATGAGATCGCCGAAAAGTTAGTCATTTTAAAGAAATTCGAATTCTTAGAAGGTTATTTTCACCACTGACAAAATTCTCAGGTAAGGAGGCTATACGGAAAGTGCAGACCATTCTACGAATTTTTAAGATCGTACTTAACGGAAAAAGCAATAATTAAACTATTCTAGAATACAATAAATGATGATTACACGAATGATATATGATACAACGATAAAATTCAACACATCAAGGAAAAAAGGAATCAACATACGCATCAACGACTGTGACAACGCCGAATCAAAACAGACAAGTGAAACCTACCGAAAGGAATTCTTTTCACTCTATAGACATCGTGAAAACAGCTCCGCAGAGAATAAGCTAATGCATTATTTTTAAAAATCTCAACGAATCAGGGAATCCGCAAACATTTTTGACAAAATATGGAAGTGTAGTAATAACATTACTCCTCCATGGATACTGTAAATATTTACATACAAAATACTCAAAAATTTTCGTCGAAAACGATTCATTGTTGATTTGTGAACTGATAAATTTTTGTAAAAAAATCACTGGACATCGAGTGAAACCCAGAAAATCAGCAAATGTCGAGATCCATATATATGTTTTCTACAAGTCTCCTTTCGGCTTGCGCAAGGAAGAGATGAACCGTGAATCTACTTTCCTAATTAATCTATTTTCGCATATCGTTCGCGAAAAAATCAATTCTTGAATCTACTAGTTCTAGCATCTATTTTACTGATCTTCCTCGCAGTATCAGAACGGACTGTGTAACAAGGAGGCCACACTATATTGGCCACATCTTTTTACTCTCTCTGAGTTTATGAAGCAAATAATGCCTTTCGTTGAATCTTCTTTCTTTTATTCCCATCCCACATCTAGAATCATTTGAGTAACGCTCATCGATTAGTCGTAGCAATTCTTTATAAGCCGAATCGCCTTTCATTTTTCCTTTTCTAATTCGCGAATAGAACGCCTTTCAGCAGGGTGCCGAACACCGCTTGCATACTCAAGGTGAGGCTTTACATGCACTCAGGAACATCGCTCTCGGACTTTTACATCGCCCCTAACTAACCGACTAACCTACAGCTGTATTTTAAGAGATGATTCGGATTTCCAGTATGGGTAACAACTAACTTCAAACAAAACTGAGTACTTAAGCTGATCCCATTTCGGAATAAAACTTAAACAAATAGATTATAGCGGAACTCTAATGATGATCCTGAATGGCTCATTCTTCCAAACCGCAAACATATGGAAACAACATGATCCAGGTAGCAATTTTTGCCCCTTGGTTATACTTTCCTGAACATACACAGTAGCTTAGGTCATTTGGTATGCAAAACCAAACACAAAAAGTTGTGTTTCTAACCAACAGCTAACGACCAACAAGAGAAAGAACACCCCCAATTTCTCCCCGTACAAAGCACCCTATTTATCCATCGAGATAAAGAGGGCCGAAAACAAATCCGGCCATCCCATCGCGCCAATTCGCTCTCCAAGGGAACATAAATTATGAAAATACAAGGGAAACGTTTTAAAAAGACGGAACCGAAGGGGGCGGGGAAAAAACCTCTTCCCCGAAAAATAAACAAGAGAAGAGCCCGTCGCGTCGTGAATTACTGCCCCCCTTTTTCCCTCGAACAATAAAAAATCCCCACCCGTCTCACTTCATTCCGAAAGCTGCAGAGTATAGATTTTCCGCCCCTCACCGCTTTTATTGCCTCGCACTTTTTTCTTAAAATCCGCCCCTTCCGAACGATTTCCAATCCCCGCTTTTATTTCATTTTCATAATTTCGCCACGTCCTCTTTGCCCTCTCGCGACCTTTGACCTTATGAAAGCGGTCCTTCCCCACCACGTCTGCCCCATTTCGACCTCCCTCTCTAGCGCTCAACTACGTCACCCCACTCCGCCCTACCTCTAGCCTCAATCTCCCGGGCAGTGGCCCTGCGTCACTACTGCCGCTGGGGGGAGAGGAATTAAGTGCACAGAATGACGTTAAAACGTTGATAGTATTAAGGCAATTTCCACGTAAAGAAGAGGTCACGTATTCCAAAAGAAGCTTCCAAACTTTTACTAGGAAAAAGCCCGTGCAATTTATAATAAGGAATAATTGGAATAAATATGTTTAAATCTATGAAATAATGCTTAAAAAGCCAAATCAGACGTAAGTTGTGATTTCTCCCTTTTCTTTTACCGAATCCTCTTTACTTCTTTTTCGGAGTTTTCAAATATTAATGCATTTCAGCGGGAAATGCATTAATGGATAACGTGCTGAAAGCCTTGAATATTTTTTCGACTTACTTTATCTGATCGAAGAGTGAATTTATCATGGATCACTGATAGCTATGCGATAAAATATCAAAAATGATTGGACTGGAATCTGACAGGCTATCGGATAATGTATCGCAACAGAGTAAGTTTCGTATAACGCATCAAAGTAGAACGTAGTTGGCATATGATGTTGCGAAACCTTTTAGATAACCCTGATAGATGCCTGTTGGTCGAAGAGGAAGTTTGCTTGAACCAACCGAAAGGTTGAATTAGAAAATCTCTTAAATTACCGAAAGGGAGGACTATATAACCATTACGACATCCAAAGTATGTGATTAATAATAGTAATCCATACAAAAATCTCCTAAACGAAATTATTACTCTAAGTAGAGCCGAGTCAAAATGAAAAAGTTCGCAGGATCACAAAAAAATCTTGAAAATTATTTTAATAAAATATTTTTCCAGCACACGACGAAATGAATGTCGCGCGGATTTCGCTTTTTGCTATCTTACAGTTGATTTACCATTGAGTATCATACAACCGTATAGTCACCGTATATGTGAAAAGTTATGCGCAAGAAAATTACACAAGAGTACAATATCTTTTGAACAAAAAATTCATTATGAAGGTAATTGAAAGAGGACCTTCAAAAACCTGGCAAGTAAATATTGAATCAAGAGTAAGAAGTTAGCAATAATAAAATATCGCACAACCATATCTACACTGAGTTTAATTCAGTTGTAAACGTAACAAAGTAAAAAAAAATACGGGGAAAACTTCTCTATTGAACGATACAAAAACCTACAACACAGACAGTTGCTTACAGTGAAAGACTTTCAATTTGCATTGTGGGGGAGCGTATAAAAACAGGTAGAAAGAAATACGCGGGCGAATATGTGAGCGAGGGAAAACACGGCTTTAGAATAAATAAGCGGAGAGCTTATTAAGGTAAAAGATTTTTAAATATTTTTATGCTTGGGGCGGTATCTATATTCGCAAAAAACGGCTCTTACTAAAAAAGCTTTGCTTCGGTAGATGAGCATGAAAGTGAAAGGGAAGTTAAAACACGAAGAAAAAACGGTGCTGAGGAAAAACTGTAAAATATAAAGGGTTGAATGGGTATGCGTATCTTGCTACTACAGCTTCCGAGAAAGCGGATTACTTCAGAGATTATAAAAATGACGCTCATAATCTCTCAGCTAAACCTTTTTGCAGTAGAAAATACAAGATTCGCCGAAAACGGATATCATAATGGCGGTAAGTAAACGCTATATCTATTTACTAAATTAAGTAATAAACTCGCAATTGCAGTGAAAATTATTTCTATTCCTACGAAACGTCAGCTAGTAACAAAGTGACGGTATTGATTTTTCTGGGCGTTCTTCTTTAGATTGGATTCACGCAAGTTTACTTCTATATTTTCTACTTCAATAATCTTCACATTTATAGAAATGAATCAAATTAATAGGATTATATTTTATTACTAAATTCATTAAGTGCCAGCAATTTTTCTTATCCAGATAGAATGTGTAGTAAGAAATACTGTAGTAAATGTAAATTTAAGTAATGCATTTTCTACCTTTACGTAAATCAAAGCTACATAAGGAAGGATGCAAAAGGATGTTCAGCAGAGAAGACTGGTTATAGGGATCCGTATCTGAACCGTAAGATATAACGCTTACCGGATAAATAATTTATATATTTTTATCCAACGAAATGATTTACTTCTTAGTGCCTTTACAAATATCCCTTTATTTAACAAGTAATGATGAGTGAGAACAGCAAGAATAGAAAAATATATCACAGTTCTCTAACCAGGAAATCCACAACTAATCGATATAACACAAGATCTTAGCTTTGAATTTTTTTGCATGATGAAAATTCCGCTGCCGAGGTGTACCTAAGAAAATTCAACAGTATCAAATAAAAAAGCAAAGGAGATTGATAACACGAATAACTTCACAAGTGATCAAAATTTAAAAGAGGAAACTGGAAAATTTTATATATGTCAGTAAAAAAAAGGTCCAGGAATAGGGAAAATGTGAACTCGGAAAAGAGTGGAAGAGAGTGAAAGCAAAAAACATCGCTCCAGAGACCACAAAGGGAATGTGTAAGAAGCAAAAACTTACGGCGGGATACCTTTTCCTTTCATCGATTCCAACAACGAAAAAAGCGGCTTTGCTTTCGCTTTTTGCTGAAGAAAAAAAAGAGTAGGCTACACACGAAGGTATAGGTGAAAAGAACACCCTTTTTGGGAGAAAGTGAAAACTTTCTATAAGCTAACAATTTCCAGTAGCTATAAAAGAGAAAAAGCTCGTAAAATTCAAATGGGATTGAAATGTAACACTAGTAAATAAGATCGGTTAAATAAAACTTCCCGAGAACGCCTCGTGGTAATAATGTCAATTACGGCTATGTCAACGAATAAATTTGCAGATAACGAGGATAGGAAATGAGCTGTACACAGACTTGCAATACGTCATTTAAAAAAAGGAAAGTTCTGATTTATCATTAACATTATCTTCTCTATTCGTCTAAGGTTTCTTTTTAAACAAAAATTTGAAAGATTAGCGTCATTAGTCAACGGATTTAATTATGTGAACATTTACATAGCAATATATTCTATGAAAAATTATAGAGATAATTATGTAGTAATTTTAATATCGCATGTAAATTACATAATCAATGAGATAATTTAATCGAAAAATTTTTACTGCATGACATTTTTGGAATCATCTTAATGAATATCTGGGGTACCTTGTTCAAGGTAAAATATTCTGATTCGGTAGAATTAACTATATAACAAGACTTACATTGTTCTAAATGTCAACGTTGTGGTATTTCATTAGATAATCAATCAAATTTAACTTTACAATAATCATGATAACGCTGGTTAATGGAACAACAGAAAACAGCGTTAAATAAGAAGTCCATTCATAGTTTCCAAGTAACACTCCCTGAGGAATAAATTTTCATGGCAACTGAGCGCAGACTATAATTTAACCGTTTCCATGAATTCAAACCTCACGAAACACCCACGTTCTCCGAACATTTATCCTGCTAACCCACTTATTCACGTCCTTCTCATGCCTGAACACCAATCTATAACCAGTATTACTCCGAATAAAAATACCACTGAAGAAGCCGACAGTGAAAAGAGAAAATGCAAAAAACTTCTGCATTTTACATGCACCGCACGAAACAACCTTCAGTCGGCTCCACAAAAAAAAATATTTCCAATTTTCCCTTAAAATTACCCTAGCCCCAGGGCATAAATGCCGAGCTAAAGGGCTTGCGCCGCTCTTTTGAAAAACCACAGGCGCGCAGATGGATATCGCGTGATTTCCTATCGGAAAAGTGCGGAACAGAGATGGACAAAAAACAAGCGCTAAGAAGAATTATCGAGAGGAATGTTTCACAGCCATCATATAGCAAGGTTCCCACTTGCATTCGATCTCAAAAGATATGGAAAGGTTGTTACGTTCAAGGATAATCGTAACTTAACAATTTTACCTTCCTTCAATGCTACCAATAAAAAAATTCATTATCATTCGCCATTCATCCATAAGGTACTCATGTAAGTGGAGTTGAGATTCTAAAACGGAGAACAGAGGGGGTTTTTAGCTTCAACTCGGAGGATCTGCTGGTATAGTTTTACGATCATTGTAATCATCATTGTAAGGCTATGATTTTTTTTACCCTTGGCGAGGAAAGAGCCGTTCCATAAATGCTAAGAAAGATATAAACTAATATCAGATATTCCTTGTTTAAATTAGTAAAAACTAACTGAAAATATAAACTTAAAATTTATTTGAAAAGTTATAAACTGACTTAACAAAAATGATTATAATAATTTATAAATCACTAGTTGGATTTTAATGTATTTTTAAGAGGTAATGAAATGTCACGAAAAATATTTTTAATTCATCACGATAATTACTACGATAATCTTACATAATCAATTTTGAATACTTGAGATAATAGCATTTCTTATGGCACAGTTAATCAAGCATTTATAATTAAGCACGACCAATCAACATCCGGAAAGGAAAAATGTACAAAATTAAGAAAAAATAAAGGGAGATGGGCATCCTGAAAAGATAGGCATATGGATATCGAAGAATAAGAATGAATCGGAAGATGTTTGGGAGCGTCTGAAGCCAAAGACCTGGAAACTTTTCTATCTTCGGAAGAATTACGGTTGAATGTTATCATTTCTTACGCCTCGTGTGATTTATTTGTACTCGGAAAGGTGTATCCGAGTTAGCTGAAGGGAAGACGAGCGAGTAATTCCTCCCATAGGAGAATAGAGGAAGGAGAAAGTGAAAGGTCAACGCACTTTTTCTATGAATGAACCCGAGTAGGCGTAATGAAGGTGGGGATAAAAACAAACGTTTTAGGCGTGGAATTAACAGGGATTCGAGGTGACCTTTTGTGAACGTTGGCACACCGCTCACACATCCGCCCACCTACGTAGGATTTCCCACAAAAAGAGATATTATTACATTTGGAGTGCGAACACGCCCCCTCCCACGCTAACGACCTACGCCTACGATGCGTCGGACGAATATCAAAGGATTTCTCTCGCTTTCGGGGCTTATCGGAAACAGATCGAATTCAAATCAGCATTTTTTTGGAAAGGCTTTCCCATTCAGCGTGATTCTATCTTCCGACGCAATAAAAGTTAATCAAACCGACTAAAAGGAGACGGATAACAAAAATAGATGAAGAAACCTTTCCGGCTTCAAAATGGGATAAAAATAAAGGTTGGTGCCTTATCAGAAAAAATGAAACAAATAATCGTATTTAGTAGGATCGCAGTCGCAGATATATGGAAAACGATAAAGCTAATAAAATATACAGTGTAGTCAAAGTATAAATTAGTATAAAATAAATTAAGTAGCTATTCCACTGCTAACACATCCGAGCAAAAGCATTCGAAAGAAAACCCAAGGCATTCAATGGACAGTATATAATTATGGATGATTAAACAGCAATGGGTGTTATGTTAAGACATTTTGATAATCTTACATTATGACCTTATACTACTAAATGTGACATTATGGATATAAGCAATTCAAGTAGATAAATATCTCACAAAAGGACAAAGTTTAAATTCCCAGGGAGAATGAGGGAACACTAATCAAAACAATAAACTAGTTGATTTATTCAAAGATGTAGTATCGAAAACTAACTGAATGCAACATATAAAACAGGGGTTGCTAGACCTTATATAATGTATGCGTAAATTGTTTCATCTTTGATTGAGATGCTTCATAAAGGATACAGCAATGCACCTTTGAAAAGAACATTTCGTGCTAAACAACAACGTAAACAGACCTAAACGGCACACTATATAATTACACTATAAGATATAGGTCCGTACTTAATTTAGTTTAATATTTCTCTAAGAAACAAACTTCCTTTTCATTCGTAAACAGCTGCTATGAGTTGACTGTGACTACACCGCTACAATACGGCCACCTTACCAATCTGCTCTCACTTTTCCCCTCGCATCTTGTTTTGTATACATTCTCTTTCTCCCTAATTCTGCCATTCTGAAAGACGAGTGCACTCCCCGTATCCTCTTAACACAGAAAGGCGACGTAAACGAGAGAGAAAGATGGCTCTGAAAAATGAATAAGGAGCTTCCAAGATGCTCGCGTACAAAGATTCGCGTGCCGAAAAAAATAATAAGGCGCGAGAAGCAACACATTAGCATTTGAGAGGGATGCACCGAAAAATGTGTCGCGATTCAAGAGATAAATAAAACTGGAGATATGAATGAGGACAGCGCAGCTCTTTTTCGAAAGGGAGAGCAATTCTTTCGCTGAAACAATCTTTCGAGCGACTCGAATATGATTATCACCGCATTTTAATTGAGCAAATGTCACACGTATTCCTTTTGTCATTTCCGAGAGTTTTCTCTTTATAACTACTAGTTCACCCAGTTATCCATTAAGTGCGTGGTACATTTTAAACGAAAATTCTTGCGTAATTTATAAAGAGCACACATTTATAAAGATGAATTTAAACTCTAATTTTTATCAAGAAATTAAACAGGATTAAAGGAGAAATACAGAGTAACATTTTAATGATTTTCTTATTATTGCAAAATATATTTTCAGAAGCTAAGCTGTGTATGTAAGAAAAATCCTTATTTAATTATCTTAATGTTCTGTGATGTGATTTTGGCATGCTCGAATTGACTACGAATTATTATTTTAGGCTTTAACAAAACAATATGTATTACTCTCTTTGCTGATAATAATCGATTGCCATCGAATCTGCCAAATAGCGCTGATAAATCACCATTTCATAATTATCAATAATTTAAATACCTTCCAATATAATTTATAAAAATTAATTTAAACAAAAACAAAGGTGGATTTCGCAAAAAAATCCTTGCAGCTATTTCACATACAAGGATACTTCCAACAATAAGACACCTATCACATTTTCCAAGAACGCTTAAAAATTTTACCTTCACAGTATGACTCAAACACAATTACAACCTTTAACCCATAATTACACACTGGCAGGATTAACCTCCAGGATGACGTACGTAAAACATTAAGAGCCTACAACGCATTAATAACCCTCTACCTGACCCGCCCTCAAGCAACCATCAATTACGCGCATGTTCTCCACGAGAACAATACACGCGTTTGCTTAAGGAGACAAGCGCGGGCGGTGGTAATAAAAACACGTGACAAGCGTGTTCCGCGCCTTGTTCCTAACGCATGGAAACAGTATGGGCGATAAGAGTCACAGTTACCGCTGCGCTCTTGTCCATTTTGGAAACCAGTTACACCCATCTTCATCCCGTTCGGGAGTGGTAAAAAATTAACCTGGTCGGCGTGGGAAGGTGTCTTAGGGTCAGTTCACCAGATGAGAGGGCGGTCCTTTTGAGTCGTAAATAAACGCGCAGCCCCAAGGGACCATACCTTGTCCCACGTCGGCACTCCAGGAATCTCCAGCTCTGCACGATCATCAGATTTAAATCTCCGCCGTATGATTCATTTCGTATGTTTATGGATGAAGACAGCTATCTCCGTAAAAAAAAAACATATCACCGCAATGCCAGGCACGATTCGTGATGTAACCTATGATGAGTGCGTTTAGACTTTACTGAGCTAGTTCAGACTATTTTCAGAAAGCTTACTGCAAGCTGAATTAGCAAGGATGTGCTGAATATACTCCGATTTTGCATTGAATTTACATTGAAATAACCCATTCATAATCCCTCCAGGCCAACAAAGACACGCTCATGAATAACGAAGTCCTCCGGTTGTAATATGAGGAAATCAGGAGCAATAATTAGGTTCGCTGTTTCATAATGAATTAATTATGAATGTGTCTCTCATAGATCTGGCGGGATTTCCTGCGTATGAGCGAATTTCATGTAGTAGATTGAGGCAATAAAAGTTCATTCGGTTACTAGAGATAACTACTACAATTCACAAATTCCGCGTGACTTCTTATTCGTTTTTAATTTTTTACAATAATGTCAAGGTATGAAAAAGAAAGTAAAAAAAGGAATTTGAAAATTAAACACAAAGTTGCCTAAGTTTTCATTATTCCCGAATTTCTCGTTGCCGAATTTTTCGCATCATTTAGCGATCATTTCAGTGAGTGTCTACATTATTTTTGATCGACTAAAGAGGTAAATGAAATTAATACTTGGCCACTCGCTAATAACGCTCCAAAAGTGGAATGATCCAAACCTAAGTATTCCATCCACAAATAAAAAAAGATGACGGTTCGAAACGGAAACCTGCAGTTAGCGGCAATCAAGAGTCATTCGAAGCCATAACCAATGGACAGAAACTGCCTCAGTACAGCTCTTGGACTACTTGGATATTATCGAGCACGAACATTCCTCCCCTTCCAAAAAGTGATTTTTGTTTCCCTAAAAATCGAAAGCGAAGACGGGCGATTATGCGTAATGGATGCCCCAAGAGGTAAGAGTGGGCGGATGCTCGATTAATGGAGCCAGAATTGCGAAGCAGGATGTCTGAAGGACGAATGTTTACATCCTATTCCTTGAGGAAAACAGCCTTATGAAACGCAAAAGAAAAGATTTCATATTTATTCTAATTCTTCGTAAACGATAGGTTAAAATGCACACTATTTTACGAATCGAAACCAGTGTTTCTTTCATGTTTCCACCTACGTATATATATAATTATAGGGTAAATATTTTAAGGCTATAGAATGGTAACAATATATCAATGCCTTACACTAATATTAGTGACTGTGTGATGTTACACTATATTTTGTACGTATCAAGTATAATTCTAAGAACTTTTTTTATAAATGACAAATTTTCTCGACCCCTCTCAACAGCTTAATACTCACCTACAGTTGAGGAAGCCCTTATCTAAACTAATACAACTTTTGAGGACCGGGTCATTGGGAACACTGAGGGCGAATGATAGCCACAAAATTTAGAAAGGCTAACATTGATATAGAAAAGAACTCAATTTGCGTATATACTAGCGATTAAATTATCAGTCTAGCTAACACCACTAATAAGAACAGGCTCATGTTAGGTCAGTGATCTCTGTTTTTCAAGGCAACTTCAGTATTATCTCAACTTCTCGGAATAGTAATTCATTGTTTTGTTGGTTTCAGTTTTAATTCAAATTCATCAAAATTTAAGAAGCGAGTAACAACACATTATAATGCATTATAACACTAATATATCGTTATATTATCTTCCATTATCAAGTAGCTCAGAAAATTATTCGCAACTACTGCGGAATTCCCATAATATTTCTATGCAACGCGGCGCAACACTGCGTCGAGGCATAGCTGTAAGGAATCCTTGCCCTAAATAGCTTCTACGCTTAATCATAAATCTCAAAAAAAATTCCAACCACATCTTAAGTCTTGCGTGCTCATCAACAATTGATCCCGCGAACCACCGCGAAACATAACGACGCATATCACAAAATTCCGCGACGCCGACGAGTTGTAAAAAAAGAGGTAAATCCCTATTAGAACCAATTTCTTATCTCAAAATTACCCTTGATTCCGACCCCCATCACCTCAACTTCCGGCGGATACCACTCATACTTCATTACAAATATTACCCACCCTCTCTTAACGTGAAAAATTGCCCCATCATCTCCGCGAAAAACAAAACCGAACGAAAACCACTCGGGGATTAAAGTCTCCACTCGAGGTAAATGCGTGATCCATTATGCCCTTCAAGAATTAATCGAGGAGATGCTTAAAAGTTGCGAAAAAAACAAAAAGGAGCGAGGGAACCATTGACGGGAGATCTTAATTGCTCCGCGGCAAAACAATGCCAGGATAAAAACAAAAACGGAACACGTGGTCCTGTGGGAGCACTTTTGGGGGAATGGGAGCCGTGGGAACGATGGGGCAGCGACCCGCTCAGGTACTCGCAAAAACAAAGGCCTCCCGAATAGCGCGGAAAGGTCAAAAGGTCAAGGAGAGACCAAGTCGTCTGGAATGAGGAAACGCTTAACGAAAATCACGACTTTCCTAAGGTGATGACTGTTTTTAAATTTGCCTCTCCGCTCGAGAATACGACTTGAGCCATCCTCTTACGCGCGAAAAATCTCGGAATAAGTTGAGAGGGCCTGATTTAATTAGGAAATTTCCAAGGGTCTCTAATTTAAAAACACCTCCAAAGCTGCGAAAAACGCTTTCATAAAATTATGCAATAAACAGCAATTCCGAGAGCAATTTCCCGGCCTGAAAATGAGTACCTTGGATGACTTTCTTAAATGCCTTTAACTTTCGGGAGATATCCAAGGAAAGAAATCATTAGAGATTAAATAAAAGTGGAACGTAACAGTTAAAAAAATACTTTGAATCGTTGAGAATCATGGAACGGTTAAACCATGGGAATATAAGAGAATTCAAAACATCGCGTCACAATAATATTTAAATTTAACTTTGAAAAGCTGTTTAATAGAAAAAATACTACTGAGCGTGGGACATAATTAGAATCATTAAAAAATTTTACTGCAAAGAGTACTTGCGAAATTTTCAAGATATCGTCCTCTATTGGCAGAGAAAATGAATTCATAACATTTATACTTTTACCCCACAAATTACCAAATCGAAATGTAAGAAAATAAGATTACATAAAGTTAAAATATAATTAACAGTAGTTTTACCATGTTCAAGTATTCACTTTCAGATTCTAGAAGATGGAAACCAGGGTCAGAGAGGGTGCAAAAATTCAGTTTTGAATTTTCCTTCACCCTTCTAATGAATTCAGGGACGCTTTTTCATAATTTCTTGACCATAAACTACTAAAAAAAACTTAAAATCTCGAATAAATATACAGAAACAACCAACTCAAGGAATTACAAGAGAGAGAAAAACTTCAGTTGAAATCACAAAAGAATTCCGAGGTTGAATAAACAGAAAAAGATAACCAAGTATTCCAAAAATAATGACATTTGAACGAGGAACGACCTGAAACATTTCCATAAGCCATGCACGATTTTAAGTCAAAATTCATTCCACCGCAGCGATGGATGCATTTGTAACCGCAACGCAGCCCAGTTTGCAACGAAAAGAAGGCGAAAAAAAGCTATCGGACTGCACTCATTCCGTCCGTTCGGAACTAAAGGGCAATCAATCTCGGCAGCAGTACATTTTTCCCAAGGGCGGAAAATGGGTTAGAGGGGTAGATAGAGGAGGGTGGAAATTGCATTGCCTGCCACTTCCTTCCCCTTCATCGGTTACTCCACCCATTTAAGCAGAGAACATGAATGGATCGAGGGGGATCCCGCCCACCTTACTATGCTCACAAACAACCTCGCATACACTCGGAGAGCGCCATCTCCAGCGCCGTAACCTTCTCTTTTAAACATCAAAGGGGGAAGCCTCGGGGGAAAAAAACATTCTCGACTCCATTCATCACCCTTTTCTTTGATTTTACTTGTTCGTGCAGCTTCTCTCGAGAGGGGGTAAACACAGACGCTTATGGTGAGTAAAGCCGATGTCACCTTGGCTAAATCTGACGAATAAATGCATCATTACGCGAGAGGGAAAATGATACTTGCGCAATTACGTTTGTGAAGACGAGCGGGAAACGAAAGCGGTATGAAAAGATTCTTGTGGCTCTGCAGTAACGAAGACAAGGAAAATAAGCAGCTTTAATGTCCTTAAATTATAAAGAGAATATACAGTTAATTGCGTTGAATTTTGAATACGCCTGTGACGATTTCGATAAATACGGATACTAAATAAATAAATGGATAGTATTACAAATGCAAATCCAATTGATCTCGATATACTATTCTGGTCGTTCAAAAAGAAGATACGGAGAAAATTAAACAATTACTAGTGATAGCTCAAAATAAGGTTAAAATATTTTAAATTTTTTATCCCTAGATTAGAGAAGCTTCCTCATGAAGCCGATCAAAATATTAAATCATGAAGCTACGAAATCTATCACTATTTCAATTTTTTTTATCGAGTCCGTTTCTAATTGTAGACATGATACACCCGCCGAAAATAGTTTTGGATTGAAAAATCGCATATTAAGGAATTACTAAATGACGTTCAACAGAAATAATGCGAATGGTAGAAATTAGAATTGCGGAAACAGAAATTCAAATAAGAAAAGGTTAAAGGCAAAGATTACAATCTCTGACTAATTCCTAGATATGTCACAACAGTTCATTCTTATTTCAGTGTTAAGTAGCCTAAGAATTAAAGGACGCGACTGGCATCTTTAGTACGACGAAAATATTACCCTGATATAAACACTGCAATAATGAAGTTATGGCATGAATTTCTAGATGGCTTTTTTAAGATGCCTGGATTTCTAAAATTTTACTACCATATTTTTTCAAAGGAGTACCTCTCAAGTCTACGACAGCCTAAATATACTCCTACGCAGACGTGTGTACTAATAAAAAACACACTGCGGAATCAATCAAAGAAAGAGCTTCGGATGGAGGCGAGTAAAGACAGCGGCGGATAAATTTAAAACCGAATTATTTCCAACCACGCCAACGATGGCGACGGAAGCCCGGGATTCCGATCATGAAAAAAAAAAATATCAAAGGTATCGTATGTCCCTTCTGAAAAGTTCGATGGAGAACGCTTCCAAAAATATACACTCGGATACTTTCACTCATCGTCTCGGGGTTACGGCGCCGTGGTGACACAAAAGGCCTCCCTTTCACAATGTCCCGAAGACAAAAGATGGACGGAATTAAGGCGGGACGAGGGGAAATGCGGTGAGAGCCGAGGGGAAAGGAGTGCGAGACAAAGGACGAAAAAAAGAAGAGCGAAAGGAGGGCAAAAGAAGGAACAATGGGGAGGAATACGATCGAGTTGGTTTCGCGGTTTTTCGCAGACCACGACAGTCTGCATGTTGTCAGAGGGACAAAATCATACGACGATCGCATTCGAAGGGAGCACACATTTACATCCCCTTTTCTTCCTAGCATTCGAAAGCAGTGATTCAGCTGTCGTGAGGAATGACGGAATTTAACGCAACAGGATGATTCCTCTCGATTGAAAGCTATAACACATTATTTCCTTCTGGTAAGAGTTGTAGATGGAGTATAATCAATTATGAACAGAACCGATAATTTATAAATAAACCCTTTTAAACTTGATTTTTTTACTGACGAAAAAATTATTAATGCATAAGAATATTTTTGTACCTGTAGTTATCAACTCCTTGATGAAACATGTAGAATTCAAAATCTATATCGGAAATTGTCTTTCTTTTCAAGATTGTTACTGCAAAATTCCACATAGACAAGATAAACCACATAAATTTTAATGAATATCATGTCCAAATATCGGATACAGGGTCTGAAAGGGTTACATATTTCTACTCTAGATCTAGCGAAATTGGCAATAGAAGAGGATATAGAATGATAGTAAGGGTTTCACAAACAGCATCCGTAATGCCAAGGGTCACGGGAAGTATGTAAAAAAGCCGCAGTGAATAACAGGTAAGCAATAAAATATTACGATATATACCTCACTTTACTGAAAGAAATACTTGCATTTAATACCAAGAGGGTTCAAAGAACTAAAAGGTTGCGATGGGATGCAGAGGGACCCGAAAAGTCCCAGAAAAATTCTAAGCTTTGAATTCGTTGCCATAAAAAGGATATACCAGGAGATTTCATATGAAAAACTAGCACTTCGGAGCCACAAAAAAACGAATCTACGGTAAATACTTTTAACATGAATCTATTATATAGTAATTCGCCGAAGATGGCTACCTGGAGCTCAAAGTACTTTTTATCACAGTAAAATTCCGGCAGAGTGTAAATAATTTCTCAATAATCATTCAGTCTAAAAGAGGCTAATGATGTCTGCATTATTTTGATGAATTTTCCTTCGCTTAAGGTAATATATATTTCCCTAAATTGCTAATAATACTATCTGCCGGAGATACGAATACAAAATCCTTAAAAACTGACAAAATTGGGAAATAAATTTTTTAAACTCACCAGACATGAACGGTTCTCTGAATCCACCAATAAGAAAGCGAAAGGAACTCACCTGGAAAAAATAACAGAAAAAATTATCACCAAATGCTCCGGGGCGAACATGACAAAATTAAAAATAAAAAGGTATTGCCGCCTCTTCCACGTTTTTTTAGACAGCTGTGGTGCAACAATCCCGTTTTATTATGGGACGATAAGAGAGGAGAGTACCGAAAAAGCATGCAGAGAAGACCACGTATGCCACGATAGGACGCTATTTGGAAGAGAGATAGAGAGCGAACAGCTGGTGGGACAATGTTATCGGTAAAGCTACAAGAATGCCACGGGGGAAATATTTGGAAAAAATGTAAAAGCGATAAGAGGTTTAAAAATATACGAAAACAAAGGCGATAAAAATGCTAGCGGCGGATGAAAATAAGACTAAAACGAACCAGCACTAAAAAAACAGCCTTTATGAGCCTTTGAAATTTTCCTTTACCGTCCATTTGGTTATCCAAAACGAGACGGCAATAGACTATTTCGGAAAGCAAAAGCGATTAAACTCCGCCAGAGTGAGCTGCTAGAATGAAACTCACGCTTCGGAGACTAAATTTATACGGTTGATTCATTTTTAGGAAATTCTTCAACATATGCAACAAATTAAATGAGTCCAGCTTTGCAAAGTTGAAAGTCTTGCCAAACTGAGAAATACTACTATTTTGTGGATGGATATGTGAACAGAAAAAGTTTAGTTAGCCTCCTAAATGCGTACGATGCATCCTTAAATGCATTTTTCAATAAATACATCCTTAAATGCAGATCTCTAAAATGGAATATAATAGCATACAGATGTATCATATATATCTATCAAATATATTCTTCAGTCACTAAGTAGGCAATATTTTAATCTCTAAATATAATGCTGACTTGATTTACCTAAGTCTGATCATGCTATTCTTCCAATTAAAATATTAATTTATAATTAACTCTTTTATCTACTTATTCTTAAGAATAATGCTAAATTATTTACATTCAAGTTACCGCTCCAACGAACACACGTTCAGGAACCGATATCTTTTAGATAAAAGCAAGCAGACACCTGCATCTAATCGTAGTCTGTACATTGCAATACTCGATGCATGAAATTCTTGAAAAGAAAGATAGGTTCCGTCATCATTTCACGGAATGATCGAACCTCGGCGGACACCTTGCATTTCTCTAAGAAAACTCAAACATCCAATTCCGAGAAGAGTTCTCTTCCTTCGGACGATTCGCATCACAGAGGACGAAGAAAATCGTTCTCTCGGTTCCGATTAAATTACGAGGCAAGAGATTCACTCGGTTATAAATATAATGGAAGTTTATGGTGAGTTAATTCATACGCGCCGTTACGTCGAGCGATCGTTAGGCCGGAAAGTGATACTTAAGGAGACCAACGAACCTTGAAGGACACGTGTGCTTCCCTATGGTTTGCGGGATGCATTCATTAAGCATGCGGTTGCACTGATCGAAGAAAAAGCTGCGCATTTACACCTGCGGACGATATGGAAACGCTTGGCGGACGCCATTTGAAAGGGATAAAAAAGAGATGCCTTCAAAGAACGAAAGAGAATACTAGGAGAGAAAAGTGTAAAGCACCGAAGAACCTTTGAAGCGAAAGAGCGTTAAGGCACTAAATAAACAAGGGATTAACTTCCAACAATACTATAGCTGTCAATACTTGCGGATATACAACTCATTGCCAGTGAACCTCAATAAAAAATAACTTCTTTTGGTTGGAAAGCTCTCGAGAGGAAGTTACTAGTTTCCGAAGTAATCAAAAAGACATCGAATATAATGAGGCGTAACTTAAAATACTGGAAGGTAATAACTAAAGAAATGAGTTAAAACTTCGTAATCTTCCACAGAATGTTCTTTATTCCGACTAGTTTCACAGGGGAGCCATCATTATCAAGCAAGGAAATTTAATACAGAGTTTATATGCTTCAGGAAGAGATAGGAGATTTCTTTAACAGATATTCTAAGAATATCCTTATTTCAGATCGTCTTTTTGCGAAATTCTTTTAATTAAAATTAAAAGTAAAGTTAAAATTACGATTCAGTAATTACATTAGAAGATTTCAACAACAATTTCCTCTATCTAATTGACTAGAAATACTCGCACCAGAAAAATAGACCTGCAACCGGAAATTTTCCTGTCAAACCGTAATGTTATTAAATAGAACAGTTTTAGTTACCCGTATTATTATTAATATTTAATCCATGAGAAACGATAGAAATCTATTGCAATCTATCCATAAATTGCTAGCAAAGTTAGAAAGGGAAGTTAAAATTTATGCACAGCCAGTCAATCGCCACTTGCACGGTTAATATGTAAATGTAAACCTCGAAACCATAGAATACGCGGAGTTGGTCAACGTGGTGGAGGTGAGATGAGGAGGAAGATGGGTCGGTGGAGGGAGAGGAAATTACTTCCCTCTTGGGCTGTGACCTTCTCCAATGCACCCCCTCCACAACACATCCATTCCAACAGCGGTCAAGTGCAACTAAAACAGAGAAGGTCGCAAGTGGGAGGAGAGGAATTGAAGCGGAGAACGTCGTCGATATGCATCAGCTATGACGAACGCTTTAAGATGAGCGCCCGGCAACATGCGTTTTCTCGGATAAAACACACTTATTCATACATATAAACCACGTAACAAGATCGGATTCCGAATCTACAGCATAGACAATATCGTGAGAAACAGATTGAAATTCCAATCCCTCGCAGAATAGCATATTTAGAAGGGGATAGCGAAGAAAACGGTCGCATTACGTAAATGTTTGTGACTTCGAAGAAATGACTGATGAGGGAATTTCGAAGAACTGCCGGAGGACTTTGCAATGGACCGTCAGAGGGGTCACGAGATATGTGAATCATCCTTCAATTACTCTTTCATAACTCACATTCCACGTTCCAATGGCGCTTTGATCAGATGGAAAATCGTCCGAGAATGGCTTAATAGACTACTTAAAAGGAACAGGCAATCCATAGCCATTGGCCTTTCAATCTAAAGTCAATAACTTCCCATAGTTAACGATAAGGTTAGAGAATATAGATAAAAATTGATTTAAACTGTTAAACGAGAAAGAAAATAATAAACAGCCTCCAATGTTACAATTATGAAATTATAGAAACTGATTCATCACATTTCATAGGGAACCGATATTATCTACTGATATAAATTCTGAATAATTTCAAAATTCATTCACATTTAACCACAATTAATGCTTTCCAAACTTTTTAATTCCTCCCCGATTGTAATCGTATAATGCGAGACATCGGCAAAGTAAAGACCTCCCTCCCTTGCCATAGTCAACATTCATTCCATTACGAAAATGCCTTGCCTTCGGCGAACTCCACCGGTGTCTACGCAACCAACCGGACGTTGAGTCCGCAGACATACCAGCTAATTCCGATCAGATGATGAGTCAATTCCAAGCTATTCCCGCTTAGCATAAACTGTTACCTCCGGGAGAAGAGGTATGATAATTACACAGCTGACCAGAAGTTTTTGATTCACTGATGACGACGGCAGTTCCCACCTCATTGTGAAACAAATCCTATATTTACAGATGACTGACCTACACACAACAAATAATTGCGATTAACGTACAAATGTCTGATAAATGCTTCAATGAATCAAATAGATAACCATTTAAATAAAATTTAATATAATGTTAAAAATGTCTTCAACGGAAACAGGAAGACCTCAAATATATCAATTTAAATAATAATTATTATCATTATTGAGGAACAAAAACAAAAATCCGATTCCCATCTGATAATGAACTGCCTAAACTAACGGATGGTTTCCGTAATGAATTTCGATAAAAATATAAAAAACAGGAAATAATACGGGCAAGAAAATCAGGAAGTGGATGCCACATTCCGCAACACCTAAAAGGGAGAATTGCTTAGAATGAATCGCACCATCGACAGCCTCCGGCCACATCACAATTCCGTCTGGCCCATTCATGAAAAAAAAAACCGAAACGCCAACTCATTTATCTCTCGGCCAGATCCACACGCGTACACATCCACCTGCACCACCAACCTTCACCCAAAACATTACAACGTAGGCCAAACACGTGCGGGCATCCTCGAATTCCCCAGAATAGCCCTACCGAGTAGAAAAAGTGCTAAAAGAGGAGATGAACGCAATGTAATGCGCATGCGCACGAAATGAGAGTACGTGCCGCTAAAAAGATTCCTTCGCACATCTATTTTCTTCCCCTTCTCCACCGCCGCATTCCTAACCGTGTGTCGAACTCTGCCGAGCATCTGTTGCTGGGATTGGAATTGTTGGAGGACTTGTCGGGGGCGTAAGGTGAGATGGGAAGGTCATTCAAAAGGGATATCATCAATAGGCATTGATGCCGATTTAGGTATTTCTCCGATCTGAGAGAATAGATCGTCGGAGGAAAAATTGAATTTAGGGAATACAGCGGGAATTTTATGAATTGAAGCAAATGCTGTGATTTCAAAATTCCTGAGGATGCCCAATCCAAAATCCGGTTCTACGCAAAACAATATTGCTCCAAATTCTAGATGAGGTAATAATTTACAAATATTTTTAAAAATCTTCTTTATTAATTTTCTAATTATTTAAAAGAATCTTGCGCATCATATGGGCCATCATTTTTCTTAAATGGTAAATAAAATAGAGATAAATTAGGAGAACATAAGATCTTTTTCGGGTGACCACTGTTATGGTGATTCCTATGTAAAATTTTTAGAAATAAAAAAACGTCATTGTATTCTTTTGGGTGAGGGCGTTCTCCTTCAGGACGTTTCTTTCCTTCTACGTCCTGATATTTTATGATAATACAATTTTATTTGATATTCTTGGTTTTTCCACCGTGTTTTGATATTCTCTCTAGTCGCACAGGTAATTTTGTACTTTTGCCTAGCACAATAAACTGTGGTTGGTAATTTCAATTATTCTATTCCAATTGAGAGAAGTTAAACATGTTAGTAAAAATAGAACGCTGAACCGATTTAATAAACATTTACCATAATTTCAGTTCTTTTAATCCGGTATGGGCTTCCACACACGGATCAATTACCTGATTTAAGAAAGAAATATTTATCAATTCATAATATTTTACCACTGGGAAGTATTTTGATTTACTTGAAGATCATTGCAGCGGATTCTTCACCGATGTCTGTTTGAAAATGTTGGATTACCAAAGATTCGGCAACTGTGCCTTGGGGTGGCTTGGGAGAGGCATTCGGTACAAGCGGACGCGATCGTCTAATCGTGACGGAGGCATTTAAGCCGCACTGGCCCCGGGAAGAAGAGGATTTTGAGAGAATGGCCGTAACGAAGCGCATTCATGCGATTCCTTCGTTAATTCGGTAATTGAGTCCCGTTGCACTGAGTGGACTAGAGTTCCTCGTGTAACATTCCCTTCTCTGGAATCGTCTTAAACGTCCGAGTGGAATGAGAAGTAAGACGAGATTAACAATAAACACCGCTTCTGTGAGCCAAAACCAGGATTTAGAGCTATACTTGTTTCTTAAAATGAAAAATTCAGCAGGAAAAAATTGTAAAACGACTTATGGCAAAGGGTGGATCATTTTCTTAAGTTATAAAGGAAGAAAAATAGCCTATGAAATAGAGAATTCCTTTGAAGAGCAAAGTCGAAGAGGGATGTTGTGGAAATCATTGATTAAAATTAATCGGAGAAACACTGTACCACATGCATCTTCGAAATACAGTTTAGAAAGGAATGGTGGAATGATAGAGGAAGGCCGGGATCGAATAATGAAAAGCACGTAATAATAAGCACAAAAACTGAATATTTATAGAATAAAGCTAAATATAGCAGAGAGGATTTAACAAATCCTCGGATGATAAGCCTTCACGATGATCGGAAATATAGATTTGGGGTAAGAATACACAATTAAATAAATAAAAATCAAAACAGCGCTAAAGCTGAGCATCAAATGAACTGTTGGTCAAACCTTACCCCAACTCTCATCCATAATAAAATAAATACAACCTTAGATATTCCTTAAACTAATGCTAAAGACGTAAACACTGAATATCGTAAGAAACCGTACTTTGTAAAGGATGGGAAAGAATTCCTATAAGAAACTCTCACCATACGGATCAAACTTAGCGACCTTCTAGCTTTCACTGTCCTCTATGCAATAGGTTTTATAATACACCGCTTCAGATTAAGAGCGACGTCTTGGAGACGAACTTTGCTCGCCGGTATCAATGCCCGCGCCAAGATTCCTTTCTGTTTTTGGATTCTGGCTTACGCACCACGCAAAGTTCACTCAAGGCGAAGTGCGAACTCTGCCGACAGCTGTTAACTGGCGCCGAGAAAAAATAAATAGAACTAAATGAAACGTGACGCATGCTTCGATCGAATCACTAACAGGCATACGAGAGTTGTGGCAAAAAAGATAGGAAAAAACATCCTTGATACAGATACAATGAAGCAATGTCACAGAAATCTCAGCACTCTGTATACTCATAGATAAAGACATTGAGTTCCCACCATTTTCTATCCTCAATCTTCTAAGATAGTTAACCAATAATAAATTTCGATTGAAATAATAATTGGCTAAGAAGTATGAGGTAACTTAACTTAAGGAATTTTGTTTCGCAAATCATCAATAAACTGATTTTCGCACAGCAGTTAACGCATTTACTTGAGAAAAATACTATTTATCATTTGACCAGACAGCTGAACAGGAAAAACCGACTGTATTTGTTTAACTTAATTAATTAAATAAATAATTTCCGACACGATTAAGAAAGCAAGTTTGAATCACGCTTTTTTAGCATTTGCAAGTGTATCATTTAAAGAAACACAACATGTTTGCTTGAGAAACTTCCCAGTAACATCGTGACCTTACCCAAAGGCATTTCAGTGGGATTTTAAAATTAACGCGATAAAAATTACGAGATAAACGCATAATAAGGATTTATTTTCACTCTGATATAATGACTTATCTGACGCAGGGCATGATGGCACAGTAATATCATACTGCAGCAATAATTGCCAATCTTGCGATTTTCTCGTCGGATCTAGAGATTTTTTTCTTGATATAGCGACCTCTGTCTGTTTCAGCGACATTTCTCACTCTCTGGAGCAAGTTCTGTTATTTATGCACTCGTAATAAGAAATATGACTTAAAATTCCATATTAAGAACTTCACTATACCTCGAACTATTTTATTTCCGAGCCACTTTTTGGCGATATTTTTCTATTTAGCGACTTTCGCCTTCTTTTCAGGGTGAATTTACAAAACTAAATTAGTATCTCTGAAATTAGCTTATAAATACGGATTAGTAAAACCTTTGTAGCAACAGAAAATATTAACTAAGAGTTAATTACTGCACTCACTCAAGTCACTGCAAGTAACAGTTAAAACAAATTCGATACCGTGATAATCAAGGATTTATATTACTTTTGTTATTTGAGTAGTTATCCTCTATATGTACGATTGCAATGAATCTGAAAAAATGAGCAAATAATTACGTCTGACAAAAAAATTAATTGGTGGAAAGATTTCACGGCTAATTACACCTTCCGAACAAATAATGGCGGAGAGAAGCATCAGTATCGGTAAGACGTGAAATATTTAATCTTTCCCAAGCGCTTAATTTAGCGTGAAAGAAGCGAAGGGTCGCCTTAAGTGGATTCTCTGGAGGAAACCGGCGGAGAATATATCAAAAATTTCTCCCTCGACCAGAGTTCTTCGGGCGAAACGCCTCGGAAATAACTGTGGGGATGAAAGCACTCTTTGGAGGTCGCGTTCCCACGCTTACTTAACAAAGGCGACGCCGAAGAACAATCTCATCACAAGTATTGACACGCGACTACAATATCGCAAAAAAGAGAGTTTGCGGATTTTAATCAAGAAGGAAGAGATCCAGAGCTGGCTTAGAACGACCGGCCAGAGGCAGCAGTAGCCGCTGTCAAAGTCGATGAAGATCTCTTTCGATTCGCATTTCTAAAGTTAGGGTGCTGATTATTATTTCAAATCTGTAACTCTACAAATTCGAGTCTAAGATAATCAATCTCGGTACCAATAATTGCTAAACTAAACAGTCTTGCAACCTTGTTGCTTTACTAACCACAATACTAAAAAATAAGACTACATCAGTACTTCCAGAAGCGTCGCACATTATTAACAAACACATTCCTCGTCATTTCTGTATGATATTTTCGGGAAAACTATTAATTTCTTTCAGTTCAATTCTAGGTGCTGATTGCTACATAATTCTACTTTTACTTCCGACAACGCTTTTTTATTCGTTAACTTAATCGTCCAAAATGCAACGACATGATTTCGTACAGAAAAGTTATTTAACTTAATTCAGCATCATTCTATGGATATCATCAACATTTTCAATGATTATAACTTGGTGTGAACAAACTACATTACGGATATTGAACTGCTGACGACCTGTTGATTGAGGTCGTTTCATTACAGTATGTTCCAGTAATGACTTCATAAGCATCTGGAAGTTTAAAGACGCTAAAAATGCACTTTCCCTTTCAATATCAATGTGTATCTGTTAAAGCGTGGGATCTCATCAACGCCGTAAGGGACGTGTGATGATGCAAGGTTTGGATTCTGGGAAAGCAGCGGCGGATCAAGAGAGGCGATCATTCCCCTCTTGATCACTTTTCAAGCCTTTCAAAGCATTGGCCTCTTAACCATTTAGCCCCGAAAAGCTAAAAGTTTTCTTTGAATTTCCTATCCTAACTATATAATTAAAGGGGGGAAAAGGTAAATTTTATTGGGGGAACTTAACATAGAAACTAAAGTTATAATAGCAGACCATACGTTACATGGCCGGGTGGTCGGTTACGACCTCAAACATTATATCATTAGATATCACGTGCCATCGATGGGGAGTAAAGAATACTAATTAGGTCCAAAGAGGAGAGAGGCATGCCTTCATACTTCTCACTAACTGTGAGTCAGAATGGCGTAATGGAAGAAGTATGCCTCACCATATAAAAAAATAATTTCGTACAAGTCATCAACGATAAAAAATTCCATCACCAGTTTCGAATTAAAATCTTCACTTAAATTAAAAATATCCTTTTCGGGATAGTAGAGGACATCCCTCATTGTCTCAAGGTGAATAATACCAGAAATCGAAGCTTTCTATTCATGCATATCAAACTAAATGATTAAGGATTTCCAAAAACTAGTCCTGAAAAAGAACTTCTAAGAAATGAGACTCCTTCATATCGATATAACATCTCGAGCACTAGATTCAGAAACATGGGCGATATTACTGTCTCCATAACGAATACTTAATCAGATGAGAGATCGCAAAATAGCCTCATCCACATAAGCTGCAGAGGTTACAACACACGACCAGAAAAGGAGAAACGCCCTTGGCGAGATCTCTTCCGAGAACAAAGAGAAACCCCGCCACTGCTCACGGCAACTCCCACTGATTCACTTAAATCGGCCGATTAAAAATAAAATACGCCAAGCAATAAAAACTTACAACCGTCCTACCGCTATCTCCTCGCTGAAAATTGTCCCACGGTCTTTTCTCAGATGAAGGCGAGGAAAAATAAAAACAGTACTTAAACGAGTCGTATCGTTAAAGAAGAGGAGAAAAAAAGAAGTAACGTAAAGGAGCATGTTGGGATTGAAATGGGAATGATTACAGTCGAAAATTGTTAGTGATCCACAGGGAGCTCTTTTTTTATTAGACAATTCAAGGGTGAATAGAGAAATGAATTAACCCGTTTTGCTGAGTATAAATAAATTCAAAACAATTTAAGTTAAACTAGAAAACCTCAATCGGTGAGGTGGTTTGAACGTCAAACTCCCCACCATTAACCATAAAGATCTGGAGAGGGAATGAGGTTTTCCATGAAAAACTATGCTAAAAAAGCGAAAAACGACTGATTGAATTACTGTATATTACAGACTGGAGGAACTAATGCATTTAAAGTCGCACTATGGTTGTACAACCACCAATTGTATGAGTACTATAAAAACATTATTGCGAGAAATATAAATGAAATAACTCTATCGCTAGAAAGTGGAATTGTAGAGATAAATATGTCAGCAACAAAGCGGACGAATCTTCCGGACTCGAAAAACCAGATCTCTCTCCGTGAAACGGGTTACTTACTCATTATATATAATTCCAGAATAAAAGTAGAAATGGAAGGATGAAAAAGGAAACGAGAACGAATTAGGCCAGACATAAAGCACCGAACCGCCGCCTTTGACGCAATTTTTTTCAACTGCCTCAGCTGACTTTCCCTTTTCCCAAAAATCAACTCATACATCGCCCCCTTGGCCCAATACCCCAAAACGTCCCTTCCACGCAGCATCAGTACCATTATCTCTCCATCCCAAGGCGGCCTTGTCTCACTTCCTTTGTTTCGCGAGAGATAATCACGAAAATAAAACGCCCACATGCATCTCAACCGGCAGAACCCATTTTTTTATTGCGACTTCGGGGCCTCTTTCGTTCTCACCACACACCCACTTGTTCCTCCGCCGGCCCTCCCCTTTCACATCCTCCCCGATTATGCTACCTTTCACTTTCGCGAGAAGAATAAATTGTATTTTGTGTCATAATTGACGTATCTTACGAGGAAAAAAGGAAGAAAGCACATCATGCTCGAGAAAATGTATTTAATTACCGAATACTCGATTTGATGCGTTCTCTTTAGAAGAAGGACGAAAGAAATTCCTACGAAAGAAAACTATATGGTATAAGAAAGGAGCATGGATGAATATAAAAATGTCAGTTCTTTAGAACAGGTCTATCTTCGTTTTTTTAGAGGACAATTAAAAATAATTGCGAGACAATGTAAGCCTTACTTATTACAGGTATTCCGCAAAATATTTAGCAATTTTCTATTTTTAATTTGTATATATTTCTTGTATCTTTAGTTATTACTAGCTCTCAATTCAGGAAAAAGAGAGGAAAATGCTTTATGAAAACTACGAAGGATTTCTATATGTGAAAGAGAATTAAAAGACAGAGAATAATGCAACTTATGATATGATAAATTAATTCAAAAATCAGATTTTCTCATACACTCAGTAAGACAGCATTTTATTTTATTCCTCACAAAATGAAATCTTTAGCGCACAAATTAATCATTAGAGCTACAGATTATTGAGAAGAACACTAAAGAGTTGAGAATTAGTTATCGAAAACTATTTCAGCCAACCTAACAATAGCAACCGCTTCTACGTAAATAAATAATAAAAAAATCACATCAAACGCACACCGAGATTTTTTCGAGATGATACACGCTAGAGTATTGCATCGAAATTCCAGCTAACACTTGCGAAATTGAGTTTAAACGACCTTCAAGTGTCTTGCGCTACACTCCGTTAATCTTCACAAGTAAACGGCGTCGAAAACTTTGCTTAGCATTTCGCTTACAAATAAAACAGCCACTTCGGAAAAAAAACAATAAAGCGCCGGCAAAGGAATCCGATTTTCCACCGGGCACACTGGAACGTCACCGTCACTCGTCGCATTAAACGAAGAAACAAACATTACGCGGATGCAAACGGATTTTCGCAAGACGCCTCTTTATTGAAACATCCTTGTCAATCTCCGAGCTCCTTACCTAAACAAAGAGAAAGACAGCGTTCAATTAAATTTCCTGAACTCCTTCAGTTCCCTCTCTACGCCTCAACAGCCCACTCGACACGCCTCCGCCTTATTTTTTAAATATTCATCCGGCCCCTCTTCTGCTCCTGGGGGGCCCTTTTCTAGCCCCTTAGGCCCTTCCCCTGGCTAACCGCACGAATGTGAGAAAGGCAAAAACTCCTTCCTCCCAATGAGCTCCGAGTAGGCGGAGGCACTGACGAGATAAGGAGCCGTGGGATGGGAATTCCTTTTGAGAATGGAAGAGAGTACCTTATGGATTTTCTCAAGGGAGTGGGTCAGGTCCCCGGAGGATTCTCCGTTCTGTGAGCACCGCTCGAGGAGATGCATAAAAAGTGGATGCTTTGAAAAAATTATAAATATTAGCGTCCTTTCTTCCGTTCTCGCTTCCGTGGGAAAGTGAAGACGTTTAAGAATCGCTTGTCCTCTGAGGAGGACCGATCGACGTCTGCAATGGACGTAAAACATGTCCAGTCGATAACCGAAAGCCATAACCTATACTTAGTAAAAAATATATTCTGTCAATATATTGAGTCTATTCATTGCTATCTACATATTCTCTATCTTTACTTGCAGGAAAGAGTTGAGATTCCTATTTCATTTTTTACAAGGGTATTCGAAAAACGAAATTTCCCTTAAATGAGGAGATTCAAAAGCCGGATCTTCAACTTAAAATTTCTTTTGAGAATGAATTTTTAAACTGGTTAAACGTTGGCGAATTCTTCGATGTACTACATATTACCTTTGGAAACTGATCGATATTCTTCACTTCACTAGTTCCCAATTAAAGCTTATTATAACTCTGCCTACAAGGCCTAAGGATACGGTGGATAGAATAATTTGCTGTTGAAAAAGCATTGATAATTTAGCGTTTATATAAACATATCTGGGATGATATGAATTTTACAGGACCGAGAAATTCTGCAAATCTAAGCAGTTACTTTACCATAGTTACTTTGTACCATTTATATATTTGTACGTTTGTACTTTCCAACTTTTTAGTAAAAAATGAAGATTATTAAAATAGCGATCTCTATTACCACAGTAATTGAAAATATCACTGGAGAGGCTTATATTAGTCTGCGAAAAAGTCAAAGATATTCCCATTAATTTTAGGACAGAAAACATGAAGCAAAGATTATTCACCAGAAAATAAAATTAAACACTAGAAAAATCATGCAATAAAATATACGAGTAATCTACAAAGTTAACCGGAAAATATTACCGCTAATTTTTTTCACGATTCAGGAGAGCATACATAAAATTATGAATGAGATGAGAAATAATGATGCATCCCGAAAGTGATACCGATCTGGGACTAACACGAATAAAATAAAAAAAAACTCGAAAAATATAAAGGAGCGCCGCCACTCCGACATTCATTATACCTAACCCTTCCCTTCCACTGAAAAGGAAAGAAAAGAAAATGAAGCAATTTCGAGTGGCACTCCGGCGAATATTTCACCCTCCATTTTATCCGGATTTGAAACAAGCACCAATTACGCCTTTCAATTCGAGTGCATAACAGCGCTCTCGACTGGAGAAGTGGAATGAAAAAAGGGTCCAAATTAACCAAACAAAACCCGCTTCGCAGAGGAAAAAGAATCCCTTGACCCACCATTTTTTGAGTCCCGTTCAAGAGCTCACCGCAAAAACCCAGGTCGAGGAGACTTCTGTAATGTTTGAGAAAAGGAGACTGCGGGATCGGGCAGATGAGTGGGCAGGGCCGGATGACGAAACCAACGGACAACGGATACAAAGAGGGACGAGCCAAGTCTGCACAGCATCTGAGACACCACAAGATACGAAATACTAACAAGCCGCCCCTCTTTGCGGAGTTCATACCCTCTGGTATCCTTGAACTCAAACCTTGGCAACTTCCCAGACAAGCTAATTAAGGTCTGCCACTAATTATTTCGGTAAGCAGTTCCCAAGATTCGGAGCAAAGACACTAATATTCCCAAAAACAAATAATGAAATTCGGGACTGCAAATCTATGGATTCGAATTAATTGGACGAGTGATTCATGACTGCTACCTTCACGATAATTGAGCGGAAACATATTCGAAACGAAAAACCGTTCCGTCTCGATGACCAGACTTATTAACTTAAGAAAAGCAGAGAAGTGTTTCAAATTTCTGTCATTGATCCGAAATGCAATTATATTTAGTTGCAATTCATCCCAGAGATGAGAAAATAAAATATATTGATTTTCCTTGGTCTATAAAACAAATGATTACGATTTCGACAAATAAATATGATGATGATGATGATACTGAAAAATACACATAAAAGTCTTGAATTGATAAAGGTTAAAATGAAAAATAGTCGTCTCCTCCATTATAAATAGAGACTAGCTGAGTGGCATAGTTAAGGAATTAAATGGAAATTTTCGACGGAAATGTTCGTTATATCTCGTCTTAACTAGTTTCCTGCTTAGTATTCTCTCTCATTTCAACTAGTGGCAGAATTCTGTCCGAAAATTTTTCTACTTCATACAATAAAAATATGCTCAGAAGGTAGCAGGGAAACTAACACTAAAGAACAAAATACTTTCCATTCCTGAATTCAATCACGAAATCAAACATTCATCCTCTTTCGCGAGGGAAACGAGAACCACGGGTTATTTCCAAAGCGCGGCTTCTTCCTTTTGCAGCTGAAGTGGGATGGACGTTCCCTATGGGAACCCGGCATGCATCAAAAAGACGTCTCAGCGGGGTGCGCGGGTCATCTGCATCTAAAGCAGCTCCGGGGACGTGAACGAACAGGAGTGCACGCATCACTTGGAGGGGAAAAAAATCGTTTCGGTCGGTTACCTCGGATTTTTTTCAGGCCGCCGACAAATCAAGTGTTTCAAAAAGCGGAACATGTCACCGAGGTGCTCTCGCAGTGCTTTAAAACAGCCATTACCCGCTCCACTCCAGCGTCGTTTTCTTTCTTGCCCAAAGCAGTTCCGAGTGGCGAAATGGGGATTCGCTTTTTATTCTTTAAGCACACCTGCGTACGTGTCCTCTGCACGGAGATGTGTCACGGAGGAGCGTGCGGAGTAAATCGGTTTCTTTGTTATGGGGGAAAGTTATTTACGGGAGGATAACAGCAACCGTTTTGAAAATCTTTCGCCGTTCCCAATGGGATGCGTGGAATCGAGAATTGGCGACCACATTGTCATCCAGAAGGATTTAATCCACTCCATTGGACCAATACCTCCACTCAGGAGGTGCTAACAAAGTGGCTCTTAACCCTTTAAGATGGGGTAAGTGACTCAAGTCACGGATTGAAATCTCCTTCCATACGGGATCGAGATTACCATTACGCTTTGTAAACTACTGGATGATGCCATCATAATATTTTCAAATTTATCTTTAAAAATCGGACGTCTTTTAGCGAGAAATATTCACTCAGAGAGATGGAAAATCGCAGGATATATTGTTAAATAAATTCTTAATTCCTCTCCTCACACTGCCACAGTTCATTGCCTCAACGGGGCGGAGGGGTGTTAACGGAGGTTGGAGGCGATGCATAGCCCAGGTTCAACCATGCTAAGAAGGCTTCAACAATATCTCCGGCCAAACTGTGAAAGTGGCATTCACCAACCGGCAGTAGGACAGCCTGGTGAATTATTGTCCTTCATCCCCCAAATGCAAATACAATTTTCATGATGAGCTTCTGTAATGGAAATTTATCCGGACGTAAAAGCACCACCCATTCGGATGTCCGGGAGGTGGTGGCATTACAGAGGTCCATCATGAGGAAAAGAGCTACCACCCTCCACTTCGCGACTTATAACTGCCGCAGCTTGAAGAGTGAAGACAGACTACTGGAACTACTGAATGAAACAGAGAAGATAAATTGGGACGTCATCGGTCTCAGCGAAGTTAGAAGAAAATCAGAAGACTTGATTACACTCAAGGAAGGTAATTTATTTTATTACAGGGGTACTAAGGATGGAAGACTAG